>JADLSH010000366.1:4535000-5761101 GCA_016169945.1 Trachythela sp. YZ-2020
GTATAGACTTTCCCTGGCCCGGCGGAGACATGATTCGGTGCCCAGGTGCGACGAGTGTATTTTCTTCTTCATTTCTGGACGCAGACTCTTGGGTACCACAATTCTTTGCCCTCTAAATATCAGTCCGTCTTGCACAGCCAGTTCATCCCGCATACTAAAGTATGCTGTAATCTGTGCTGGTAGATTCTTTCTCTCTTGTGGCCAGCCCTGTATTATGGTCTGCTTGAGCAGTTGTAGTGATTCATCTTCGTCGGTCGCCGCTTGAATGTCCTTAAGTTTCTCACTGGAGATTGGCAGAAAGCTGGCCATGTTGACATTCTCGAATTCGGCTCCTGATGGATGTTCCATAGTAGGCTGAAAAGCTCGCGATAGCATGTCTACTATGTGCATACTCGTCCCCTGTTGGTATCTAACTTCGAAGTCGTATTTTTGAAGCCTCGTCATCATTCTTTGCAAGCGCCTCGGAGCACTGGCAAGCGGCTTTCGAAGGATGGATTCCAAAGGCTTGTGATCACTCTGGATCTTTACATGTCTCCCAAACACGTACTGATTCAACTTCTCGAGAGAAACCACGATAGCCAGCATCTCTTTTTCGATCTGGGCGTATCGTTGCTCTGTTTCGGCTTATATACACGATAGGTTTTCCTTGCTGCAACAGAGTCGCTCCAAAACCTTTCTGACTTGCATCACATTGAATCTCTAGCTCGCCATTTGGGTTGTAGTAACTTAGTACGGGAGCATCAGTGACTAGATTCTTTACGTCTTCGAACGCTTTCTCTTGTTCCTCGGCCCATATCCATTCTGTATTTTTCCGGGTGAGGCGACGGATCGGCTCCATAACGTTCGCTAATTTTGGCAAGAATTTTGCTAGATAATTGACGAAACCTTTCAGTCGCTGAACTGCTTCTACGTCGGCCGAACGGGCCATTTCTTTCACTGCTTTAACTTTCTCAGGATCTACTTGGAGGCCTTCGTTGGCGAACAAATGACTCATGTTTGTCACCTCCTTCAGGCGCAACTTTAACTTATCTGGGTTAAGAGCAACGCCACATTCTTTGCATCGTTCCAACAGGCATTTCAGTTTTCGGTCATGATCAGCATTGGCAGCCTCTTCCGTTGCCCCGATTCCATAGACAAGAATGTCGTCGGTGATGTCCCGAATTCCATCCAGGCGATCTACAATTTGGTGGACTCTCTTCTGAAAAATTTCTGATGAGACTGATAGCCCGAAAGGTAATCTGCGCCATTTGTATCTCCCGTAGGGTGTTGCGAATGTAGTAAGAAGGCTCGATTCTTCATCCAAGATGCAGTGCCAATACCCAGCGCGTAGATCAACTGTTGAAAATACTTTGGCTTCAGCTAATTCTGGGAGAAGGTCGTCTAGTACAGGCAGGTGGTAACTTTCTCGTTTGAGCGCAGCATTCAGCGGTTTTGGATCGATGCACACTCTCAGTGATCCAGATTTCTTGGTTGCTACGACGACACTGCTCACCCACAGCGTTGGCTTATCGACTTTAGCGATAACTCCTAAGCTTTCGAGCCTGTCTAATTCGTCTTTGAATTTCTCCTTCAACGCTGTCGGAACACGTCGAGTTGGTATGATGATCCGTTTGGCGTCTTCGTCGACTTCTAGTTTCACTTTGCCAGGAAAACCTCCCAGTTGGCTGCCAAACACTCTGGGGTATTGTTTCACGATCTCTTCCACTGTCGATAGTTGATTCACATTTGGATTTTCTCGCTTTGGTGCTGTTCCGGACACAAAATTGTCCTTGTGAATTGTAATTAGCTTCATTTGTTGGGCGGCTTTTGCACCAATCAATGGTATGAGACCTTCCCGCACGACAACAAACTCCAGAGAAAACCTTTTTCGTGTCTTTGGGTTTTTCATAACAATTCTCACTGTTCCCTTTGGCTTGACTTCCGTTTTGTTCCACATTATGAGTGTTTTCGCAGTTGGCGAGACTTCTTGATTCCTTACAAACTCTTCTGGTAGGATATTTATCGACGCCCCACAGTCCACTTGAAATTGAACAGATTTTCCGTCTATCAACATTTCGGCGTATATTTCTCTGGGAAAAGCTTCATCAGATGGCTCAACTGCGCAAATATTTCCAGCGTAGACCGCTACACTTCCTAGGTATTCGAAATCGGACGTGTCCGTATCACTTTCGTGCTCACGATTTTCTTCTTGAGTGGTGCGATGTACTTTGGCTCTTTGTCTGCTTTCGGTTTTTCGGCAAGCTCTGGCAAAGTGGTTTTCCCCCCCACACTTGAGGCACTCTTTTCCCCAAGCTGGGCAATTTTCTTTGCGTTGTGGGTGTTTTCCAGCACAAAATTTGCACGATATCTTTGACGTGTCATTCCAGGGAGTCCTGCGGCCTCCGGTCTGCGACTTTGCTACTTTGACTCTGTGTACCTCTTCTGATGCTGTCTGGTCTGATATTATTTTCATTTGCGTTATTGTGACTTCTGCACTTCGACACAAATCGATACATTTCCTTAAAGTTAGCTTTCGCTCTTGAAGGAGTTTCTTTCTCGTTGCTACGTTTTTTACACCGAACACGATCCTGTCCCGAAGAAGCGAGTCCCTTAGACAGTCACAAAAATTGCACGTTCGTGCTAATGTACGTAATGTCGCGACATATGCGTCTATACTTTCGTCTTCTCCTTGATTTCTACTATTGAATACGTATCGCTCGTACGTTTCGTTGATTTCCCCAATTATGAATTCATCGAACTTGTGTATAATCGGTTCGAGTTTCCCACGCTCTTCTTCAGCGAATGACATACCATTGTAGATTTTGAGCGCCTCAGTCCCCATGCAATGAAGAAACAACGCTACTCTGTATTGTTTCGGTCTGTTTATCTAGGTTTGTTATGATAGCATAGTTTGTCCATACTTGTTTAAATGATTTCCAATTTTCAGCGATATTCCCCTTCGTTTGAAACTTCTCGGGAGGTGATATTCCTTGAATCGGTGGTTGTACTGTCGTCATATTTGTACTGTCTTCGGCGTCTTGATCGCTGTGATTTGAGCTCTCTGCTTGCATGTATTATCTCCTATTTAAGTCTATTTCGTATTGTAATCGTGGGTACAGATCTTATCTGGCTGCCACCATGTTTCAATAGCCAAACGTTGTGTTTTATACAAGCTTTATTTGAATTAATATCTAAGTTACAAGCAGTAAGTTCGATAGCCAGAGAAAGAATACTCCTCTTGCTCCAGTTGTGTTTGTTTACATAATCACCTGGCGCCCGCAAGTCTTGGTGTAATATATTGCAACAGTTGGTACAGAAGAACAGTAGGTATTTATGTTAAAAGCAATGATGTCAACATATAAATATATTTTAATATAAGTTTGTTATGATATTAAATTGTTACTTCAACAATTGAACAATTTACATTCTACACAGTCAGTATGGCCAGTTATCTTATAACCGATCCATGGGTCATAACTTTTTTTAACCAGAACAGACTCAACAGAGAGAGTCTATTATTCATTTCCTGCGTGGTGAAGATGTTGTCGCGATTCTTCCTACGGGATACGAAATCGGAAAATTATGCAATTATTCAATTATTCGCACAGTGTAGCCAACACAACATTTGCACCGTCAATATTCTCCTCCTTATTAAATTTAAACGATGCGTCTTTTAGCTAAAAATCCCACTTACAAATACGACAGATACCTTTTTGCCAGGTTTAGATTTTACTTTCTTTTTTGTAGTACATTCGCAGCGCTCATGTCCAAAAATACATGTAGCTACAATTAAAGCAATATGGCGCGAAATGTATAAATGCCCCGAAAGAACACACACGATGCTAAAATAAATCTCAAAAGTGATTGGATAACGTGTAAAGTTGCCAATTTATTACAAAACGCATTTGTCATAACTATTGGGCAGGTAGACTTTACTTCTATTTTTTCTATTTTTTGTAATAATTGAGTGAACTTTCCCGATAAAAGTGTGTCAAGGAGATAGCTCTTTTGTTGACTTTCGGCTCACTGAAACTATCTGTGACGATATATTTACCGTATGCACAACTAACCGTATCGAATTGCTGCCGAAAGTAAGTCGGATAAAATTACCTAACCGAAGATTAAAACTAGCTATGCATGGTATGTAAACAGAAGTTCGTTAAGTTTACAACAACTAATTCTCATTCGCAAAGCTTTACGATTATCAAATGTTCAATAATGATGTTTATACTTACAAGTTTTAACTTCTTTAGTAGTTGTTATGACCAATCAGTTTTCAAGCTAGAAGATACAATCGTAATCTGATGCGAATTTTTTCAGTAGCGATCATTATGTAATACTGACAGTTGAAGGCGCATGAACTAATGAGTTAAATATATTCGGGAGATCCCTCTCCTGTCGTATTAAACAGCATGTGTCCTGAAAATTTGTTAAGGATTTTATTCTTAGCTTATCGTTTTTCAGTTTTTATTGCCAACTAGGTGAATCAAGAGGTATATTCTAATTCAATAGCACCTTGACCCTAAACTGATTTGACTAAAAGACTGTAGGATTTTGTTGCAACGGATAAATTATCGCATTGTTATCTCTAATCCATGCAACCATGACCAACACATTCATATTCAAATAGCTATAGCCTATTTCATAGTGCAGTCACCTGTGAAACTTGTACATTATTGTTGTTTAAACTGTAATGTTGTTCTTGCTTCCCGATTTGATGGCACACGAATAATTCAGTTACATTTTCAGTACAAGATATTCTGTTGACAGTTTTCTCCTAAATCCAGTCCAAAAATTACCACAAATACAATTGACGTCATATCGCCGGAACGAACGCCATCGATCGCACGGCAATGTAAACAGAAATTAGCAAGTTTGTGCAACCTTAAATCACGGCTTAAACCACATTTAAACCGCAGCCATAACGCATATAAAGATATATAATAAAGAGCATATAATTACATTGTTTGGCTTTCATGACCATAATACAATCTTTATAATTATAGTATACTATAAATACAACTCTACCCCAGATTGAGCCGTCTGTGTTATGACCGACCATGGTAGTGCACGGATTGTTCGAATAGTCAGGTAATTTAATTTACCCATAGTTTACCCTATCACGCTATGGTACAGATAATTAGGATGGTGCGTATCTTATTAACAAGTTTCTTGTTGCATTGAAAAGTTTACACACCGATATTAACAACAAAAACAATTGGATTAAAAAGTCGCAATGAAAATAAACAACGTACAAAGAACCAAGAATAAAACTTCACACGTACACGTTTCGTTTAATTTATTTCGTGTTGTTCACGCATTATAATTTACACGCATGCTCAAAATACAATAATAATAATAATAATAATTTATCCATTTAGATAGAGCGCATATGTTATATAAGATACTCAAAGCGCTTTACATACTAATAGCTCGAGATATACTAAAGCGTAATAAAATTTAAATGTAGACTAGGATATAGTGGAAATCTATGATTAAAATGTTAAACCATATGCAGTCCCAACCTATGAAAAGTTAAAAGCCTTTTAAAAAGGAATGTTTTCAAATGTTTCTTAAATACTAAAATGTTTTCACAGTTCCTCACATTCAGAGGCAGTGAATTCCACAGTTGTGGAGCAGCATGTGCAAAGGTCCGAACTCCTAAAGTCTTACAGTTTGTTTTCGGGATATGTAACAGACTTTGGTCACTTGATTGTTTGGGGGTAAATAGTTCAGAAATGTAGATAGGAGCCATGTTGTTAAAAGCCTTGTAAACTAACAGGGCAATTTTGAATTCGACCCGAAATTTTACTGGTAACCAGTGAAGAGATATCAGTAATGGAGTGATGTGAGAGAATCTCGGACAATAGTAAATTAATCTGGGCGCCGCGTTAAGAACTCTCTGCAGTCGTCGAACCTGATACTTAGGTATGCCAGCCGCTAGAGCGTTACAATAGTCCACATGTGATGTCACGAAGGCATCTATCAGAGTTTTCGTAGTGTCAACAGATAACATTTTCTAATCTTCCGTATTTAATAAAGTCCTACGAATGCTTTACTATACATCTTGCCAACATGAGCAGACATTGACATATGCTTATCGAACCACGATTCCAGATTCCGAACACTATCAACCGACTTTATTTGGACTCCGCCGACGTTCAGGGATCCAATTTCAATTTTCGAGAGTTGTTGAGGCGTAAAGTGTAAAATTTTTTCAGTAGCGATCATTATGTAATACTGACAGTTGAAGGCGCATGAACTAATGAGTTAAATATATTCGGGAGATCCCTCTCCTGTCGTATTAAACAGCATGTGTCCTGAAAATTTGTTAAGGATTTTATTCTTAGCTTATCGTTTTTCAGTTTTTATTGCCAACTAGGTGAATCAAGAGGTATATTCTAATTCAATAGCACCTTCATCCTAAACTGTTTTGACTAAAAGACTGTAGCATTTTGCCGGTGTTGGCAAAACTTGCAATGAATAAAATTATCGCATTGTTATCTCTAATCCATGCAACCATGACCAGCACATTCATATTCAAAAAAGCTATAGTCTATTTCATAGTACAGTCGCCTGTGAAACTTGTACATTATTCTTGCTTCCCGATTTGATGCTACACCAATAATTCAGTTACATTTTCAGTACAACATATTCTGTTGACAGTTTTCTCCTAAATCCAGTCCAAAAATAACCACAAAAACAATTGACGTCATATCGCCGGAACGAACGCCATCGATCGCACGGCAATGTAAACAGAAATTAGCAAGTTTGTGCAACCTTAAATCATAGCTTAAACCACATTTAAACCACAACCATAACGCATATAAAGTTATATAATAAAGAGCATATAATTACATTGTTTGGCTTTGATGATTCATTGCCAAAATGTTCAATTTTATCGTTTTGTTGATAAACTATGAATAAAGCTAGTATCAATTCTAATTGCATGTCAAATTTTAGATTCTTCAATCACAGTCACTAAAATTTAAAACACTATTAACATTATTTGCGAACCAATCATTCAAATTGAAACTGAGAAACCCGTCGTTAGAAAGCTGAATGGCTACGCTTTAAAATGAGTGTAAACATAAACGTTTTAATAAACCTGCTCTCTATTGAGTTACAAAGCGAAAAGTGCGCCCTCAATTTAAGATAGGGATTGAAGAATAGACAACTGTAAATTTTGTAGAAATTTGTGGAGTTACTAAGGCATACATTATATGTGTATAGACTTTATATTGACATATGAAACGCTTTTCAGAGTCTCATTTTAGATCGACACATCTCCGCTAGTATATTTACCTTTGCCTCAAAAATCAAATTATATATTTTTTATTTATTTATTCATTATTTATTCCCCCAATCAAATTTAAATTGTCCATAATCAGTTTAATCAGAATGAAAAGAAGACGTATTTACAAAATGGTAATAAAAATATTGAATTATTGTTAAGTGTTCGTAAGAAATTTATCGAATTTATCCATTACAATACTATGGAACGCCTGGTAGTTATCATAAATTATTCGCGCCGGATGTGTGTATTATATTCAGTGATCGTATTATGACCGACCATGGTAGTGCACGGATTGTTTTCGAATAGTCAGGTAATTTAATTTACCCATAGTTTACCCTATCACGCCATAGTACAGATAATTAGGATGGTTCAGACCTTACCAACTGTATAGTCTATATTCAGATGGCCCGTCAATATAAAACAGATCATTAGGCACTTAAGGTGACTCCCTACAGTTTGTAGCATTGGAAACACGATCTATATAGATCTGACGCCATCCACGCGTCACACGCGTGGAATTTTCGTGACCCGGCAAAGGTTTTGAAACAAACCACGGGGACTTATTTTCTGAAACCTCTGCGAAACCACAACCTTTTCATTATATTCGTATATCTTTGAAATTTAAACAGCACGTATGTTGTTAACCAGTTTCTAAGCTTTCTTTTAGTGTGTTTTTTACCTATATACGTTCAGTATTATCTTTTATAATGTTTAAAATCTTCGACTTGTTGCATCGAAAAGCTTTCACACCGATTTTAACAACAAAAACAATTGAATTAAAAGTATTTTCATTTATTTATTCGTTCTAAATCTTCTATTTCATTTCAAACAAGTAAAGAATATCCGGCACAAACCAAAAAGTCGGAATGAAAATACACAACGAAGAATCAAGGATAAAACTACACACGTACACGTTTCGTTTCATTGTTTGCGCAAAATGTAATCATGTCGAGTTGATTTTTTCTGATATCAGCAACTTCAACTGGACTTTCGAGCGGTTTTTCTCGTGATTCCTTTTGGAAAATGTTTTAAAACTTTGCACAATTGTTCACCAAGGCGAGAAGAAAAACGTATCCAAATTTCAAATAGGTTTCTCTGCAATCGAAATACCAAAATATCTCGAAATCATATTTGTAAAATACCCTTCAAACAAAATTAGAAGATTGACCGAAGGAAAAAAATATATTGTCGATTCAATCTGAAATTAGGCAACATAAGTGTTAGCGTTGCCATAGCAACACTAACATTATTCCTTTTTGTCTATAAATGGACATCCTAAGACCATTCCTGGAAATGCTTTTTTTCCAAATCGTAAGTGTATCCAATATAAATTTGGTTGAAAGCGAAATTAAGTTACTGCAAAGAACCCATAGTTTTAGAGAACTTTAGGGATCCACCTTAAGTGAAAAGTATCGAAATTATTAAATAAAAAATTACTAGGTATAAGACAATCTGCATTGAAGATCTGCAAATGCATGTGCACAATCATATAATATGTTCCTCAAATAGTAAGACCGAAAAACGTTTATAGACTGGCAAGAGACCAGTTTTTGAGACCAGATTCCGTCTTTACATCTTTTTATGTTTTAACCGCAAGAAAAACTTATATATACTCATGATCTACTGCAATCTAGACGCAAGCATCATGCGCCTTAAAGGCTGTTTTCCATGTTAGGGTCGTTTTGCCCGGGCGGGCGAAGCGACCGATTCAAGTCACGTGAATAATCAGTCGCGCGGGCAAGCCAAGAAACTTGAAGTAGTTCAACTTTCATGCGTGTCCGCGAGCAGTAAAGCGGACAGAAAACTCTCACGCTAGACACATACAGCGCAAGTTGAAACATGTTCGCTTCGCCCGCCCGGTCAATTCAACCGTAATGGTAAACGGCCTTAAGAATGCGAAAACTCATCAGCTCTGTCTCCGTGCTATTTATGGCGTACATACACTATAAGAACTCTAAAAAAGTGAACTTTAGTATATACAGGGATTACATGAAAAATATAATTCAATCAAGCACTTAGCATATAAGACTTCCAACAGTTAAAAATATTAATAGCGCGATTTTTTTGACACATCTCAATAGGATACCATGTGAAATGTACTGGGATGGGATATTTTAATGCTGGTTAACTTACTGGTGTAAAATCCTGTTGGGGACTTCGTGTCCTATTGTTTTATCACCCTGTGTAGCTAATTATCTATTATTTATACTAAATTCATTAAATTATATTAAATTAAGAATGAAATGCCGTTGTAGAAGAGAATTTTTCCTATTTTTCCTATTGTGCTCCTGTTTGGGATGGCCTGGGCAGTAATTTGAGTGAGAAACTACAAAACTACAGAATAGGGCCGCCTGCAGTGCTCTAACCTGCTCATCTTATGATATTTCTTGAAGTTCCTTCTTGAAGTACTTAGATTTGAAAAATTATCTACTAATCGTTTAAAGCAAAAAGCGATGCTCATGTATAAAACTATTAGCAAACGTACACCGTTCTATTTACAAGAGATGTTTTCTCCCAGGGAGAGTGTTTATAATCTAAGGGATTCTGATGATAAACTGTATATCCCAAACCACGCACTGAATATTTGAAACGCTCCTTTACTTATAGTGGGGCATTCTTATGGAAATCTTTACCAGGATCTCTTAGATCGGTAACCGCTTTCTCTGCTTTTAAGACGGGTTTGGAGGCAGTAGTGGTGTATGTGGTTTCCGAGCCCTATTTTGGGGGGTGCGTGGGGGTGCGTTCATAAATATTCAGGGTGAGGTAATTCTGATATTGAGGATGAGCGAAGGGTGCGCACACATGACGTCACTCACGGCGAGCCTGGGAATGAAAGTCGTTTAAGCATTTTTATCACAAAAGTAATCGCTTTTTAATTAGCGTCCCATGTTAGCGTCGCGACAAATTTTCCAAACATTTGATCTAAGCATAGTCTTTTATCGACAGTGTTTGAAGTAGCTTCCCTTGCTTCGGTTATGTGAGACAGTCAATGGATAACATAGATATAATTTTACGACATTGCCCAAACCATTTTCTCATTAAGTTAAAGCCTATTTTATGGTCGTAAAATATAGAATGGCCGAGTTGTTAAGGCGTTAGACTTAAGATCTAGTGTGCGTTTGCACTTCGGGGGTTCGAATCCCTCTCCTGGCAAAATACTTTTTCCTCTTTTATGTCACAGTCCGATTCGACAACGAGTAAATATATTCTCGTATCTAGTATCACCTTATACGAAACGGCTTAGACAACTAATATAGCGACGCTTAACCTAGTAAAATATTGCCTTATGCGAAATAATATAACAAGCAGAAATATAGCTTTCTAAAACGAGAAGATCTTAAAGTTTAATCGCCATAGCTAAGGTCTTACAAACATATGTTTACCAAGCGAATGTTAAAGGGATTTAAACCTTACCAAGTTTCAAGCGTTTTAGATGTGGCAGAGGATGAAAAGCAGTGATTTTAAGCGAGATTTACGAGCATATATGAGCATTGTATGTAAACGCAATTCTATGCGTAGGTTTTGTAAGTCATTTGTAAATCGTTAACGACGATTTGAATAAATTGAGAATATATCAATATAGGACGGGAAATTAAAATATTGTACAATGTACACACACATAATTCATTTTAAAACATATTTATCGCTTAAAATTTATTTTACAGAGTGTCTTAAATGTCATCTTGGGAATATTCACTGTCCGAGTCATTTTCGTCGCTACTTTCATCATTCCTTATCCACCTTGTTGGTTTTCTATCCTCATCGTCTATATTGAAACACAGTATTTTCCTTTTGGTGGATGGTATATTACTGCCTGAAACTATTCGTCTCTTGTTTCCTCGGCCTGATTGTCGTAGTAACTTCTTAACTCCCTGTTCAGCAAAGTCTTTGACAACTTCTCGTCCACGAGACTTAATTGATTTTGCCTGATACATGTTTCCCAACGAGTACATCTTGACTAACTTCTGTTGCTGCTTGTAACGCTGCTAGTTGCTTATTGCAACTAGAGCGTTTGGGTATTTTCTTAGTAGGTTATCCAGATTGCGTTGAATATGATCCTTAAGTATTATATTTTCAGGTTCTCGATGGGATGTTGTGTGGTATATCACAACAACAATGATACACGTAACACTTCTAGGTAATTTATGTGGTCTGAGCAGCATCCAAAGCGCTTCAACTTGGTCCTCGATACATTCTTTAAGTTGTTTACAGGGAATACTATTATGAATGTATATGCACACCCCACCTCCAACTGTATGAGATCTATCTTTTCGGAATAGGTTATAACCTGACATCGCAACAATATGGTCAGGGACTTGCATTGTAAGCCACGTTTCCGTTATACATACGACATCAGCATTGTTAAGTACAGTAATTTCTTGTATTTCATCTACTTTGTTTTCTAATTTCCTAACATTCGCAGATATAAAAGTGGGTATATCATACTGTTTCTGGGGACGAACTTTCTTTAATACATTGTGATCGTGATTAATATGTTTACAATTCTGGTTTGACGGATATATTACCACAGATTGGCGGTCGGTCAATCGGTACGAGGGTATAATGCACGTTTCCGAAAACCCTTGGCATTGTATCGCCTTGCTTTTGCTCTAGTTTCCTGTAAGATAAAACTGGGCCGGGGTATCAATCAGCGGTAAATTCCCGAAGTCGGCTATATTCAAGTTATTCGAAATTTGCTTTTTGTCTTGAATTCGAATGGTCTTACAAGGCTTCGGCCGCGAATTTGCTTCAAAAGTGTACCTTAATAATACTAACTATCTTTCAGTCTATTTAAGACGATTTGACATAATTTAAATCAGAAAAAGAACTCACATACTGACCTTTCGACCTGTTGTAAACAAATGAATTTCAAAGACATGTTTTCCCGCGCTTTGTTTTTAAACAAAACTGATAAAAGAAACGACTGCAATTTTCCAAATCCTTTTCTTTGCTTTTACATTACTTCGCCCTACCGTTTGTTTTGTGTTTAAAATTAACAAAACATATTAAAAGGTGAGTTAAACAGGGAAAAAAGCGGCGATAAGCTACTGTCTTACATGCTCCTGTCCTACATCGTAAAATGTCGGACAGGCACGTGACACTATCAAGGACATATGGTTGGTCAAGTGTAGGAATTAACAAAATATTTTTATAACCGGGGAATTGACCCGGAATTTAACAGCCGCTATATATAAATACACAGGGGATAACCGGGGACTTACCTGGGGCGAGCCTGAGCGAGCCCCACTTTGGTGGCTAGTCGAGCTCAAGCGCAATGCATTATGGTGCGTACGTACACGGAACTTTCACTGCAGTGATTAAACACCACCGGCTTTTCGCCTCTTCTTATTTTACAATGTATAGTTTTCAATTGACAAACGTCCCGGAACTTCTGGCAAATTGTGATGCGATGAAATATATTCTTACACGCGATCGAAAATATCGCCACATTTATGTAAATGAAACTCAAAAGGAGCCACTGATCAGACAAATAACAAATGGATGCATGCTGATTAATGATATGACAAAATCAACTCTCAAGACAACAGAACAAATTGAGGGTTGCTTCGCGTGTGCCTAAGAGATATAAACAAAATCTCGACGTTTCGAGCTAAAGCCCTTCGTCAGGAGAAATTAGTAGACAGATAAACACATTACATCAGCTTTTATAGCAACGCTATAAGAGCTGTCACGTGAACAAAATATTAACCAATGAAAATAAAGTAGTCATAACAATCATAACAAAATAGAATTAATATGTAAAGATATAGACTGCGTGCAGGCTTCGGCCCGATTATAGGGTCGCAGGCCTGCGCACAGGCGTTACACTACCAAAGCGCTATAAATGTCGTACAAGGGAAGGGAAGAGGGGATATAGAGGAAAGTATATAAGAAGTATTTAAGAGAAAAGAATGAGCTAGATGAAGGAGAGGCGCTCATTGATACCATCAGGCTGAATGGTGCCAAGTTTAAAAATGAGACGCTTTTCTTGCTTCCGACGGGTATCATTGCCACCAACAATGGGATGAATGGCGCATATTTTCATATCAGAAAAGGAGTGGTTGGAAAGTTGAAGTGCCTAGCACCCGGTTTGTTGTGCACATTGTTCTTAACATCACGCAAGTGCTCAGCAAACCTATCGCCTAAACGTCTTCCAGTTTCTCTGATGTAGAGCAAGCAGCATTTGCTGCAAGAGAGGCCGTAAACGAGGTTGGAGGAGATGCACGTGAAACTGTGCTTGATGATAAACTGAGATTTTGGAGCCGAAATACAGGTGGCGAGGTTTAAATGCTTACAAGTGTAGCACTTAGCACGACCACAGGAAACAGTGCCAGCTGGTGACACAGAAAATTCGTATAAAGTAGTGTGCACATGCATGTCAACAACAGTGGTCAGTGTCTTAAAAGTTATAAACCTTTCAAATCGGTTTACACCCGTTTTCAAAATTGCGCGACCAGTCTACAAGGAGTTTGGGTTTTGGTCGAGGGTCGAGGGTAGAAAGTCGAGGTCGAAAGTCGAGGTCGAGAGTTGAGGTCGAGGGTCGAAAGTCGAGGTCGAGGGTCGAATGTCGAGGTCGAGGGTCGAAAGTCGAGGTCGAAAAATTGATTTCATTGGTACTGTTGAATTTTAGTAGAATGCTGAATGGTGTAAAAACTTTTAAAAACTATAGCTTTGTCAATTTACAGAACTTCTTTTCGTAAATATTAACACGAAATATTGATTAGTAAGTTAAATTAATGATACTAAATTTATATTTTATAATTGACAAGGCCGCGGTCATAACTAATTTTGAACTATTTTCATAACTAGTTTTAGTTATGACAGCGGCCTTGTCAATTTAACAACAATTATAAAATCTAAAATTAGTAACATTAATTTAACTTACTAATCAATATTTCGTGTTAATATTTACGAAAAGAAGTTCTGTAAATTGACAAAAGTATAGTTTTTAAAAGTTTTTACACCATTCAGCATTCTACTCAAATTGAACAGTACCAATGAAATGAATTTTTCGACCTCGACCTCGACATTCGACCCTCGACTTTCGACCCTCGACCTCGACATTCGACCCTCGTCCTCGACTTTCGACCTCGATTTTCGACCCTCGACCTCGACCTTCCACCCTCGACCTTCCACCCTCGGCCCTCGACCTCTGACCCTCAACCAAAACCCAAACTCGTCTACAAGTAGGTTTTATATAACCTTCATTTGTGTGATTTGCCGAAGAGATATTATTACCTTTAAATCTGCCTCGTCCCCAGTCGCTTGCTAACAAATAACTAATGAGGAAAAAACGAATAATTAACGAGGAAAACGAATAATTAGAATAATTAATGGGGGCGCGCGGAAAGAAAGATGGGAAGGGGAGGGATTTGTCGCCTTCCCATTTCCTTAGTTGCGGGCGTGCGTCTTTATCGGGCTTGCAGTGCCCGCGCACTCCGAACCACTGATCTATAATTACTGATATTTATATTTGATCTATATAATTATATACTATATTAACATATGTAGAAGAGCCTGCGGAGGAGGCAGCCTTTAAATTGTAACATTCATAACATAGAATTTGACAAACAAGAGTGTTAATGAAATTCGTCCAGATTATTCTATTAATATTCAAGCGGAAGGAGGTTTGACATATCTGCAGTTAGCGAATTTTGACGAATAAATGTATGATTCTTCCAAGTTTCAAAATCATTGACTATTTGACAAGATAGATTTTCCTGTTCAGCTTTTATTGTGATTGTAATTCAAGCTTTAGTTTCTATTTCTAACTTTATTTCGGCTTAACATCATTATCTAACATTGAATTTAAAATTTATTTTGTTTACATCTGGTATTTTTAGATCGCGTGACAAACACAAACGCATAGAAGTGTGTACGAGGCAAACTTTATTATATTTCTCTTGCTATTGTCATTTTTATTTCATTTACAGTTCTGACTTCTGACACACTTCTAGCAGCGTGAGCGTATTCGATTTTTCATCAAACTGCAGCATGAATATTTTCTGGAAATTTCTGGAAATGTATGTTCTTATTATATAACATACTAGGAGTTACTATCGCAAGGGAAGTGCTGTCTCGACGCACAAACTGCATGGAAAATTCCTGAACATAATTAGTATTAAATATTGAATTTATTGAAATTGCTAACAATACACTGTTTATTGACAGTATGTATTGATTTATTTTGTTGTCAAAACGTTGAGATTACAACACTGTGACTACAACACTATACTATTGTAAATGGCATATACTGTACAGTATTAAGCAAGATATCTGAGTGTGCTATTGTTAATGGAACTCTTGGTACCAACATCAAATGTTAATAGAAGTTGTTGTTTACTTCAAAGTTGTCAATGGCATCTTGAATAACTACTTTGAAATTATAGAAGCAATGTCTTTAATATTTTTGTGGTGCAATTAGCTGGTTGTCTGTGTTCATAGGATATTGATAATGCATTTGCCATGTGCAGTCTGTCAGAACAGTCTTTGACTCTTTGTTCTCATCTGTAGATGTTTCATACATGTATTTAATCAACATTTGGTTTCATCAGTGTTCATCTTGTACTGCCCAGTGAATTGTCGAAATACATGATTATACAGCAAACCGACACAATGGTGTCTCTCTCCAAAACAACTTTGATACACATTACACAGGATCCACACCCACATGACCTGTAGGAAATACATAATTCCTCATATAGCAAATTGCACCCAATAAGAGATGATGTAATATATCCATATTATTTTGAAACAACCATTTTGTTGAAGTAAAATAAAAATATACATTTCTGTGTAATCCAGCTGTTCAGATGGTACCAGTCAGTGTATGAGTGTAATGATTAACATTAAGCGGGCAGATCAATATTATTTTGTGCCTCTATGGACTCTTAGGCTCTACCACAATGGGCAGATCAATGTCACAGTACTTCCCGCCACAATGGGCAGATCAATGTTACTTTCCACCACAATGGGCAGATCAATGTTGTTACTTTACGCCACAATGGGCAGATCAATGTTATTTTGTGCCTCAACGGGCAGGTCGATGCCTTTTAGTGCCTCAGCCGACTCTACAACAACAGGTAGATCACTATTTGTTGCCATCACAGATAATGTTTGTAAGTTATCTATAGACAAAAATTGTACACCTGGGTCTAGGATAATTAAGCCATTATCTAGTGCTTTTAAGTACATTTTGTCTCCTTGCAGTAAGATATTATATAATGTTGTTGTTGACCAATCGATCAGCGGTTATTTTGGGCTGTTAAAATAGCCGATAAACCTATGAAAGCACATTTCTTCCCTCTAGCTTGAACGCTAAATAGTTCATCGCCTTGATGTATGTCAGTAGAAAGAAACAGAGCCATACTTACCTAAGATTTTCTGAAAAATGTCGATCTTAAATTCGCATCCGTACATAAAGTTTTCAAAATCTTGATCGAACACATGGAAAGAAACCTGCATGCGTGCGCATACTAAATTTACAATATTTCGTTCACTCCCCCTAATTTCAAAAATGACTTCAAGCTCGACCTTTTGCCCCGGAATTACGATAAATAAACAAACATCCATCCATCCATCCGACGCCAAATCTCGATCTCGACAATATATAGGTCGGGTGAAAGACTGGGGCAAGTGAACTCTGGAGAAACCTTAGCACGTCAAGAATAGTGTGCTGTCTCGCTGAGCTCGACAGCAATAAAGCCGTAAAAACGGATGAGCACCGAATCATAGTAAAATAACAAACTGACACATGCTTTGCTCGCATCTTATTATTCCTCTTGCTCAGGCTCGCCCCATGGATGCGTGGCATCTCCCTAGTATGACTGGTGGGGTCATAAAGACGAAAATGGCGACTGGCGAAAAACTTGTTCGACAGGTACGTGTGTTTGACACTTTATATTTTATACTTAATACTCAGCCATCCGTTGCTGTTAATATTCAATAAGCATCAGGCATCGCCTTTTCCATTGTTTGGATATATTTGGCATAATTTACATTTTGTATTTTCATATTTATTTACATTTTCATATCCATATTTTTATATGCATGACTAAACATTGTCAATATTCTCAATTTTTCAGGTGTTGTTTCAATATCAAGACAGCAGAATGATCATAAATATTTACAATACCGAAGATGATATATTTCAAAAAGTGAAGCACAGCTTTAATATTGCAACATCGGAATCAATTATTTTTCAAAAATATAATGATTCTTGGGGAGAATGGATAGATGTAGATACTAAGGATGTTGCTGATAAAGAAAAAGTGAATGTGTACATTCTGAAGAAACTGGGCTGGAACAGAGTACGAGGATAGAGATTGTCAGTGTTAATAAAGGTACAGTAAGTCAAACCTAGCTAATATGTTAATACTCAAGTCCCCCCCCCCCTTCCCCCATACTCTACACCTATGATTGCAACTTCATAATTCTGAAGTGTAACCGACCAATTGTACTTTGATCCAAACTTTCCAAATGTGTTGCAAAATTCAAAAATATCCATATCCAGTCATCAGACAACTCATCTTTATTTTGAACTTCATTTATTCAGTACTTCAGTATTGGGTTGCAAGTTCAAAATAAACATAATTATTAAATCTGAGAACATACAAATTATAATTTAATAAAATGCATCAGTTATTAAGTAATCTTTTAATCTATTAAATATAAATCATGTTGTATTGGGACCATTTTTTCTTATTTTATAAATGTCTAACTTTTTCCAGTATCTGATGCAAAACAGGCAACATTGTGTATTAATCATGGCAAACTATCAATTGGACCTGTTGTGGAGGTAAGGTGTTTGTAGTCTTTAGAATAAGGTTTTATTGATATTTTTATTGGCTAAAATATCTCAGTAACAATCCAGTATTTGACTGGATAGCAGACAGCTTTATCCAGTGCACCCTATTGCATTTATTCTTGCAATATTACATGAATGGTATAATGTATAAGAAATGTAGGAAAACTTTGAAAGTGCAACTGAGAAATTTTCTACTAGAATCAGATAGGGGTATTTTTGTCCACACAAATTTGTAAATCTAAAGAGTATTTTCAAAATCACTATTTCAAGGGTTGTATGCAATATTGCATATATATAAAATGCAACCCGCGGTTTATCAAAGAAAACCAACTCGATCATGAAATAATAAGAGATACAGTAATGTGCATCGATGATTTTAAATTTATTTCACGGTTGCCAAGTAATGAATACTTGTTAATAAAACTTTTGAAATATTCTTTTAAAGCCACAGTTAAGTTTTACTACATCCAAAGAAACGATCACTGTTGATATAGAGAAGATAAAAAGGGAATCGCAGATATACATGCTGAATCCAGATGATAAGCTCTTGGATTACCACCGTGCTATTAATGAAAAGGCGTTTGCTGTTGCAAAAGAAAACCCCAATTTGCTTACTTCAAAAATTGAATTACAAAGCTAGCAAGAGAACGATTACATGAATCAGGTTTTGATTAAAAAAAAGAGGGAGTCCAGGTCAAAATATTTTGGAAAAACGTCTAGCGTAGAGAAGAAGCCAAAAAGGGAAAAACTAGGAGAGCAAATGAGACAGCAACGACAGTCATGTGGAAGAAGTATTAAAATAAGAAGAGTTGCATTTGGGCTACGCATCGCGGCAGTGTGAGAGATGTGCTAATGTGAATAACTTTACGAAAGCCATTGAGGTGGCTAACTTTACGAAAGCCAAGAGCTCCGCCAGAAGAAAAGAAAATATCAAGAAGACATAGCGTTACTGCAGAAAAAAGAATCGTTAAACAAATGCGTGAAAAAATGTTTGCAAAAAAAGGCAAAACAAAGGGCTTACCTGAAGGAAGTAATCAGAGCATGCATAATTTTGTCTACAAGAAAATTGGATCCACCAATTCAAGTGATGTTTCTGCAGGAAAAGAAGTCACTGATGACAGTTTTGACCTACTACATTCCAATCAGCAATCTTCAGACAACGAGGAAAGCATTGACCTCACAAAGACACAAAGACACAAAGCAGACCTCACAAGAATCACTTGCAGCCCCAGAGAAAGATGATACATTGACGTCAACTCTGTTTTACAAAACGCCAGGGGGACTAACCCGTTGGGAATAACAGGAACATTGGATGAAGAAAAGTTCACTAGATTTTCCCACAACGCTCGCCTTTGTTTTGAGTGATTCAAGCAAGTGGCAAGTGATGGAATGTACATTTCATTGATGACGTCGGTTAATTTAGAAGAATTTGTTATATATAGGGCCGAGTATTGTACAAGGTATCACAATGAGATATGTACAGAATGTACGGCTTTGATACAAGCAGCATCGTGCATTTTAACAGGCGGTATTGTTTGTTGCAATATATTACACCAAGTATAAACTAGCTGGTCAGTGGGAGACTTGCGGGCGCCAGGTGATTATATAAACAAACACAACTGGAGCAAGAGTGGTATTCTTTCTCTGGCTATCGAACTTACTGCTTGTAAGTTAGGTATTAATTCAAGTAAAGCTTGTATAAAACACAACGTTTGGCTATTGAAACATTGTTAAGGTTTCGGACGTTTCCAAGATGCATTTTTCTAGTCCGACATGCAAGTACAAGTCTGATAAAGCAGTCAGGAGATTGATGCAACTCCCAGTAGTAATTTTTGACACGAACATCTGTTTGTTACAGAACGCAGACCTGACATAGATTACGCGACAGTGCTTGAATGGATCGTAAAGATTATGCCGACGAAGGACATAGACAAGACGTTAATTGGACCATTCCCCTATTAGACTAACTTTTGAACTAGGAAATTGTATCAGTACAGCTGGAAAGAGCATCCTAAGTTTAGTAAAATTGCAAGGTTTGGATACTTGAGTGCCAGTGCGTAATACAAAAATAACTTGAGTGCCAGTGGCAGTGCAGGTAACATCTATAGACGATATGCTGCGGCTCTTCAGGATCAAACTACTTGAAATATTCAACAAGAATTTCTACGTTTCGAACGAATGCCTGTCGAAGTTCTTGTTGAAAGTTTCAGGTAGTTTGATCCCAAAGACCCGCAGCATATCGAGTCAAATACCCTCTTGTGTAGACTTTTTTCAAGTTATAATTTTAACATAAATGAAATAAATAAAAAATTGCAATAAATCTGTCTACTTCAATTCGTCAATGTATCATCAAGATCTAGCGTGATAGCATATACACCGCAACACATAAGGCCATGTTACACGAGGGAATTTTCGCTGCAACTTGTCTCGCAATGTTTTGCTGGAAAAAACATTGCAGGTTGCAGTGACATGTCAGACGCACGCAACTTGTTTTGCGACCTGCAATGTTCCTGCAATGCGTATGCACAATTTTACAGCGGACTTCAACATTTTAACAATTTTACAGCATTTTGTTTTGTGATTGGTTCTTTTCCCAAACATTGCGAGACAAGTTGCAGTGGGGGTGCATGTCACACGCTGCAACTTGTCTCGTAGCGTTGCGAAAAGTAGAAGTTGCTTCAACTTTCTGTGCAACTTGCAACGCAATTTTTCGTTGCGACACAAGTTGCAAAATAGGGGTGTTAAACGAGGAAATTTCCCTTGCGACCTGCAATGCAACGCCGTTGCGAGACAAGTTGCAGCGAATATATAGTGTCATAGTTGCCGTTTTAAAAGTGGGTGCACTTTTGTCCTTAATATGTTTTACCAGTAGGGCTTTATTAAATTGCTTCTTTATACACTTTTGAGGATTCACAAATTAATGAATAGTTAATGAGCAAGATAACATCATATGTATTTGTTGTATATCAATTTACACGCACTCAATAAATTTTATTATTTACTATTTTTAAATTAAATGTTATTCTTCCATGCCTACTTATTGTCTTTTTCTCATGTCCATATTTGGTAAGTTAAATTCACTTCCGGTGACGTGTCAATACTGTATGTATACCGTTCAAAACCCCACACAAATGATTAATGAAAATGCTATATAATAAGTTGCAATTCTAATTAGTTCGCAACTGTAAACACTACTTATGACAACACGCTAGACTTGTAATTATTATTTTAATAAAACAGGTTGCAGGTCATTGACTTATACAATCAATTTGTCTGACAATTTCCATCGAAAATGTGCAATATCACTCTCCTCGCAGAGGCTTGCGAGCTTTATTATTGAGTCGGAGTTTGTGAAGCGTCAGGGGAGCGCGTTGTAGAATAGGAATGCTGGAGATCGCGCGCTACCTTTAAGCCTGACAAAATTTCGTGTAAGACTAAACAGAAAAACTCGCAAGCCTCTGCGGAAGAGAGGGGTGCAATACGATAATTATAATATAACCCGGCTTTTGTTGAGGACGTCTTCTCAAATCGCAAAAGCACCATGAACAAATTCGTCCGTTCTACCATATTTTCAAGTCCTTTAATTGTCTTGAAAGTCATTCACTCACAGTGTTTTGAATTATTATATTTTAACTGCGAAGGGCAGTCAAAAATTTTATGGCAAAGTCCGTTTTCCACTTCAACCGTATTCTACTCTACTACAGTTTTCCTTGACCTCCTAACCCTTAAGGGTAATGTCATGTTTTGCTCTTAAACGCATTTTTGACGCTAGTGAATGAAAGGCATACAAAAATATTTGATGTCATGTTGTCACAGAAACAATGATCCTTGTTATACTGCAAAGAGCTGTCAATTGCAACTTTTCAGTCAAACTTCATCGTCAATTCAAGAACTATGTTATCAGTTGTTTAATGATAGAGAAGGCTTCATGTCTCAACGCTCTGTTTCTCCAAAAGAACACAATCGAATTAACGCTTGAATTTGATAATGCGATTACAGTTGACCACTTTCGCAGTATGATATGGATATCGGAACCACTTATATTATCTTTTAGGACAAAAGCCTCAAAAAATTTTACCAACACATAAGGCAGATGAATCAATGTGAATGCTAAAACAACAATAAGGCAAGATTTAGCCAGTTTCCAATTGAGGGGAGCACCTTGATGTAATTGTGAGGACTGATCGTTTTGAGAACGTCGGACGTTTCTGGTCGATTTCCTATGCGCAAGAATTATTTTGATGGAGATGAAAATTAACACCGCGATAAACAGCAAGCAAGCAGGAAAAAGAAAATGCGTGAATACGGCGAAAAATTGCGATGTAAAAGAGCTAACAAGCGTTGTATTTAGAATCCAGAAACCAATCATCAATTTCATTAGTCTTCGTTTGGTAACCTTACTGCGGTGGTAGAACGGATGACAAATGGCCGCATACCGCTCCAGACTCATTACGGTGAGTGTCATAAGAGAACAACCTATTGAGAACAGCACCAGAAAGAACGTAATGACTTGAAGATGACAATGGGCCCTGCACAAGGCGAATTCGCTCCATTGAAGGTAAGACATAAGTTGAACATTAGACCATTCACAAGATCATTTGACGAGAGTAACATGATCATAAAGTTGGCCATTTTCTCCTTCAACCGTTTTGATCTCCAATAGGCAATAACCGTGATAGAATTAAGAAGAATTGTTGCGATTGTTAGGATGATCATGTAGACAAATAGCGCTAACTGATTCTTTTGCACTGTTTTTGAATATTTTGAACTTCCATTAAAATTGCACAATCAATTGCCTTTGACGCAATCATTTTCAGTTCCAGAGTTTATTTTATTCAACTTGGGCTATACTAGAATATGTGCGTGACTGGTTATATGTTGAGAATCTCAAGGAAGATAAAGCCAGCCACAGATGCGAAAGTTAATTGCATCAAAATAAAATTAACTAAAATGCAAATTACATTGTTTGCATGATTTGTAATACATTAAAGCTATGAATAACTATGAATAATGAATACATTGGCATACTTATAATTATTAATCGATCCCCACACCTGTATCGGACAGCAGAGCCACTGATCGGAAAACAAGGACTGGATAGTGCATCTGCTATATATAAATGAATCCAATGGCGGCCATATTGGTGTGACCACCACAAATCTATTGTGGTGTTGGGGACATGTTTAACGAGCTTCTATAAGTTTCTAGGTATTGGTGGGAAAGGACAAAATAATATTGTCTAGATCAGAATAGATTATCAGTGGCCTCTCTTTCTTCCTAAATTTGCCGGTGAATAACTAATGAGGTCACACCAATATGGCCACCATAAGCCTAATTATGTGGTGTTTAAAACGTTCTAAAACTCATTACTACATCAGAAGAGATGTTGGAAGCTATATTTCTCAAGCTACATAAGAAAAGATATTTGCTTCATATTATAACTAATTTAAACAGCTAACGATCTGACTAGTCAAGAATTTGACAGATTTATAAATCTGATCTCATTAAAAAATATTTTGGCTTCAAAATTGGCTCATTGAATTCAATAGGATGCATTGCTCTCTATTCAGTTCTAGTTTTAAGATCAGTGCGTGTAGCTCAGTTCCTGAATTTGTTATTTAGTAATATTGCTAAAGTTTAGCGGGTTTAGCAAATTCCAAAGAGCATCAGCGAACGCTTTAGCAAATTTTCATTTTTTACAATACGAGTTTTACTTTAAACATAAATAGATATGATTACTATTTTAATAAAATATCTTTGGATTTGTCGTAGAACTCCTTCATAATGTTTGCTTTGAGCGCCTAAAAGGGATAACGTTAAACGTACTGTGGCGAATCGTGCGACCACGATTAACTCGATTTTTACGTCTTATTACAAATACTACCAATAGCTGCGAAGATTTCTAAGGGGTGGACCATTAGATTTTTGAGGGGAGGGGTTGAAACAAGAAAAAAATTCGTACAGGGAAGTTCGAAGAAAAAAAATTCGTACAGGGATTGTGTGGGAAAAAATCTTACAAGTCTAACTTTTGTCTTGGTTTTTGGAAATAAGAGAATGTGTAAAGAATCGGTTTTTTAGATCTATTATAAACTATGTCCCGTCTCCTGAAACAGTATATATGGACACGTGGTTTCCATTCCTGCATTAAGTTTGTATAATTGAACATTTGAAAATGTATTACATGACGTATTCAAGATGTGTATCATATATTCTGTTGTGTGACTGCACTGCCACACGATGTGTTTTTGATTTAACGTATTTTAGCGGGACAGCAATTTGGTGTGAAGACAGATGTAAATTGTCTTCATGTCATTTCTATTATACAATGGTTCCATTTCTAAGGTTGTGACTGACTCAGGACATCATGTAAAGTCTTAGCCTTTAAAATAATTGAAGGGTTAAACAACTGTCTTTAAGACGGTGACGGAGGCCACAGCTGGGAACCTCTTGGGACATATGCACCAGTCAATGGAAAACCCCGTACCCCCATACCCAGGAAATAGCGGGGATTTAGATCTACCACGAAACCAATACTAATCAGGGTCTTTTTTAAGAAATCGTTAGTGGAGGGGCCATAATCGAAAGGAGACGTAACAAGTAGGTGGTGTATTACAGGTGTGGGAAGCTGAAGAGAGGTCTGGATGTCCACCCCCAGAAAATTTTTGTATTCTTGAGTCTCTGTGGCTTGATTTCCTGCATTTTCAGAGACAATTTTTTATATATCCCATCTAGATGGAGCCAGGTTTTGTTGTGAGAATACCATAACTTTCTTCTAAACTCAGTTTTTTCCCCTTTTTTCTTATATTTTGGACAAAAGGGACCTTCAGGGGGCCAAATGAATAGCCGGGGGCAACATGGGCCATTTCCCCCCAGCCTATCCGTTAAAAAAGTTACACATTTGGTATTAACCCATTTCTTTTTTCATTTTCAGTAGATTGATCCCCCATCTTGTTTCTCTTCGTGTGAACCAAACTTCCCCCAGTCCCCGTTATATATGAATGGATTAAACTCCATTTTTGACATTATACAAAAATCCCCGCTCAAACCACGATAAATTCCCACGCTAAAGTAAGCAAAATCCCCGGATACCGTGGCATAATTATTCATCAATTCCCTGGTAAAAGTCGCGCTAAACTCGGATCTTCTCCGGGTCTGTGTTGCGGGATTTCCTCTGATTGGTGCATTAGGTTAGTAAATAGGACCTAGAGCGTGGCATATTCATGAGATATGTGCCTAGCTCTCCCGTTTAGGACGTGTTCGGCTTTGTGATTTCGACCCTGAATAAGTAGGAGAGCTCCATGTCGGATTTTACCTTGGTGTTTCCACTTTAGGGAAATATCAGTTTTCCTGCTAGAATTGGTTTTGATAAGCAATCATCTGATATAATGGAATGCACTTAGCACTCTTTCCGTTGGTGTAGGAATATGGATTTCATTGATTCTAAGGATGTTGGAAAGTTGTATATCTGTGTCGGTGCTTCATGCTGGTTGACATGACATGATAGCAACTACACTCACTCTTACCCAACATCTCTTGAGTTTTTCAAATTACAAGAAAGTTGTTATGTGTATTCGCTTCATTAATCCCATGCAATCGAACTGATTGCAATGACACATATGCTTGCTCATCAATTTTTATGGTTTTCATATATAGTCATTGTGCATTTGATGCAAAATGCTCGTCTGTAATTATTAAGTCATGGGTGGGACAATAACCTCCTGTTAATACCCTGTTTTATATTGGATTTCTTGTTTTCTGATTGGCTTACGATGTTTGCGCACGCGCAATTCGTGTTTTTCTTTTACGCTATGGTCATGCAATTTTCGATTTGCATGGCTAACGAGCAGCCCAACCTGATCACAGCCTCCTTGTTCGAAGCTTTCCGTCTGAATGAACATGGCTTCAAGTCATTCAGACATTTCGAGTTCTTCTTCACTCGAAGTTAACGATATTGTTTCGGAGTTGGTGAGAAAATCCTTTTCTGCTTGGGCTACTGCAGTACTGCTGAACAGAATATTATTGTTAAGCAGCGACCAACGCCAGATCTTTCGTCAAGAAAATACTATTTGACCGGCAGGGGACATATCTTCGGTTCGGTGCATGCTATGTAGATGGCAATACCACCGTTCGATTCAGCGTTTTACGATCTCTTTAGAGAAGTAAGTTGTGTTTGTTTACAACGCTATGCGGCGAATTTAGCCGCTTTTAAACACTCTGAATTTTGTTTTGTTTACAAATTAACAATAATATAAACTAATTAAATATTCGTTTCTCTTTCCTACCTTTGGTTTACCACCATTCGACGGGTCTTTGTGATATCTTTGAAATGAATCCATTGTCATTACAATACGACATAATCTAGCCCTTTTATGGCAATTCTCGTGAAAATGCTTTCTTTGTTGCGAAGCCGGTATTGTCGGCTGAGCGAAACAGTCAAAATTTAGATATTATTCTGAATGGTTTTCCTATTTTTGTGTTAACCTTCATTATTGTTCTCTGAAATATGCAAAATTCTCAACATTTTTTCCTTTATTAGATCAAGCTATTCGTAGAAGTTGATGCCCAGATTTCTGCATATGGCAATTCTGGGAGTCAATATTTTAAGCATGCCCCGGACCCCCCTATCAGGTCTCGCGCCTTCGGCGCTCGTTGCATGACCACTCACATCGGGCTGGCTTCGCCACTGGTCGCAGTGTACAAATAAACGACTCTTATTGGTCCAATTTCGCAGCTTCAATTGGTTTGATTTCCCATAGGGATATAGCCTACGTCATAGATGACGTAGGCTAATAGGGATACAGCCTATTGCGTTTGAAGGCTGAATGGAATTAAAACAATTTACAAGCATTGCAAAATTTTCAAAGGAAAGAATTTAAATCATGCTTGTATTTATCGGTGATAAACAAAACTATGCATATGAGTCTACTAATTCACATACGTCAGGGGATGATATTCAACAAACACAATTTCAAAATTGCAATTGAGAACAAACTGCTCGGACTTCTTACATACCTTGTTTCCTCTCTCCTTCACAGAGGCGTTTTCCGTTCTGTTGAGCTTAAGCTTACTACCTACGGTGGCACACAGGTGTCACGGCAAACACCAAAACTCCACGGCAAAAACAAAAGTTCACGGCACAAACAACAAAGTTCACGGCACAAACAACAAAGTTCACGGCACAAACAACAAAACTCACGGCACAAACAACAAAACTCACGGCACAAACAACAAAACTCACGGCACGAACAACAAAACTCACGGCACGAACAAGAAAAGCTCACGGCACAAGCAACAAAACTCACGGCACAAACAACAAAACTCAAGGCACAAATAAGAAAAGCTCACGGCACAAACAACAAAACTCACGGCACGAACAAGAAAAGCTCACGGCACAAACAACAAAATTCACGGCACAAACAACAAAACTCGAGGCACAAATAAGAAAAGCTCACGGCACAAACAAGAAAACTCACGGCACAAACAACAAAAGCTCACGGCACAAATGCAACAAAAGCTCACGGCACAAACAACAAAAGTTCACGGCACAAACGGCAATTGAACAGGCGTGCAGGCGGATGCTGGCCAGTCCGTGTCAAGGTATAGAAATGTGGCGGAGAAAACATATAAAGAGTGATGTTTTGTCCACAGTGCGGACATAGCAATGATGCGGGAAATAAGTTTTGCATAAATTGTGGACAAGGTACGTATAAACTATGTCTATATATTAAATAGATTTGTAAATTTCATTGACATTGCCAATGGCAATCATTGTTCTATATATTTAATATTTCAGTTTCGCAACTTGCCCTAGTAAATTTGCTGTCAAGTGTCAATTTTCAGTAATATGTCTACATGTATGAGTTATAACACACACAAGTTGACAGGCAGTAGATAAATTTGTGATATTTTGGAAAAGATTGGTGCACAAGATATGACTGTAATATAGTTTAATTTACTTGCGTGTACTTTGTTTCTGGCTTTGGCGTTGCATTGACTGCCATTGTCATCGATTCACGTATGATTTTAATATGGACTTGATAATGACAATATAGTTAAAAAAACAACCAAAATGAGAGCATTTAATATTTGTCGCTTTAGTCAAAATGTTCATCTTAGGGAAGCCTCACATATCGATTTAGCCCATGAGAAACGTCATATGGACGGTGGGGGGAGGGGGTTGTCCAAATTATTTTAATGTCTGATGATTGATATGAGGCAAGCACAAAAGTTTTAGGAGAAATAATTATATGGACAAAACCACTGTCAAACACTTTTACAGTCAAAATACTAGAACCTTCCCACTTCCGCTTTTGTTTGTAATTTATACTATGTTTTGTTCTGTATTTAATTGTTAATACTGGAGTGGCTACAACATTATGCGGAAATACATCGATAATATGTAAGTTAAATTATCACTGATAAAAAGAAACAAAACTACATTTTATCGCCATATTTCAGCATACACCATAATTGTTGGTAATTTTGTAATTTAATTGCTTCACCGTCATAATTACATAAAAATATATAAAAGTAAGTAAGACATATACATGCATTACATAAAAACTAGAGGACGGTAGAGTAACCGCAACAGCGTAAGCCAATTACTGCGGGCCCTGGTTAGTTAAAACTATAGTATGGAAAACGCATGCAATTATGATAATAAGAACTAGTAGCAACAGGTAATTGAGTGCTTAAGACTACGCGATATGTTACATTTACAACAGATGGTTTTAAAAGTCCTAGGATTGTCAGGATCGTAAGTTGCTGCAAGCGAAGCGTGGTAATAGCTTTTAAGAACAACTTTAAAATAATTCAAGTTGTTCATGCTGAGATCGATCTCACTAGCCAATGTGTTCCAAGTCCTAGTAGAACGAACAAAGAATGATCTTTGATACGTTGATGTCTTGCATTTAGGTACCTTATAAATAATTACAGAATTAGCAGAGGATCTAGTGTTCCTACCAGATCTACGTGCGCTAGGTATAAGGCTAGGTTTAACCTCAACAAGGCCACGTTCTAGTATTTTGACTGTTACCAAGTAATTTTTATGAGATTTTCTCAAAAAACGTGCAAATGAAGTCGTAGGAATATTCTTTGAAGACGTCAGGATTTTACAGTAGTTTTGCCCTCACGTTCTTACTATAAAATCACATATTTCACGGGTGTTTGTATTCCGAGTAATGAGTAATGAGTAACGAGTAATGAGTAACGAGTAATGGATTTATTATACTTATGTTGGTAAGAAAACCCTTAAAGACATCAAAGTCCGGTCATCCTTTTCTTGAATAACATACTTTCAGGCAGTGATATTAATAATAGTCATATTTTGGACTCATTTTAATAGGCACGCGTTTCGGCTAGCATGCAAGAACAGACTGGACAGTTAATAATACTCGTTTATGCCACATAGCCATTCCAGCCTTCTTTGAATACCAGGTTCGAAACGTCCCAAACCTCGTCTTAAACTTGGTGTCATTTCTTTGCGGCCATCCGAAGGTATTTGTATTTTAACAGTAAAAAAACTAAACTTTAGATTTTAGTTTATCTAATTATCTATCATCTTAGACTAGGTAGATATACGATTTCCCACCGTTATTTATAAAGTGTAGACTATTAATACTAAACTGAAACATTTTGCCAAGATTATGTGGTTATACGGCGTGCTAAAAACGAGCATATTAACTCTAATTTAAATGTTTTTGCTAGCCAAAGGCAAAAAAAGATGACCGGACTTCTGTCGATGACTTTAAGGCTTTTCTTACCAACATAAGTATAATAAATTCCATTACTCGTTACTCATTACTCGTTACTCATTACTCGTTACTCATTACTCGGAATACAAACACCCATATTTCACATGCAGTCAATTAATACAACCTTGATAAACAAAACAATTATCCCATATATGGTAATAAAACCGTTCGTCTAATTATGGAATTTCGCATAACGTAATTGTTATTTTTGTCACAACGTCTCAAGTCCTTACCAGTTACCAGTCTCTTTTACGATGTGCTCCGAAGTGGTAGGTTCGAAGTGATTTTTGTGGTCGCATTGTGGCAAGTTCAGTCACAACGGTGTGTTACCCGCCTTACCGCCTAGACACGCCTGCCAACCTTTCTAGAATTTTCATACTTGATAGCGTATTTGTAGGCACGCTACATATGCGTGTTACTGTAATAAGCCATCCGCACGAAACCAGTGGATCGCGGAATCTTTCATCTGATTGCCTTAACTTTCCATAAAGTCCGAAAGTCCAGAACTTTTGAAAAACAAATAGAACTGTCCACGCGATGTCCACACGCTTCATGCGGGAAAATTTCTTGCTTGTGACGTCACAAAGCAAATGAAATACTAGACCGTATACTGAATCACTACTAATCCATGGTTGGACGGATGGGGTGACGTTCATGTGTGTAGAAATTTCAATAATTGTTCGCAAACTACAAAAGGTTGAAATCCATATCGATTAATAAGGAATTTGTGTTATTGACAGTTTTCATCAATTTTTAAATGTATTTTTAAATGTTTGTTTTGTGAAGAATAGACGTAAAAGCAGAGCCGCCGAGAGGGGGAGGAGAGGGGCAGAAGGGGCAATTTTTCCCGGACCCCCAACCTAATAGGGGCCCCAACTTGAGAGAGAGTCTAAAATTGAGCAGCCCCCCTCAAAATGTAGAGTCAATCACAAATGACGCGTCAAGCAGTCATGAAGAGGACGCAAGTACTATCAGTACCTCTCAGGGTTATGGTACAATAACTGAGGCAGTTCAAGATTTGGAAAAGAGAGTGAATAAAGAAAAACAATTTTTCATCTCGGTGAGACGAAGAACACCACTGCCACGTCTGTTAAACTTGTGGCGACATGAAGTCAAATTTCTTGGAGAGGATGGAATTGACACTGGTGCAATAACAAGAGAGTTTTTCACAGATGTAGTACCTGCAATAGGAGATCTGTTATTTCCTTACGGAACACCTGTTGATTCAACTTACCATGTTCAAAATGGTAACTTTAGAACAAGTGGTGAAATCGTCGCTAGCAGTCTAGCAAATGGAGGACCGCCACCTTGCTTCTTGGATAGAAAGGCATTTGCAAGTCTGGTGAATCCTGAAATAAACGCCTTCAATATGGATGCCGAAGATTGCATGACTGCGACTGAACAGCAGCTTATCAACAGTGTAAAGAGCAATGTCAATCAACACACAGATACAGTTATAGAGCATGGGTACACTGGTCCGGTCGACGAAGCGCACAACGACGATATAGTGAGATCAATGAAAGTAAGTCTTATTAATAAGCGACTTTTATATCTACGAGAATTTAAGGAAGGTCTGTCTTTGTTTGGATTGTCCAGCATCCTGGACAGTTACCCTCAGTTATGCGAGGCTTTGTTTGTACCGAATCAAATTGAAAAAGTTGATGCTACATATTTGTTCAGCTTGATGAAGCCTGAATTCTCTCCTGTTGGCTCTTCACGACGGGCACTCGAGGAAACTCTAATGGATAACTTCCAAGATTTACTTATGGCTTTGGATGACAGGAGAATTACTGGCTATACAACCCCTCTGGCATGCAATTACACTGAAATTCAATGTGACGAAGAAGCAGGAACTGAGGCAGAGCCTGCAGCAGAGAGATTGGAATCGGCAGATTTGTCATCTGCGGGTGTAATGAAATGGCTTACTGGTCAGAAACATCAGCAGTTAAATGGAGAAAACATCAAGATTGTAGCAAAGTTCGATCATGACTGCTTAATCCGAAATCCAGCTCATTCGCTTTGCTTTCCCCTTGTAGGGGCATGCGGAAGAGTGATAACGTTTCCAGTTAGCCACATGAACAAGAACTATGAGACATTTCAGGATGTCTTCTTGCTTGCTTATTGCAAACCGTAAGTTAAGTTTTAAATTTCACATCAACTACGCAAAATCGTGCAACAGTTTATAAAAAAGGATCTTTTAGAAAGGACAATTCATATTTCTTGACATTTGTGTTGATATTCATGATACTGTGTTTCTATATATATACTAATTTTACGATGTCAATGAACTATTTTTGGACTACACTACAAGCGTTCATGGCGACTATAGTTTGGCAACTGATTTAATAATTGGCCATTTCCGAGTTGGTTAGGAGAGTGGAAACGACTGTTTAAAAGTAGCAAAATTGCGAAATATACTCAACCACGTTAAAGAACACCTACAATAAAAGTATACGTTTGCAACACATTTAAATAGATACCGTAAGAGTTTACTGCATTAAAAAATCGCAAAACATATATTGTTCATTGCCATAGGGGACGCACGCGTCCCGCAAATCTTCAAAATGTATTCGGTATTGTCTTTCATATTCCTTTTTACAATTTTCACTAATCTAGTGGTGCTCTTTCTACTTTCTTCTGCTGGTTGGTTCCATGTCTTGATTTAAACATTTATATTCTACTATCCTTTTCAACTTGGGAACAGCAAATATAGAAAACAAATTTGTTTTAACTTTTAGGACCCCTTATCAAGCTTAAAGGCACAGAGTCACCTGCTGAGTGATTTAGTGCCCTCAAACTTATTATGTTATACAAATTGGCCAAATTTACACCAATGCCAATCTTCAATTTAAATAAATCTCGTGGGTTTCTTTGGTCATTCAGCGATCGATATATAAAATCACATTGCTCAGCAGGTGACACTGTGCCTTTAATATGTTAGCGTTATTATTGAAATTGTTGTAAAGGAGTGGTTCCGGTTAATAAATTTCATATTTTTATCTACCAAACGTGTGAATATACTTTTTACCATCGCCTGGAACTGCAATCAATAAGTGTTGTCTGTTGCTTCATTGTACCTTTTTCTTAAAGGTAGAGTAAAACGAGCAACAAAATTGCTGCATGACTTGCAACAAAAACTGATTTCAACACATGTTAATTAGAGATGTTAACGAAAGTTGCAAGTTTGTTACTTGTGTTACTTCACCCACCGAAATTTCCGCCACTGAACTTGTTAGATATGTTAAAACCTTCAAAAAATAAGCCGTATTTTTATACTTACAGTGATTATGCTGAGAATGTGCGCGACACATACAGTCAACATCTAAAACGTCATCTAATTTTTGCATAATATAACTGTTGTGTATATATAAAGTCAGGGCCTGTTCATATGATTCTGCATACCGAGACGTTCCGCTTAATACGATCTCATCTTGTAGTAATGATATAAAAAATTGCATCACGTTCACATGAGGACACCGGTCGTGATTGACAAGTCTTGGTAAGCAGGCTCATATGAACAGGCGCTTAAAAAGATTAAGATAAGGTTATAGTGTGTTTTTACATGACGTCACAAAATTCTAAAATTAAAGCTACAAAGCTAGAGTGTTCATCTAAAGATTCTGGCCCTTTTATTGGCATTTGATTTTTGGCCGCCATGTTGGTGGAGTAATTCAACGCAATTTGGTCCACCAAAATGGCAGAGAAAAAACAAGTGCTCAAATGAAGCCGAATTTTAACCCAAATGTTTTGAATCTTATTAAGGTTGGATAAACATCACTTGTTAATCTCAACCAAGCATTTTACACCAAATTGCGCGTATAACATAGTAAACTCCGTAACTCAAGGAGAAATAATTGTATGAACCAAAAAAATTGGTGCTCTCCTAATAGCGATCTAGAAAAAATGTGAGACAGTCAGCTTTGTAGCTTTCGTAGTTTAGATTTTAGAATTTGTCACGTGATAAGTGAAAACTCACTATAAATTCAGTATGCCTTGTTACTTAACTGACCAACACACGTAAACTATCGTTTGTTACTACATTTACCTTCATTTCTAACCCTAATTGGCATGTCCATTGTATGCGTATTGAAGAAGAGTGTTATACAGATCTAACGCTGGTTGCTCCAAGTGACAAAGGTTTGAGACGTATATAAAGTAATCTTGATAACAATTTTCATAGTCACTTTCAATGATATGTGAACGAACGTAGTCTCGCTCTACTTCACCTACGGGTAGCAAGAACTGTTCAAAAACCCCATGTTGTTCCGGAAGGTAATACAGTGAATCCGGTCTACCACTAATTGTGTCATATCGGGATTTTCGAATGCGATGGGTATTCCAATGTTCTCTTATTTCATCTAAAATCCTCTGCAGCAGGCGAGAAAAGCAAAACCACAGGCATTCCATTTCCAATTCTGAGGTGAGATCCAATGCTCTGTTGTCCACCATATCTTTAAAAAATTTACCACCAAGTTGAATGGGATCTCCTTAAGAACGCCCACCAAGCCTCTATTCGTTGGTTTCGTGGTGATGGTACATACCGGTGACTATCAGGGTCATCCCTTAGAAACGATTGGATTGCTGCCATTGTTTCATTCTCTGTACCAAGGTCAGTTACAAGGTCAACTGGGCACCCGCCATATTCTTCTACCGCATCTAGATATTATGTCGCAATATTATTTGGCTGATTATTTGACCTCGTTACATATAACCATAGTATTTTCCTACTCCAGCCGTCGATACATCCATGAATGGGAAATCCATACGGCTTGAGTTTGTCGTATCCGTCACAATGCCAAGAGTAGTTTGGACCAGGATTGTGATATATTCTCCTTGTTAATCGGTGGGCCTTTCGCATTTCGGTACCTTCCGGATCTAACTCTTTGAGAAGTTGTTGTACAACAATGCGCGGTATTCTGGTGCCTCTGAGCTGCAGCGTGTGCCATATGGATCTGTATCCTTGTAAACATCTTGGCGCATTAATAATGCTTTGAATGGAAGCTCTCGCTTCGTCAATGTCATATTCTGGTAGCTGCCGTTTGAGTCCGTACCTTTTCAATCGTCGTTTTAATGTGGCCATGCTCATATGAATACCATGATATTTTGAAAGAAATAGAACAATTTCCTTATACTCAAATCCTCTATAAAAATAGTATCGAATGAGGCTCTCTTCGTCTACTTCATGCAAGTTTTCTAAGTCGTCTTCATACTCATAGTCTGCCATTTTGTCTAACACAGTAACAGCAATAGTCAAAAGCTTGGCAAATTTCAATTTCTTCGTGCTGTGGATATAATTTGTTTCTGCCTTCACCTATTCGCCAGTTGTGCCGTGAGTTTTGTCGTTTGTGCCGTGAGTTTTGTTGTTTGTGCCGTGAGTTTTGTTGTTTGTGCCGTGAGTTTTGTTGTTTGTGCCGTGAGTTTTGTTGTTTGTGCCGTGAGCTTTTCTTGTTTGTGCCGTGAGTTTTGTTGTTTGTGCCGTGAGCTTTTCTTGTTTGTGCCGTGAGTTTTGTCGTTTGTGCCGCGAGTTTTGTTGTTTGTGCCGTGAGTTTTGTCGTTTTGTGCCGTGAGCTTTTCTTGTTTGTGCCGTGAGTTTTGTTGTTTGTGCCGTGAGTTTTGTCGTTTGTGCCGTGAGCTTTTCTTGTTTGTGCCGTGAGTTTTGTTGTTTGTGCCGTGAGTTTTGTTGTTTGTGCCGTGAGTTTTGTTGTTTGCGCCGTGAGCTTTTCTTGTTTGTGCCGTGAGTTTTGTTGTTTGTGCCGTGAGCTTTTCTTGTTTGTGCCGTGAGTTTTGTTGTTTGTGCCGTGAGTTTTGTTGTTTGTGCCGTGAGTTTTGTTGTTTGCGCCGTGAGCTTTTCTTGTTTGTGCCGTGAGTTTTGTTGTTTGTGCCGTGAGTTTTGTCGTTTGTGCCGTGAGTTTTGTCGTTTGTGCCGTGAGTTTTGTTGTTTGTGCCGTGAGCTTTTCTTGTTTGTGCCGTGAGTTTTGTTGTTTGTGCCGTGAGTTTTGTCGTTTGTGCCGTGAGTTTTGTTGTTTGTGCCGTGAGCTTTTCTTGTTTGTGCCGTGAGTTTTGTTGTTTGTGCCGTGAGCTTTTCTTGTTTGTGCCGTGAGTTTTGTTGTTTGTGCCGTGAGCTTTTCTTGTTTGTGCCGTGAGTTTTGTTGTTTGTGCCGTGAGCTTTTCTTGTTTGTGCCGTGAGTTTTGTTGTTTGTGCCGTGAGTTTTGTTGTTTGTGCCGTGAGTTTTGTTGTTTGCGCCGTGAGCTTTTCTTGTTTGTGCCGTGAGTTTTGTTGTTTGTGCCGTGAGTTTTGTCGTTTGTGCCGTGAGTTTTGTTGTTTGTGCCGTGAGCTTTTCTTGTTTGTGCCGTGAGTTTTGTTGTTTGTGCCGTGAGTTTTGTTGTTTGTGCCGTGAGTTTTGTTGTTTGCGCCGTGAGTTTTGTTGTTTGTGCCGTGAGTTTTGTTGTTTGTGCCGTGAGTTTTGTTGTTTGTGCCGTGAACATTTGTTTTTGCCGTGAACATTGTTGTTTTTGCCGTGGAGTTTTTATTTTTGCCGTGACACCTGTGGGCCACCGTAGGCTTACGTAAGAGTAAACAAGGCTTACGTCGCAGTGAGAACAACGCAAGCATAAGCACATCAAAGCGTTCCGCTCTTACGCTTATGCTTACGTTTGCTGCTTACGCTTATGTCACAGTGAAAACCAGGCTTTAGATTTTATGGGCTTAGAAGCCTCTGCGGAGGAGAGAGTCTTATTTCGGTATACACCGCAAGATCTACTCACTTATACTGTTCTTCGTATGCGTCTTTAAATCTACTGTACTTTACGTTATACGGTTAGTACTGTTGAATAGTCAATATACGAGGCACACTTTTACATGCCCGCTCTTTGCGCCTTACTCACTCTATATTCTATGTAATAGGCACCGTAATCATTGAAGTGTATTGACGTATTGTGAAATAGATTGAATGGTTGATAGACCAGTTCGTAGTGTCGACTGCGCATTCAAATTACGCGATCTGCGTCGGGATAAAATTGCAGTTGACTTATAGTAACATGTAGCTAAGACTGGAGGTTTTGAAATATGAATTACAAAGTATTCAATTGTTCAATTATTCTTAGTTTGTGTTTCACAAATAGCCACAATACAATGCAATGTGATTTGAATATGCAAAACGCTGCTCGAAGAACAATTAGTTATCGCACGGTTCACTTACTTCAAGTTGCACAAAATACTCCCTTACATGCACGTTTCTTTATTTTTCTATACACAGAGGCCACAAAGTATGTTAGCACAAAATGGCATTGAATGGATGATTGATCAGTTGTTTACTTAATGATATAATGTAGGAGGTTTAGCTGGATGGATATTTCGAGTGAAATCTTATCGAAATATCCATCCACCTAAACCTTCTACATCAATTTCAATGGAGTGAGATGCAGAGAAAAACATTTTGTAATTTACCTTATCACAACCCGCAGTACCCGCATCTATATATATATACATGAACTTGTAGTTAACGCTTGTCAACTGGGCTCTGTAGCTCACTGGTCAGAGCGCTGCACCGGAATCGCCGGGTCACAGATTCAATTCCTGTCGGAGGACTTAGAGTTGCATTTTTCGCAGCCGTTCCCGTTCAGGTCTAAAATATCGTATATAATATTTCACTCGAAATATCCATCCACCTAAACCTTCTACATCAATTTCAATCGAGTGAGACGCAGAAAAAACATCTTGTAATTTACCTTAATGATATAATGCATATTTTAAATCTTCCAGACTAATTAGCTACATGTTACGATTGAATTGCAATTTTATCCCGACGCGGAACGTGTCATTTGGATGCGCAGTCGACATTACGAACTGGCTTATTGATCGTTAGTATATATGAATATAATTATCATATATCGTATTTCGGTATGCACGGCGCCAATACGCACTCATAACGTTTTCTGTTTACGACTGCGCCATTGTGCACCGTATGGTATACATAAATCGCCAATGTTTACCGTATTCCGTTTTAGTATCCCCGAGCGGGCGCGAAGCGCCGTGCAAGGGTACTAATTCCGCTCGGAGATTTACACCCGGGTATGTGAAAACATTGTGGAATGCAAAGTTGTCCGTCATCTTTTTTGTCATGGACTGAACTGGACTGGACCTTTTCGTAAGTTATGCGCATGCGCAAGTTCAAGCCGAGAGTAGACTTCAATTTCGCAAACTTTTTTCAAAAATAGTGCACTCATTTCATAAGTAAGTCTCTATGTAAGTAAGTTTATATGTTAAGTCTCCAAAACAAGATAAATGAAAATTATTTAGAGGACAAATTAACAAGAGGAAAAACAGTCGAAAGACCGGAAAAGGAGCGTTTAAACAGGCAAGTGTCTATTTTGCATGCTTGCTTTGCCAATTTTTTAACATAGCATGCAGTATAGTTTGTGAATTTGAAAATGTGTAGATCATTCTGTGTGGTCAATACAACATTGATTGATCTTTAAAAGTATTTTAGTATTGATTCAAATATGTTGTAGAAAAATAAAAAATATTAAATCTCAAAAACTTCGTTGCGAAAGCAAGTGCGAAGTATATATTTGAAAATTTAGAAACGTTTTGTGAACATCTAAGGTTGAATGTTACAGTAAATCAAAGCTAAAAGAGTACATAATAGCATACCCACTTTATATAGTTGGGCAATTGATAATGTTATAGTTAAAAACAAAATAATATTTGTACAAATTAAAATATAAAAAATATACAATGTCGCGTGTTACCATGGTTACATTCGTCGACTAAGTACTTCATGTTACAATAACTTTAGGGGAGTAAATTGTTTGGTTCAAATGGGCGAGGGGATTCTGCATGCATGTATTTCTAGTATAGTGTCGTGACATATTTTCCAAATCTTCACTAGTGAGGATATCGGTCACGTGATCATTTCCCACCATCATTTTGAAGTTGTCAATTTCACGATGACTATATAATAATAAGAACATTACAAGATGGCTTAAAGATATGAATTTTATCTTCTCGTGTTGAAAACAATATTTTACTCATTCGCTGCGCTCATTCGCTGCGCTCAGTAAAATATTGTTTTCACCACTCGAAGATAAAATTCATATCTTCACGCCGCCGTTTAATATCCTCTATATACACCGTCACCGCCAGTTTAGAATTTCATTTTTGGCGGCCTAACCTAACAAAGCAGCACCAAAAGCACAACCACTAATGTCTCTGATAACCTTGACAGTGCCAGGTCATGAAACAATTCAAGCCTGACTGAATGTGTAAAAACGTTTGACACTGCTCTGCAGCGCAGAAAGTTTTAACCTTCTTCTGACCTCTACCCTCCCTGTAACACACAAAACACTGCCGCCTAACTCCCTCAGGAGCCACCATTGGCATATGCACTATCTGAAACTGGCTTTGACCAGGATCAGTTCAAGGAATACTTCTGTCATATGCTGGTGGGGCATCATTCTGTCCATTTACAAATCTGACTTACTAATGCCTCCCTAAAATCAACAATATAGTAATTATTCAACCTGTGCAAAGTTTCTACATCGGGGTTCTGGGCTCTATACTCCTGAATTTTAATAAACACAATTTACAGCGAATTTACAAATACTTTTTTGCGATAAAAACTTACCAATTAGGTGAATATATTCAAAACAAAGAAAAAGAAAACCACATTACAAAGTATGACAGTCAAGAAATAAGTGGAAAATTATGTGTACAGTATATGGCTACTACAAAGTCCTGATTCAGTTTGCAATGGATTACAAACAATTCACCATATTGCTGACAGAATTTTTCACTCGCCATGAATTTCAGTAGTCGTTTCAAAGCACCTGTGGTGCCCTAAACAGAGTGAATATTAACTGTTGTTATTATCTTATAATTAGCATGATAATAAATCTCTTATACTTATAGGTATGCTGATTATGCATACAATAGCCTACCATTAAATCAAACATTGTTTGCCATGATATGAAATTACTTGCTTGCTCAGATTTGTTCTTGTAAATCTTTGCCAAACTTTCTTTCCAGTCTGTGAAATATTTTGCAACGTCATTGAGAATGTTTATTTCCTCTTGATTCGATTCTTTTAGTCCATTGAAGAATTGAAAATCAGCTACTTTAGACGATAATGTCTGTACTGTCAGTTTTACCCGCATTTTGCTTAGGTTATCAAGGTTAATGTGCGAACTTCGGAGATCAGTTACATATAAGCTTCGCAGTTTTTCCCGATTATAAATATCACTGACGTGTTCACATAGTACATACTTGCCGTTATTTTCCATGCTTCTTGAAAATCAATTGTTCTTTTCTTTGAATCCACTGTTGAATAAGTTATTCCTTAATTTTTTTATCAAGTGAAGTGGATCGTACATAAAAAAGATTGGCAAATTTGAAAAGGGATTAAACCCCTCAGAATGAGTGCTATTGCTTATGTTCATTGTATAGAACGTCCTGCAACAGGCTTACCGCAAGCCTTACCGCAAGTTACATAACTATGCAACAAGCTTACCGCAAGCCAGAACATTCGGTTAAGTTGAACTGCTGTTGCACCTTTAGTTAGGAAATATGCACATGGGAAATCGAATTTAAAAAATATATTTCTGTAGAAAAATTGAAGAATATGTGTTGCTAGGTTCTCTATTGGTTTGCTTTGCTGGTCTTTTTTTTGAAATAATTCTGTAAACCGAATGAGTTACCAAGAACTGCTATCAAATACGAGTCCTTCTTTAATTTTTACCTCGTCGAAGAATAAGCCCCCTAACTTTCCATGTTTAAGTCCCTTCATTTTGTCAAATTTGTTTTTAGTATGCTGGATTGTTTCCAATGTGCTGGAGTGCCAACCAGATTGGGGTGAGTTAAAGTTCTTGTAGTCTGAAAGGATCCTACCACTTGTTAACCGCAGGGCACCAGATGATCGCATTCTTTCGTACATTGAGTGACTCTTTCAGTACATTTTTAAACACCATTGTATGAAAAGGGGGTTCCATCTCATTTGTTTTGCAGAAGTACTTTGGGCTTTCGCTTGATCTTTTAATAGGATCTCCATCACCAATGCACCAACTTGCCTATCCGGTATGTTCTCGCAGATGGTTGTGGAGCAGCTTTAGTTTCTTAAACTTCTTTTCACATGCTTCCCAGGAACACTTGTACTCTCGATGTATAGGAGTCGTTGTCACGATGTCAACTGAATGTGTTGTTGCTATGTGCCTAAAGGAGTTCTATATTTTCAAATATCTGATCACATCCTTTCCATTTGCATACAGGATTGTGCAGGGCTGCCTTGATACAAGATACACTTTCGTACATATTTTTGAAAACAGTTTGTAAGTCATTATTATTTTTTAGTCCCACTGTTGTCATTTTGCTCCGGTATTCTTCCAGTCGTTGGCATTTCACCTTCCAGTACCGCATTTCTTTCACTGCGTTTCTTGCAGCAGTAAAAAGCTGTTCCTTTGACATATAATCATACCTGACTTTCTCCGTTTCCACAGTGTCTTTTTTGTTGTTTGCTCTTGAAAGCATGTTCTTAGGTAGTGGTTTGTACTTTTACATGCCTCGGAAGTGTCTGGTGTTTTAAGAACATCATCTTGCCAAAGAAATAGAATACACTTGAATGGTCTCACTATTTTTTTTTATGTTAGACAGTATGGTGTCAACAACTGCTGCTGGAGTTCCATTCTTTGCTTTGAAAAGTGGTTCATTTGAGTCTGTATCATGGGCAGGAAAAATGGTCTTACACCTCTCAAAATGGTATCCCTGGCATATTTTCATGCTACCCATTGTATCAAGAAGATGCTTTAGATCTCTACACGTTCTGACTGTTTGTGGAACATCCAACCAGTCCCGGTCAAGACCGTAATACGTAACTTCCCTACCAAGAAAATGGACCAATTGCCATCTGCTGTCAATTCTACCTCCTTTTCAGCATAACCTGGACATTCACCAAATTGATAAAAATGGAGGCTATTCTGATCCACCTTGAAATATTTGGACCATATACAGGTATGAGTGAGCTTAATATACTTTTCAAACTCTTGGTTGACATAATTAAAATTGAACTCCTTCTCTAAGTGCATGTGATTTTCCAAGCTTGTTTGAGCCAAGGGTGTGCTATGAGTCTTGAGTTGCTGTGTTACATAATTGATTGTTTCCTCAGTAAGCTGTTCTCGTTGTAAAGCTAGTGTGACAAGATGCTTGTTTAATTTTAAAAATGATTTAATATTTTCCTGATGGTAAATCCACCTGCAAACACCATTAGTTTTCCCAATCCCCTTTACCTTGTTTGCATTGACTCTGTGGAAATAGTTCCTTATACTTTGATTACTGTATTTTATTCCAGTAATTTGGAATATGACATTAACAATTGGATTGTATTTACAGGGTGTATAATTTTTGCTGAAAGAAAAGGTTGGAAACGCAAGGGTCATCATGGAATAGAGAAGCAACTCTTCCTCCCGCAAACAAGAATCACTAGCAAACTGAACTGGGCTATTGAAAGCGAGGTTAACATTAGAACCATTCTCGTGAACAGAGATTGGTGCAGCAATTCAGTTATTTCTTATGCCTGTGTTGCTTGAATTACATGGTGTAGAGCAGGATGGAGTGGCAGTATTGATCAACATAGACTCTTGGGCTGGGGTATTTCTTGGTGGTCGAGTAGGTGCACTGAAGTCTGCTCTTCTCTTGTTTACTTCGCGGTCTCGTACTGGTGAAACAGTTTTTTCAAACTATTTGACATGATTCTAGCTAACATGAGATAATTTTAATTACATAAACAACTCTTGAATTCATGCAACCTTACATTAAATGGTAAAAGTAAATATTTTAGTCTGGTCATAAGCTAGAAGCTAAACATGGCGGAATAATGAAAACTATGATTCAAATAAGGCTTTCATACGGCTAAATAACGCACGTAATGGAAATAATAAAATCATAGGATTCTTACCTGATAGTGCTAGGTTTATATAGAAAACATTCAATGGGCATTAGACAGATATAAATCAAGCTTTATATGAAGCCAAATCCTCTCAATTTTGCCAACTCGGACTTGGAGTGGCAACACAGTCGATAAAAGCTTTAAATTTTCAAAAAGCTTTAAAGCTTTAAAGTGCCGACAACACTGAAATGTTTGGTATCAGATTAATATTTGAGAATTCTAGAATCCGACAAAGGCCGCAAAATTTTACATAAACGAAAATTGCCCAGTTCCTAGGCGCCCAAAAATCTCATTAAAACACAACATGAGTAGCTAGCGCCTAATCCCTTGCTTGCATGGCCCGCGTGCCCGACGTGAAAAGAGCGGTCAAACAAATAGACATAGAACCCTAAATACACATAAGAATTAAGAGGTAGAGAAATTTATCAAGTTAAAATAACAAATTCACTTAGCTTAATGATTGACGAAACTTTTTCATGGAACGCTCAAGTAGACAAAATATATACATATAGTAAACTATCGAACATTAATTACAATATATTTATCAATAATTCAGCCTCATTTTGACAACTGCTTACCGGTTTGGGGCTGTCTGAGGAAAGGATTGTCAGATAAACTCGAGAACCTCCAAAACAGAGCATTTTGCATAATAAGACTTGAAAATTATGAAACACGTTCAGTAGACATGTTGAACAAGGTAGGTCTTCCTACCAACAAACTAAAAGGGGCATCAACTAGCCATCCTAATGAACAAAGTTAAACATAAAATATTATCAAATTATTTAACAGAAATTTTCACTAACACGAATGAAATTCATGATTACAATACGAGACAGAGCGAATTTAATTTCGCATTACCTAAGCCTAATACTAATTACCCGAAAAAAAACTTTCGCCTACAGAGGTGCTGGGACTTGGAATAACCTTCCCATTGACTTAAAATCGACAAAAAGTGTCTCTGGGTTTAAAACTAAAATCAAACATATGTTAGTCTTGTAAATAGTTGTATATAGTTCATTTAGTTTGAATCTAATCTTTATATATTCTAATTAGTGTATACGGCCTATTGGAAGACCACCCGTCCATTTTTTTTGTAAAGGTTTTGGTGAAATAGCACCGCAGAAAATACTTCAATAAAGTTCAATAAGTTCAATAAAAAATTTCAATAATAATAAAGTTCAATGTTTCCGTGTAATTATGACAACCACAGATAGCGACAGCTAATGTCGCCACAGCGATATATCGCACCCAGCGGTCTGCTAAGTAAGTAACAATACTTCATGTAAAAATGCGCATAATTAATCATCTTATTAAAGACAAGGACGGTAGGATTCTTGGATTTTTCTATGTTTATTTTCTTCAAAATAATGAATCACGTTGAAATATTTTGGAACTATAGTCGTTCGGTTTAAAAATGCGAGGGGTTGCTGCATGCATGTATTTCTAGTATTAGTAATAGATCAAATTGGAAAAATACAAACTAACGTTAGTACAATCTACTTTCAAAACACCTTGGTTAATCAGAAGCAGAGTTGCGTTAAAATTGGCCAAGGTGGCTCCGTGCGTGGTTGAACACCTTTGCATAGTCTGCTAACGTATTAATCAACAAAGACATCCTAGTTAAAAAATTTATTCAGTAAAATTGACTAAAGCCAAATTAGTGTTTGTTTCAGTTATCCAGAAAATTTAAACTGCAAGGTGTTCAGTTGAGAATGTCTGACAAAGTTAGCCGTGTGATTTGATTTGATTCCTATTGAATTATACCATTTTTCAGTAATAATGTTAATTTATATCCGGATTGAATCCTATACTCTGTTCGCCGAGAGCTTGAATGTCCTCAGAATTCAGTGACGTCATTGATTTCATGATTTTCATCTCGATATAGTGAACCGCGACATTCTCCTTGCGTAATGTGCAACTTATTCACAGCTGATCTTGGATGATCGTTGTCTGTAGTCCCAAACGAATATACCTCGTTCGCAAATGATAACTGTAAACCATCACTATCAGGGTGAAAACTGTTAACTCTTCTACGTCGTCGTAAGTATATAAGTAACAATATTATTCCAATTAATAAAACAAAGCCAGCTACGACATAAGCTAAGTTTGGGAACGACAGCAGCTCCTTTTGTAGTGATCCTGGAAATGTAAAAGTATAGCAACTATAAGCAGAAGTTCGCTGATCGACTTTTCGAGGGAATCTCCTTCGTTTTGACATCAATAGCGTGGGTGTTATTTTTTTCAGGTAGTTTGACTCTGTAATCCCTCCAGTATCTGATTAATTTATCGCTAGTTACACTGATATCACGCATTCGTCAAGATGATAGCAACTGTATAAACCATGCCATTAAGTACTGTTAATTTACAACCTCGTATCGAGGCTTTTTCCTCTGACGCACACTGGAGAAAAAACCCTGGTGAAAGCTGGTCACGTGGCTTCCAAATTTTGTGAGCCGCAAGTATGTCTATGACTAGAAAGTGGAGGGTTCCTACTGATTCGCGTAAATATGTCATCACCTCATCAGTTGTCACCTGGCGTGTACCAGGTGAGTATATATTATCGAGGAATATTGTACTACAGCAAACGCATTTCGAAACAAAGGCTGACGTACATGTTTGAACACTGTATTATATAAAAACTCTGCAGACGCCTAAAACGGGCGCAGTTCAACAACGAGCTCTAGTTCTGGTAGACTTTGTGGTTCTATCATAAACAAGAAGCATTCGAAAAAATCTTTTCAAGGATAACAATCGTGAATTGCTTGTCCTGGCTCGAAACTTATCAGGGGAGGATATTGCGCGATACGAAAATCCTCCCGAATTGTTTTTCGCCCATGCGAAAGAAGGCTTGATCATTCTAAGGAGTTCAGGTCGAAAGTTAAAGAGTGTCAAAAAATTTTGAGCGCTTTAGCAAAAGATGTGTAGACGTTTCTCCTTCAGTGGTACCTCCCGCTAAACCTTTACGAAAACAGTCAGTCGTCCGTACGAAGTTAAACTTTACACCAGACGAAGGGGTAAGTTTGTCTTAATTGTCATGTTTATGCTTTGAATTTGTACAAATGCCTATTTCATTACCTATACTTATGATTGCAAGAAATTCTCCAAAAATTCTATTTTCGTGCTCAATAGAATACCGTCAAAACTATTACTTAAATAGCCGACAATTATCGATGTTCCTTTTTTCTTTAACAATATAAACATTAACGTGTGCCACTGATTTGTTCTAAAACACCACACGAGTCAGAACACGGGTGAACACGAGTGAACACGAGACAACACGAGTGAACACGAGTCAAAAATTTGTGAACACGAGTCAAAAACTGACGAACACGAGTGAACACGAGTCAAAAATGACGAACACGAGTGAACATGAGTCAAAAATTTGTGAACACGAGTCAAAAACGCATTCTTAAAGAGGCTCCCTACAGTTTTAAGCCCGTTATGACGGTCTGTACTGTGTAATTGCACGCGGGATATCAGGATTCTTGGCCCACAGGATGTTGGCTTAATAATAATAATTATTATTATAACGAAAACTTTATTCAATTTTAATAATAATAATAATACTTATAATTATTATAATTTTTATTATTATAATTATTATTATTATTATTATAATTATAATTATATTATAATTAATTATAATTATATAATATATCAATTATTATAAGACACTTCACGCATGTCTGGATGCGCATGTGTCTGAGTATTGTACCACATGCGCATGGGAGAGCAAGCGTATGGTGTATAAATACGAAGACACTCGCATCTAGATTGCGTTACAAGCTGCACTGACGAGCCGTTGAACGGCGAAACATGCATGTCTGCAGATTTGACTATATATATATACTGTATATATATATATATATATATATATATATATTCCTTCTGCCTGTGTTCCAGTGATTAAGATTGTATCTTAAGAGTTAAGAAATAAAATTTGATGTTCCATAATAATAATTATAATAATTATAATTATAATAATAACAATAATTAAAGCATTTATTTAAACATGCACGATGGTGAATCAAAAGGCTTATCTACACGATACGATTTGTCGTATACGATTCTCATGACCCTGGCGTATGTGATCGAATAAACACGCGTAAAAATGTGCAGTGAGATTTAAAGTTTCACCATCACAGCGAATGAGCAAAAATGTGGCATCAGCACTCGTTTTAATACGTCAGAATGACAATCGTATGCGACAAATTGACAATCTAATTTCAGGTGGCAGATTATTCCAAAGTTGCTGCAGCGTGGGCCGTCGAGGAGCGGAAGTAAAAACCGCTTCAAAGGCTTGCGTGCCACGCGAGGTTGACACTTGTATTGCTTTACATGGTAATTACGGTTGTATAACCTGCATGCTATTTAGGATTGTATTACCATGTGTCGCGTCAAACTACGTCACATATAATCCGTTCAGGTTGTACAACTCATGTAAAAGAGAGTGAGAGAAAACTACAGCGTAGTTTTAGTAGTTTTAGTTTTTATTAGCGCAAAAAATATGAACACTAGTCAAAAACATGAACATGAGCCAGTAAACCATTAACACTAGACAAAAATGTACATGAACTTATTTATATCACCAAGCTTTGTCGACGATTGTAGTAACCATGCAGTGGCGTTTCGCAGTGCTCAAAGGGAGTTATAGCCTAACCTCGTCCTTTTATAGGTGAACGAAAATCTTCTCCTAAAACAAATTTCTCAACAGTTTGTTCATAAGGCCGAAAATATCTAGATCATTAGAAATCGTACTTTCGCAAGTTTAGCAAATTGTCATGGAGAAATATTCAACCTAAAGGTCCAAGGTTGGAGCTTATATATCTCTGAGAAACTGGCCACAGCAAGATAAACGATTAATTAACAAGAACCCAATCTTCTCATCCAATACGCCTCTCAAAACGAGTACTGTAGACACATGAAGTATTTGACTTCAAACGAGTAACCTAACTAACATCATATCCAAGATAAGCCTTTCTAATATCAACCGTTGCAGTTTTTTGGCTATATAAGCCTTGCTCAATATACGTTACTATAATAATGTCAATATTTGCAAATACATGCAATTACGTCTTTCAAACGTCCTGACTTTTTCGAACACTGAGAAAAACAGTATTAGTGTGCCCAAATAACTTGAGCACTTAGCTATCCTGAAGAAAATTAACATCAAGATTTAGTATATGGTTAACAACATGAAGATGGTCAGGTGAAAGCATCTGAGACAGAACGGGAGTGACGAAAACACGACCATCAAATACAGGATTCTTTAGAATAATATGCTCTTTAACAGGATGATAATACGTGGCTTTAAAGTCTGGACTAAATAACAACTGTCCGCTTTGGTCACGTCCAGTTATTCTTCTGTCCATATGCCTAACAACCAGGTTATTAGGTGGCATTCGATATCCTCGCGTGAACTCTTGATAACAGCCATAGCATTTTGTGACAGACTTTGGCAAAAGAACCAATTCGTACCAGTATGGGGACATGCTGGAATTCCAGGAAGCAAAACGATTGCTTGCATTGCTTTGCTGCTGTATATCAACACCGTTTAATTGGCGACATTGTGGTTGCGGAATGCCGATGCAAGGCTGGCTTTCAATCTAACCGCAGGTGGCAGATGACGCAGAAGGCTGTTGAAATGTAACACAGCTCTGTTACGATACTCTACAGCCGAAGTAGGGGTTGGCTCACGCGGAGTCATCTGTGGAGCAAGAGAGGATTGTGCACCAGTGACGACGTATTGGTTTGTTGGCTGGAATACGGATGCCGTCGACAAGAATGGGGGATAACGAGTCGAGCCGACCGGCGTACTCATGGATAATGACTGTTGGATATTGGAATGGTTTACCGATCCAATGGGAATGGAGCCATCACTTGTAGTTGGTCTTCTCTGAATTAGATCTTCTGCAATCGACTCTTGAAAGGATTTGCATTTTCTACGAGAAAGCTTTTGGGCCTCGTTCTGTTTGTGTCCTTTTAATGAAGAGCTAAGGTCAGATTGAACAGCTTCTGTAATGTTGACGGCTCCTTTTCCACTTTTCTTTCGTTTTCCAAGTTTTTTTCTTAGTTCACAAAGGTAGTTGCAGAGAACTCCGACTTCATCAGCGACGGCAATGGCGTCACAGCGCATTCCCAATGCTTTATAGACCTTGCAAGTACACTGAAAAAGATCTCTGTTCTTCGGATAGGGCTTAACAATCAACGGTACGGATCCATTGCGACTTTTAACTGTGCGTAAACGATCATCATCTGAAGCCGCTTTAGTGATGGAATTGGGTTCGTTTATCAGTTCTTCGGCTTTATGAAAAGCATCTTCCAAGAGATGAGGAGGCAAAACATCTTTAAGAACCGAAGCTTCCTGAAGCGATACTGAGAGCTTGCGTCGTGGTTTGTCGAGAACGATTTGGCTTTTAACCACCGGCTTGAACGGATCAGAGTGATTTGGTGGTGGAGAATTCGAGATTTGTTGTGACACCTCAAGACCATCTTCTCTACCCGTTGACTTGGGTGGGACTTGATCGGGTGTTTCGTCATCCAACAAGGAAATATTTGGAATAGGTTCTTCGTTTCTTCGTCATCGCGATTGTCCAAAGTCGACGTCGGTCGGAATATAAGCCATGAATGCCGAGATGTGCGACTTTCTTTCGTTTGATGACATGCTTTTCCAATCTGCATATGTTTTACGAAACATATGATAGGCTGGTGATATGACGTACGGACCATCATCGTATAAAGCTTTGACGACATTGCTATACAAACGGAGACTGCGTGTTTTCAAGGCGTCTAGGCACTCTGAAAGTGTGGCGTCGCGATGACTACGACCTTCTGAACGAACGCTGGCGGATATTTCATCTTTGATAAGAAATTTTGCCACTCAATTGGATTTTGACAATACACCCCATCAATAGAAGCTTGCTTTCGAACTTCTTTAATCATTTTGTCCCTTATTTGCTTCTCCTTACGAGCTTCAAAATAATCTACGAACTTACTTGCAGGACGATTACTCGTGTGTTCTTTTTCTATTTGTAGCCATTTTGACTTCAGTTGCAACAGCTTACGGTTATAAATTTGGGTACTTTCGCTTCCGTAGAGAGAATCTTCTTCTTTGCACGTGGTACCACCGAAAATATCACTCAAAATAATTTTTCTTTGTATTGAAGGGAAATTTAGGGACTGCAACTTCTTATCTACATTGGCTTGGACATGCTCTTTGCCCAAGAGATAAATGGTCGTTCCACTTCTTTCCTACAAAATCCCGCACGAAAATGCTTCGTCTTCATCTGTACCAAGAACAAGAATATTGGAAAGGAATGGATTCCCTCTTTTTACTGCTTGCCAAAAATACGAGAAATCCTGCGCAGATTGATTTCGATGGACAAGAAATGGACCCGGAAACCAAGGATTCTTTAAACTCTCTCTGCCAATTACTGACATCTGCTTATAAGTCGTTTGTGTCACGAGATAGTTTGCAATGTTAAATTTTGTGTCACAAGCCAAAGGTGTAGAGAATCTGGGATTTGCTGATGTGGTGGAGAAACGTTCTATATCTGTCAAGGACTGCTGTAAATACGCCACAAAACAAGCTTGTTTCTCGTGTCTTAGGAGGAATTCTCTGACGAATGATTGATTCTTGTCGAGCACATCAGGGTTAATTTCGTCAGCAGAGGATCCCTGTTCAAGGAGTTTAAGAATAACTTCCTGAATTTGATCGATACTGGTTTTGGTTTTCGCTTCTCCATACAAATGCCGGTAGTTATACAGCTGCGTGCTGTCCCGAATTGTGGTTGACTGTAGTGGAGGGTCAAGCAAATCGATATCTTTCGATTTTTCGTCTTGAATAATCCTTGGCGCACGACCATCTGTACGAAGTGTTTCTTTTACTTCTTGCTTGAGAGAGTGCTCTCTAGAAATAAAGGATCTGGCGTGCGGACGAGTTGCATTACCATGCGTTGTTGCTACTATGGGGACGGCATTCCCGGTGTTAAAATAGTAATGCATGATAATCGTCGGACATTTCAAAGTATACGACATCAAACTCTTTAGACGACTATATACTTCATCATATTCTGCTATTGGCATAATGAAGATAACATATCTTGTAAATGCTGTCTGATGGATTTCCATCGTTTTCTTGTGCACTGCTCTTTTTCTAACTACAGCGTACAAGTGCTCTTTGTCTACAATCTTCCGAACCCAATTTCGACCATCGCGTACGTTGCAGGTGCCTCCAACGACGATGCCTTTGTTGTTTTTGTTCACCGAAACTTCTGAACTGATAAAAAGTTCCCCTTCGTCATTAACTGTTACTTCATAAAATCTAGTTTGCTCTTTTTTCTCGTAAGCACCAAGTGTTTCATCTGCTTCTACATCAAACGGATGCTTTATATTTGCAAGTTTTTATCGACAACAAAGGTTTATGTGGTAGAAATGCTTGTAGGTTTGGTTCCTGCCATTCGGTCGGCAGGAGTGTCCTTCTTTAAACAGATCTGGAATATTTTTTTTAGGTCAGGACTCGTATAACTATAAATTGGGAGCTTCTTATCCCCCCTGTAATGAAAAAGGTGTGGCAAATCGTCTTCATTTGAATGAGGAGAATTTTCGTCGCCGCCATCGACTGATTCGGGATCACTGGAAAATTCTGCATCACTTTCTTCGCTTTTTTCTCTTTTAATTGTTGGAATAAAGATTTCGCACTCGTTAATTTGACTATTTTCACTATCATCGTCCTGCGTAAGGTCGACGGTTAAGATATCTCGTGACCATTTCTCTTTTTCTTCCTTTTTTCCGATACTGGAAATGTTAGCGGCCTTTCGTTTAGACATCTAAAAAGGTAACTTTATAGTTATGTAAACTATCGTAGCTGGGCCTCTGCTTCTGTCTAGTCGGTTAGTTTTAGTTATATTTGATAAGAAATGTATATTGAAAATATGTCCCACATCATCCGGGAATATAATTTTTTTGCCAAGTTGTTGGCAAACAACTTTTCAAACAACTTTTCAAATCACTTTTGTTAATTTTAAAAAAATGGACAATTTGCATTATAGACAAACTCTTGACCTTGGCAAAAAAAAGTATATTTCCGGAAAGAGCACATAAAATTAGTAAAATTGCAAAGTTTGGTTGCGAAATGTTGTAAAATGCGGAAAACATAGCCTCACAAAGTTTGCAAATTTTGCATACTTTTCTATTTCGTGCGTAAATTGCTACCACATTTGGGCCGAAAATGGTAGCACTTTCCGCACGCAATACAAAAGTATAAAAAATGTACAAGCTTTGCAAGGCTATAATTTCCGCATTTTACAGTATTTCGCAACCAAACTTTGCCATTTTACTAATTTTAATATGTTCTTTCCAGTTGTGGTGGTGATTGATTCATTTCACTTTACCTAGATTTAAGTATAGGATATACAATGATCACGTGTGTTCAGTGGGATATATACTCCCGATAATTAGTTAGACGGCCACGAGGGCCGAAGGTCCGAGTTGCCGTCTAACTAATTCGAGGGAGTCTATACTCCCACTCACAGAATAAAGATCAGTAACAGAAGGGCCACTCAGCGGTGCAACGCGTCCTCGTTTTTGTATGCAAAAATATGCAGTTTACTGGCCAGAAGGCGGAGCAGCCAGTACAGCGTGTTTATTGGCCAGAAAATGTCATTGACTGGCTAGAAAAATGGCGGCCAACATGTGTAATGCGACATGCGCGAGGACAGAAACTTCAAAGCTTCCGACGTAAGTGGCCCTTCTGTATGGATCTTTATTCTGTGCTCCCACTGAACACAAGTGATCATTGTCTATCCGACTTAGAACCATTCTGGTACCCAGGCCCTTCTTATGCGCGGTCAACGGAGCGCGACGAGGGGCTCTGGCAAAATCCATAGCCGGATACCATAAAAACATGGTAATAGAATATACCCGGTATTAGAACAATAACCTTCGTTGTGGCCAATCAGATGCCAGTTTGATATGGATTTTGCCAGAGCCCCTCGTCGCGCTCCGTTGACCGCGCGTAAGAAGAGCTCTGGGTACGAGAATGATTTAGAACATGATCACACCCACGAGGAATGTCTGTTTTAAATTAGGTGTATTGTTGACAAATAATTAGTATTGTTCCTTTTTAATTATGATGAAAGTAGGTTTCTTCGGGCATTATTTTATTTTGCCGAAGGGATTTTAACTACAATGTTTGGTCTTTGTTTGGTTTTTAGGGTTTGATTGATTCGGTTTTAGGGTTAGGCATAGGCGTTTTTCGAAAGCATGGAAATGCAGTATTTCTTTTAAATTTTCTAATTTTTATTTCTTTGAGTTTTGTCCCATGAGTACAAGACCTTGTATTCTTACTCAACCATTAATTCAAAGCAATTAGAGCTGTCAAATCACTACAATACGTTATAGCTAATTTGAATAACGTATTGTTATAATTTGAATGCCTCAGCACTCTGCTGAACTCACACGTGCATCAAAGCTTGACATAAGTAAATTTTATGCATAAATAAACCGTTTAAGATGCTGTTTTAAATTCCCAAGAGCAGAAAATCGTGCGCTTTACAAAGATATTTTAATTTCTTAATAAGCCAATATTTAAAATATGCACCCTTGTCAATATTTTACGCATCTTTGCGTTCAGCTTAGTGCTAAGGCAATCAAATTTTAACAATACGTTATTTCAATGGTTTTGCGGGGTTTTTTGGACACCCTGCATAGAGGAGTGCTAACATTTCTTTACCCCGCAATTTCCCTGCGCTTCAAAGCCTACACCACTTGACGAATTAATATACTATGGGATATAGACCACTGAAATACTGTGTTCTGATTGGCCGAGTGGGTGTGATCATGTTCCAAAATTTAGTTATAATGCAAATTGTCCATTGGCTGTACAGAATTTTTTAAAATTTGCTTAGATAATCCATTTAGTTAAATGAACATGTTTTGTGCAGTAAAAAATGGGGGTAACCAGGCGTTTTTTCGAGTAAATTGCGTTAAAAGCTAAAATGTCGGTTATATTGAAACGTCACTGTTACCATAGCAACGGGATTTATGTCATTTTCTTCAACAATTTCCGACTCTTTGAATGTTGCTCAATATATGTGGCACAATTTTTGGTTTGTAACAAGTCACTGTTCTTCAAAAAATTCAATGGAAATTATAATTTTGCAATATTGCAAAACTTGTATACAACAATGAATATAAAGTATCACTGTAATACTGCATAATTACTGCATGATATAACTGCAAATAGTATAGAAGTATAAACTAACCTTTCATATTACATGTTTCGCCTTCGCCGTTTCCAACTTTCCATGTGGCAAGATGTGATCATGTGAACGGTGAACCGTCAAATTAAGACTCCGCATTACTTTGGCCAGCAACAACAAACAAAACCAAAACTTCATCTTATGGATCATCGTCTTCATCTTATTATATACTTATATATTATTATTATTAATTAATATATTAATAATAATTAATAATAATTATTAATAATTAATTAATAATTATTATTATAATAATTAATTAATAATAATTATTACTAAATAATAATTCTTATAATAATTAATATATTATATAATTATAATTAATTATAATATAATTATAATAATAATAATAATTATAATAATAATAATTATAATAATAAAAATTATAATAATTATTATTATTATTAAAATTGAATAAAGTTTTCGTTATAATAATAATAATTATTATTAAGCCAACATCCTGTGGGCCAAGAATCCTGATATCCCGCGTGCAATTACACAGTACAGACCGTCATCACGGGCTTAAAACTGTAGGGAGCCTCTTTAAGAATGCGTTTTTGACTCGTGTTCACAAATTTTTGACTCGTGTTCACTCGTGTTCGTCATTTTTGACTCGTGTTCACTCGTGTTCGTCAGTTTTTGACTCGTGTTCACTCGTGTTCACAAATTTTTGACTCGTGTTCACTCGTGTTGTCTCGTGTTCACTCGTGTTCACTCGTGTTCTGACTCGTGTGGTGTTTTAGAACAGATCTGTGCCACTTGTAATTAAAACGTTACGAGTGTGATTAGAACATTGTTGTTCCTCTCACATAGGCCGTCTAGTCATATTTCTATTTGCATTTTGCCGCCTTGAAACTGTCTAGCCTTCAATGCTGTAGGCAAATGCAATTACTTGTAAAAGATATATTTCTATTGTACTAAAAATTTCCAAAATTTATAATTTCTAATGAACACTGCCAAGCCCATAATTTTTGTCTTTTGTTGCGTTTAATAATATCTGTTGCATTAATATAAGGCCTGCTCTGGGATCTTAACTCGCCTTAATTCGCCGCGAGATAATGCGAGTTAAGGCGAGTTTAGGCGATTTAAGAAAAAACACAACTTGTGACTGCTGATTCGTTATTGCTTAGTATCAAGTAACTAATTAATGTCGATTGGACTTCTTATGATTCGCTTTTGTTGATTAAGTACGCCGGGATATATACAGGTTGAAAACATGAAAAGTTGATTAGAAATATCTAAATTTGCCGATGTACAAGAGACATATTGTTCTACCAAAATACTACACTGCGGACAACCCAATCACTGCAAGGGCCTCCCCTTGTCAAGTAAATTGTCTTGCTTTAGTGGGGAGAGTAAATAAAATAAAATAGGAGACACAAGGCATGTAAGTTAATTGTAATAGAGTATTATTAATTATGTCTGATGGCATCAATTACAGTAAATACTTTGGCAAATGTTTTGTATATATACCCTTACGAAAAAATCCTATAGGAATTCCTATTAGATTTTGGTCCAATTTCCTATTGGAATTCCTATAGGAATTCCTATAGGATTTCCTATTAGATTTTGGCCCAATTTCCTATGGAAATTCCTATAGGATCCAATAGGAATTCCTATAGGATTTCCTATAGGATTTCCCATAGGAATTCCTATAGGAATTCCTATTAGATTTTGGACCAATTTCCCATAGGAATTCCTATAGGAAATTGGGCTAAAATATAATAGGAATGCTATTAGGTTTCCTATAGGAATTCCTATAGGATCCTATACAAATTCCTGTATAATCGTTTTAATCAAGATGAAGGAAAATGAGAAAACAAATAGAGAACAATTTTTATTACAGATAAAAATGTGGCAATTATAACAATTTTTTTACAACTAATATACTATTAATCCTGATTTCAAAACTAAGTTTGTCTAATGTGAAAGGACTGATCAAATTTGGTAGAGAAACATATTTTACAAATTTTAATAGCTTTTTTGATTTTGGAGATATTTCAATGTGTTCAATATACAAATTATGACATCAGAATTTAAGTTAAATATCCATGTTTGTTCCCCCAAATCACTTGAAATTGTGTTCATAATATTAACTGTTCAATTCACCAAATGTTGAACAATCAGCACAACATAACTGATATTTTTTATGTCTAAAAATCTTGTACACAGCTTGCGACATTGAACACATGTATTGAAATAGCTCAAATTGAAACCAAGCACATTGAAAGTGTCCTTTGTAGTATATACCCTTTAACCTGCAAAAATACTGTGGTTTGTTCTTGAAGTCTGATGTGTTGTATCACTAATGTTCTCCTGGAACTGTCTTCTATTAAAACATTAACGGCCAGCACTACCCTTGAGAAGACAATAGTCTGGCATTAGACAGGGAAATTGTTGACCAAAGGCACATTGCAGCATAATGGTTTAATGAGAAAAGTTTCAAATACATTTAAACTAAAGAAAACAAAACACCTTCTGTTCACCTCAGTCCTGAGTCAATTTGCTTCTCCGTTTACTCTTAACTTCCATCCCCAACACAACAAATGCTGCAAGAAATCAATGTACTCAATGAATGATCTATAGAAGAATAAGTACAGTATAATATATAATATTTCAACAACTATTCAGTCAAATACAGGACAGCAGTTGATTTAAAATGGGGTAGCAAGACATTGGAAGGTTGCCTGATTAAAGGTTCACATGCAACAATCTCCACTTGACAATCCACTTAAACTGTCTAGCAACTAGCGTTAGAATGACTGAAATAGTGTAGTATGATGCAAAGATGTGCATTGCACCTTAATTGGGTTAACCGAAAGATGGTAAATATTCTAAACTTTGCAAATGTGGGTATCTAAGCTACACAGTACAGTTGCCAAAAGATAACCACAAGTACACATTGGCATCAATAACACACATTGGCAACAATAACACACACTAGCATTATCCTGGTAAATACACATGAATTTGTGGCAACTGGAATAGACAGCATTGGCAACTGGAATAGACAGCATTGCACCGGAATTGCAGGGCATATATTTTCATTTTTTACAACTGTCTCTGTATAAATACACAATTTTTTACTAAAAATTTAGACCTACAAAAGTCCAATAACCAAACTTGCCGGTTAATGGTATAATAGTGTCTGGTTAACATATACATTTGTATTAAGCATAATATACAACACTTTCCCTTTGATGGGATAAATTGTCTGGCACTAGATTGTGTGAATTAGTAACTAAGGCACAAAGGCTCCATTGCAACTTAATGGGTTAACCTATTTGTAAAAAACTATAAAATATATATATATGCCTCGTACCTTGCTGGCTTTCATTGTCCTTCGAAACGTCTCCTCCTCGGCAAATTATATTGCGACATGAAGCAGATATAAAGAAGATTGATGTGTATTCGACGTATAAATGTATGAAAGAAAGATAATAATAGTAAGAATGTCATAACCGCGGCAATTCACTAAACCGCCATTTATCCTTTCGTGAACTTTCGTCACCCCCCCTGTCTTAATTTCCATAAAGCCCGCTCGCAGGCTAATACTCCAAGAATCTTGGAGTATTTGCCTGTCACGTGGTCAGCCTTTACCAGCGCTACGCCCAGCAGGCTAGCGCTGGGTACGAGGATGATAAAATACCTCCTCCGGTTTAAAAAATTATTTAAATTTCAAAATGAATATAATAAAGTGGAAATTGAACTTCGTGTCGTGCAATTTTGGTCTGAAATCAAACTTGTGATTACAAATCGCACTCCCGCTTCGCGGTCGTGCAATTTTGTAATCACTCGTTTGATTTCAGACCAAATTGCACGACACGAAGTTCAATTACCATTATAAATCACATGTGTACTCTGATAAACAATGAGTTGAAAGAAATACGTCTACAACCACAACATCGATTTATATGCATCGCACTGAAACAACGCGACTCCTTGTTTTGTTGACTAACGCATTTCTGGATGTATAAATACATATTCATACTCTGCGTTCTTTAAACGTAACTCGTCAACATTACCCAAATCAAGGTTTAATTGTTCCCCAGATGAAACGTAATATCTTCCTTTTACATTTAAGACAACTTCTCTAGAACGTACAGCGTCTATCTTTTGTAGTTGATCTTGTATGAGAGAATTTAATTGGAAAATGACAATAACAACAGAATTTTTTCTTTGGCCGCCTGATCTTCTTTTCTTTTCCGCCACCAACGAATATAGCAGATGAAATACGATCGACTTTCCATAACCTGTTAGCAAAACAGCCAAAATATATTTTCCAAGATATGCCGCCATTAAACACAAAACTTGTTCGGCTTTAATACAACAGAGGAATACTCGCTGTTTACCATAGCAAAGTGTAAACAAAGCAAGAACTCAAAACACATAAAATTTGAAAACTCAAACATCGAGTATTCCGACCAATATTCCGACCACTCTTCGGTCAAGTTCGCTTTGCCACAGATCGATTAGCGTGCGATCAGGCTACAGATCGATAAACAAAATATTTGAAAGTACCACCCCCCCAAGGGCTTGGATACATTATTGTCTCCCAAAATCTGAAAGTCACGTGACCAGATTTCACCAAGGTTTGTATCTGCGCAGAACAGGTGGGCATTTTGTCTGAGCATGCGCAAGGTTATGAGCGAAACTTAGCGCAATCCCTGGGGCGAGTTGAAGAAATTCAATATGGCGACGCATGGAAGGAGTGTTTCGTAGATTTCTCCGCTTTTCAAGTTGATAAAACAGCATTGCAATCAAAGGAAACTTTGCAAAAATTAATGGAAAACATTTAGCAATGCTTCCCAAAGGTTTTAAAATGTTAAAGAAGTCATTTTGCTCCGTTTTTTGTCTTTTTATGCTTTGAAAACAGGCAAGCTCACTCTTTTTGAGAAATCCATCAATATTCCCCAAGTTACTTCCCCATCATTTGTTTAAATTAAACAGAAACAGATTAAATACTTAGCTATATAAGGAATAATAATATTCTTCACTGATCTGAAAGATTCCAGTATTTTAATACTCATTTGAGCAAAGGAATTTGATGTAATTTAATTCAATCTAAATATGCATATCAATAACAGAAATTATACAACATGTTTGTCGACTTTTCAATACTTTTTTAATCATTTTATAAGGCTGATATATAAATACAGGATTACTTGTGTTAAATACATGGTATAAATACAATAAAAGTCAAATTTACTTAAATTATTATTCTAAAGTTTGAAAACACACCAGGTCTAATTCACATAAATACTGTTAGTTTCTCAAACAATATGTATAATCATGAAATTTGGCTAACATTACTAAGTGCACTATGAATGACTGATAGTTAGCCCTGACATAATGACTTCAGAACACTGTTTTGAATAAAGTAAGCACAATCGCCATACAAGATGTCAATGTGTAGCCATTTCCTCATCCTTGAGAGCTTACACTAAAAGAGCATGCTATGTGAATATTATATTTCCAAAATACCCAAGATGATTAATAAGAGCATTTTACAAGACTTGACAGTGTTATATCAACAACATGGAAGAATTTATCTGCAAGAAAAAACATAAATAATACTAAATCTTTGCAGAAATGGCCAAAAACAGGGGAATTGTAAGGCAAATGTAGGCCAATAATGCCCAAGGTGCATTTAAAATCCAAGCCAAAATAGAAAATGATATGCCAGTTACTCTACCAATAATTTTGTAAACACAAAACAGTAAGATATGAATCAATACCAAATTGCTATAACATTTTCTTAAGGGGGCTGCAGTTGGTGATGGCTGACACACCCATATTCCGAGCTAAAAATTTATATCGCGCGCATTTTTCATGGACACATAACTGGCTTTGCTACAAAACCAGGTAAAAAAGCAATTAGTAAAATATGGTTTTGAGTGACGAGCATAGTCAATTTCTTGATTTATTAATAGATTAACAGATAAACAGATTCAACATTGAAATAACCTCAATTCGGGACCTCATAAAATCCAAAATATTGTTGATGGACGAGATTTTTTTCAATTTTCTGTGATTTACAGAACACTAGTTATAATTTAAGGATCAACCAGTATTGTTCAAGTCATATTTTCCTTCCAGAACACCTTTTCAAAATACTAACCCAAACATGTCAAAAATAGTGTACATTTACAAGGGCAATTTCAACCCTTTGCCGCATTTTTCCCACGAATAATTTTAATTCTAATAAAAATACTATAGATAAAACTTTGATTTAAACCTAATTTCAAGTGATGAGCATACCCTAACTTTCAAGCTATACTTCAAAGAAGATGGGTCAATTCAACATAAACATTAAAATATGGGTATACTGACAGCTCTGTCACCCTTTTAGTTTGGCGATAGGAGATCTTCTGAAACATTTTAATGAAAGTATAATTCACAAAGTTCACATTTTCACTTACTTTTTAGCATCTGCTTAAATCCAACTATCTCTGTAGCCATCGGCAAAATCTTGTGATTGGTGTCAGCATCCATTTATTTCATGTTTCCCCGGTGAAAATATATTCTATTCCAAAGCCGATTTCGACGTACTTTAGCTCTTTAGAAACCGTTGGCCTTCTTCAGTAAGAATATCAACTGTTTGATAACCATATTTGATGGTAAACAGCTAAAATATTCTCCGAAAGTTTATACTTTTGCTCTTCGGCGCGAAAATGGCAACTCAAGAAGAAATGAGCCCGCTATTTTCGGTCAGCGTCGACAAATTGCCCACCTGTTTCTGCGCAGCAGATATAATGCCATCGTCTTGTTAACCCGTAACTGTTAGCTTGTTAGGTTAGCTTGTAGCCAATCAGCGACAGCCAATGTTAAAATGACGTAATTGTAATGTTACTCTTTGATCTCTATGTATAACTGGATTGATATTGATGATTTCAAGATGGCGGACTACTGAAGGGCGAGCATCGTAAACAATAAAACATGACTATGTTTTCATACTTCTACGATGAGATCAATTCAGGGACATTTTATTTGTTGTTGTATTTTGAACATGGCGAATGTTGAAGGAGTATTTTTGATAAGTAATGGTATTGCTTTTGACTCTCAGTAGAAATGATTCGACAGATTCACCAATTTACAAAAATGTATTGACAGAGTAACTTGACTTGACCTGCTATATATGAATGTCGTTTAAATCAGGAAACAAGGTAAGCTTTTCTAAATATTTTAGGAATATCCTCTGTTATTAAATGTTTGATTTAGATCAAGTGTACTCACAAAAGTATGACAATCATGTCATTTGGCTTGCCCATTTGTATTTGTATTCTCAACACTATTTGGGTCAAATCATGTCAAATCGACAATAGTACATGGTCATTATTTCACATTTCTATAGTCAACATCACCTCATACCAGGTTTATTTTAGTATTTAATTGGTATAAATATAGAGACACATTTTGGCATTTATTTCCCAAACTGTTTTGACTGAGGTTGTTGACTTGTTGTTTTGATCGAGATCATCAGTGAGTGTAGGTGGGTATATAAAAAAAACATGTATACCAAAAATATAATATATAAACAAAATTTAGTCGACACCGAAGCATACCATAAGGGATCAACGCGTAGTCTTTCTAATGAATTCTGCCTCTAAATATTTTCAAGATATGCTGTGTCTGTCAAAGTTATTAAGTAATAGGCAAAGTCCCACATTAATGTCGTGATAAAATAAAACGGTCATTTCTCCATGCATTTCGTTCCTTAATTGGTACATTCATTCTTTTATTACTATTTGAATTATTTAATTGTCTTATATATTAACATCTAATATGTTATGACATAATAAAGTAATGATTTCAATTGACCCGTTATATTTTCATTATTCAGTTCATCATTCACAAAATGTGAATGCAGTTTTTCACAGCACATTATAAATTCATTTGCGCAGATACATGTAGGCTTAGCGTACCTATTCACCTTGTAAAAGTAATGTTAGTGTTAGCTTGTAGCCATTCAGCGACGAGCTTATATAAGCCAATCAGCGATTAGCTTACAATCCTCCAATTGACCCTGAATTGACCTCGTGTAGTCGTGTTACAGTGTTCGCCATTTTTCCTGCGAAAAGTATCTTGATTTTTACTTCAAAAGTTGTCCCGTTTTTATCCCCGTTCTACTTGCCTGCTTTGTTGCCATCTAACATGTGATATGTACTAATTTAAAACTGTGTGGCATAAATCTAACCTCATTTAGCAATTAAAATGAAAACTTTGTTCTATTGTGTATAATATACAGCTAATTGCATTAAGGTTGTCCTCCGACAAAGCTAAAAGGTAAAAGCCAAGCGCGAAAAGTTCGATGGGATTTATGCCTCGTGCCTACAGTCACGATTTGCGATGGAGAGCGATTTCCCTAATTGAAATAGTAGGAATCGATATTGAGGAGATCTATACGAGAGCAAGTATATATTATACGAGAGCAACATTATACGGTACGGGACATCTTGCTTAGTAGAAGTATCGTTTTGATTCTTATTGCCTTGGCGAACAACTTTAAAGTGCACCTCACCTCAAATTTTTTTTTTGGCTTTATCAAATCTTGGGATGATTTCTAGTATATCCGTGAAATTTTTTTCTAATTTGGTCAAATCGTTCGATTTTTATGGCGTTTTGAACTTAGCTTTCGATGGTCCTTGGCCGTCGTATTTCATACCCACAAAGAGCCTGGGTCTAGCCCATTTTCTGACGTCACGCAAGGTAGTCGGCATTTAGCTTTGATCGGCTTGTATTCAGTTCGCCATTTCGGCTTTGCTTGCCTTGAATCAATCGAAGTTTACACTGTTTTTTTCTGGCTATCATGTCTAACCATGAACAGACTAGCACACAGGATATATATAATTGCTATATATGGATAGAATCAGCTTTAGAAGAGCTATCTAACAATATGCCGCATTAAGCTATATCTGTAAGACTGTATTATTTAGTTCGAGTACGTTGAAAATCCAACTTCGCACGCGTGTAGGCATCTAAAACTACAACTTGTTTACACGATATAGGTCACTGCTATATATATACCAAAAAATCGCCTTTTTCTGGGCTATCTTTTGGTATGAAGCATGAGAATATATCTTGATTATTGACTTCAAGCGCGTCAAAAAAGTTTACCCCTACTACAGCACAAGTAGTACACACGATATATTTTCGTCGTTTGACCCGCGAAACATACATCGATTTTCGTGCACATTTCCTTGAGAACTACATACGTTTCATACATCTAAGATGCGTAGATCGAAAGCTCTGTTCAAGAGAAACATTTTACGTACAGTTTCGTGCTTGTAGGTCTGATATTGGCTGAGTTATGTCACTTATGAAGCGATATCCAAATGGAATATTACTCACAAGTCTTTCGCAGCGCCAATGGCAATGTGACCGCGGCGCGAAATGAACTTAGTAAAATATATTTAAAGCTATTTTGTTGATAAACACATGTTTTATGCATGGGTATAGAAAGCTGTAGGCATGACGAACACGCTCATAGTTGTTTCAAGGTTGTAGATTAAAAAGTTACAAAGTTATACGGGCAAATAGATCGGTTGTATATCTCTTTAAACCGGTATCCGTTCTTTAAAGTCCTGCGCTTGAAAGCTGAAAACATACAAAATTTGTAGTAATGTTTGAATGGAAATACACAAGCTATATAGACATATCATACATGAAAATAAAGCTCTCTTTATGACGGGATAGCTATTGGTTATTTCAAGTTCGTAGTTCATTATTTATGAGGTATTCGCCCACAGGCAAAGTGTACTAAAATTCAACGGCACTAAACTTCTAAAAATACATAATCCCGGGGAAACATACATCGATTTTCGTGCACATTTTCTTGAGAACTACACACGTTCTATGGCTATGCATGTAAGATGCATAGATCGAAACCTCTGATCAAGAGAAACATTTTACGTACAGTTTCGTGCTTGTAGGTCTGATATATCATATGTAGATGGCCGACAGTATACATGGAATTTGCATGTGGGCCGAAAGTTTATTTTGACGAGTCCCTTGCGTGACGTCACGAAATTTACTCGTTCCAGACTCCTCGTAACGACGGCCAAGGACCATCAAAAAGTGCTTTTTGCCAACTTTAAACTGCCATAAAAATCGAACGATTTGACCAAATGAATTAAAATTTTCACGGATACACTAGAAATGATGCCAAGATTTGATATAGCCAAAAAAAAATTTTGGGGTGAGGTGCACTTTAAGCATAATATTTACAGTATCCTCCTCATCCATTTTTGTACAAAACACTGCTTTAGAGTTTAGCACTATCGTGATAGCACAGCTACGCAGAGATTACTTAATTATTCGACATTTCAACAACTGGCGGGCTCCAGCATATTTGAGGTCCCCGGGGAGAAAATTCGTTGCTTTTTGCCTGCGTTCTATTTCACAACTATCTGCAAGTTATTTGTAATTAAACAAAAACTGCCTGATGTTCTTGGAGGTATTACTTAGAATACTTCAAATGCAATCACTGGCAAACTCCATGAACTGCTTTTCGAAAAACAACAATTAACTAACGTTTTTCCACATGCAGTTTAGTCATGTTGGTTAAACTCGACAACAATGAAAATTGGTTTAAACGGGAAAATAGGTATTTATTCACACGCAGTTAATTAATTCAAACTAGTCGCTCCCATCGTTCTTTTCGCGCTTGGCTTTTACCTTTTAGCTTTGTCGGAGGACAACCTTAATGCAATTAGCTGTATATATGAGATATTTATACAAATATATTCTATTAAATGTCAATCTCTCATACTTTACAGGTTACTGGTTGAATGAAGTGTACCTTTTTTGTACGAAATATGGACACTTATCCTCATTTGGTAAGTAGTTAAACATCAATTCTGAAAGTTTAATTGTGTGAATTACAGCAAATTTTGTGATGGCTTTTGGAGCCATACTTCGAGCCATATTTCATGGCTCTTCGGAGCAAGCGGAGGGCAAATAAACTTCTTCGGAGATCAAATCCGTGTTATATATTACCCCTCTCCCCTTATAATACTATATATGGTCTTCTGTATTGTTGCATTTAGAACCTGACACTTGTCTATTTGAGCTTATTTTTCAAGGCGCATTCCCTAGAGATTTGCGAACTAATGGAAGCACCGAGCATACTATAAACTCATGGGTTATAAACTATTGTTACATGATTATAAAGCATCTTATAAGAATCCTCTAATTTGTCTCCAAAAACTTTACAAGTCAGAAGTTCACAATATGTTTAATACTTCAAAAAAATGTACAAAACAACTTGCGAAATTGGCTTTAAGCTTTACAAATTCGAAATTTAGAAACGTAATTATTAATCAGAGTTTTCCCTCGTCAAAACTTCTATCCAAATAAACTTGCTGTTTCTAGATTTTCTCTGCCATTCAGTGCCATAGGCAGGAGGGGGCTCTGCTGTTCTAGAGACCCTAGGAATTCAACATTTTCCCCGGAGAGCATACCCGTGGTCCGTGGATCCCAACATTTGCGCGCCATTGCCCCTCATTTCCTGAATATATAAGTATGTTTGCCCCTCCCCCAAAGTCAACACCCTGGTTACGCCACTGCTGCCAGGTCTTGCCATGCGCAGATACATGTACGCTTAGCGTACCTATTTTTTCTCTAGTGTGCGTCAGAGGAAAAAGCTTGGGTACGAGGTTGGTTAATTTATTGTTTGAAACGGCATGAAAAGTCAAAAAGGATTTTCCGGAAACGAGGTGGTATTAACTTAACTCCAATTCTCAATTATCCTATTTCATAGATATACCTGTATATATAGCATATTTATACTAGTTAGTCATATTTCTTATTCTAATTGTATGTTTACCTGACAAGCAGAGACGCTGAGTGATTTCTCAGAGCCAAGTGCCACTAACCCCAATATGATTCAATGTATGTGTAATTTTAGGTTATTAAAAACATCCTAAGAAGAAATGTCATATACCGTACAATCGTTGGAAGATATCTCATATTTATCGACAATTTCACGGTAGAAGTTGCCGGATATGATGCCATTTTGTGAATTGCAAATCTATTTTCCTTTGTTTTTGCTGCTGAAACTTATCTTAATGATTTAATATCCGGCAACTTTGGCAGTGAAAAGACAATTAAGATAAGATGTTTTAATATAAAATATATACGTTTCATCCTAGAAGGACCCGACACTATGAATACACACCGCAGCGGACAAATGAACGAGAAAAAAGGACCTCAAAATGCCAATTTCTGCTCGCGAAAAGCCTAAAAGAAATACTGACCGATCGCGATATAGTGTTTGCGGGCGTGTGTTCGAGTCACTCGCTGGCTGTAAAACAGGCTGTTTTTTTCGAAATGGTGTACAATTTCGAGCAAAATTCTCTTCGTCTTCGTTACCCTTGGTTTGTTGGACCCAAGATTGTTTGTTGGTGGTCTTTTTTCTGGTTTGGTTTGTCGGTGGTTTACGGATTGAATTAATCCAACGTCTCTTAAATTTGTTTTTATTGTTGAAATCGGTATGAAAGTCATTCAAAACATTCAAACAAGTCCAAATTTTCATAAGACAACTCGTAAGTCCTAACTGTCTGTACTGTGGTTGTATGCAGTAGTCATTTTAAACTTTTGATTGCTTTGAAGAATTATATTACTTTGACAGTTCTAGAGTGCCTTGAGGAGAGTATAAAATATCATTTTAGAATTTTTAGTCTGCAACAAGTCGAAGATTTTGAACATTATAAAAGATAATACTGAACGTAAATACGTAAAAAACATACTAAAAGAAAGCTTAGAAACTGGTTAAGAACATACGTACTGTTTGAATTTCAAAGATTTACGATTATAATTAAAAAGTTGTGGTTTCTTCGCAGATAAGTCTCGAAAATAACTTCCCACGGCTTGTTTCAAAACGTTACCGGGTCACGAAGATTCCACGCGAGGATGACGTCTGATCTATATAGATAGTGTTTCAAACTGTACTATAACTGTAGGGAGCCTCCTTAAGGCGGATCTTCGGCGAAGAGAGCTTAGTAATTATACTTGTCACAATGTTGATGTCAATTTTGAATGGCAGTCTCATTTTGTATAGTAGTTTTCTTCTGATTGTTTAAGCTTAACTTGCCTCCTTTACTTTGCTAACCGGTCTACCATTATAAAAAATTTCTGCAATCACGAACAGAAAAAGCTTACATATCCGAGATTTCCTTAATATGAGAGATTCTAATATTCGTTTGACTCATATTTAGGAACAGCAGTTCAAACAATTCGATAATAAATTCCTGAAAAATAAAATAATTTTTCTGACCTTTCGATTTTCTCGATTCCAAATCTGGATCTGTTATTTCTGAAAAAGAAAGAATAATTTAAATTTCAATGAGCTACTTGGGTAGACAATAGTTTTCTCAGGCAAACAGGAAGTCTTTTTTAATCTTTTCATCACCTTTTCATAATGTAACGTAAACATTGTCGTATGCTTGTGGAACCGGATGATTAATCTGTATATACCTATACAGACTTGCTACCATCTAACAAGAGACTGATTGTCAAAAGCATGCTTAAATCGGTTAAGTTTAAATTGAATAACAGTCTCGCACATCTTTTGGATGTCTGAAGTTAAAGTGCCACTAACCCCGTCGATTATTTTTGTATATATGTAATAATTGTATCATTTTTGTACCTTTTGATAGTCGAAAAGGTAAGAAATGTACCTACTGCCTAAAAGCTTGCAGTTGCAATTGTTTCATACTTTTATGTTACTGTTTTTGAATGTTGAGAATCAAACAATATAAAATGCAACATGTTTTGTCTAAAATTATATTTATGGCAGTCATGAAACTAATTTCACGGTGATGTTTTAGAGCAAACTGTAAAATTTTGTCTACAAAGCTTTCAGCATTAACGTATTCTTTCATAGATAGTACAAAAGGCTAGTTTAGCTTTCAAAAATGGAACGTATTTGTGAATTTTCTCTAAAAAGCCATTCTCCACATTACGTTTTTGCTGCCATATTGCCGTAAATAGTTTCACCACCCTCCGGGAACAAACCGGATAATTGATACCACGGCATATGCGTCCCGGAAGAAAATTTTGCGACCCGCGAAAAAACCCGCGAACAGCGAAAAATATCCGCGACCCGCGAAAAAACTCGCGACCCGCTAAAATTAGATTATCTCTATTAAAACGATAAATTCAGAACCGTATTAGGATGTGCATAATTCACTGTGTTAACCGACCATTATGGATTTGTAACCATATTAGCAGCGGCCGAACAATGCAAGCTTTTGTACCGTTCAGAACTGAGTTTAGACGTCCTTACGTCACGCCACTGTCAAATAATGAATATGACATACTATTTAACCTACATGTATCCCACATTGCATTGCATATGCCTAATGTTATATGGATTGAAAATTGTGTAACGTTAGCACTTTTATAGGGTCAATCATTGGTTACCGTGTAAAAGTAATCTTATACAAACTGGATTTCTTAGATTCTTACTGTTGCTAATTCTAGACAATTTTCTTTGCTAGGAAGAATTATTTGGTACGCAAAGAACTAATAGCCGCTCAGAAACGCAATCGCTAAATAGAAATAATTCCATTTTTCCTTAGACTTCAAAAGGTTTACTCTGATAACGACAGTAAACATTATTTAATTGGCTGGCTAATAGCAAGAGACTAGTTGCCCCAATCATGTTAAACGGTAAGTTTAAATCGAATAACACCCTCACATCTCTTTTGAATGAATACGTTAGGTACAAAATATTAAGTAATGACAAATTTGGGCCTATCAACCGTACAAAGCTGAGTGGACTTCATACAGCCAGTTCTTTTCAGTCTGGGTTACGCTGAAAATGGGAATCTACTTATTTACTATATTAAAAATAATAAAAGCAGGATTGAGTCATTGCATGACGTGCAAAATACATATTGTATTTTTCAGGTAGTTGTACATCACAGTCAACATCCGAATCTTTGTTACACTCTACCCACACTGGTACCGCACGTTCGAGATATAATTTCAGTAGTAAAATATGCATAAAGTTAAATTAAATATATTAAAATAATTTACTTCCTTTTTAAATACGTAATATCTATTAAAATACTCGGGAAGTTCGTTAAAACAACAAAGTCTATGGCCGAATGGCGCTGAATATGCTTAAAACTTACAAGAAAGATCATGCAGGATATATTAAATCAAACAATTTAAAACGTGTAAGAAAAGTTAATTGTTGTCATGTTCATGTGAAATGTGAATAAACGTTCTTGGCAAGTGCAATTTGCCTCTTTGCTTGTCGCTCGTAAGTTTTAAATTTGTCAAACAAATTGTTAATAAATTAATTGCAAAAACACCTTTTACCTAAAGCTTAACCCCATATTTTGCTGTATGTTGTGGAACTGCATTACGCTTTATTTCTTTTCGAAGCCATTTTGAAAGAAAAGCATTTACTACTCTGGCTAGTAAATAATGCCTCAGATTACTGCTCAGCCAACCAATCAAAACACTTGAAAGGCATTATTTACTACTAAAATTATACTAAAAATACATATTACCTATCAATGTATGACGTGCAAAATATATATCACCTTTATTTTATGAAAATTTTAAAAAATAACACACTCTGCATTTGGATCACATGACCCTTTTTTACACTCGTTAATAACATGCAAAATACGCAATAATTATAATATAGGCGACTATATGTTACTTGCATAGTTAACCTGCACCAGGTTAACCGACCATTATGGATTTTTAACCATATTAACGGCCCCCGAATAGTGCAAGCTTTTGTACCGTTAAGAATTGAGTTTAGACATTCTTACGTCACGCCACTGTCAAATAATTAATATGTGACATAATTTTGTCCCACATGTATCCCACGTTGCATTGCGTATGCCTAATGTTTATATGGATTGAAAGTTGTGTAGCGTTAGCACTTCTGTGTCAATCAGTGGTTACAGTGTGAACGTAATCTTATACAAACTAGATTTTTTAGATTCTTACTGTTGCCAATTCTACATTTTCCTTGTTAGGGAGATTTCAATTACATTATTTCATTTGCTAGCTAATAACAAGAGACTAGTTGCCCAAACATGTTAAATGGTAAGTTTAAATCGGATAACACTCTCACACATCATTTGAATGAATAACTTTATGTACAAAATATTAAGTAGTTAATGCCAAATTTGGGCCTATCTACCGTACAAAGTCGAATGGACTTCATACAGCCAGCTCCATTCAGTCTGGGTTATGGTGAAAATGGGAATTCATTTACTACTAAAAATGATAAAATATGGAGTCATTGCATGACGTCTAAAATACATTTCACTTCTATTTTATCAAAATTTTAAAGAATATATACCTTCACATTTATGTCCATTTCCTGTATAGCCCTTCTTGCAACTGCAATAAAACGATCCAGCAGTGTTCTTCACACACTCTGCATTCCGATCACATGACTCTTTCTTACACTCATTGATAACTACAAAATACGTAATAAGTATAATATACGACCATATATGTTATGTTAAAACGGTTAATTTAGAATTGTATTAAAGCTTGCATAGTTGACAATGTTAACCGTCATAACCGACCATTCTGGATTTGCACCATATTAACGGCCCCCGAATGTTGCAAGCTTTTGTGCCGTTAAGTATTGAATTTAGACATCCTTACGTCACGCCACTGTCAAATAATAAATATGTGACATAATTTTGTCCTACATGTATCCCGCGTTGCATTGCGTATGCCTAGTGTTTATATGGATTGAAAGTTTTGTAACGTTAGCACTTCTGTGTCAATCATTGGTTACAGTGTGAACGTAATCTTAAAAACTAGATTTTTTAGATTCTTACTGTTGCCAATTCTACATTTTCCTTGTTAGGGAGATTTCGATTACATTATTTCATTTGCTAGCTAATAACAAGAGACTAGTTGCCCAAACATGTTAAATGGTAAGTTTAAATCGGATAACACTCTCACACATCATTTGAATGAATAACTTTATGTACAAAATATTAAGTAGTTAATGCCAAATTTGGGCCTATCTACCATACAAAGTCGAATGGACTTCATACAGCCAGCTCCATTCAGTCTGGGTTATGCTGAAAATGGGAATTAATTTACTACTAAAAATGATAAAATATGGAGTCATTTCATGAGCTGTAAAATACATATCACCTCTATTTTATCAAAGTCATAATATAAATACATATCACATCTATTTATCGACGTATGACGTGTAAATACATATCACTTCTATTTTATCAAAATTTTAAAGAATATATACCTTCACATTTATGTCCATTTCCTGTATAGCCCTTCTTGCAACTGCAATAAAACGATCCAGCAGTGTTCTTCACACACTCTCCATTCGGATCACATGACTCTTTCTTACACTCATTGATATCTACAAAATACGTAATAAGTATAATATACGACCATATATGTTATGTTAAAACGGTTAATTTAGAATTGTATTAAAGCTTGCATAGTTCACAATGTTAACCGTCATAACCGACCATTCTGGATTTGTAACCATATTAACGGGCCCCCGAATGTTGCAAGCTTTTGTACCGTTAAGTATTGAATTTAGACATCCTTACGTCACGCCACTGTCAAATAATAAATATGTGATATAATTTTGTCCCACATGTATCCCACGTTGCATTGCGTATGCCTAATGTTTATATGTATTGAAAGTTGTGTAACGTTAGCGCTTCTGTGTCAATCATTGGTTACAGTGTGAACGTAATCTTAAAAACTGGATTTTTTGGATTCTTACTGTTGCTAATTCTACATTTTCCTTGTTAGGGAGAAACTATTTGGTACACAAACAGCTAATAGCCGTTCAGAAACGTTAATCACTAAACAGAAATTATTTCATATTTCCTTGTACTTTAAAAAGTTTACTCTGATAACGGCAGTAAATATTATTCCATTTGGTAGCTAATAACAAGAGACTAGTTGACCAAAACATGTTAAATGGTAAGTTTAAATCGAATAACACTCTCACACATTATTTGAATGAATAACTTTATGTACAAAGGATTAAGTAGTTAATGCCAAATTTGGGTCTATCTACCGTACAAAGTCGAATGGACTTCATACAGCCAGCTCCATTCAGTCTGGGTTATGCTGAAAGTGGGAATTAATTTACTACTAAAAATGATAAAATATGGAGTCATTGCATGACCTGTAAAATACATATCACCTCTATTTTATCAACGTATGACGTGTAATACATATCACTTCTATTTTATCAAAATTTTAAAGAATATATACCTTCACATTTATGTCCATTTCCTGTATAGCCCTTCTTGCAACTGCAATAAAACGATCCAGCAGTGTTCTTCACACACTCTCCATTCGGATCACATGACTCTTTCTTACACTCATTGATATCTACAAAATACGTAATAATTATAATATACGACCATATATGTAATATTAAAACGGTTAATTTAGAATTGTATTAAAGTTTGCATAGTTCACAATGTTAACCGTCATAACCGACCATTATAGATTTGTAACCATATTAACGGCGACCGAACAGTGCAAGCTTTCGCACAGTTCAGAATTGCGTTTAGAGTTCCTTACGTCATGCCACTGTCAAATAATGAATGGCTGACAAGATTGATCTAAATGTATCCGTAGCAAGGTACGTTTACACGCTGCGATTTGTCTGGGAAATTTTAGGTTTGCTGAATGTTGATGACGAACGTTATTAGTTGATGTTGTCGTTAGATGGTCTTTGCCACGTATTTTTCAAGTATCATTAAAGTGGATCTGGCATCGGCCCGACAAATCGCAGCGTCCATGTAAGCGTAACTTTTAAACAAAAAAATTGAAATAAGAGCGTTCACGAAACCACACAAGTATATAAGACCGACAATCAATCATTAAAATCTTCACAGTTGTGTCCATATCCATCGTACCCCTCTCTCCATCTTCACACAGTCATTGTTCACGACACAAAATCGTCGATCAATGTATTCGTCATTATTTGAAATAAACGGTATATTTATGAATAAATAATCATGCCAGACCATTCCATAGCACTGTTTGTTGTCCGCAAGATTATCTGAAGAATACCAGGGTATGCAGTTCCACGTAAATCTAAATCAAACTTTCATATCCATGCTTCAAAGTACATTCAAACATTCACTGTCATATATTATGAGGCAGTCGATAATGTTCGAGCGGTCTGGCTACCTAAAATATTACGATATTTATTTACCTATGCAAACAGTACCATTTCCAGTATACTCATTCCTGCAACTGCACAAGAACGATCCACCAATGTTGGTGCAGTTTGAGTTTTGGTGACAGTTATGAAGAGACAGAGAACATTCATCGATGTCTTGAAAGATAGAACAAACACTTGTCATTAACATTTTCAGGAGGTGTACCATTAATAGATAAATTTGTAATGTATGTTAATACAAATCGACACTATATGTTTACCATGGCACACAATTCCATTTCCAGTATACCCACTGTTACAAGTGCACAGGAACGATGCGTCAATGTTGGTGCAAGTTGAATTTTGGTGACAGTCATCAATAGAAATCGAACATTCATTGATGTCTAAAGGCATTAAAGAAACAAACGCCATTTAAATATTTCAGGGAGTGTTATTTGTGCTTGAAAATAATTTTTCTATCACTTAAAAATTTGAATGTTTTGATCTAATTTTCATTTCTATCTTCACTGGTGATAAAAGTGCACGAATATCCTTATTTACCTTGGCACACAGTTCCGTTTCCAGTATATCCACTCTTACACGTGCAAAAGAAGGATCCATCAATGTTGGTGCAGTTTGAGTTTTGGTGACAGTGGTGAATAGATAGAGAACATTCATCGATGTCTTGAAAGATAAAACAAACAGTTGTTATTAACATTGTCTGGTGATGTACCCTTCATAGTTAAATTCGTAATGTTATGTTAATACAAATCAACACTATATGTTTACCATGGCACACAATTCCATTTCCAGTATAGCCACTGTTACAAGTGCATAGGTAAGATGCGTCAATGTTGGTGCAGGTTGAATTTTGGTTACAGTTATCAATAGAGAGCGAACATTCATTGATGTCTAAAGTCATAAAAGAAACAAATGCCTTTTAAATATTTCAGGGAGTGTTATTTTTGCTGGAAAGGAATTTTTCTATTTCGTAAAGTTTTGATTGTTTTGAACTAATTTTCATATTCCTAGCTTCCGTATATAACTACATGCAAATGCATTAATATATTTATTTACCTCGGCACACAGTTCCGTTTCCAGTATATCCACTGTTACACGCGCAAAAGAAGGATCCATCAATGTTGGTGCAGTTTGAGTTTTGGTGACAGTTGTGAATAGATGGAGAACATTCATCGATGTCTTGAAAGATATAACAAACAGTTGTGGTTAACAATTTTGAAGAGAATATATTTCCTTGCATTAATTAATTCGTACTTCTAATTAAAGATAGCATGATAACCGATTGATCATCTTTCCAACTGCAATATTATTTTAATATTATTTATGTCATTCTAGTTACCTAAACAAACAGTTCCATTTCCACTATATCCACTGTCGCAAGTGCACAGGAAATATCCGTCAATATCGGTGCAGGTTGAATTTTGGTGACAATTATCAATAGATAGCAAACATTCATCGACGTCTAAAGTCATAAAAAACCCAAATGCCATTTAAATATTTCAGGGAGTGTTATTTTTGCTTAAAAAGAATTTTTCTATGTCTTAAAAATTTGAATGTTTAGATGTAATTTTCATATTTTTAACTTCAGTGCTGATACAAATGCATGAACATATTTATTTACCTTGGCACACAGTTCCGTTTCCAGTATATCCACTCTTACACGTGCACAAGAAGGATCCATCAATGTTGGTACAGTTTGAGTTGTGGTGACAGTTGTGCATAAATAGAGAACATTCATTGATGTCTTGAAAGATAAAGGAAACAGGTGTCGTTAACATTTTTGAAGAGAATTACTTCTTTTCATTGATTAATCCGTACTTCTTATTAAATGTGGCATGATTATAACCGATTTTACTTCTTCTTAAGTGCATAGCCATTTTAATACAAATTAACTCTATCTGTTCACCTTGGCACACAGTTCCATTTCCAGTAAATCCACTGTCACAAGTGCAGAAGAAGGAACCATCAAAGTTGGTGCAGTTTGAGTTGTGGTGACAGTTGTGAGTAGATAGAGAACATTCATCGATGTCTTGAAAGATAAACCAAACAGTTGTTACCATTTTTTAAGAGAAATTACTTCCTTCCATTCATTAATCCGTACTTCTTATTAGAAGTAGCATTATAACTAATTATACATCTTCTTAAGTGCATTGTCATTTTAATGCAAATTAACTCTATCTATTTACCTTGGCACACAGTGCCATTTCCAGTAAATCCACTGTCACAAGTGCAGAAGAAGGATCCATCAAGGTTGGTGCAGTTTGAGTTTTTGTGACAGTTGTGAATAGATAGAGAACATTCATCAATGTCTTGAAAGATAAAACAAACAGTTGTTATTAACATTTTGAGGAAGTGTACCCATCATAGATAAATTCGTAATGTTATGTTATGTTAATGCAAATCAACACTATGTTTACCATGGCACACAGTTCCATTTCCAGTATACCCACTGTTACAAATGCACAGGAACGATGCATCAATATTGGTGCAAGTTGAATTTTGGTTACAGTTATCAATAGAGAGCGAACATTCATTGATGTCTAAAGTCATAAAAGAAACAAATGCCTTTTAAATATTTCAGGGAGTGTTATTTTTGCTGGAAAGGAATTTTTCTATTTCTTAAAGTTTTGATTGTTTTGAACTAATTTTCATATTCCTAGCTTCCGTATATAACTACATGCAAATGCATTAATATATTTATTTACCTCGGCACACAGTTCCGTTTCCAGTATATCCACTGTTACACGCGCAAAAGAAGGATCCATCAATGTTGGTGCAGTTTGAGTTTTGGTGACAGTTGTGAATAGATGGAGAACATTCATCGATGTCTTGAAAGATATAACAAACAGTTGTGGTTAACAATTTTGAAGAGAATATATTTCCTTGCATTAATTAATTCGTACTTCTAATTAAAGATAGCATGATAACCGATTGATCATCTTTCCAACTGCAATATTATTTTAATATTATTTATGTCATTCTAGTTACCTAAACAAACAGTTCCATTTCCACTATATCCGCTGTCGCAAGTGCACAGGAAATATCCGTCAATATCGGTGCAGGTTGAATTTTGGTGACAATTATCAATAGATAGCAAACATTCATCGACGTCTAAAGTCATAAAAAACCCAAATGCCATTTAAATATTTCAGGGAGTGTTATTTTTGCTTAAAAGAATTTTTCTATGTCTTAAAAATTTGAATGTTTAGATGTAATTTTCATATTTTTAACTTCAGTGCTGATACAAATGCATGAACATATTTATTTACCATGGCACACAGTTCCGTTTCCAGTATATCCACTCTTACACGTGCACAAGAAGGATCCATCAATGTTGGTACAGTTTGAGTTGTGGTGACAGTTGTGCATAAATAGAGAACATTCATTGATGTCTTGAAAGATAAAGGAAACAGGTGTCGTTAACATTTTTGAAGAGAATTACTTTTCATTGATTAATCCGTACTTCTTATTAAATGTGGCATGATTATAACCGATTTTACTTCTTCTTAAGTGCATAGCCATTTTAATACAAATTAACTCTATCTGTTCACCTTGGCACACAGTTCCATTTCCAGTAAATCCACTGTCACAAGTGCAGAAGAAGGAACCATCAAAGTTGGTGCAGTTTGAGTTGTGGTGACAGTTGTGAGTAGATAGAGAACATTCATCGATGTCTTGAAAGATAAACCAAACAGTTGTTACCATTTTTTAAGAGAAATTACTTCCTTCCATTCATTAATCCGTACTTCTTATTAGAAGTAGCATTATAACTAATTATACATCTTCTTAAGTGCATTGTCATTTTAATGCAAATTAACTCTATCTATTTACCTTGGCACACAGTGCCATTTCCAGTAAATCCACTGTCACAAGTGCAGAAGAAGGATCCATCAAGGTTGGTGCAGTTTGAGTTTTTGTGACAGTTGTGAATAGATAGAGAACATTCATCAATGTCTTGAAAGATAAAACAAACAGTTGTTATTAACATTTTGAGGAAGTGTACCCATCATAGATAAATTCGTAATGTTATGTTATGTTAATGCAAATCAACACTATGTTTACCATGGCACACAGTTCCATTTCCAGTATACCCACTGTTACAAATGCACAGGAACGATGCATCAATATTGGTGCAAGTTGAATTTTGGTTACAGTTATCAATAGAGAGCGAACATTCATTGATGTCTAAAGTCATAAAAGAAACAAATGCCTTTTAAATATTTCAGGGAGTGTTATTTTTGCTGGAAAGGAATTTTTCTATTTCTTAAAGTTTTGATTGTTTTGAACTAATTTTCATATTCCTAGCTTCCGTATATAACTACATGCAAATGCATTAATATATTTATTTACCTCGGCACACAGTTCCGTTTCCAGTATATCCACTGTTACACGCGCAAAAGAAGGATCCATCAATGTTGGTGCAGTTTGAGTTTTGGTGACAGTTGTGAATAGATGGAGAACATTCATCGATGTCTTGAAAGATATAACAAACAGTTGTGGTTAACAATTTTGAAGAGAATATATTTCCTTGCATTAATTAATTCGTACTTCTAATTAAAGATAGCATGATAACCGATTGATCATCTTTCCAACTGCAATATTATTTTAATATTATTTATGTCATTCTAGTTTCCTAAACAAACAGTTCCATTTCCACTATATCCACTGTCGCAAGTGCACAGGAAATATCCGTCAATATCGGTGCAGGTTGAATTTTGGTGACAATTATCAATAGATAGCAAACATTCATCGACGTCTAAAGTCATAAAAAACCCAAATGCCATTTAAATATTTCAGGGAGTGTTATTTTTGCTTATAAAGAATTTTTCTATGTCTTAAAAATTTGAATGTTTAGATGTAATTTTCATATTTTTAACTTCAGTGCTGATACAAATGCATGAACATATTTATTTACCTTGGCACACAGTTCCGTTTCCAGTATATCCACTCTTACACGTGCACAAGAAGGATCCATCAATGTTGGTACAGTTTGAGTTGTGGTGACAGTTGTGCATAAATAGAGAACATTCATTGATGTCTTGAAAGATAAACCAAACAGTTGTTACCATTTTTTAAGAGAAATTACTTCCTTCCATTCATTAATCCGTACTTCTTATTAGAAGTAGCATTATAACTAATTATACATCTTCTTAAGTGCATTGTCATTTTAATGCAAATTAACTCTATCTATTTACCTTGGCACACAGTGCCATTTCCAGTAAATCCACTGTCACAAGTGCAGAAGAAGGATCCATCAAGGTTGGTGCAGTTTGAGTTTTTGTGACAGTTGTGAATAGATAGAGAACATTCATCAATGTCTTGAAAGATAAAATAAACAGTTGTTATTAACATTTTGAGGAAGTGTACCCATCATAGATAAATTCGTAATGTTATGTTATGTTAATGCAAATCAACACTATGTTTACCATGGCACACAGTTCCATTTCCAGTATACCCACTGTTACAAATGCACAGGAACGATGCATCAATATTGGTGCAAGTTGAATTTTGGTTACAGTTATCAATAGAGAGCGAACATTCATTGATGTCTAAAGTCATAAAAGAAACAAATGCCTTTTAAATATTTCAGGGAGTGTTATTTTTGCTGGAAAGGAATTTTTCTATTTCTTAAAGTTTTGATTGTTTTGAACTAATTTTCATATTCCTAGCTTCCGTATATAACTACATGCAAATGCATTAATATATTTATTTACCTCGGCACACAGTTCCGTTTCCAGTATATCCACTGTTACACGCGCAAAAGAAAGATCCATCAATGTTGGTGCAGTTTGAGTTTTGGTGACAGTTGTGAATAGATGGAGAACATTCATCGATGTCTTGAAAGATATAACAAACAGTTGTGGTTAACAATTTTGAAGAGAATATATTTCCTTGCATTAATTAATTCGTACTTCTAATTAAAGATAGCATGATAACCGATTGATCATCTTTCCAACTGCAATATTATTTTAATATTATTTATGTCATTCTAGTTTCTAACTAAAAACAGTTCCATTTCCACTATATCCACTGTCAAGTGCACAGGAAATATCCGTCAATATCGGTGCAGGTTGAATTTTGGTGACAATTATCAATAGATAGCAAACATTCATCGACGTCTAAAGTCATAAAAAACCCAAATGCCATTTAAATATTTCAGGGAGTGTTATTTTTGCTTATAAAGAATTTTTCTATGTCTTAAAAATTTGAATGTTTAGATGTAATTTTCATATTTTTAACTTCAGTGCTGATACAAATGCATGAACATATTTATTTACCTTGGCACACAGTTCCGTTTCCAGTATATCCACTCTTACACGTGCACAAGAAGGATCCATCAATGTTGGTACAGTTTGAGTTGTGGTGACAGTTGTGCATAAATAGAGAACATTCATTGATGTCTTGAAAGATAAACCAAACAGTTGTTACCATTTTTTAAGAGAAATTACTTCCTTCCATTCATTAATCCGTACTTCTTATTAGAAGTAGCATTATAACTAATTATACATCTTCTTAAGTGCATTGTCATTTTAATGCAAATTAACTCTATCTATTTACCTTGGCACACAGTGCCATTTCCAGTAAATCCACTGTCACAAGTGCAGAAGAAGGATCCATCAAGGTTGGTGCAGTTTGAGTTTTTGTGACAGTTGTGAATAGATAGAGAACATTCATCAATGTCTTGAAAGATAAAACAAACAGTTGTTATTAACATTTTGAGGAAGTGTACCCATCATAGATAAATTCGTAATGTTATGTTATGTTAATGCAAATCAACACTATGTTTACCATGGCACACAGTTCCATTTCCAGTATACCCACTGTTACAAATGCACAGGAACGATGCATCAATATTGGTGCAAGTTGAATTTTGGTGACAGTTATCAATAGAAAGCGAACATTCATTGATGTCTAAAGTCATAAAAGAAAGAAACGCCATTTAAATATTTCAGGGAGTGGTATTTTTGCTTGAAAATAATTTTTCTATTTCTTAAACATTTGAATGCTTTGATCTAATTTTCATATTTCTAACTTCACTGCGGATACAAATGCATGAACATGTTTATTTACCTTGGCACACAGTTCCGTTTCCAGTATATCCACTGTTACACGTGCACAAGAAGGATCCATCAATGTTGGTGCAGTTTGAGTTTTGGTGACAGTTGTGAATAGATGGAGAACATTCATCGATGTCTTGAAAGATAGAACAAACAGTTGTCATTAACATTTTTAGGAGGTGTACCATTCACAGATAAATTTGTAATGTTATGTTAATACAAATCAACACTATATGTTTACCATGGCACACAATTCCATTTCCAGTATACCCACTGTTACAAGTGCACAGGAACGATGCGTCAATGTTGGTGCAAGTTGAATTTTGGTGACAGTTATCAATAGAAAGCGAACATTCATTGATGTCTAAAGTCATAAAAGAAAGAAACGCCATTTAAATATTTCAGGGAGTGGTATTTTTGCTTGAAAATAATTTTTCTATTTCTTAAACTTTTGAATGCTTTGATCTAATTTTCATATTTCTAACTTCACTGCGGATACAAATGCATGAACATGTTTATTTACCTTGGCACACAGTTCCGTTTCCAGTATATCCACTGTTACACGTGCACAAGAAGGATCCATCAATGTTGGTGCAGTTTGAGTTTTGGTGACAGTTGTGAATAGATGGAGAACATTCATCGATGTCTTGAAAGATATAACAAACAGTTGTGGTTAACAATTTTGAAGAGAATATATTTCCTTGCATTAATTAATTCGTACTTCTAATTAAAGATAGCATGATAACCGATTGATCATCTTTCCAACTGCAATATTATTTTAATATTATTTATGTCATTCTAGTTACCTAAACAAACAGTTCCATTTCCACTATATCCACTGTCGCAAGTGCACAGGAAATATCCGTCAATATCGGTGCAGGTTGAATTTTGGTGACAATTATCAATAGATAGCAAACATTCATCGACGTATAAAGTCATAAAAAACCCAAATGCCATTTAAATATTTCAGGAGTGTTATTTTTGTAAAAGAATTTTTCTATGTCTTAAAAATTTGAATGTTTAGATGTAATTTTCATATTTTTAACTTCAGTGCTGATACAAATGCATGAACATATTTATTTACCTTGGCACACAGTTCCGTTTCCAGTATATCCACTCTTACACGTGCACAAGAAGGATCCATCAATGTTGGTACAGTTTGAGTTGTGGTGACAGTTGTGCATAAATAGAGAACATTCATTGATGTCTTGAAAGATAAAGAAACAGGTGTCGTTAACATTTTGAAGAGAATTACTTCTTTTCATTGATTAATCCGTACTTCTTATTAAATGTGGCATGATTATAACCGATTTTACTTCTTCTTAAGTGCATAGCCATAGCCATTTAATACAAATTAACTCTATCTGTTCACCTTGGCACACAGTTCCATTTCCAGTAAATCCACTGTCACAAGTGCAGAAGAAGGAACCATCAAAGTTGGTGCAGTTTGAGTTGTGGTGACAGTTGTGAGTAGATAGAGAACATTCATCGATGTCTTGAAAGATAAACCAAACAGTTGTTACCATTTTTTAAGAGAAATTACTTCCTTCCATTCATTAATCCGTACTTCTTATTAGAAGTAGCATTATAACTAATTATACATCTTCTTAAGTGCATTGTCATTTTAATGCAAATTAACTCTATCTATTTACCTTGGCACACAGTTCCATTTCCAGTAAATCCACTGTCACAAGTGCAGAAGAAGGATCCATCAAGGTTGGTGCAGTTTGAGTTTTTGTGACAGTTGTGAATAGATAGAGAACATTCATCAATGTCTTGAAAGATAAAACAAACAGTTGTTATTAACATTTTCAGGAAGTGTACCCATCATAGATAAATTCGTAATGTTATGTTATGTTAATGCAAATCAACACTTGTTTACCATGGCACACAGTTCCATTTCCAGTATACCCACTCTTACAAGTGCACAGGAACGATGCATCAATATTGGTGCAAGTTGAATTTTGGTGACAGTTATCAATAGAAAGCGAACATTCATTGATGTCTAAAGTCATAAAAGAAACAAACGCCATTTAAATATTTCAGGGAGTGGTATTTTTGCATGAAAATAATTTTTCTATTTCTTAAAAATTTGAATGCTTTGATCTAATTTTCATATTTCTAACTTCACTGCGGATACAAATGCATGAACATGTTTATTTACCTTGGCACACAGTTCCGTTTCCAGTATATCCACTGTTACACGTGCACAAGAAGGATCCATCAATGTTGGTACAGTTTGAGTTGGGGTGACAGTTGTGAATAGATAGAGAACATTCATTGATGTCTTGAAAGATAAAGGAAACACGTGTCGTTAACATTTTTGAAGAGAATTACTTCCTTTCATTGATTAATTTGTACTTCTTACTAAAAGTAGCATTATAACCGATTTTACATCTTCTTAAGTGCATAGTAATTTTAATACAAATTAACTCTATCTATTAACCTTGGCACACAGTTCCATCTCCAGTAAATCCACTGTCACAAGTGCAGAAGAAGGAACCATCAATGTTGGTGCAGTTTGAGTTGTGGTGACAGTTGTGAGTAGATAGAGAACATTCATCGATGTCTTGAAAGATAAAGCAAACGTTGTCGTTACCACTTTTGAAGAAAATTTACTTCCTTTTATTCATTAATCCGTACTTCTTTTTAAAAGTAGCATTATAACTAATTATACATCTTCTTAAGTGCATTGTCATTTTAATACAAATTAATTCTATCTATTCACCTTGGCACACAGTTCCATTTCCAGTAAATCCACTGTCACAAGTGCAAAAGAAGGATCCATCAATGTTGGTACAGTTTGAGTTGTGGTGACAGTTGTTAATAGATAGAGAACATTCATTGATGTCTTGAAAGATAAAGGAAACAGTTGTCATTAACATTGTCTGGTGATGTACGCTTCATAGATAAATTCGTAATGTTATGTTAATACAAATGAACACTATATGTTTACCATGGCACGCAGTTCCATTTCCAGTATACCCACTGTTACAACGGCAAAGGAATGATCCGTCAATGTTGGTGCAGGTTGAATTTTGGTGACAGTTATCAATAGATAGCGAACATTCATTGATGTCTAACGTCATAAAAGAAACAAACGCCATTTAAATATTTCGGGAAGTGTTATTTGTGCTTGAAAGTAATTTTTATATTTCTTAAAAATTTGAATGCTTTGATCTAATTTTCATTTCTATCTTCACTGTTGATAAAAGTGCATCAATATATTTATTTACCTTCGCAAAAAGTTCCGTTTCCAGTATATCCACTCTTACACGTGCATAGGAACGATCCGTCAATGTCGGTGCAGGTTGAATTTTGGTGACAGTTATCAACAGATAGCGAACATTCATTGATGTCTAAAGTCATTAGAGAAACAAACGCCATTTAAATATTTCAGGAAGCGTTATTTGTGCTTGAAAGTAATTGTTCTATGTCTTAAAAATTTGAATGCTTTCATCTAATTTTCATTTCTAACTTCACTATTGATACAAGTGCATCAATATATATATTTACCTTGACAAACAGTTCCGTTTCCAGTATATCCACTCTTACACATGCACAAGAAGGATCCACCAGTGTTGATGCAGTTTGAGTTTTGGTGACAGTTGTGAATAGATAGAGAACATTCATTGATGTCTTGAAAGATAGAACAAACAGTTGTCATTAACATTTTCAGTAGGTAGTGAAGGTGTTCCCTTCATAGATAAATTCGTAATGTTATGTTATGTTACTACTAATCAACACTATATGTTTACCTTGGCACACAGTTCCATTTCCAGTATACCCACTGTCACAAATACAGAAGAAGGATCCATCAATGTTGGTGCAGTTTGAGTTTTGGTGACAGTTGTGAATAGATAGAGAACATTCATCGATGTCTTGAAAGATAGGACAAACAGTTGTCATTAACATTTTCAAGAAGTTTACCAATCATAGATAAATTCATAATGTTATGTTATGTTAACACAAATCAACATTATATGTTTACCATGGCACACAGTTCCATTTCCAGTATACCCACTGTTACAAATGCAGGAGAAGGATCCATTTATGTTGGTGCAATTTGAGTTTTGGTGGCAGTTGTGAATAGATAGAGAACATTCATCGATGTCTTGAAAAATATAAGAAACAGTTGTCATTAATATTTTCAGGAGATGTTCCTTCATAGATAAATTCGTAATGTTATGTTACGTTAATACAAATCAACACTATATGTTTACCATCGCACACAGTTCCATTTCCCGTATACCCATTATTACAAGTGCACAGGAACGATCCGTCAATGTTGGTGCAAGTTGAATTTTGGTGACAGTTATCAATAGATAGCGAACATTCATTGATGTCTAACGTCATAAAAGAAACAAACGCCATTTAAATATTTCGGGAAGTGTTATTTGTGCTTGAAAGTAATTTTTATATTTCTTAAAAATTTGAATGCTTTGATCTAATTTTCATTTCTATCTTCACTGTTGATAAAAGTGCATCAATATATTTATTTACCTTCGCAAAAAGTTCCGTTTCCAGTATATCCACTCTTACACGTGCATAGGAACGATCCGTCAATGTCGGTGCAGGTTGAATTTTGGTGACAGTTATCAACAGATAGCGAACATTCATTGATGTCTAAAGTCATTAGAGAAACAAACTCCATTCAAATATTTCAGGAAGCGTTATTTGTCCTTGAAAGTAATTGTTCTATGTCTTAAAAATTTGAATGCTTTCATCTAATTTTCATTTCTATCTTCACTGTTGATAAAAGTGCATCAATATATTTATTTACCTTCGCAAAAAGTTCCGTTTCCAGTATATCCACTCTTACACATGCACAAGAAGGATCCACCAGTGTTGATGCAGTTTGAGTTTTGGTGACAGTTGTGAATAGATAGAGAACATTCTTTGATGTCTTGAAAGATAGAACAAACAGTTGTCATTAACATTTTCAGTAGGTAGTGAAGGTGTTCCCTTCATAGATAAATTCGTAATGTAATGTTATGTTATGTTATGTTATGTTACTACTAATCAACACTATATGTTTACCTTGGCACACAGTTCCATTTCCAGTATACCCACTGTCACAAATACAGAAGAAGGATCCATCAATGTTGGTGCAGTTTGAGTTGTGGTGACAGTTGTGAATGGATAGAGAACATTCATCAATGTCTTGAAAGTTAGAACAAACAGTTGTCATTAGCGTTTTCAGGAAGTGTACGCGCGTATATAGATAAATTCGTGATATTATGTTAATTCAAATCAACACTATATGTTTACCATGGCACACAGTTCCATTTCCAGAATACCCACTATTGCAAATGCAGAAGAAAGATCCATCAATGTTGGTGCAGTTTGAGTTTTGGTGACAGTTGTGAATAGATAGAGAACATTCATCAATGTCTTGAAAGATATAACAAACAGTTGTTATTAACATTTTCAGGAAGTGTACCCATCATAGATAAATTCGTAATGTTATGTTAATGCAAATCGACACTATATGTTTACCATGGCACACAATTCCATTTCCAGTATACCCACTGTTACAAGTGCACAGGAACGATGCTTCCATATTGGTGCAAGTTGAATTTTGGTGACAGTTATCAATAGAAAGCGAACATTCATTGATGTCTAAAGTCATAAAAGAAACAAATGCGATTTAAATATTTCGGGAAGTGTTATTTGTGCTTGAAAGTAATTTTGCTATCCCTTAAAAATTTGAATGCTTTGATCTAATTTTCATATTTCTAACTTCAGTGTACATACAAATGCATGAATATATTTATTTACCTTGGCAGACAGTTCCGTTTCCAGTATATCCACTCTTACACGTGCACAAGAAGTATCCATCAATGTTGGTGCAGTTTGAATTTTGGTGACAGTTATCAATAGATAGCGAACATTCATTGATGTCTATAGTCATAAAGAAACAAAGGCCATTTAAATATTTCAAGGATTGTTATTTGTGCTTCAAAATATTTTTTTCTATATCTTAAAAATTTGAATGCTTTCATCTAATTTTCATATTTCTAATATCATTGTGGATACAAATGCATGAATATCCTTATTTACCTTGGCACACAGTTCCGTTTCCAGTATATCCGCTCTTACATGTGCACAAGAAGTATCCATCAATGTTAGTGCAGTTTGAGTTTTGGGGACAGTTGTGAATAGATAAAGAACATTCATCGAAGTCTTGAAGAATAGAACACACAGTTGTCATTAACATTTTCAGTAGGTAGTGGAGGCGTTGGCTTTATAAATAAATTCGTAATGTTATGTTTACTTAATACTGATCAACACTATATGTTTACCTTGGCACACAGTTCCATTTCCAGTATACCCAGTGTCACAAATGCAGAAGAAGGATCCATCAATGTTGGTGCAGTTTGAGTTTTGGTGACAGTTATCAATAAATAGCAAACATTCATTGATGTCTCAAGTCATAAAAGAAACAAATGCCATTTAAATATTTCAGGGTGTGATATTTCGCTTGAAAATAGTTTTTTTATTTCTTAAAAATTTGAATGTTTTGATCTAATTTTCATATTCTAACTTCAGTGTAGATATAAATGCATGAATATATCTAATCACCTTGGCACACAACTCCATTTCCAGTATATCCACTATCACAAGTGCACGTGAAAGATCCATCAATGTTGATGCAGGTTGAATTTTGGTGACAGTTGTCATTAGATAGAGAACATTCATCCATGTCTTAAAATATTTCATGAACAGTTGTTATTAAGTTTTTCAGGTGGAGTAGTTTCCGCATGTAAATTCGTTCGTACTTGTCATTGAATTTGTCATTTTATTCGAATTTTTATCTTTCTACTGCAGTTATGTTATGTTAATGCAAACGAACACTATTTGTCTACTTTGGCGCACAGTCCCATTTCCGCTATATCCGTTGTCACATGTGCACTGAAAATATCCGTCCATGTTTGTGCAGGTAGAGTTTTGGTGACAGTTATCAATATATAGCGAACATTCATTGATATCTAAAGTTAGGAAATAAACAGTTCTCATGGTATTTTTAAGTCATATTTAGGTAAATGTTTTGATCTAATTTCTATATTTCTAACTGTAGTGTTCTTACAAATGAGTATTTTATATCTACCTTGGCAATCAGTTCCATTTCCAGTATATCCACGTTCACAAGTACACAAGAAAGATCCATCAATATTGCTGCAGTTTGAGTTTTGATGACAGTTGTCAATGAATAGAGAACATTCATCGACATCTAGTGAGATTAGAATAAACAATTGAGTTTTAGGACCACCATTTATGTCAAGAATGTTTTTAAGTCAATTCTCTTTCATTGAGAAAAGAGAAAAATTACACAAAATTTAAGCGAGAGCGAGTGACATCTAAACCAATATTTTTACTTATATATCATACCAACCTTCACAGTAAAAACCATTTCCTTGATATCCATGTTTGCAAGTACAGTTAAACGATCCTTTAAAGTTTGTGCATTTTGCATCTTCATGACAATTCTGTTGTCCTGGTGAACATTCGTTTATATCTGCAAGAAATGCCAGACATATCTAATTATTTAATCTTCTTATGCATGTTATCAATATATATCGTGACATGAAGACAAACAACATTTTCGTATATTTTCGCTTCTTTTCCCACAGTTAACAATAAAAGCCACCTAATATACCTGTTAGTAATATGAAACCTTAAATAAATAGTTGATTATTATATATAATTTAAAGTGAAAATTCTAATCGAGCTGTCATCTTCCTGAGCTGCGATGTTGATACAATGATACACTATTTATCTACCTTGGCAAACAGTTCCATTTCCAGTATATCCACTCTCACATGTGCACAGGAATGATCCATCAATGTTGGAGCAGTTTGCCTTTTCGTGACAGTTGTCAAAAGATAAAGAACATTCATCTATGTCTAAAGATATAACAAACAGTTGTCATTAAAATTTTCAAAAAGGGTGATTGTATCCTATAATATATTTGAATTCTTACTTATGTGAGGACTTTTACCGCAATTTTATTCTTTAGACATTATTTATATACCCTGGCAAATAGTTCCATTTCCAGTATACCCACTATCACAAATACATTCAAAATATCCATCAATGTTGGTGCAGTTTGATTCTGGATGACAGTTGTCAATAAATAGAGAACATTCATCAATGTCTGGAGAAGAATAACAAATATATATCATTAACAATTTTAAATAGTGTTATTTCTTTATAGATAAATTTTAACTTCTTATTAAAGTAAAAATTATAATCGAACTGTTATCTTCCCGAGCTGCAATGTTAATAGAATGATACATTATTTATCTACCTTGGCAAACAGTTCCATTTCCAGTATACCCACTGTCACAAGTGCACAGGAATGATCCATCGATGTTTGTGCAGTTTGAGTTTTGATGACAGTTGTCAATAGATAGAGAACATTCGTCGATGTCTTAAAAATATAAAAAACATGCACGTTCCGTGTTTCACAAAATATTATTTTTTCCTGCCACGGCATTTCTCTTACCCCTCGTTTATGCGAATATTTAACTCGAGTTATATCTTTCCAAGGGAAAAAATGTCTATTTACCCTGGCAAAATCTTCCATTTCCGATATATCCACTATCACAACTACACAGAAAGGACCCATCAATGTTGCTGCAATTTGAGTTTTGGTGACAATTGGCAATAGATAGAGAGCATTCATCTATGTCTAAAGACAAAATAATTAAAACAGGGATTCTTGAGTGATGAAGTATAGCCGAGACAAAAGCGACTTCAATATTAAGTTGTCCTTAATATCAAGTTGACCTTTGAACCACCTACCAGTGCAAACCACACCATTTCCGGTATAACCACGATTACATCTGCACGAAAAACTTCCAACAGTGTTAGTACATTGAGAATTACTGCCGCAGTTGTCCAATCCCCCGGAACATTCATCCACATCTATGTAAAAATATAATCAATCAGGGAAAATAAACAGGCCTGCTCTGGGATCTTAACTCGCCGCGAGATAATGCGAGTTAAGGCGAGTTTAGGCGATTTAAGAAAAAAACACAACTTTTAGGTAATGGGTTTAAGGGCGATTTATGAAAAAATACATGTTAATTAAATATGCAAGAAAAGGACCTTTGCAGTATGCAGTAATGCAGAAGCAAATGCAGTAATAATACAGAATTAATAGTGCATAGTACATGTATTTTGAAAGAGCTCCACCCCCACCCACACCCCCAGAGAGTCTGGTTACACTGTCATGGAAAGAAGACCCAGTTGAAATTTATTAATTTGCTTGTTATTTTGCCGTATTACTAATTTGAACGTTATACCACCAACTTGCTGGAATTAATACAATGAAGAAAATAAACCAGTATATAATAACATGTATTTTTAAATTGAATTGCATACTAATTAACAATTAGACAACGAGGCCGAATTGTCTATGAGCGAATAGTCAACGAGGCGAAGCCGAGTTGACTATTCGCTCATAGACAATGAGGCCGAGTTTTCTAATTGTTTTAGTATAAACTATAACATTAATTTACACGTCTTGCTGGTTTGCAAATCAATCTGAAATTTATATCGTATTAAGGAAGCAAATAGGTCAGTTTTTGTTCGCCTTAAATTGTGTTAAAATTCAACTTTAATTTTAAAATTTCATTGAGTGTATGTTGTTTTATCTATTTTCTTACCCTTAAAAATTGCCATTGCGTATTTTGTTGCCTTTCTGGGTTTTTTTTCTGGTACGAAATAGTCCAAAAAGTCGTCCAAAAACAGCATTAAACACTTCGGCAAAACGCGAATTTTCCGCCATTTTGAATTTTCCTACTAGTGGTCTATCACCAATAGACCATTAGTAGCTCAGCCAATCACAACGTTGAATTTGTAATAGACTACTAGTAAGTTTATACTAATACATATTAGTAAGTTCAGGCCTGGAACGACGCTCAATTGGAAATCTGAAAAATCAGGGTAGTGGCAGGAATATGGGAACGAGACGTTTTAGTGTACCCCATGGGGTTGCTATCCTATATTTTGAGAATTTCCAAATGCACGAATTATTTGTAAATATCTTGGAAATTCCAAGGGTACAGAATATATTAGAACTGCGATAATGCATGTTCCAATGTGGCAATACATTATATTGTCCATAATAACAAGGTGACCTTTGTACCACCTACCAGTGCAAACCACACCATTTCCGGTATAACCACGATTACATCTGCACGAAAAACTTCCAACAGTGTTAGTACATTGAGAATTACTGCCGCAGTTGTCCGATCCCAGGGAACATTCATCCACATCTATGTAGAATATAATCAATCAGGGCAAATAAACGTTAAAATTGACAATAAATGAATCGCGTTTACCGGCGAATTTTATTGAATGAACAATGTAAACTTTTGCGCTTATTATTTACTTTGTTTAAATGAGAAACAAAACCGCTGGTTGGAAGTATTTATATAACCTCTAAATTTGAAAAAAGGCAATATTTCCCCCTGTTTTGGGCTGAAAAGGAAAATTTTAACAATAGTCTGGAGTTGAAAGCACGTTTCTGCAATGGCTCCTATTTTTAAACCACTGTCAGTGTGCTAACCTCTTAAGTCCTGACAATTCTATTTTTTAAAAATAGGTCTCGGTAGTCTAAAATGCAAAAGCAATAATGCATTTGTGACTAACTGAGTAACAACATTCAAATAATTCCAAAATACTTGACTGTGACTGACATACATGCCATAGTCACATACAAGTGGTTAATCATAATAATAATATAAAATATTTCGCAATAATGTTACCGCATTCCACTCCAGCGTCTTCACTGTGTCCGCAATTATGACTTCCCCATCCCCTATGAGAACAACTGCTCAACCTTTGTTCATTCCCAGTGCAAGCGACATCATCTAACCATATTTGTCCAGACCCATCAGGCACAGAGCTTCCTTGAAGTGCGCTAACAGCTTGATTATAACCAAGTTGACGACATGCAACCCTAGCGTCATTCATACCCCAACTATCATCACAGATTGTTCCCCATTGTCCATTGTAGAATACTTCCACACGACCCAAACCATTTGCACTTGACGGCCCTTGTAACCGGAGAGCCGATATTGCTGTAAAATTGAAAAATATATGAGCGTGTGACGACAAAAACCGTATCAAGGAGTGCAGCTTATTTTCTTTTAGTTGCAATCGGTGTATTGAAGGGTGGCTTTAGTATAGATTTAAAACATAACATTTTCGTCAGTTTCAACCTATTACAATCAGTTCTCCCCGTTCTCTCCTTTTTTTCCGTCCAGCCGGTTACGAATACATCTAAACTAGTAGGTTGGGGAAAGTACACAATTTATTCACCGCAATACGGCAAAGAAAAAAATTAATGATGGCCGTCGCACTCATATTGAAAAGCTATTCAAACTGAAAAAGGGAGCGGCTCGAATAATCACGGGATCAAATTATGAAGTAATATCAAAGGATATATTTGAAAGCTTAGGCTGGGGATCAATTGAAAAAACGCTTAAGAAACGTGAAATGATTATGACATTCAAGGCCTTACAAGGCGAAATACCAGAATACATAAAGGATATGTTCAAACTTAGCCAAAATGACGTGTATCCGCTAAGGAGTAATGACTGTAAACCTTGTTTAGAAAAACCCAACACTGACTTCATGAAGAAGTCCTTTTCATACCGTGGAGCTTCCTCCTGGAACAATTTTCCAAATGATGTTGTCAATGGTTACAAGCAACTCTCCGAGTTGGAGAGGGATAATCAGTGACAACATATATGTGGAGGATTGTTTGGAATGGGATTATGAAATTAATGGGTCTATGAGAGTTAGTATGAGTTAGTAAGCATGCCTGCATTGTAAATATAGAAACTGTTTTCGTAATGTTATAGTATTTTAATATTTATTTTTAATATCTGTATATAGACTAACGGCCCCTTGAAAAGCAGCACCGACGCTGAAGGGTCACTGTTATCAAATAACTGAAATAATAATAATAAATAATAACTCAATGATGATGTAATAGCGCTATTTCTGATAAGTTATTAATAGTAATGTCGAAGATTTCGTTAGCCCATGCTAGTTTTGCGTAAGCGTCGTTCCGGACGTGAACTCGGGGCAAGTGTACTACTTCCATCTGGCTCTTTACACAAGGGTGAAGGAGGAGGGCATACGAAGTGAAAACTCAGCTTTCTTATGTGATGAATGCTCGACGGTATCGTTCGCCATGCACATGTGCGAATGTACGCCGAGGGTCGACTAATATTTATGAAAAACATATCTGTCAACAGTTTCTTAACATCAAAACATTTCCTGTGAAAAGAATACAAATATTCTTCGGGCTTCGGTGGCGAAGTGGTTAGCGCACTTGCCTTTCATCTCTAAGGTCGCTGGTTCAAGTCTCAGTGAGAACTTTCTCAATGCGACTCGAACCCAGTCCTCAAGTGAAAAGAGTAAAGTCAACGCTCTGCCGAAAGTCGTGGGTTTTCTCCGGGTACTCCGGTTTCCCCCCACAGGGAAAGTTGACAGGGTGAGTTAGGTAAAAGGGCCCACAGTAATTGGCATATGCTGTTGTGGTGACCCTGCCCTATAGTTGGCGAAGCTAAATAAATAAAAAAATAAATAAATACTTCGTTCTCCAAAAACTGAAAGAATGACACCATAACAATCGCTGAATATCAAAGCAAAATAAAAATATCTATAGTTTCATACCGCACAAAATCTATCAGCCATATATCAGGATTTAATTAAAATAATTTGTTTTTGCAAGAAAATCTATTTCAAGAAAGGAAGGAAACATCGAAACGAAAAGAAATACGGTTCAAAGGAGCGTGAAATCTAATTACATTTACATAAATCAATGAGGTCTGAGTAAAAGTTCCTCTTTTTCAGTTTTCTTAAGATGATGTTATGTACTTCCAATCTGCATTACATTTCCCATGCTCTCATTACCCGTAGTACATATTACAGGCTTGAGTCTATCTCATGGTATTCAATGCAATCAAAAGAGCTATTAAATAAGATCCAATAGCTCTTAATTAAAGGTTATTACCACTGATTGAATATTCTATATAGATGTGGATGAATGTCCCCTGGGATTGGACAATTGCGGCAGTAATTCTCAATGTATTAACACTGTTGGGAGTTTTTCATGCAGATGTAATAAAAGCTATACCGGAAATGGCGTTACTTGTACTTGTAGGTAGTGCAACGGGCAGCTTACCAACAATTACATTTTGCACTCTCCTTTTATCCTGCATGCCATACTTCATTAATCAAAAATAGCTGTTTGTTATATGTTTTTAGATATTGACGTATGTTATCTATTTATTGACAACTGCCACCAAAACCAAAACTGCACCAACGTTGGTGGATCTTTTCTATGTACTTGTAACAGTGGATACACTGGAAATGGAACTGTTTGTAAAGGTAAATATAGACATTGTGGATTTTCAACTTAGAAGGATTATTATCGTCGTTTATTATCGAGGTTGTATTTTACTATAAATTCGACAGAAGAACACAAGAAATTTCTATATTCTGACTTTTGAAGGATGCCTTTCACTCTGTCGGGGAAACGTTTATTATCGACGTTGCATGTATATGAAAATCTACAGCAGGAACATTGTATGCATACCTCACTACTCGACTCGCAGGGCCGCAGGTCCACTTCCCGCCAGAGGGAGAGCGACTATACTTTATAGTTTATATATTTTTTGCAACTGCTCCTGAATAGATCTAAGAATATGTATATAATTTTCTCTGCAAATTTCCATCTACAAACACCTTCAACACCTCACTAACTCTTTTTGAAAATATAATGGAACATAATTTGTAAACGAAGGAAATTGGTGAGCATATACTGCATTTTTTTTTCGTCCAGCCAGTTTCGAATACATCTGAATTAGCAGGTCGGGGAAAGTACGCAATTTATTCACCCCAGTACGGCAAATAAAATCGACTCGATCATTATGTAATAGCGTTATTTCTGATCAGTTATTAATATTAATGTCGAAAATTTAGTTAGTTAGCGAGAGCTACCGTTCCCTAAGCGCCGTCCAGGGCAAATGTACTAATTTCGTCTCGCTCTTTACACAAGGGTGAAGGAAGAGAGCATAGCAAAATGAAAACTCAGCTTTCTTATGTCATGGATGTTCGACGGTATTGTTCGCTATGTGCATGTGCGACACACCGAGGGTAGACTAATATCTATAAAAACATATCTGTCAACAGTTTTTTAACACCAAAACAAGTCTTTTAAAAAATATATAAATACTTAGAAAAACGCAAAGTGATGAAATAGAACAAAAAAGAAATGAATATCTTCTCGATAAGGATTCAAAACCAGGAACAAAAAGAACTGGCATCGGAACAACCGCTAAATATTAAAGTTAAATAGTAATATCTATAGTTTTTTAAAATAATGTGTTTTAGCAAAAAATACTAACAGAATTACTTACGAAAATGTTGGCGAAAAAGAACCACGCATCCGGTTCAAAGGAGTGTGAAAGCTAGCTACATTTACATAAATCAACTTATATATATATTTAGGCAAGGAGTTCGCATTTAGACCCAGTAATGATGTGTATGCTTTCCAATATCTTTCATTTACTTGACAGGGGACTACAGTGCCCTCCAAAAAAGGTGTGCGTGCGATGTTCCGCGTAGCTGCAGATTTTCAAATACAACGTCGATAATAGACGTTTCCCCGAAATACTGAAATGCATCCTTGCATCCAAAATTCCGAATATAGAAATTTTTTCAGCAAAATAGAACCTAAATTGGACTACAGTGCTGAAATTTTTATTTTTTTCGTATTATAATGCGGTTTTCTATTTACCTTGGCAAACCGTCCTATTTCCAGTATATCCCTTGCCACAAGTGCACAGGAAAGATCCATCAATGTTGGTGCAGTTTGAGTTTTGATGACAATTGTCAAGAGATGGAAAACATTCATTATTGATGTCTGTTATAATATCTAACATTAAAAACAAGCTAGATGATCAGCGGAACATGTGCGGACGCAGATACAGCTTATATAAACAAACACAGAACTAGAACTTTGTTATTATTATTTTGTATTTTATTTAAGAATAAAACTTAATTACACTCAGTTTTTGGCGATTGAAACATAGTGGCAGCGAGATAAGGTCAGTACCTGCAATCACAAGATGAAATAGAAGATCATAGAGGCAAGAAGAGAGTTTCAACCACTTCGAACAAGACAGTACAATCATGGCGACAGCACAACCACCAATACAAGAAATATCGCCTCCTGAGAAGCTTTAAACTAAAGGGAATATCGCTGAAAACTGGAAGACGTTTTAACAGGCGTGGACAAACTATGCAATTATAACTAATCTAGATAAGCAGATCGAACAGTACAAGATAGCTTTATTTCTGCATTGTATTGGGACAGAGGCGCTCGAAATTTACAATGGCTTGTCATTCACAGAAGAGGAGTGTGGGAAACTCGGGCCGATTATAAGTATGTTCGATAAGTTCACAATTGGGGAAATAAATTAAACGTATGAGAGATACGTATTCAATAGCAGAAACCAGATGCAAAGTGCGGGGGGGAAACCACCTTGCAAGAGCTTGTCGGAAATCCGAAAACAGAAATAGACCCAAAATACATCGTACTACTCAAGAAGAAAGTCGTGAGCACAAAGGCAATACGGACAGTTCCGATTTCGAATACCTGGGTAGTGTAGATAGATATATATAACTTCCAATTCTGAAGAGAATCTGCAAAAAGCAGACTTTTACAATTGTGAATAAATAATTATATAAATAGCTAAAATTTATTAAAATAGTTAAAAGTCAATATTAAAATTTTAAAACTAAGTTAAGAATTATGAATTATGAAAGTGTCAGTATTTGCAATAAATTAGTCTGCACTATTCGTTAACTTGTATCGAAATGAGATCATGCACTTTGAGGAATATGTTAAATATTCCGCCTGCTGTTATTGTCAGAAATCTATCAAGTTCCTCTGTTGTAAAAGAGGGACAGTTTCCACTTAATAGGGTTGTATAAATATCTTCTTCTTCTAGGTTGTGGATGTAGCATATGCTTTGTATAGGAAGGCTATCCATTAATTTATCCCACATTGTGTTACGCTCTGGATTCGTTGCTGAACAGTTCATTACAAAGTGTTCTCCAACATCAAGCAGACTTTCACTGCATACCCGACATACATATTCAGTATCGTTTTCTATTACAGCTGATAACACCATTGCTGGAACATTTCCACATAACAAATTTACGGCCAGGTTAGCTATTATCTCTCGCACGCCTGGATTGCGCCTTGTTACACTCCAGTGTTGAAGCGGCTTTAAACTTGTGTGACTTTTTTGCAAGTGTTTTAAGTTCGGTTTTGCACTAATTGCTTCTTTCCATACTTCCGTCTGTTTTTTATGTATTTGTTCTTTAACCATTTTCTTCCACTTGGTTTTGTTGGGAAACTCACCGGTTGCTAGGTAGTTTGTGACATAGTCCGTTAGGTTGTATGTTTCAAGTATTTTATAGATATCCGCTGCGAAACCAATACTTCGGGAATTCTCCTGATGAAGATGTGAGAATACTCTATATAGAAATATATGTTTTTGCAAGGTGTCGGGCGGAGAGCGACAAAGGGAACCAAGAAATAAAAGTTTTTGTTTGTCAATATATGCAGTTGTTTGCCACATCCCAATAGCACCAAGGGCTCCATGAGAGCTGGTGGTTATACAGAGACCTTGGATTCGTTTTGCAGCAAAAGCATTAGCACGATTTAGTATTTCCTCTTCAGTTTGTGTTAGGTTCCACCAAACTTCGCTTCCGTATAACATGGCTGGAAGGCCATATGATCTCCAAACGTTCGCCCCAATAGTTGGATTTAGTCCAGCAGGTCGTACTTTAGCTTGCATTAAAGCGCCAACGTAGGCCTTTCCTTTATTTGCTGCAGCCTTTGTTCGTTCCGTGCTGGAGAAATTGCCACTCAACGAGATTCCGACATGCTCCCACGAGCTTTTTTCTATGATTTTTACACCGTTTAAATACCATTCCCTGGTCAGTTTGCAAACGGAATTTGTTGTAGTTCTCTCTCCAAAGGTCACTTCGACAGTTTTGCTGGAATTAAAATAAAATCTCCATTTCTTGCGGTAGGATTCAATTGCACTTAGTAAGCCTTGCAGTCCCCTTACCCTGAGTGACAATAAGGTGATGTCATCCGCAACCAACCTTGAATTGGAGTGGATATTGTCAACCTTGAGCCCACTGTCAATTGGTTTTAGTATTTCAGGAATGTCATTGTTAAAGCAGAGGAATAACCATGGCGATAGCACTCTTCCTTGTCTTACACCCTGCTTGACAGGAAACATGTTAGATTGCAGACTGTTTACAGAAACACAACAACGCATTTTACCATACAAGTTCCTCAGAATTCTCCAGGATTTTCCATTAAAGCCGAGATAGTATAATTTATAGAAGAGGCCATCTAGCCATACGGAGTCAAAGGCTTTCGAAGAGTCCAAAAAGCAGCAATACACTTTGCTTCCTTTTTCTACGTTATGATTAATGATCTCTTGTAGAAAGAAACTGGATAATACACAGCTTTTGTTTTTCTGATAGGCAAACTGAAAGTCGTTAGGGATACCCATAGTCTTGAACTTTGGAATCCAGCGGTTTAAAACAATACGTTCAAAGATTTTTCCCATCACATTCAACAACGTTATACCTCGATAACTTCCCTTATCAAGTTTATTCTTTTTACCTTTTTTAAGGATTGAGAAGATATTACCTAAAGTCCAAGATTCTGCAACATATTCTATTTGACGAACTGCATTGAAAATCCTTGTCAAAGCTTGGTGCGTGAACGACCCTCCATACTTAAAATATTCGTAGACAAGTTCATCTAGACCACCCGCTTTACCATTTGGCAATTTATCGCATACACTCTGGATCTCTTCCACCTTGAATGGAATATCTAATCGATCTTCATTTCCATAACTTTCTTCTTCGATATTGTGAAGACTTTCTTCGACATGTATTTTGAAGTTTTTATCGAAATCAGGATCGTGTTTTGGAGTATACAGGTCTTCATAGTGCTCTCGCCATATACTAAGTAATTCGTGTTCATCATCTATGCGTTTACCATTCACAAGTAAGGCATCATTTGTGTTTTGTGGTTGCTTAGTCATGCGGGAAATTTTCCTGAAGAAATCACTTCTGTCAATGTCATGTTCTTTTTCTAAATGTTCTAGATCCTTCATTTCTTCATCATAAATTGCTCTCCGCTGTGCCTTACGAAAATCACGTTTAGCATTTTTGTATTCAATAAAGGACTGATAATTCCGTCCTCTAGGTTTACCATTTCTTAGCCAGATTCTTCTGCATAATTTGACCTTTTTGTTCAAAGCTGACAGGTTTGTATTCCAATAACGTTTCAAAAATGGTTTAGACTTCTTGATTGGCACTGACGAGAGCGCGGCCGATTTCAGATTGTGTGTTATCTTCTCAACGTAATTCTCAATCTTTGCGAATGAGTCGAGGGATTGGTCTGTCCATAAACAGCCTGGAAGGCCTCGTTCAATCTCGTCCTGATATCTCTTCACATAGATGTTATCCTTCAGTTTGTCCCACATCAACAATTTTTTATAACATTTTGGCTGTTTCGTCTTCATTATCACCCGTAGATCACAATAAATTGGAAGGTGGTAAGAAAGATTTGTAGAACAATCTTCAATAACAGCGCATTCAGCGATAAAGATACTAAATTCTCTTGGAACAAATATGTGATCTATTGTTGTTTTAATAAGTCCCTGGTTCCCATAGAATGTTTCAACGGGTCCTTTGCACATGTTCTGCGAGTTAACAGAAATCAAATCCAAGTTATCTAGTATTCTATGAACACAACGACCTCTGGGATTGATTTTTGTAAAGCTTCTCTCTCCAGCTAGCTGTCCGATATGAGCATTCAAATCACCAAGTATGATAATGGATCCATTATTACAAAGTTCTAACGACACGTCTTCCCAGGCAACCCTAAGAGAATCTAAAATATTCTAACTATACTACGATGAGTAATTTAGTGCATGAGACTATAAGATTTGTATTTACTAGAATTACTATTTATAAAATCGTTTCTAAATGGATTTGTCTTGTAGTTAGGAACTTGAAATGTTCTTATATCTCTTAGGGACACCTCAAAAGTGATGCAACAAAGGTGATGCAACCTGTTATTTGGGTCATTGACAATTTTTTCGAAAAGTTTAGTTGTCTGGTTCTGTCTTCGGTCGGCCAGCGACACAAGGCCCATTTCATTAAGTGCATCTTCATACCGATGTTCAGGAGGAATTATCCTGCGAGCTCGTTTTTGAAGTTTTTCGAGGTCCTCCGACATATATTTTGGAAGGGAGTCGTGAAACACTTCGCACGCATATTCAATAACTGGCCGAATACAAGTAACGTAGAACAGAAGAAGATCTGTTGGTGGTAATTTAGCTCGTTTCAATTGTCTCAAAAAGTATAAACGAGATGAAGCCTTTTTGCATACATTCTCGACATGTGTGTTCCATTTAAGATTGTCTTAAATGGATAGGCTAGAGGTTTTGCACACGGAACCACATCAATATCTTTATCGTTGATAACAACATGGTCGAAATCTGCTTTCACAGTTGAAAAGCCAATTCGCAGTTCTTTGCACTTAGATTCCTTCAGTTGCATACGGTCAAGCGTAGATTTCGAGGCAAACTCATCAACATGAACCTGCATTGCGCTAGGTTGATCTTTGTTTACGACTTCGGACATGGTCGAGTCGTCAACGTATTTCCAAAGGCTCACTTCACCAGCAATGTCGAGGTCATTCATCATAACAAGGAAGAGCCAGGGTCCTAGCTTTGTCCCCTGCGGGACACCTGCCGGTACGGTTTTCCATTCAGAAAAACATTCGTCGCTCAATTTGACTCTTTGACTACGGTCTGTAAGGAAAGTTAAAATCCAGTGCAATACAGGTTTTGGAATATCGTATTTTAACAGTTTAGCCGACAGAATATGATGGTCTATCATGTCGAATGCTTTACGAAAATCGAAGAGGATTACTCGATTTGTGGAGCCGTTGCCGTCAGTGCTTTTGTTCCAAGAGTGCAGCATGCTAATCAGGGCATACGTTGTGTTTGAGTTAGGGATGGATCCAAATTGCCTTGTATCGATCTTAGCCAATACTTTAAGTGTCGTTCGACTACAAAGTCTTCGGCCAGTTTTGAGAGAATAGGCGTCAGAGATATTGGACGCAAATGATTGTTAATATCGGTTATGGGTTTCTGTTTGGGGATAGCGACAACATCGGCCTTCTTCCATGCTTGTGGGACCCAACATTCCCGATATGAGAAGTTTAAAATCTCTTTGACAGGAAGCTCGAGGAGATCTGCATTTTCTTTTAGTAACCGTGGGCTTTCTTTGGATTTAGCTTTGAGAGTTTTTCAAAAACATCCCCTGCAGTTACTGTTATGATGAGATCGTTTGGTACATTAAGTACCAGATCATGATAGTTGTCCGGAGTCAGTGGTTCAAACTCCGCCATTGGAGACAGAAAGGTGTTATTGATCTCATTCGCTACGTCAATCTTTTCTGTTTTAGTGTGACATTCGCTGGGTCTTAAGGCCTTAAGGATTTCCTCGTTATTTCCACCAGTAGGTCTCATTCCGCTAAGCTTCTTAACCTCATTCCACCAAGAAGATGGTTTACATTGTTTTAGATGTTGTACACTGTTCACGTAATACTTTGTACGGCAGATTTTTCTCGCGCGATTGACCCTATTTCTCAGACGTTTGAATTGGGGGACATTCCCCTGATTGAGGGCCTTCTGGCGTTTCGTGATTAGGGTCGAAAGTTCTAGATTCATCCAGGGAGGTTCATTACACCGAACTGTACTAGAACGCAATGGAAGAATGAAATCCAAGCCAGTTGATACAATAGTTTCCAAGAGGGATATTTTTCCTGCGCAAGAAGATACCTTACCAAACATATTGGAGATGTCCAACAGTTCTAAATATTTACGAAATGCAAGGCGGGAACTCGGCCGCAAATCTCTTTTCCTCACCACTAACTTCCGTTCCTTTTGAAGCAGGCTTCGTTCTTTCGGCTTAAACTAAACAGACATATGGTCGGAAAGGCCGAAAGGTGCGTACTTTACCGGTTGATCGTAAAACTCGTGGAGATTAGTCAGGACAAGGTCAAGAGTGTTTCTACCTCGCGTGGGGAAGTTGATAAGTTGACGTAAATTATAGTTATATTTTAATCGTGAGATATTTAGTTTATTAAAGTCACCCAAGATAATAAAACCACAGTTGGAGAAGCGTGATTCCAACGTAGTCAGGCAACTTGATAAGTAATCTAACATTCCAGGGCCGTCCGCGCTAGGGGGGTGGTAAACAGTTTCGATAATTAAATTATTGAATCCTTTCGGTAGTCTAGGCATGCGCAAATTAATCCAAAGTACTTCGAACAAGTCATTAGATATGTCTTCTATCATCTCGAAATCTTTCGTGTCTTCGATATACATGCAAACACCGCCGTGTTGACCGTTAATTCTGTCTCGACGGATAAGGGTATATCCATGTAGATTGATTACGTTGTTGTGTATATGGTTCTGCAACCAAGACTCTACTATACTGATAAATTGGTAATTTTCACGTCGAACAACTTCTCGAACTTCGGGTAACTCGGGAAATATTTGCCCAGTTGAGCCATCTGACGAACGTTATCCAAGAGAAATATAAGCAGAAATGATGATAGGTGGAAAACCCATCCAATTTCAAGTGGACTGTGGGGCGTCGATAAACATTCTACCGGAAAAATGTATCGGGAGTCAAGAAGTCTCGCCGACGACGAAAACACTCATTATGTGGAACAAAACGGAAGTTAAGGCAAAGGGTACAGTGAGAATTGTCATGAAAAATCCAAAGACAAGAAAGAGGTTTTCTCTGGAGTTCGTTGTAGTGTGCGACTGCCTCACTCCATTGATTGGTGCAAAGGCCGCGCAACAAATGAAACTAATTACAATTCACAATAACAACTTTGTGTCTGGCACAGCACCAAAACGAGAAAAGCCAAATGTGAATCAACTAGTGACAGTGGAAGAGATCGTGAAGCAATACCCTGAAGTATTTTGTAGCCAATTCGGCAGTTCTCCTGACAAAGTAAAACTAGAAATCGTTGAGGATGCTCAACCGGTCATTACGCCAAATCGACGAGTTCCAATAGCGTTGAATGAGCAGTTTAAAGAGGAGTTGGACAGACTCGAAGATTTTGGAATCAATCTACGTGCCGGTTATTGGGACTGCATCTTGGATGAAGAATCAAGTCTGCTTACCACATTCGCAACACCCTACGGGAGATACAAGTGGCGCACTGGCGCAGACTACCTTTTGGGCTATCAGTCTCCTCAGAAATCTTCCAGAAGAGAGTCCACCAAGTCCTAGATCGTCTAGACGGAATTCTGGACATCACCGACGATGTCCTCGTCTATGGGGTCGGGGCAACAGAAGCAGATGCCAATGCAGACCATGACCGGCAGCTGAAACGCCTCTTAGAAAGATGCAAAGAATGCGGCGTTGCCCTCAACCCAGGCAAACAGCGACTGAATGGCTTTGTCAATTACCTGGCAAAGTTCTTACCAAAACTAGCGGACGTCATGGAACCAATCCGTCGACTGACCCGGAAAGATGCAAAATGGACGTGGGCCGAGGAGCAAGAGAAAGTGTTCCAAGACGTAAAAAAATTGGTCACCGATGCCCCTGTATTGAGTTACTGCAATCCAGAATGCGAGTTGGAGATTCAATGTGATGCAAGTCAAAAAGGTTTGGGTGCAACCCTGTTGCAGCAAGGAAAACCTCTCGTGTATATAAGCCGCGCCCTCACCGAAACAGAGCAAGGGTATGCCCAAATCGAAAAAGAGATGCTGGCAATCGTGTTTGCTCTCGAGAAGTTGAATCAGTACGTGTTTGGGAGACATGTGAGGATTCAGAGTGATCATAAGCCTTTAGAATCAATCCTCCGAAAGCCCCTTGCAAGTGCTCCTAGGCGCTTGCAAGGGATGATGATGAGGCTTCAAAAGTACGACTTCGAAGTGAGATAAGCATGCACATTGCTGACATGCTATCGCGAGCGTTTCTGCCTACAACAGATCATCCATCAGGAGCTGAATTCAAGAATGTCAACATGGCCAGTTTCCTGCCGATCTCCAGTGAGAAACTTAAATATGTTCAGTCAGCGACCGACGAAGATGAATCACTGCAGATGCTCAAGCAGACCATAATTCAAGGATGGCCACAAGAGAGAAAGAATCTACCAACACAAGTTACACCATATTTCAGTATGCGGGATGTGCTCACGGTGCAAGACGGGCTAATATTTAGGGGGCAAAGAATCGTCATACCGCATAAATTGCGTCCGGAAATGAAGAAGAAAATACACTCGTCGCACCTAGGCACAGAAGCATGTCTTCGCCGAGCCAGGGAAAGTCTATACTGGCCCGGAATGTCGGCGAAAATTAAGGAAATGGTGGCTTCATGTGAGACATGCAGAACATATGAGACAACCCCGCAAAAGGAAAGTCTGATGCCCCAGAAGATACCATCACGCCCATGGGAGCAAGTTGGAGTCGATCTGTCCACATTCGACAATAAGGATTACATGGTAACCGTCGACTACTGTAGCAACTTTTGGGAGATCAACAGGATGACCAGCACGAAAACAGCAATGGCAATTCTGAAACTAAAAAATAATTTTGCGAGTACGGCTATCCAGATCGAGTAATCAGCGATAATGGCCCGCAATTCTCAGCCGTAGAGTTTGCAACGTTTGCTGATACATGGGACTTCGAACAGAGAACGAGCAGCCCTGCAAACAGCAAAGCTAATGGCAAAGCCTAATCGGCGGTGAAGACGGCAAAGAGGCTTATGTGCAAAGCTCTTGAGGCGAGAGCAGATCCATACTTGGCAATACATGATTGTCGGAATACACCTACGCAAGGGATGGAGTCTAGCCCTGCACAACGATTGATGAATCGTAGGACAAAGACAATCATTCCTACTACAGCGACGCTCCTGCAACCAAGAGTAACGTGCCGCAGCCAGCAGATCCGAGACCTGAACCAGCGACAGAAGCAACAAATTAAATATTACAACCGTACCGCGAAAGATCTACCCACGCTAGAAGAGGGCGACAGAGTACGGATGAAACCGTTTAGGATAGGGAAGAAAACGTGGAACAAAGCCACCGTAACTGCCAGACTGGATGAAAGATCGTACACCGTTGAAACGCCGGAAGGAAAGAGTTACCGCCGGAATCGAAGTCATTTGAAGAAATCAGCAGAGGAGCCGACATGCATAGAGACGATCTTAACAGACAAATGGCAGTCGAACGAGGAGTTAGCAGAACGTGACGCACCGCAGACATCATCACCAATCGCACCACTGCAGACATCATCACCAATACAAGACGGGTCAATAACGTTGACATCATTACCAAGGAGGTCACTTCATCGGATTGGAAAAAAGCAAGATAATCAACAACCAGTAGTCCGTCCAGAAGGATCCTCAACACGCCGGACACGAGAGGCGTCAAAACCGGAACGCTCGTGCGTTACAATATTTTTGCGTAGAAGCGTGTGTAGATTTCGCATCCGCCCACGCGTTTAGACAGGAAGTACCTGATTTTGTACGCCTCCTGCCGGCTTGTGGTTTGCTTATATGAAGTACTGGATAGCTTCATCGTTTAGCGAGAAGAAAGAGCTTTCATTTGATAGCAAATACGAAAGGATCAAGTAAATTCAAACAGTTTATTTAGTAATTTCTTTTGTCGAATTTTGGATTTCTGCTCTGATGTATAATTTGGCGAAAAGGTATGATTTTGACCCTTGTTTTAACTTTTTAGCGTTGGGTTTGATTTGTTTACGGTTTGGCTGGTCAATTCCGCAGGAACTCGAATGTAATTTGTATGTTTTTTGTTTTTGGCGATTTTGCTCTGTTTTTCTGTATTTTGTGTTTTTTTACCGGCTTTTGTGATATTGGCAGAATCAAGTTTTGTCAGTGAAATCACAGCAGAGAGATAAATTGGACTATTTTGGAGTTTTGGCACATACCTAATGTTTATCACATTTGTGATGTATTCTTATATATCTAAAACAGGCGAAACTATGTATAAAAATGGCAAAGAAATCAGAGCAAACGTGTATTGTATTATATTTCTAGGACTATGTCCGTTAGATCAATAAAACTCGAAAACAGAATGTCAATAAACTTTTCAGACATTATATTGACTCTTATATAGTTGGGTTTTACTTAACTTTGTTTTCTTTACTTAATAAAGAAAGGGGCCGACAAGTTTCTGTGTTGTCTGTAGTAATGACTCGGTAGCTGCCGAGAATCCGTTAATTATTGCCTGTGGTTATTCTTTACAACTCAGGTGGTATGGGCTTTGCGTTCTAACGAAAACCGTCATTTTGGGTTACACTCGACATTTCAAAGGCTATAGATCAATTGGTGAGAAAGCTCAACCACTGGTAGACTCGGAGATCCGGCAATGATATCGTTACAAAATTTATCAGATGAAGTCGATGTACGATACGATACGATACAATACAATATTTAGTTGACCACTGGGGTTATTATCAGCGACAATTGCAAGTCAGAATAATAGATATGCAATATAATGTAATGTAATATGATGTGTGATGTGTGATGCACAATGTGTGATGTTTGATGTGATGTGATGTAATATATAACACCTTAGTAGATTCTCGTCATTTAATTGGTTGATTATGATCATTCCATTTTCACGATCGTGAAAATGGAAAAAACCTATTGCACGCTCAGCCGTGCAATGGAAAAAATCGTATGTACAAAAATCCTCGGTTTGGTTTTCATTATACAAATAATGAATGTTTTCATTCGTGGAATGGAAAAAAATATTTTCATTCAGTGAAAAATGAAATTTCCCATTCCACTCGGCTGTCGCCTCGTGCAATGGAAAATTCCATCTTTCACCTCGTGAAAATAGTTTTACCATTGCACTCATAAAAATTCATTATTTGTATGATGTAATGTAATGAAATGTAATGTAATGTAATGTAATGTAATGTAATGTAATGTAATGTAATGTAATGTAATGTAATGTAATGTAATGTAATGTAATGTAATGTAATGTAATGTAATGTAATGTAATGTAATGTAATGTAATGTAATGTAATGTAATGTAATGTAAATGTAATGTAAATGTAATGTAAATGTAATGTAAATGTAATGTAATGTAATGTAATGTAAATGTAATGTAAATGTAATGTAAATGTAATGTAATGTAATGTAATGTAATGTAAATGTAATGTAATGTAATGTAATGTAATGTAATGTAATGTAATGTACGTGACGTGATGTAATAAATGGAATTAACGAACTACAGCTAGAATCTACAACAATATTAAATTATGATAAAAATATTTTCAAGTAAACCTCTCTTCAAGTTTACGCTTAAATCATACTCGTTTAAGGTTTTGGGCATAATCGATCCATAATTTAATTTAATTTAACAACATTCAAATAATTCCAAAACACTTGACTGTGGCTGACATACATACCATAGTCACATACAAGTGGTTAATCATAATAATAATATAAAATATTTCCCAATGTTACCGCTTGAACATTCCACTCCAGCGTCTTCATTGTGTCCGCAATTATGACTTCCCCATCCCCTATGAGAACAACTGCTCAAACTTTGTTCATTCCCAGAGCAAGCGACATCATCTAACCATATTTGTCCAGACCCATCAGGCACAGAACTTCCTTGAAGTGCTCTAACAGCTTGATTATAACCAAGTTGACGACATGCAACCCTAGCGTCATCCATACCCCAACTATCATCACAGATTGTTCCCCATTGTCCATTGTAGAATACTTCCACACGACCCAAACCATTTGCACTTGATGGTCCTTGTAACCGGAGTGATATAGCTGTAAATGTTTGATATACAAATTAAACCGAAAAACGGGTGGAGAGTGGGGTGATGAGATACAATTTTCGGCCACTTTACATTATTATCGTACCATCACGACATAGTTGGCTAACTATTAGTGGGTACACCATTGAACTGGAATTGAATAAAACGAGATTGAGCGCCTATTGTGTCAAAAATTAAGCCGGTTTGAAGTTAACCATTATTTAGGTAGAAATGTATTGCTTAAGATGCTCTATAATTTGCCACAATAATGTAGTTTTTGGGTATATTTAAAGCTTGAACGACATTTTAGAAAGAAATAGACAAATTTTTCCTTTAGGTTTAGTTCCTTAATGGTGGATGCAGTCTATGACCTTAACTCCTTCTCGTTTTTCGCCTTGCGCCGTAATTACGATCGGTTGTTTCAAATGTAAATATCGCCAGACGTGTTTATTCTCTGGCAACAGGACACGCGTCATCCGATAGCTTATGACTTCCTCTTTAAAATTATATTTAGTTTGTCCCGGTTCATATTACATATCCAAATTAATTTGCATACATGTTCATAAATTATCTAAAAATTTTACAATTATTGTTGAAATAACCCTGAATTGCCAGAACAGGATTTAGAATTTTCGAGCAAATGTTAGCAAATGTTGGACCGAAATTGTAGCTCATGTAAAAAGTAATATTATTGGAAAGTTTCATTGCATTTGAAGAAGTAGAAGTATTTTATTTTATTTTTTGAAAGTCGCATGCAAAATGCCGAGATCGTTGAAATCACCACTGAGGACCCCCTGCAGGGTCAAGGGAGTTATCTTGTCAGAAAATTATTTTCAAATAAGATGGCCTAGATGGTCAAAAACGCCCATCAGTGGCCCGATATTATATTTTTGTTTGATAAATGCCCTGTCAAATCCAAAATTTGGATTTGATATGCGAATTGGCACCCCTCTTGCACCCCCTTTGGCCAAGGCTAGGAAGGGTGTGCACCCCCTGCACCCCCCCAGTAAATCCATCCCTGAATATACTATATCTGTATAAATGTTGCCAGGATATGTATGGATTTTGCGCAGCAGGAAAGGGAGGGGTCATGAATTTTTTGGCCACGGCCAAGGGGAGGGTCACAATATTTCATGCTCGTCCTTGCTGGGGGGTCACAGTTTTTCAACTTATGTTTTCAAGTCTCCACCCCCCCCCTGGTAATTTCTGACAAGTCCCTAAAGACATCGTAAAACGCTGAATCGAACGGTGGTATTTTCATCTACATAGCATGCACTGAACCGAAGATATGAAAACTGCAAAAGTAAGACGATATCGTCTTATTTCAAGAGCTATCCAATGGTCACACTTAGGAGTTTGTAGCGTGTAAACCAAAGGTAGGAAAGCGAAATGAATATATAATTAGTTTGTATTATTGTTAATTTGTAAACAATACAAAGTTCAGAGGATGGTGGATGCAGTCTTGTGAAAAAAAGTAGTCATTTTCTGCACCAGTGGACAACCGAGAACTTGCTATCCCGTTTATTTTCTAAATCAGTGAGGTACACAAGGAATATACCCATTATGTTTTCATGCACCGGCATTAAACTGAATCTTCATATTTTAATCATTTTATTTGCAGAAAGCCAAATACAATAGATGCATGTCTATACACATTCTGTAAGCGGACAATATTAATTATAATTAAGATTTTTCTTGGCATCTCGTTCGATGGTAATAATAGTTGATGGTATTTGTGGATGGAATATTCGAACGAAAATTTATATATTCTGCACAGGAATCGCAAGGCCGCAGTTCGATTCCTGCCAGAGGGCCTAAGGTTGCATTTTTCGCAACTGCTCGTGGCTAGGTCTGAAAATTTATATACATTTTCGTTCGAATTTTCCATCCACAAACACCATCAATGTTAACCATAGCTTATAGGGTACGGTTTTTTGCGCAGAGAATTACGTTAAAATAACCTGAATAACACAGTAAAGATATAAAACAATAGTTTTTGACAGTGCTAAGTTAGCCAAGGACTCCAACGCAGTAACATTTTAGTGGTGAAATAATTTTTTTACTCTACATGCATGGTAACTTTATCGCAGGTAAATATACTCTTAATTGTTGGCATCTCGCTCGATATGACTTAATGTTGACGGTGTTTGTAGATGAAATTTTTAATATTTTTAGATCAAACCAGGAGCAGTTGCGAAAAATGCAACCATAGGCCCTCTGGTAGAATACCAAACATTGGCATCACCATGGCATATACTGTATACATGAACTTGTGATTAGCTCTTGACAACTGGACGCTGCACCGGAATAGCAGGGCCGCAGGTTCGATTCCTGCTATCGTAGCATGCAAAAGGAAGTAAAATCATGATTGTTTAAGAATTTATATGCGTAATCGGATTAAATTATTAATGCAGCGTTGCGAGAAGGAATCATTTAGTATATTAGTTTTCGTCATATTTTATTAGAGATACCCAGCAGATTGTTTGATCATTACTCATTAGATATATAATTAAAGTGGAAGTACGTCGAAATACCGTAATATTGATATGCACACTGTAGGCTTAAATGAAGTGTGTAAAAAGCTGTTTGACACTTCCAAGGTCAAGCCGTCTATTTTTATCCATTTTTTTCGTAACAACGTCCCATCTTTAACTTATATATCAAAGAACCTGTCTGCATGTGAATAATATATATGTACGGAATAACCTGCATGGCTATATAAGACGAACACCACATAATATGTATAGTATGGCCATTCTTTTAATAAATTTTGACGGAACGTTCCACCTCATAATGTCCCTTGTTTTCCCTCCGCCACCCCAGAATGGCATAAAAGTCGTAGAATATTCTTAACTTTTTCAGCCAATATATAGTCTAGAGGCTATAACAATACACCCTAATTCATTTTAGAATATTGGCCTATAATGAAATTGCAAACGCAAGATACACGCGCTAGAAGAAACATATATAATTAAGGTCAATCCATGGCTTGGGGCGCTTATATATACAGTATAAGCGCCATTGTCAATGTACTATAGTATTTTTGCGTGGAACATAAAAAAACGGAAAACAGGTGGAGAGTGGGGTGATGAGATACGACTTTCGGCACTTTACAATTATCGTGCATAAAATCATGCATGGTTGCCTAACTGTCAGTGGGTACATGCACCATACATATGGAAATAGAACCATATTGGGTATCATTCTATTGTGTTAAAAAAAATGACGCAACCTTTTTGACGCACTCAATTTATGCAGAAAGTTATTGCTTGATCTACATTCCACAATAATATATAGTTTTTAGCATTCTTAAAGTCGGTCATTTTAGAAAAAAATATAAACATTTTCCATCAAGCATAATCCGTTGATAATGGCGGATGTGTATTGTCTGTATTGTCTATAGCATTGTACACACAAATTGCCATTAGGCTGATTATATTTTCATGCAGATACATTATACTGATTTTTATATTTTAATCTTTCTATTTGAAGAGAGCCGAATACAATACATGCATGTCTATACACATATTTGTCAGTGGACTATAAGACTTTCCGGATATTTTGCTGAAGAGAATTACTGACGTTTAAAATAGCCTGAATAGAAACTGCAAAGATACAAAACAATAGTTTTTGACACTGCTATTCGAACTAAGAACTCCAACGCAGTAACATTTCAGTCGTGAAATCATTTATCTACTCCATATGGTAACTTTATCGCAGCAAGCAGCAGCATGCAACCATGAGGAAGTAAAATCATGATTGTTTAACAATATGCATATATAATCGGATTAAATTATTAAATAATAAATGCAGAGTTGCTAGATTTTTCCTGTTTTATAAAAATCATTTACTAGATTATTTAAAAGTTTTGCACGGTCATATTTTATTCAGCTTGTCTTTTGGTAAATTTATTAGTAAAATGAAGGGTGTAAACACTAGCTGTTTGACATTTTCAAGGTCATGCAAGGCGGGTTTTTTCTTGCGTAATTATATTGTCTCATCTTCAAGTTATATCAAAGAACTTGTCCGTATGTGACTAAAATATTATATATGTTCTGAATAATTTGCATCTTTGTATTAGGCCATTCTTTTAATGAATATTAATTTTGAGAGATACATGCAATGCCACCTCATAAATAATGTCGCTCGTTTTTCCTCTGCCACCTCAGATATGATTGCATAATAGCCGTAGGCTTAGAATATTCCTATAATAGAACCTCCTAATTCATTTAGAATATTAGTTATTACGCTACTGAAATTGCGAACGGCCGAACGCCCTTTATCAGCTGCACGCGCTAGAGTAATAGTATAGAGATAATATAGTAAGGAAAATCGCGATGTGTATTAATTTTGCGTAGAAAAAAGAGAAAATGGCTATATTATGTAAAAGATACAAGTAATAATATACTGGAGAATAAGTTTAATATTTCCAAAAATATGTCCCTGAATGATAAAGACAAAACACAACATTTCAGTTAAATTATATATATATATATTTCTATTATACTATTTTATTATATTTAAATAGAGGCTACAGCCCAACTGATTGAATAGTTGAAACCAATATACGAGGCATCTTGTTGGTTAGGGATTTCCTAAATTTCATAACTAAAATATAGGCAAAAAATTATATATATATATATCTTTTTTAACAGATTGAATAATTGGACTAGATTACTTACTTTGTGTCTTTGCGAAGTGACAAAAATGTGAAACAATTATACAAAATTTGATAAACGTCTTTAGCGACATTATTCTTCACAGTTTAAACTGTCTTCATCAGGTAAGTATACGTAAAACACTCATGGATCAGGTTCTGTCTTGTTCTCATTAAAATAATACATTTTCGCTGAAGTTTGCAAATTGATTCCCGGAAGCAGTTCACAATGCAAGTGTTGAAAAAACAAGTTCAAACATGTACATCCACACAAGCTAAGATTATTGCGGATGACCTTGTATAAACTTAGGCATACTTAGGAAGTTTCTGGCAAGTCAAATTAATATAATCGGTATAAATATTAACCATCTGTATCAATATTTCTAAAATTCATTAATTATTCATAGGCAAAATACAAAGGAAACTCATGACCTGTAGCGGATCTATATATTTGATATAGACTTGCTCAAATTTTCTCCTTCAATTTTTACAGCGTAGATAACATCAATCTTCAAAATTCCAACGCCAGTGAGCGTACAAAACGAGTCATTTTAGAAGTCATATACAAACCTTACAGTTCGGCCTTTATCATGCAGATCTAAAACACTCGGCTGCGCCTCGATGTTTTAAATCTGATAAAGACCTCTTGTGCGGTTTGTATATATTACATAAATACCGCGGGACGTCCCGTTTCAGACCGAACACGTTACATGACAGGACCGTATATTTGCACCATAAGGAATAAAGCAACTACTGACAATGACTATAGTCTATGTTAGCAATGTCAACCACTATAGCAGTGGCGAAATTTCGGCTGGGTGGTTGCATAGGGAAACAAAAAGTGGCGAACATATAGCCTATTAGCATCGGCTTACACGAGACTGTAGTTATATATATAATTTTTCAATAAGGATATTATACTGTATCAATCAATCAATCAATCAATCAAATCGTTTATTAAAATATACATCTTGCATGCAGTCAACATGACTGAATTACATGTATAACATACGATAAAGATACATTTATATAAAATATGTTTGTATGTTAAAGTTAATATTAAAACCTAACTATATATTACATTTAAAACACTATATATCCATTAAGAATCATACTTATTTACATAATTTGGTATAAAAGACGTTTTGTAGCGATTAGTGTTACATTTGGTTATACGAAAAGTTCTATGAGATCGCAAATGATTACATGTGCTATAGATGTGCATGTTATTTCCCAAGATGAATTTTGACTCACCCCATGTTGCGGCCGAGCCATGAATGACAAACGCTGCATGTCAGCATTGCACGCAAAACGCTGAAAGTCATGAAATCCTGCATGTATATAGGATGTGTCAACTATCACAGTATATTGCTCTTACTCACTTCTGGATCGCCATACTCTTATGATTCAACTTCTATAATATTTTTTTAGAATTTGAAATAAATATAGAACAATATAATATACAGCCAAAACCTCTATGAACCTGCTCTCTATTAGGCGGCCACATCATGTACTCTGTTAAGACTGTTAAACGGCCTTGCGTCAAAGTCCGAAAATTATTCCCTATAATTTACCGTAGACCAGGGCCGCCCAGAGGGAGGGCAAAAAGGGAAATTTGCCCCAAGTAAATGGGGCCCCAAGTAGAAATGAAGTGAAATATGCATATATATTACTGTAAATAGTCTCTCAGAATGTAGGAATTTGCCCTTCCTGAGACCCTAGGTTTAGAACATTTTCCGGGCAAGAATGCCCCCGGATCCCCCTAAAATTGTTTAGTTTCCATGTAGATTGAGAACGTTATCCAAAATGTTAATGACAACTGGATGTAATCCAGAAGTTCAAGGGTATAGAAATCAGTTTTCTAAGCAAGCACATGCATGACCCCAAAGTTCAAGGGTATAGAAATCAGTTTTCTAAGCAAGCACATGCATGACCCCAAAGTACTTTGAGAATGGAAAATAGCTAGGGCCCCAAAGTTATTTTTGCCGCCCCGGGTCCCCAGATGTCTCTGTGCGGCCCTGACGTAGACTACCCTTCGATTAAGTTATTATTCTCAAACCTCTACTAAGCGTGGTCCCAGTTAGTATTTCGTATTGCTTTTTACCTATATTAAACGACCAACCTAATTTATTGGCCGGCACAAGGACGACCGATCGAGACTAAAATTTGAGCGAAATTATAGAGACCTTAGAACACAAAATTGGTATAGTATATGCATGTAGCCTGCGCCGCGTCTACGCAGATTTGTTCCCTGCAGAGGCTTTTTTAAGAAGTGATTAGTGGGGAGGCCTTCAACGAAAAGGGACCTTACAAGAAGGTACTTCACTAATCACTACTATGACGTCACATGGTAAATTGAAGGTATGTGATCCTGAAAGGGGGTCTGGGAGTCCTCCCTCAGAAAATTTTTGTATTCTTGAGTCTCTGTGGCTTGATTTCCCACATTTTCAGTATCATATTTTTATATATACCATATAAACGGACTGAGCTTTTAGTATTAAAGCAAATGGGAATATCATAAAACTCTTCCGAGGCTTAGTGGGGCTTGGTGGGGCATGGAGGGGCTTGGTGGGGCTTGGTGGGTCTTGAAGGAGCTTTGGTGGGGCTTGGTGGGACTTGGTGGGACTCGGTGGGGCTTGGTGGGGCTTGGTGGGGCTTGGTGGGGCTTGGTGGTGCTTGGTGGTGCTTGGTGGGGCTTGGTGGGGCTTGGTGGGGCTTGGTGGGGCTTGGTGGGACTTGGTGGGGCTTGGTGGGGCTTGGTGGGGCTTGACGGGCCTTGATTGGGCTTGGTGAGGCCTGGTGGGGCATGGTGGGGCATGGTGGGGCTTGGTGAGGCTTGGCAGGGCTTGGTGGGGCTTTGCGGGGCTTGGTGGGGCTTGGCGGGGCTTGGCGGGGCTTGGTGGAGCTTGGTGGGTTTTGGTGGGGCTTGGTGGGGCTTGACGGGCCTTGATTGGGCTTGGCGAGGCTTGGTGGGGCATGGTGGGGCATGGTGGGGCTTAGTGGGGCTTGACGGGGCTTGGTGGGGCTTGGTGGGGCTTGGTGGGGCTTGGTGAGGCTTGGTGGGGCTTGGTGGGGCTTGATGGGGCTTGGTGGGGCTTGAAGGAGCTTGGTGGGGCTTGGTGGGGCTTGGTGGGGCTTGGTGGGGCTTGGTGGGGCTTGGTGGGGCTTGGTGGGGCTTGGTGGGGCTTGGTGGGGCTTGGTGGGGCTTGGTGGGGCTTGGTGGGGCTTGGTGGGGCTTGGTGGGTTTTGGTGGGGCTTGATGGGGCTTGACGGGCCTTGATTGGGCTTGACGGGCCTTGATTGGGCTTGACGGGCCTTGATTGGGCATGGTGGGGCTTGGTGAGGCTTGGTGGGGCTTGGTGGGGCTTGGCGGGGCTTGGCGGGGCTTGGTGGGGCTTGGTGGGGCTTCGCGTGGCTTGGTGGGGCTTGGAGGGGCATGGTGGGGCTTGGTGGAGCTTGGTGGGTTTTGGTGGGGCTTGATGGGGCTTGACGGGCCTTGATTGGGCTTGGCGAGGCTTGGTGGGGCATGGTGGGGCTTAGTGGGGCTTGATGGGGCTTGACGGGCCTTGATTGGGCTTGGTGAGGCTTGGTGGGGCTTGGTGGGGCTTGAAGGAGCTTGGTGGGGCTTGGTGGGACTTGGTGGGGCTCGGTGGAGCTTAGTGGGGCTTGGTGGGGCTTGGTGGGGCTTGGTGAGGCTTGATGGGGCTTGGTGGAGCTTGGTGGGGCTTGGTGGGACTTGGTGGGGCTCGGTGGAGCTTAGTGGGGCTTGGTGGGGCTTGCTGGGGCTTGGTGGGGCTTGGTGGGTTTTGGTGGGGCTTGACGGGGCTTGACGGGCCTTGATTGGGCATGGTGGGGCATGGTGGGGCTTGGTGAGGCTTGGCGGGGCTTGGTGGGGCTTGGCGGGGCTTGGCGGGGCTTGGTGGGGCTTGGTGGAGCTTGGTGGGTTTTGGTGGGGCTTGATGGGGCTTGACGGGCCTTGATTGGGCTTGGCGAGGCTTGGTGGGGCATGGTGGGGCTTAGTGGGGCTTGATGGGGCTTGACGGGCCTTGATTGGGCTTGGTGGGGCTAGGTGAGGCTTGGTGGGGCTTGGTGGTGCTTGGTGGGTTTTGGTGGGGCTTGATGGGGCTTGACGGGCCTTGATTGGGCTTGGTGAGGCTTGGTGGGGCATGGTGGGGCTTGGTGGGGCTTGGTGAGGCTTGGTGGGGCTTGGTGGGGCTTGGTGGGGCTCCCCCCCAGTTTATATGTTAAAAAATGCCTTGTTTGTGCCAAGAAGAATGTCCGTGCGGACGTCGACATGCTGGGAGCAAGCACACAAGCGAATGTGCATAAACGGAGATATACAAATTTGCCTTTTATGTTTCGTGGGCTACAATATATGAAGACTTAGCCACTTTAAGTTGCTCTTTGTTTCAGTGCATGATTAACAGTTTAATAAAAGAAAATTTGATCACACCCAAGGCCTATTAAACGGCCACCTTTATTAAGCGACCACAAGCCTTTCCCCTAGGGTGGGCGTTTAATAATACCAAGATTTTGTTGGCATCTCACTCAATTGAATAACAATTGAAGGGTTTTGTAGATGGAAAATTATTGAGTGTAAATTATATACATTTATTAGACCTAACTAGGAACGGCTGCAAAAAATGCAACTATAGGTTCCTGGCAGGAATCGAGTCTGCGGCCCTGCGATTCCGGTGCAGCGCTCTAACCAACTGAGCTACTACTATACAGAGTCCAATTGTCGAGCTCTAACCACAAGTTCATGTGTATATACTAGGGTACTGCCATGTTAAGTTGTGGGTAAGTATCAATATTTTGTTGGCATCTCACTCGATTGAATAATAATTGAAGAATTTTGTAGATGGAAAATTATTGAGTATAAATTATCTACATTTATTAGACCAAACCTGGAACAGCTGCGTCCCTGGCTAGGTGTAATAAATGTATATAATTTACTCTCAATAATTTTCCATCTACAAAACCCTTCGTTTAATAATACCGACCATAATTGTATTTTTCCCAAATGCTCCAGGTTGTCTCAAATATGTATATAATTTTCCCTCGAAATTTTCAATTCCATCATCTTATAGGTTCTCTAAGCGTAAATGTATCTGCGCAAAAGGATTTTAATGGTTGCTGTGAAAAACTGCGTTCATATTTTGTAACTTCTCCTGAATAATGAAAATAACACGGAATTATTGAAATAATTATTTAATTATATGATAACATATTAGAAGTTAAAGTCAACTATAAGACACATGTAAAACAACTAATAAAATAAGTAATAATAAAAGGATGAATTTAGCAAATGGATGGGGAAATGGCCGTTTCATATCCTGCAACATTAACATGTAACGTTGCAGATTACTTAATAACCTTGCCAGACACAGTATCTCTTGAAAATAATTAAAGCTAGAATTCATGAGAAAGACTATCACCTGCTCCTCCTAGTCTAAGCAATCTCGGTCACAACATTTTGGGAAAGAGATGCCGAGCATTCTCTCTATCATCATATATCAAAAGTAAACTTGGTATGAAGTAAAGTTTCAGACGTTCTCTGGTTTAAAATATTTATTATTTACGAGCTTTCGGCTGCCAGTCTGCAGTCTTCAACGGGTTGATTAAAATGAATAATAACAAATAACAGTGGTTTACAATTACACAAAACAAATAAACTGACAAAAGACACAGTGACAGTTCCGCCTACGTGAAAAGATGAATAATTATTTACATATAGATATAGTTTTAAATGTTTTTAAGTAAGAACCTATATTGTTCTGGTAAGTGTTTTGCATTATTGTCTGCGTTTTTCGTACTTGCAGTATGCCAAGATTCCAAAGTTGATCTGTGTCGATAACTGGCTGTGTCTATAATTTTCCCGTTAGGAAAATCAATTCGGTGATCATTTGCCCACGCATGATTGGAAATGTTAGATCCGTTTTTGCAGTTTTTCACATTCCGTTCGTGTTCTTTTCTTCGTGTTTTAAACGCTCTTCCTGTCTCGCCAATATAGCTCCACGTGCAATCAGTGCAATTTATCTGGTAAATCACATTTGTCTGATCTTCTGACGATGGTCAGTCTTTAATGGAGGGGAACATTTGTTCAAGTGTGCGGAGAGGTTTTGTGGTAGTTCGGATGTCATAGGGTTTCAGGAGTCGTTTCAGTGGTTCAGTTAGGCCTTTAATATAAGGAAGGACGGCATAGTTGTAGTTGCTCTTCGGTTCCTTAACATCAAAAACCATGTGTACAAGCTCTTCAGGTGGTGGCACTCTGTTCTGCCGCATAACACGGTTACTTTCCACTTGTTGAAGGAATTTCTTGGGGTATCCATTTGATATTAAGGTGTTAGTTACATGTTTGTGTTCTTGTTGTTTCCCTTCGTTTGTACTCGGTAATGTTGCTGCTCTATGTAAAAGAGTTTGTGCCGTGCTAACTTTGTGTTGTTTGTCATGATTTGAGTTGTAGTCTAAGTATCTGTCAGTGTGTGTAGGTTTACGGTATACATTAATAGAAAGAGATCCGTTATCACGTGTAATTAACGCGTCTAAAAATGAAAGTTTTCCGTTAAGTTCATGTTCAATTGTAAAATTAATATGTGGGTCGATAGAATTAAGTAAATTAAAAAAGTTAGTCAGCGCATGTTTTTTGATGATGGCAAAGACATCATCTACATAACGAAACCATCTCTTAGGTGGTACAGTTATTTTAATTTTAATAAGAAGACTTACAAACAAATCCATGGTTGTGCTATGGGTAGTCCCGTCAGCCCTATTTGTGACTAACCTCTGTATGGAGGAAATTGAGGACTCTGCGCATATCCAATCAACTGTACCACCTAAGAGATGGTTTCGTTATGTAGATGATGTCTTTGCCATCATAAAAAAAACATGCGCTCACTAACTTTTTTAATTTACTTAATTCTATCGACCCACATATTAATTTTACAATTGAACATGAACTTAACGGAAAACTTTCATTTTTAGACGCGTTAATTACACGTGATAACGGATCTCTTTCTATTAATGTATACCGTAAACCTACACACACTGACAGATACTTAGACTACAACTCACATCATGACAAACAACACAAAGTTAGCACGGCGCAAACTCTTTTACATAAAGCAGCAACATTACCGAGTACAAACGAAGGGAAACAACAAGAACACAAACATGTAACTAACACCTTAATATCAAATGGATACCCCAATAAATTCCTTCAACAAGTGGAAAGTAACCGTGTTATGCGACAGAACAGAGTGGCACCACCTGAAGAGCTTGTACACATGTTTTTTGATGTTGTGGAACCGAAGAGCAACTACAACTATGCCGTCCTTCCTTATATTAAAGGCCTAACTGAACCACTGAAACGACTCCTGAAACCCTATGACATCCGAACTACCACAAAACCTCTCCGCACACTTGAACGAATGTTCCCCTCCATTAAAGACAGACCATCGTCAGAAGATCAGACAAATGTGATTTACCAGATAAATTGCACTGATTGCAGTGAGACAGGAAGAGCGTTTAAAACACGAAGAAAAGAACACGAACGGAATGTGAAAAACTGCAAAAATGGATCTAACATTTCCAATCATGCGTGGGCAAATGATCACCGAATTGATATTCCTAACGGGAAAATTATAGACACAGCCAGTTATCGACACAGATCAACTTTGGAATCTTGGCATACTGCAAGTACGAAAAACGCAGACAATAATGCAAAACACTTACCAGAACAATATAGGTTCTTACTTAAAAACATTTAAAACTATATCTATATATACTACATCAATGTAAATAATTATTCATCTTTTCACGTAGGCGGAACTGTCACTGTGTCTTTTGTCAGTTTATTTGTTTTGTTTAATTGTAAACCACTGTTATTTGTTATTATTCATTTTAATCAACCCGTTGAAGACTGCAGACTGGCAGCCGAAAGCTCGTAAATAATAAATATTTTAAACCAGAGAACGTCTGAAACTTTAATCATGAATCCTGGTTTCGCCTCTTCCATATTTAAATTGGTATGAAGTGTTGTTGAATATGGAAATCTCAAACAATGACCATGTACTATTGTCGATTTAATAATGCAGGATATTCGTACAATATTAAGAAAGGCGTACCTTGTTTCCCTATTCAAATGATATTGATCTATAGCAGGTCAAGTCAAGTCAGGTAAATATGTCAATACTTTTTTTACCACAGAGTCAAAAGTTATCTAAAATTTTCCATTACATTAGAACCTCCCGTAAGCGGACACCCTTGGGACCGAGTTCTAGCAGGCGTTTAGTGGCTATAACAAATGCGTTTTTGCCCCCTTAGTGTGATTGTCGTTTTGCAATTAGCAACTTTACACGTTATCCAATCACTTTTGAGATTTATATTTAGCATCGTGCGTGTTCTTTCGCGGCATTTAAACATTCGCGCAATATTGCCTTCATTGTATATTTGGACATGAGCGCTGCGAATGTAAATACTCCAACAAAGAAAGTAAAATATGAACCTGGTAGAAAGGCATCTGAAAAAGTTGCAGACAAGTCCATAGTCCAAAGTCCAAATCCAAAGTCCAGTCCAGTGTTTACAATATACCATTAGTAACATAATAGATGATTGGCCGGGACCCAAGAATGGTGTAAAATTTACGAGAGGTCCACAAAGAGAGTTTCGGCTGTACACTCGCCCTGTTTAAAATAGTACAACAAATGCATAATTTCCATCGTAAAATAACTAAATTGTAGAAACATTGTCATGTTTACAATGCTCTTCAGTAGTCCGCCATCTTGAAATATTCAATATCAATCCAGTTACACACAGAGATCAATTTTTAAGTTTAGATATAGGTAATGAGAACCATAATGGTGGTGTATCAAATATGAGTGTAACAACATTCCCCAAGTAAGGTTCGAAATTGTACAAATTAAGTGTGAAATATGATCGTGTTTTGGCGACGTGTTGGTCGCAAAAATTTATTATTGTCATATGTAAAAAAACTATAAAAGTGAAATGTTTGTATGATTGTAAACCTAAAAAATGAGAGTATCTAAGAAGTAAAACATAAAGGTTGAACTTGTAGTGCATGTAAAGTTTATGTGTGTTTATAAGTGTAACTTGTGGTGTATAAAAATGTGCCCAGGCTCATACGAGACTGGCCACGCTGTATGTCTGAGACAGATAAGCACTATTGGGTCAGATTACAATAGCTTCCCCCTTTTTCTAAAATTATCTCCTTTGACTATTAAATTAAATCATTATCAGTCTTAAGTTTATGGATGGACTGTAGTTCATGTATGGAAATGTCTCATGTTGAAATAAGGTTGTTTATGTTTTTCATGTTCTGGATTGAGAAACTACTGTAGGTAGTTATTATTGTGGACTTTGGGTTTAATAGAGCACAACATGGGTTCTGCTGTTACATGTTAACCTTCACAATATGGCGACCTTGAATGCGCTCTATCCATTCCCTACAGAATATTCACAATTTTTAAGTTTAGTTATAGATAATGAGAACCATAATGGTGGTGTATCAAATATGTATGAGTGTAACAACAGACCCTGAGTAAGCTGCGACAGGGTTTTTTTTAAGAAAAATTTAGAACTGCACATTTTGTCATACTGTCCCAACATGCCAGGGCCTTTTTTAAGAAATTATTAGTGGGGGGGGGCATCAACGAAAAGGGACCTAACAAGAATGTGGTATATTGAGGGTGTGTGGATGTGGTTGGGGGTCCTCCCCAGAAAATTTTTGTATTTTTGAGTTTCTGTGGCTTGATTTCCTGCATTTTCAGAGACATTTTTTGAAATATCCCATCTAAACAGACTGAGCTTTTGGTGTAAAAGCAATGCTTTGTTATGAGAATATCATAACTTTCTTCTGACCTATAAACTTAAGAACTTTTGGACAAAAGGGACCTTCACTGGGAGGATAGTTTACTGGGGCTAACAATGGGGCTGGGGGGGCTTTGGCCCCCCAGTATATTAATTAAAAAAGGCCCTGCGACATGTCATAGCATGAAATTCAACTCGCGCAAATGGCACCCTTTTTTTCTTATTAAACTTTCATTAACTGATTCTCATCCCTTCAGATAGAAACGATGCTGAAAATTGTCAACAAAAATTATATTGTTGAGTTTTTTATGAGAAATTCTGGTACTGCTTTTGTTATTGAAGCTATATGTATTCCATTTATTCCTTCGATTACTTTAGTTTTCTACAATAAATATCCATATCCTGAAAGTTCGTATTTTTTTCAACTGCACAAAATATTTTTTAGAGTTGCACAAATTGATTTAGAACTGCACATTTTGTGTAGAACTGCACGTTAAAAAAAACCCTGAGCTGCGAAATTGTAAAAATTAAGTATGAAATATGATCGTCTATTGGCCATGCGTTGGTCGCAAAAATTTATTATTATCATATGTAAAATAACTATAAAATAAAATGTTTGTATGAATGTAAATTTAAAACATAAAGGTTGAACTTGTAGTGTATGTAAAGTTTATGTGTGTTTGTTAGTGTAACTTGTGGTGTATAAAAATGTGCCCAGGCTCATACGAGACCATGCTGTACTGAAAAGCTTGTCCCTTTAACAATGAACACTTCCAACAAATAATAATAATAATAATAATAATCCATATTACAACATTACAACCAACATGCTGCGTATGACCAAACGTTGAAACGCATGCAATTTATACAACTGCACAAACCATCGTCGGCCATTCTACTACAGCTAATCAGAGGACAAACAACTACACTTCTACAGCAAATCAACAATTAGATCTACACATATCGCGCACTCAAGATGGCCAAACGTGTGGGTTTAAGTAAAAATGACCAAAATGATTTCGGTAAGATTTGTCCATGTACTTTTATTCTCTACATTTCTATATTTTGTTTTCTCCAACAATAGTAGCCTTCTTCCTTTCTTATTTATGCACATGTACCAACTATGATCCCCGCTGATGAGTCCATGAGGGACGAAATGCGTACGGGGATTCTGAAATACATACATATATATTTTCTTCTTCTCTTTGACTAAAATTTACCGTGGGGCAAATCACTGCAGATTTAAATCTCGTACATGCACCTTCAGAAAAATCACAAAAAACCGACAAATCACAGAAATATAGAAAAATGTCAAAAAATCACAAAAATAATTAACAATCACTAAAAATTACATGATTTTTTAATCTCGTACACTTTTTACGAGTGATTTTCGCCTCGATAATATTACATGCCTCTATACAAGCTTTTCAGTAGAACGTGGCCAGTTTCGTATAAGCCTGGGTACATTTTTATACACCACAAGTTACACTTATAAACACACATAAACTTTACATGCACTACAAGTTCAACCTTTATGTTTTACTTCTCACATACTCTCATTTCTTAGGTTTACATTTATACAAACATTTTAATTTTAAATTTTTTTTACATATGATAATAATAAATTTTTGTGACCAACACGTGGACAATACACGACATTTTTCACACTTAATTATTACAATTTCGCAGCTTACTCATGGACGGTTGTTACACTCATGTTTGATACACCACCATTATGGTTCTCATTACCTATGTCTAAACTTAAAAGTTGTGAATATTCTGTAGGAAAGGGAAAGAGCGCATCCAAGGTCGCCATACTGTGAACGTTAACATGTATAATTATGGCAATGCTCCAAAGGAAGCTCTTTCAAAAAGCTGCGGATGGTCTTATACCAATTGAATGGATAAGATTAATAGATGATATCCTTGCAATTTGTTTAATATAATTCCACACCACATAACTTCGGAACAACCCCTTCAATATACAACAAATTAATCATACAAACATTACCACACGACACCTTAATTACACATACTACATGAAGTATAATACAGCACTACTTACAAACCCCTACCCCTTGTTTACTCTAATTATCTATATTACAATATTACAACCAACATACTGCGTATGACCAAACGCACGCAATTTATACAACTGCACAAACCATCGTCGGCCCTTCTACTACAGCTAATCAGAGGACAAACAACTACACTTCTACAGCAAATCAACAATTACATCTACACATATCGCGCACTCAAGATGGCCAAACGTGTGGGTTTAAGTAAAAACGAACTTTTATTCTCTACATTTCTATATTTTGTTTTATCCAACAATATAGTAGCCTTTTTCCTTTCTTCTTTATACACATGTACCAACTATGATCCCCGCTGATGAGTCCATGAGGGACGAAATGCGTACGGGGATTCTGAAATACATACATATATATTTTCTTCTTCTCTTTGACTAAAATTTACCGTGGGGCAAATCACTAATTTAAATCTCGTACACCTTCAGAAAAATCACAAAAAAAGCACAAAAAATCACGAAAAAATCTGAAAAAAATCACAAAAAAAAACAGACAAATCACAAATATATAGAAAAATGTCAAAAAAATTACAAAATAATTAAAAATCACAAAAAATCCCATGATTTTTTAATCTCGTACACTTTTTACGAGTGATTTGCCCCTCGATAATTACATGCCTCTATACAGGCTTTTCAGTACAACGTAGCCAGTCTCGTATAAGCCTGGGTACATTTTTATACACCACAAGTTACACTTATAAACACACATAAACTTTACATACACTACAAGTTCAACCTTTATGTTTTTACTTCTCACATACTCTCATTTTTTAGGTTTACATTCATACAAATATTTTACTTTTATAGTTTTTTTACATATGATAATAATACAATTTTGTGACCAACACGTGGCCAATACACGATCATTTTTCACACTTAATTATTACAATTTCGAGAGATTACTCATGGACGGTCGGTTGTTACACTCATATTTGATACACCACCATTATGGTTCTCATTACCTATATCTAAACTTAAAAATTGTGAATATTCTGTAGGAAAGGGAAAGAGCGCATCCAAGGTCGCCATACTGTGAATGTTAACATGTAACAGCAGATCGAACCCATGTTGTGCCCTATTAAACCCAAAGTCCACAATAATAACTACCTACTGTAGTTTCTCAATCCAGAACATGAAAAACATAAACAACATTAATTCAACATGAAACATTTCCATACATGAACTACAGTCCATCCATAAACTTAAGACTGATAGGCCTAATGATTTAATAGTCAAACCAGCACATAATGGGGAAGCCATTGTAATCTGACCCAATAATGCTAATCTGTCTGAGACATATAGACAATTGTTATGTTTTACAGCTTTGTTAACACATACTAAACTAAATCTCAATCAAAAAAAAAATGGCGGACAGTTCCTTATATATGTATTACTGACTAGCAGTCTCGACTGTGGGCTCATACACAGTACTTCATCTAGTATAATGTATATAATATTAAACCTAATACCATAACACCTCTCCGCTTAGTGTAAATGCTGTCCGATTTTCCCTAATTAAAATAACTAATATATTTCCAACTAATAATACACAATGCTTGACGGAATATCCTATATCAATTAAGTGTCTAATTTTGTTCAATGAGCCTTTTCGGCGGTTTGATCGTTCTACTTGATCTTCTTAGTTTAATAGGACTACCAGGGGTGCCTAAATTGTGACAATTCGGATGGGTTTCCGTCCGTGCTTTCGGGCTGAGGAACCACTGGATCTGCAGGAGTGGACTCCGTCGAAGAAGTACAAGTAGATTGAGTGGGTAAAACTTGTGTGCCTGTCGGAGAACCAAGGCTACCGGGTATAGGTTCAGAGCTCTCACTAATCACTGGTGGTGGAGGTTGACTATCCTGCAAAAGCTGATCGACATGGCGATTCCAAAGTCTTCCGTCCGGTAATGCTATAACATATGAGTGAGGTCCCTTTCTTTCAAGAACGGTTGCGGATTGCCATTTACCATTTGACCTGTAATTCCAAGCAAGAACTGGCTGACCAGCGTGAAATTCCCTAAATCTTGTATGTTGATCATGATAACTCTTCATCCGTGACTGGCTGGTTGAAGCTACATTAGCAGTATCAGGTTTTACTAAGAACAGTCTAGTTCTCAATTCTCGTTGGAGGAAAAGCTTGGCAGGTGAACAACCGGTAGTGCTATGCGGCGTACTTCGGTAGCTCAGTAGGAAACTCTGGATCCGCTGGAGTAGATGAGGCTGAGTGCTGGACGTCTTTAAGTAGTTCTTAAACGTCTGGACGAACCTTTCAGCTTGGCCATTAGATGCTGGATGGTATGGAGACACTAACACTCGTTGTATTCCATTCTGTCTCAGGAAATCTTCATATTCAACTGATTGAAATGGAGGCCCATTGTCGCTCACGATCTGTTCAGGTAAACCATAACGACCAAAGATGCAGCGTAATGCGTTGATTGTAGACTCCGCAGTTGTCGTCTTCATGGGCCCAATCACCTCTGGCCACTTTGAATGTGCATCGACCACTATCAAGTAATGATTCCCCTCATAAGTTGCGAAGTCGACATGTATCCGTTGCCATGGCTTGGATGGCCAAATCCGTGGGGTAAGAGGTGCTGCTGGTGGTGATGACTTAATATTCACACACTGCCTACAACTCTTGACGGTCTGCTCAATGACGGTGTCCAACTTCGGCCACCACACGTGACTTCTTGACATGGCCTTCATTCGGGCAATTCCCGGATGAGCTTCATGCAACTCGCTTAGAACTTGCTTCTGGAACTTCGGGGTATGATAACACGTAGGCTCCGAAGTAGACAACCTTGCTCGATGGAAATCTCGTTGCGACGATTGAAGTATGGCTTCAAATCTGGATCGTCGCAGGTTTGACTCCAACCATGTTGCGTAAAGGTAAACACCTTACACAGAACTTTATCACGGGCTGTCTCTATAGCGATCTGTTTAGCGGAGACTGGGTGGCAATTCAATTGCTGATCCGAGATGCTGAATATACGCTCTTCCACACTGGCATCAGCCTGATACCTTAGTGGGAGTCTGGATAGGGCGTCTGCATTTGCGATGTCAGCGGAAGACTTGTAGCGGATTTCGTACTGATAGGATGAGAGAAGGAGCGACCAGCGTTGTAAACGCGCTGCTGCCAGAACTGGAGTGGCTGAATCAGGTGCAAAAATTTTCAACAGGGGTTTGTGATCAGTATATAACGTGAACTTCCTTCCGTAGAGGTACATATAGAATTTGGACAACCCAAAAACTATCGCCAACCCTTCTTTCTCTATTTGACTGTAATTCTTCTCAGCAGCATTCAAGGACCGCGATGCGTATGCTACGGGTCTTTTGTTATTATCAGGGAACCGATGGGAAATGACCGCACCAACACCATATGGACTTGCGTCACATTCTAGAATAAGTGATAATTCCGGGTTGTAGTGCACTAGGACGTTGGCTGACGAAAGGGAGTTCTTTGCCGATTGAAATGCTCTCTCGCATTCAGGTGACCACTTGAACTCGCGCCCCTTTTGTAGCAACCGATTAAGAGGATGAAGGATTGTGTTCAGATTCTTGATGAACTTGCCATGGTAGTTTACCATTCCCAGGAATGATCTCAACTGCGTAGAATTCTCGGGCCGTAGTGCAATCCCAAAAGGAAGTCTTTTATAGCGATAGAGTCCGCGGTGAGTGTTAATAGTCACGTATTGGTGACTCTCGTCATCAAGGAGTAGCTGTTGATACGCATTCTTCAGATCGAGTTTGGAAAATAGCTTCCCTCCACGAAGCTTCTGAAAAACATGTTCGGGTAGTGGAATTGGGTAGTGGGGAACTTGCAGCTGTAGGTTAACGGTGACCGCGTAATCACCGCATGATCGAGTAGTGTTATCACTTTTGGGGATATGAACCATGGGAGTAGCCCACTCGCTAAATTCTACCTTCTCTATAATACCCTCCCGTTCCAAACGATCATATTCCTCATCAACTGCTGACTTTAGGGCATAGGGAACAGGGCGGGCCTTACAGAACTTCGGATGAGCATCATTCGCGACATCCAACTTTGCATTGATCCCCTTAATTGTCCCCAGCCCTTGCTTGAACACCTCTGAGTATGACTGAATTGTAGCATGCAAACGCTGCGTTACAGCTGCAGATAACTCCGGACTCGTTGGTACACTGACATTGAAAATTATTTTCCAATCCACTCTTATTTTGGCTAACCAATCTCGTCCAAAAATTGATGGTCCCGACCCTTCTACTACGACTAACGGTAAACACATGCGTTGACAATTATAGTTCACACTTGCATCAAACTGTCCATAGACGTTGATCGGGTCCCCAGTGTATGTATGCAGAAGTGTACTGCTTGGCTTAAGTAACATGTCATTGAAATTATTGTCAAATGTTTCTTTAGAAATTATAGAAATTCCAGCTCCTGTATCAAGTTCCATCAGCAGTTGTGCACCGTTAATTTCAATAGGTATTTCAATGCCATGTTTGTTTGTTCCGCCTACTTTATACATAGCAGTTGAGAATAAATCGGCCAAATTTTCGTTGTCAGATGTACCTTGCACATTATTCTAATGTGTCTTTTTGCCTCTGCATGCTTTAGCAATATGACCAACTTTGCCACACGTATAACAAGTAAAGTTTCTGTACTTACAATTTGATATTTCATGCCCTTTCTTACCACAACTTGGGCATGGTGTCCCCTTGTCAGACTTCGATATTTCTTCTAGCTTCCTTCTGGACTGTCTCGGGTTTCTCTGACGCGAAAAATTCCCACCGACCTTGTTAACAGGGTGTGCCCCGACTTGCGAAATATCTGCGACGTCTTTGTCGGCTGCTTCGATTCCCAATGCTACTTTTAAGGCGTTGTCGAATGTGTAGTCATCAGCCAACAACTTCTTCTTGATGTTCGCACTTCTGATACCACACACGAACCGATCTCGCAAGGCCTCGTTGAGATACGCCCCGAAATTGCACGTGGATGCAAGTCGCTTAAGATTAGCCACGAACTCCGACTTGGATTCGCCTTCTTTTTGAACACAGTTGTGAAAACGATATCGTTCAGCGATTACTAGCTTCTTGGGGGCGTAATGAGCTTTTAAAATGGCAGCGAGTTGAGTATAGGTCTTCGTGGACGGTGAATCCGGCGAACAGAGATCAGATAGAACATCATACGTTCTCGCACCGATAGCAGAAATCAGAATCGCCCTTCGCTTGTTCACTTCTGCTGTATCGGCCGGCACATCATTTGCCTCAAAATACTGTTCGAGACGCTCTAGATAGCGTGCAATGTTCGTCGAGGTTGGGTTGAATTCTTCAATCTTACCCAAGCTAGCCATATTTTTTATCCTCGTCGCCAATTGTTATATTTTACAGCTTTATTAACACATACTAAACTAAATCTCAATCATCTAACAAAATGGCGGACAGTTCCTTATATATGTATTACTGACCAGCAGTCGCGACTGTGGGCTCATACACACTACTTCATCTAGTATAATGTATATAATATTAAACCTAATACCATAACAAAGTCTTCATTCTCTAATATCCGGTGTGTAAGAATATCCACCAGACAAACAGGATTTAGTGGTTGTTTAAAACAATTGCATTCAGTTGGCTTGTCTAAAGGTATTGTTGGAAGTACATAATCTAGCTCATCATTTAGAATATCTGGGTCATGTGGTGGGACTTCTTTGATGTTGGTGATGGCAAAATATCAAACTCCCACAATATAACATCATATAGTCGGCCACCTCCATCTCGAAGATCAATGGGTTCAACAAACTACATGAATTTAAGAAACAGGTTCAGTAAGAATATGGAAACAAACTCGTAAAATGACTTTGCTCTCAGTCTAAAAGTGCTGTGTTTAATAGTAATATAAAAAAAAATCAAATTTTACACACTGAAATATAATATAAAAGTTAGTTAAGAGCTTTAAATTATCTTACCTTGAAAACACAACTAGTATGCATTTCTATCAATGCTGGGCTACTGTATTCAGCGAACATTTCTTCGATTTTTATGCCATTAACAACCGATGAATAAGGGCGATTCGTCGAATGTCCAAACTATCCATAAAACTAACATGAACCTCGCAACATTCTAGTTGAACACACGGTAACGCGTCTGGGATCATATTCACATGCCGTTTCGACACACAATGAACAAATAGAATATCATGTCCATCGAAGACCGAAGCATTCGTCCCACTAACAGTTTGAAAATTCGCCATTTAAAAATATTTGGAGTAACTTGGAGTTGTGAACGCAGCGAGAAACAGTCGAACTATGACGAGGCAGGCCGAGAAATCGATAATATATAATTAACCGCCCTGGGCGCGTTGCATGTCGGTATACTCACCCAACCTCCTCTGAGGCCTGACATTCACGTGACGTAATTACACGGTATGCAATGTTGGCAGTAATACTTTGAAAAAGATGTAATTGCCTCGATAATTCATCATTCGTAAAATAGAAAAAAATGAAAGTGACTCAATAGTGCATGGCAATGGTCTGTTAACGAAGTGAACAAAAATGTCATTATTTTGTTCTTTTATTCAACCACTAATAAACATAAACGATATACTTGAGGATTACAAGATCCAAAAATATATAACCAGAACTTCGAGATTTAGAGGCAAGCCCCTTCGAAGTTAGTAGCGTTTAAAAACATCGAATTTGTTAATTGTGGTGTTTTTCAGGTAGTTTGATCCCGTAATCTTTTTTATTTTTTATTTTTTTTATTTATTTATTTTTTATTTTTATTCAACTTCGCCTCAATGGCAGGGAGTCCACAACAGCGTCAGCCAATTACTGTGGCCCCATTGTTAGTTCCTAAGGGTTAGCATTAGAGGGAGGAAACCGGAGTACCCGGGGAAAACCCTCGAAGCACAGGAGAGAATCTCAACTTACATGAGTTATTTGAGCACACTGCCGATCTCATGCGAGTACCAACAGTGACCTCGACCTGTTGTGAAACAGGCTCAACTCAGTGGTAAGAGGCAGCGCGCTAACCGCTTCCGCCACCCGTGCTACCCTAATAATCCTGTACCCAAAGTATATCATTTAATTAAACAATAACCAGGTTCATAAGAAATAATGTTTTAAGACTTGTTGTTTGCTAATTAGAAGAAAACCCTTGCGCATTACATTTATACTAAAAGAGTTCTGAACACTGTGAACTAAGTTTTCCTTAAACATACCAGTTTAATACCTTGAGTTAACTATACTACGTAAACATTTAACAAACTTCACAAACTCGCATTGTATAATAATATTATTACAAAGCTTTAGACAACAGCTTGTGGCAAGTCATCATCTCCCACTCTAGTTTGAGCATTCTACTTGCAAATTTACTCCATAAATTATGACAAGCGCTGCAATGTCATACAAGAAACCATGTGCAAAGCACATTCGATTTTAGTCAAAAGTTCCATTTCGTTACGTGAATAAGTCTATTACAAACTTTTTAGGCATCGATAAACTAAAAAAACTATCAAAGCTATTACTAAATTAGATTATAGGGAATATTACTATTGGATTAAAGAACATGCAGTCAAACCTTCCGGATACGGGCACCGAATGAACGGAACAAAGTGCCATAATAGAGCATTATCTTTTATATATAGGTGTTACCTGGATGACATAACCTTTAAGACTCCACTGAAAGTGTCAATTAACGCACGACTATATTGTATATCTCAGTTTTAGAGAGATGAAGTAAGGAGAGGCCAGTTCGACTGTATATCTAAAGCTATATGGAGTGGGAGTTAAAGTAATAGAGCTGTATTCATATACATTAATTTTTGCATAACTCCCATCATTTATCAAAATACTCATATTCATTAATTGGTGGTCAATATCTAAAACTAATTATAACTCTTTTCTGATAATGATGCACAAATTCTTTCAACATAACCTGGACTGCCCATGGCCATGGAGATATCATCCCTCGCATAATTGCGATCTGTCGTTCCAGACCCTCTTTCATTTCCTTCGCTGATTTGCTTAGCTATTTCATCTACAGTAACCTTTTGATCAGTGTTGATGTCATCAGTTTCGTTCACCACCGGAGGACTTCGAAGTAAAGGTCCATAATCGGTGTCTTGCCTGACACAAAAGAAAATATTCGATATTGAATGAGCGTTGAAATTGCCAAAACTATTGGAAAAAGTATAATGAATTACTATATGAATGTCTCCTGACGAGTTTGGACAGTATGACGTAGGGAATTCCGGAACCTTTAAAAATTGCAATTATTGAAAGAAATAACAAACTTGTGCTGGTAAAAACAAAGGAAATAACTTATGGACCTGTTGTATTATCCTTTTTAGAAATTTTCAACATGTCTAAATTGAGAACATTTACGCAAAAATATTCTGGTAAGTGTATTTGGCTCCCCTAATTTGCCAGTAACTGTTGTGAACTGAACAAGGTTTTTTCCAACCTGTGCGGGATAAGCATTGCATCAGTACGCCTATATATAACCTCATATAATAATAATTGAGGGTATGGATTTTGGCAGTAGGGTAGGTTATAACCTGTCACGTCGGAAAAACAGCGCATGATCTGCATTGGTAAAATGCTCTACCACCCAAACAGGTGGGCAAGTACACATTAAACAATGGTATATAGTTATATCATGGAATCCAATGTCAAGTTACAAATATGACATCACAGCAAACGAATAATTTTGGAATATTGTTCTTTTCAGTCTTGAATATGAAGATGAGCTTTCTTTACCTTTTTCGATTGCGTTATCCTGCACAACGGCATACCACTGCAGAATATTATACAAATAATGAATGTTTATGAGTTCAATGGTAAAAGTATATTCATGAGGTGAAAGATGGAATTTTCCGCTGCTGAGCGTGCAATAGTTTTTTCCATTTTCACGATCGTGAAAAAGGAAATTTTATTTCAACGTCACGTGATCATATTCAACCAATTCAATGACGAGAATATACTAAGGTGTTATTAAAAAGGGTTGCAGAATGGTAGAAGTAGCTATGCGTCAATGTCATTGTTTTCTTAGTGTTTTCGCAGAATTTGATGTCGACTATCTCAATAAATGTAGTTACATGGACAAACGCATTCCCTCTTGCTCTGTACATTGCAATTTTTCACACCTTTCTACCCACTTTTGGAAAACACACGTTGGTGTGTGAGGAAACACACCTTGGCGTGTAAGAAAACCCATCATGGTGGATTACAAAACAAACCAAGGTGTGTTATGGAACACACTTCCTTTTTGCATACCTTTTCTTACGCACTTTTGATGACCGTTAGGTGTGTTAAGTTGCACACCTCTTTAATGAAAACACACCTAGGTGTGTTCGACAACACACCTTTGACTTTTCATAGAAACAAACCTTGGTGTGTTACAGAACAACCTCACACGGATTTTTCAACAAAACACAACAAGTTATGAGAAAGGAAATGCTTTTGAAAGTGGCTCAATACATTTTTAAAAGATAGTAGATTTTAATTGCTATTTAGATCCAAATTTTTCGACAATTGTTGTTGATTGAAAAACAAAGAGAGTCTGATTTGTATAAAACAGTGACCGAGGAGTTTGAAAATTTTCAAAAAATATCCAAAACTGACATCGCTATGGTAACAATACATTTCAAAATGGCGGATATTTTGGTTTTAAAGTAATTTAGCTTGAACATAACATCGGTAACCCCATTGCTCATTTCATAAAATGCTTTATTTTAGTATATGAAATTATTTCAAATTCTGCAGTCGCGTACCAATCTAGAGCAAAAGGTGATTATTAGTTATAACAATTTTTCGGCATGACAGAAATCTTTACAACAATTTGATATACTATTAAAACGAAATCGTTTTTTTGAAATAAAAACGGGGGTTCAATGATATTAATTTCGAGTTAACAGGGACCGCGGATAATTTTTTTACTAGAGAGGGGGGGGTGTAAAAATGTAAGAGGGCACAGTAGCAATAAAATCGAATGTTGAATGTGTGAGATCTTAAGAGGGTATAGAGATCATGGCTTCTGAGATTTGCACTTTGAGGAGCGCTATCACAAGAATTCTCTGTAATTATTTGGTCGAACGAAAAGCAGTGTATTACTAAATCTACCGATCGTACGCCAGAACGCAGTGAATCACGGAATGATCATAAAATGGCTTCGTCTTCGAGACCGTCTCTCATCCTATTTAGACTATACGTTCGGAAAATATCTATCTGCGTATTGTAGCTTATCTAACCTTCCAATCTAGATTTTGTACAACCAACTCCTGATCGTTAAGAAAAGCCCTTTGCAGTTAGCATGGCTGGCGTATATAATGTTTCAGTTTAGCTTACATGTTTATAGATGTGAAAAATTATAACATGTTATCATATAATATTTCTACGAATATATTGAAAAAATATATTGGGCGATATATCGGTATGCTCAAGTTTTATGCGGTCTATTAACGATTTGATTTTTGTTGTGTATCATTTTATTCCTCGACATTTAAGAAAAGCATTTCTATATAAGAGCTTTATATATAACACAAAATCTGAAATATTTACTGGTGATTGAGTTTTGTTACTCTACAAAAAATTAACGATAAATGTATAAATTCCGCAATGCGCACGGACTGACAGACTAGCGTCTAGTCTTCTTACTACGCGCGCAAAGGTTCCTGCACAGAGTCACAGATTAAAGATCGAAAAAGATGTCTCACTAGGTATCTTTCCCTGACATTTTGTGTCCACGTACGATTTTCGCCTGGCAAAACGGCGGCGATTGCTGACGCAATGCCGCATCATCTTATTGCTAGGATACACGCTCGTTCTTTGTTTTGATTCACTAACTGAAAACAATGTAGGGTTGTAAGCGTATGAATTGACCAAATAAAATGTGCCAAAAATGTACCTATAATTTTCGTACAATTTGTATATTATATTATGAGTTCTGTGATTCTTTCATAAGTTGAGCAGTGGTTCAACGAAGTGGCTATATTTATTGGACCGTAAACGGACTTAACCAAGTTATATTTCTGCACTCTGCCCCCGTGCGCTACAACTCGCGTTTGATTTCCTACAAGCTACACAATATATACATAATTAATAAAATACTGGTATTTTGTCAGTGGTATTATTGAGCAATTCGTACATGTTTCGGTTTTGGAAGAAATTTCGCTGTGTCCACACGCGGTTTTATTTCCGAAAACAGAACCTTCCAGTTCTTCTATATAGACTACAAGCGACGACTTGAAAACAAGTCGCCATTTTGAACCCTTAAACCCAACCCATGCTTGGAAACATGAACAACTTCCTCAAAATATTTCCTTTATAACTGCTTCTTTCTTCCACACCACTTGTAACATACGTTAAAAATAGCATATTCTTGTAATTGCATGTTTAAACTCGCAAGTTTAAACTGTACGTTTTGCAATGATTTCCGTGTTTCTCTCTGTGTTAACACGAACTAAAAGATATGGCCGGGTATTCTTTAATCGCACTGCAGAAATACTTGTTAACAAAAATTGCAAAATGTAAAATAACAGTGTGGACACAACGAGTTCCCCTCGAAAACCTACGAATTTCTCAATATTAGTAATATCATGTAATACCAACATTTTCTGTAAGGTGTAGGTGGTACACGTAAGTTGTAGCGCACGGGGGCACAAGGAACAACAGCGCCAAAAGGAACAACAGCGCCGTAAATATAGCCTGGCAAGTCCGCTTACAATCCCGTAATTCGTAAATATAGCCACTTTGTTATTTTAATGTTATACATAGTATACCCTAAGAAAATGGCATGACAATTTAAATAAAGTGCAACTTGCATAATATCATAATTGTTATTAAAATTAGTTATCATATTTAACAATCAGGTATAGTATATTTAAAATACCTCAATAAAATTAAACTTGCCAATGTAAACACATGTGGCTGAATGCATATTATTTTGAATTCGGCAGAAGGTATCATATAACTTAATATTCTGCCCATATTTGGGGAGGAGGGCGGGTGGGGTTAAGCTGACTTTTACCGGCCAAGGTCTCAGTGATTCTTTGTGTAATTCTACTAATTAAAATTTCCTAGCTATACATATATATATCCCAAGACACTTCACGCGTGTCTGGATGCGCATGTGTCTGAGTATTGTACCACATGCGCTTGGTGAGAGCAAGAGTATGGTGTATAAATACGAAGTCACTCACATCTAGACTGCGTTACAAGCTGCACTGACGAGCCGTTCAACGGAGAAACATGCATGTCTGCAGATTTGACTATATATATCGCGTGTTTTGGTTCACGAAATGCCAAATTAAAGAGTGCTCGATATCATATGGATAGAGCAAATATAGTTTTCGCTTACCCCAATAATCATCAGGCAGTGACAAGTATCGAAAGGCCTGCCGGAAGGAAGGAAGCACATAAGGGGCAGGACGCATATAAGCGGTCATTTCTTTCGATAATTGTCACTGCCTGATGATTCTTTTACAGATCAAACAGCCTGTTGCAGACCAGTTTTGAGGTAAGCGAAAATCTATAGAGACCTTTAGATCGAGGTTTACGCCGAACCGCTAACGTCTACGGGTCACGTGACCCTATCCCGACGCCACGTTTGAGGTTTTCAACGCGAGTTTTGAACGTCAAGAGGTGGGTCTACGCGTTTGTAATTTCCCTCAGGGTTTATTTGGGGTTTTTTTATATCATGTTTCACGTATCCACACTATGCGCATATACAGTACTTATCATTCTAGCAGGAAAGACGAATTTGAAGTCGAAATAGTTGATTCTTCGCATTTTATTTTGACTCGAACATGATACGCTTGGAGGAGCGAAATCCAACATGACGGCGATCAACACTTGATTCTTCGGTAGACTTTAAGACTTATAAAGCGCATTTCACCTCTCGTTTAGATCCTTCGAAGAACATCATCTGAGTCGACTTCAAATCTAAGTCGAAAAATGTTCATCTAAGAACTTCAAATCTAAGTCGAAAAATGTTCGAACCGCAAACGGCAAACCGCTAACGTCAAACGGCGGTTACAGGTTTGCGGTAAACCTGAATCTAAAGGTCTCTTATATATAATTATACAAACCGCGCGAGAGGTCTTTATCTGATTTAAAACATCCAGGCGCAGCCGAGTGTTTTAGATCTGATAAAGGCTGAACTGCAAGGTTTGTATATGACTTCTAAAATGACTCGTTTAGGACGTTCACTGGCGTTGGAATTTTGAAGATTGATGTTATCTACGCAGTAAAAATTGAAGGAGAAAATTTGAGCAAGCCTATATCAAATACATAGATCCCTGATAAAATGGTTATCGCACTCATGACTCGGTGATATCAGTTTATACCTCTCGGTACGATATCATAATTATGATATCGTCCTCGAGCGATAAAACTGATATCATCTCATCCCTCAATCATCTCATCCCTCATATGATAACCTATACAAATATATATGTATAGGTTACCACATGAGGTGTGAGGTGATATCAGTTTTATCGCTCGAGGGACGATATCATAATTGTCGCGAGGGAGCGCAGCGAACGAGGGACAATTGTAATATCGTCATGGGAGTGATAATACTGATATTACCGAGCCCCTCATGTGATAACCTGTTTATTACATACTTGTGCCTTTATCAGGCTTCAAATATAGGACAAGCTTCCTTTACCAAGGCTTTTCAGATCCTTTTGCTTTGCATTAAGTGCTTCTCGGGCTTTTTTGAACGAGGTGAAGGGGATTTAACTCGTTGCTCAGCCGGGGTAGTCCTTTTCTTTTACGTATCGATTAAAAGGAGCGAATTATCCGGAAAGACAGAGGTTCGTACTTCTCTAGCTCCGTCTGGTTTTCCTATGTAGATGAAAGCCATGAAATTGTCCATAACCTCCGGTTTTATGACTTCTCAGACGTCCTCCGTATTATATTTTTCCTTATTCTACCCCTGAGTTCTTCTTTTGGTATTTGAATTTTTATTTTCAGCAATAAACTCGTCTACTGACACATTCTGAAATCTCAAAGGCGGCGGCCATCTTGAATGTTTTGAGCGGGACAAAAAGCGATGTGACAAAAAACGATATCAGTGACAAGATTCAACTACTCAACAAATTTTACTAGGCATCTTTTTTACTATTTAGTTTCGTACCACAAGATATGGCACTCATCAGATAAATTTTTTAAGGCTAATTTATCTGATGAGTGCCACATCTTGTGGTACGAAACTAAATAGTAATAAAGATGCCTAGTAAAATTTGTTGAGTAGTTGAATCTTAATATAATTATGCTCTGGATATCCATTGAGCACTCTGCCAAAAGTTTATATAACCAACGACACCAAATTATATATATATATATATATATATATATAGTCAAATCTGCAGACATGCATGTTTCGCCGTTCAACGGTTCGTCAGTGCAGCTTGTAACGCAGTCTAGATGCGAGTGACTTCATATTTATACACCATACTCTTGCCCTCACCAAGCGCATGTGGTACAATACTCAGACACATGCGCATCCAGACATGCGTGAAGTGTCTTGGGGCCAGAGTGCTCAAACGACCACAAGGGAAGTGAGCTTTTGCATTATAGCTTATATATATACGTGTAGGTTTAGGTCTACGAAACACAAAGAGTGCTCGACAACATATAGTTAGAGCAAGTTATAGATTTTCGCTTACCTCAAAACCTGTCTGCAACAGTCTGTTTCATCTGTAAAAGAATCATGCCTGGTCACTGCCTGATGAATCTTTTACAGATGAAACAGCCTGTTGCAGACAAGTTTTGAGGTAAGCGAAAATATATATATATATTTCATCTGTAAAATAATCATCAGAAAAAAAAATAATCAGCTGTTTCATCTGTAAAATAATCATCAGGCAGTTTACAAGTATCGAAAGAAATGACCGCTTATATGCTTCCTGCCGGAGCGTGGGGGTGTATGTGGGAGACAATGTGTGCATGCATGGCTTTGTTTGCGTTGTTTACGCGAAATTTATTACGATGACGACACCGTGAAATTATTTCAGCTCTTTTCTTCGCTCCGGCAGGAAGCATATAAGCGGTCATTTCTTTCGATACTTGTAAACTGCCTGATTATTCTTTTACAGATGAAACAGCCTGTTGCAGACAGTTTTGAGGTAAGCGAAAATCTATAATTTGCTCCAACTATATGTTGTCGAGCACTCTTTGCGTTTCGTAGACCTAAACCTACACGTGTATATATATATATATATATATTAATACTTAAATGTTTTTGTTGCTACTCTGAGTTTCCTGCCGTAAAAGCAATCATGAGGCAACGGTTATTGCTTCTGAATGTAAGTTCGTTGAAGTTGCTGGCTTGCTGACGCGTGCATATAATTTCATATTTTGCGCGAGACCGTAATTTCCCGCTAAAAATCTTTTTTGATGTTGGCACAAAATCTCGGATCTTGAATTCATCAGAGGATTATTGTTTCCTTTTAAGATGCACAGTTTCTCTAGAGTGCACAAGCTACACTGTTTCCCACCGCTGTGCGGCATGCTTTAAAATTGACCAGGTTAAGGTGAAAGGTCGTCCATTTTGGTTTAGCTTCCAGACATATTTAGAAAGTTCCGTCTCGTTGGCGTAGGTAGCGTTCGTAAATGATTTTTTGTGGTTCATAAAACGTTCCTTAAATGAATTTGCAGTCATCCAGACGTAATGCTTAATTTCTCCATTGTCACTTTGCTACGACTTCAGCTTGATAAACAAGGCTGCTTTCCAGGCAACGCTGTCCGAGTGGACATTCTTTCACATTTCTGCAATTGCATTTTGTTTCAGATATGGCCGTGGCTGTTGTATCAGTAGTGTTTGTAGCTTTCGTTGTCTTAGAGTGGGATACGGTGGTTGTGTCTAGAAACGACGCTTCTTACATTTTCCATGCAGGAGTAACTTACTTTGATTGTATTACGGTTGAAAATCTTGTGAAACCTGCTCGATTTCGGAAATGTTTGTCGATGAGTCGTAAAAAGTTCTTAGCTACCTTTGTCTATACATTCTTGGTATAAAGTGGGTTGAACCAAATGGTCTTTCGTTGGCGATTTCTTCTTTGTTTGCTGGTTGCGTTGTTGTCAGAAACGTAGTTAAGTTTAGCATCGTAGTTACTTCGATGGAGTGCATTCTGGTATAGTGGTGCACATGTATCAAAAGATGACTGGTTCGCTGATAGGTGCGAAATTCGTTTGTTTATGGACTGTAGTATCTGTCTGATGATTGATGGGGGGTGGTTGGAATGGCTGTTTATATAAGGTTTCTGTAAGGTTGCTAACTCTCATTTCTAAGGTCAAGCGTAACGTCGAGGAAGTTTACTTTCTGATAGCTGACTTGGCTCGTGATCTTAAGGTTATATTTGCGGAACAGTTTGCATAGATCTTTTCGTGCATTGTCTAATACGCGTCCACTCTTTCCTTTGATTAACGCCAAGCCATCGTCTCGATATAGTCCAGATCCGACGAAATCTCTGCCGGACTTCTTCGAGAGGTCGTTTAGGATATAAAGGCCGACAAGTTCGCATATCTTGGCTCCGTCAAAATATACTTTTCAACAACGGAAATCCTTGGGTTAAACGAAATAACAATTCCTTATTTGATGTGACAATGGGATGTTTGTCTTGGTGAAATGAAAGCTTCGCGTTTGTTGAAATGCGTTTTAGTTCATTGTCAATCTTATCGATGTTGCCCTCTGATCCGTGTTTATAGAGGGTGGTAAAGGGGGGTTCGGATCACGTTTCACGTGAAGAAAAACAGCCATTTCACGTTTCACGTATTAAACATGGTGGGGGCCCAAGCTCACGAGGCGCCACTGTGGTTGGCGCCGAGCGAAATTTTTTTAACATTTGAAGCCCCCAGATCGACGAAAACGGCCGTTTCAGAGTCGTATCTGCCTCTTTTAGTTACCTTGTTCAGGGAACTAAGCTGTTTCCATCATTTTCATGAAAATTATTTTATTTTTTGGGGGGGCCGAAAGATATTCCGGCCCCCCCTCATATAACATTGGGGGGCCGCGGCCCCCCCGGCCCCCCCGCTTCCTACGCCACTGTTGACAACGTTAGTTTAAACATCGCTGTAAGTAATAGGTTATTATATTTAATTATAACCTTGTGCTCTTAATATTTTCATAAGTCTATACGTCAAACTTCAGAGTCAGATTTTTAATACTCAGAATAGTTTATACAATCGTTTTGATTCCGCATGAACGAAACTGAGAAGTACAAAATAATTTTTGTCGCTGCAAAATTTAAATTTCTAACCGCGACACAACTCACGCAACAAATAAAGAATCTATGAATACATATTCGGTAAATTTTTGCCTTATATAACTGCTTTAATTATATTATATAGAAAAGATACCCTTACCGAAATTTTCTTACCTGAATATATTACGCCAGCAATCCTGCGCTATCATTTTCGAAATTCTTTTCAATTTCGAGAAGGAAAATATATTGCTTGTATTTTTCAACATCTTTTCAAAAAATAATTTGAAATGAAAGTGACCTTATCCCGGAAACTTTTGCCCGCGTAGTATAGAAACTATAGAAACCTTTCTGCATGCTTACGTAATTTCTGTCATGTAGCGACAACTGAAAGACGAATATTGCCTGTATTGTAAATATTTCTAAAATAATTTTCATCTTTTAGACTCTACATTTTAGGAATAAAATAGTATCTGTAAAGTTTCTATTATAAATGCATATGTAGCAAAGTAGATGCGACACAGCAAAACACGATTGACATTGGGTATATAATGTAGTATCACAGGATATCTTACATGATTATACCACCCGACATACATATTAATAGATTATTCGGTAGAAATATGCAATTTAGCTTCTTGTTCGATAAGTTGTAAAACATCTATGTAGCACCTAAGATTTTTTTGCACTTCACTTGGTTGAACTAGAATACTGTATTCAGTATTCTAGTTCAACCAAGTGAAGTGCAAAAAAATCTTTGAAGTTTACCTTATCACAACCCGCACACCCTATAACCTATATATACAGAACTTACGGTTACAGCTCAGCAACTGGCCTCTGTAGCTCAGTTGGTTAGAGCGCTGCACCGGAATCGCAGGGCCGTGGGTTCAATTCCTGCCAGAGGACCTAGTGTTGCATTTTTCGCAATCGTTCCTGTTTAGATCATAAAATTGTGTATATATCTACCCACTTGGATTATCCACCTAACCCAGTATTCTATGTAGCACCTAGCTATATGCAATTTCAATTACAATTCCGAAAAAGATGAATTGCCTTTTCGCATAACATCATACAAAATAGATTAGTCTAAAGATAAAATAGGGCGAGGGGTTACTGTATGCATGCATTTCTATTTATATATACCAATATTTTACCTTCGTAATTCATAATTATCTTCGTTAGAATGGGACACAGGCACTTGTTCTATTTCCTAAACAAAAAATGGTTTCCAAATCGTAGGATTCTATATATGCTTTTAGCTCTCGGACAATATATAAAGCATATTGAATCTATTTCTAGAATAGAATTATTTCTATATTAATATTTTTCAATTCATCTGAACATTTCCCTTTTTCAAAACACAGAAACTGGTTGCCGCTTAATGTACATATAGTAATAAATGAATTTACACAGGCGGTACGTACAAATATATGGTAGTTCGTTATTTAGGTTATCCCGTAATGAAGAAATCAATTGAAGAATACTTTTAAATAGAAAAATTGAAGAAGAATACTAGAAAATATAGACTTTATCCATACTTCGTAATTCCGATTCCGTTCCCTGGGATACCCGCCACTTTCAAAATGCTAGCTCGACGCTCTACCAACTGATCTGCACTGTCAAGTTCGATATTGGCCTGGGATTTATGAATTATAATGCTGATTTTCGTGAACATACTCTTTTGTATCAATCATGCAGCATCGAACTATACTCACTTCTACAATGATATGAAATGTTGTGATAATGTTCACTCGGTAATATGATAGGAAGAAATGTTCTCGAGTGAATGATTCCAAACCACGTGTATTGACATTTTAAAATAATAAGATATTTATGCTAATTTATGTTAATTTTTGTCATGTGACCTGTGCTTTCAAAAACTATTTTGAAATCTTTACTATCTTCATTATGTTGATATTTGTACAAAAATAGACATTTCGCCTTGAAGAAGATTTTGGCAACGAAATATAAAGCGGTAAGAAAAGTGTATGACGAAATTATCGATTTGATGATCGAAGCTGAAATTGAGAAAACTGATTTTACAAACCACGATAGTTTCGTTACGGGAATCATTAAGAAATATGGTGATTTACTTGCAAAGCTGGAACAATATCAATCCCTTGGTTAAATTGTTGCTACAACACTGCCACCATTATCTACAAGCGATTGACGATGAAAATCAGACAGAGATATTGGGTAATTGGCCCATGGAACGTAGCAAGAAATCATGTCAAAGCCTGCATCCCATGATCGAGGGTTTTCATAAACTACTTTGACATCTTGATTATCTTTATTATGTCGATATTTGTACAAAAATAGAACTCTTTATTTGAAAAGGCCGTGTCTTTGTTGCGAAAAGTATACAACACCGCGTAAGCAGAAAATATTGCTCAGTGCCATGGAATCATCCACTTGATTCACTTCATTTCGTTTTTGCCAACTTGAATTCTTACCTGTTCAGGTACATCATAAATGTGATTCGTAGTATAATAGATATTCGTCGGATGTGATGGATCATGTACGTTCTGAGGATTGCAATTTTCGATTCTTTGGTGGAGAGACCTATTACGAAACCACGAAATAATTAAATAAGCTCAAGAAAAAATATGGTAGAAACCAGAATATTAATATGAGCTAATTTGAAACATGTTTGGTCATGCGACGAAACAATTTTAAATGGTGCATAAAGAATATTAGAGTGGACAAATTTCTTACGAATAGGAAAAGATGAACTCTGGAAAAGATGAAACCTACGTAAAACCCTTCACACCGATTTAAGAATATTAAGATTGTTGTTTTGTCTTTTATGCATCATTAAAGTCTAAATGAACTCTGTGTTTTCCACAAAACTTAAAATCAATCATAAACAAAATATCTATTTATTACTGTGTTTTCTTAGGTGTTCAGAATTACTGGGTTAGCAGTTTCTGCAAAAGCACAATCTCATATCAATGACTATTCTGGCAAAATTTCACAATTGTATGAAGTTTGCGTTAATGGATGGCACAGCTCTTCATTACATCGAATTTGAACGTTACATTTGCTTCGCTTCTGTGTGAAATTTTTCTTAATATTCATATGATATTAATTACCTCATTGGAAGATGAATGCCATTTGATTCGAGTAAATTCACTTGGTGCGATTGAATTTGCTAAAGAACAAAAGAGCATCTTATATAGCATGGACATCTACATTAAGGAACAGAGAAATGAACGCGTTGTTGGAGAATAGGGCGTGACTACCACGAATGGACTAGTGAAGTATGTCATGTAACTTGCGGGGCAGAAAGCATGTCATTGGAAATTTTTGAAATTTGTATTTTTAGCGTGGAAATTATATGTTTTTGAGTAAAGAATCGAAGAATTAAACGCGTAAAGAGTCTAAAATATCACACGCGCAATGCGCCTTGCAACAAACGCGCAATCAAATATCTATCGAGTATTGATATCTTCATATTTTCACGTAATTTTTTCACATATGACTACCGTAGAATTTAAATATAAATATTAATGCCCAGCAAATGACTTTCAAACACGGGACTTAATACAAAACGAATAAAATTTATTTGCTTAATATATTTATCACAACATCTCCAAAGCGTTTAAACTTATTTACAAGAGAGTGCTATATCTATTACAAATTTGCCAAAACGGTTCCAAAATTCAAATACACGAATAAGGAGGAAGAAGAGAAAACAACGTGTCAGTGTAGAATTGTTAGTAGCAAGTTAATTAACTAGTTGTCAGTGTTAGTAATTAGACCTATTCATGTGCGTGCCAAGTTATTAAAATTGGTCAAGAGGATTTGACCTAATGTTAGCATTTAAAACAGGATTAATTTCAGATATTAAAAGGTTTTCACGACTGAGACTGAAGATCAATTTCAGAAGTACCCTTGGAAAGGATTTTAAAATCAAACGCAGAAATCTGATGTTTGGTGAAGCACGTATGAGCTAGTATGCTGGACATTGTGGAAATGGAACGTTCCTTTCCAGTCAAAGGAGAAACACCCATATGCTCCGAGATACGTGTGTGCATGGACGTGTCGGTATGTTTGACCAACATACAATGCATCACAGCATTGACATTTATACAAATACACAACATGTGATCTCAGGGCAACAACACGAATGGAAATAAGTCGATAAGCAGAAGAGAGTATTTTATGAAATTGTGAGCGAATTTGAAGACCATGATGACAAGTTTAGGAAAGACAAAAGTATATAACCTTTTTGGAACAAGTGTAAACTTTATCGTTAGTGTTATAAATCTTGTCAAGAAATGATTTGATACAGCTATATCCAGAAGTGCTATAGGATAGCCATTATGAGAAAGAAAATATTTGCAAGCGAATAGGGATTTTATGTCTCATCTTCTATGTCTTTTTGTTATGTAGTTATCAGGGACACTGCGGGGGAGATGGGTTGATATTATTCACTTCCGTTTTTGCCCCTGCATAATTTTGCCGGGGGTTTTACTATAAATTGGATTCACACGTGTTCATCGATCTTTTCAGCATCGTGTTCACCGACTACAGTAGTCCAGTTTACACTTTTTGAAATAATTTTATCTATCTGATCCTTTCTACGTGATCCTTTCTACTTTCTACATTTTACAAGGTATTTGAACATTTTCATTTCCTTAATATACTCACTTTTATCTATATACTTGCTTATTATATAATTTTAATTGTGTGCGCTTTTGCGGTCTAGACATTCAATCGATTTGTGAGTGTTCATTGTTTTGTCGCATCCCTCCTCGTGTGATTTATTTTGTGTTCTAACATAGGTATAATGACTAGTGCTCCCCCTACAGTTTTAGTGTTAGGACATTCCTTTATTCGTCGTCTTCGCGACGATCTTTCGAACCAATTTGATCCGCGCGCTCGTGTTGATTTCAACCTTGCTGAACGCGCTATTGTTTCCATGTTTGGCATTGGGGGTCGCACTATTAGAAAATTACAAGGATTTGATTTACATGTTATCAATCGACTTAAACCACATATCATTATTCTTGAGATTGGAACTAACGATCTTTCAAACACAACACCCAACATTGTCGTTAAGAATTTGGTTAAGCTAGTGCGGCTATTGTTTGACGAATTTTCCACACACGTGGTGGGGGTTTGTCATGTGATACCTCGTTGTGATTCCTTCCCGAATGCTGACAGTTTCAATGAGTCAGCCCATATTTTCAATTGTTTGTCTAAGCCTGCTTTAGAGTCTATACCTAATGTTTTTTGTTGGACACACAGGGGTTTTTCTAACCCTTCTATTAATTTATACTTGCCTGATGGCGTTCATGTTAATGCCCAAGGTCAGTACTCACTGTATAGAAGTTATAGGGGAGCCATTTTGAAGGCCCTTCGTATGCTTAAATAATCTTATTTTATAATTAAATCATCAGTTATTGTCTACTGACTTTGTTCTAATTTTGATAATTTTCAATCAATAATATCTCATATTTTGTTATTCAAATAAGGAGAAGCTATGTATCCCTTAATCACTGCATGAATTTACTATACATTACTAAATGTTGCACCTTGTTGGGAGAAGTTATGTATCCCAGGTGGTTAAGTTATCACTAGTTTTTATGGCAGTAAAGGCCTTGTTTTGCGGCGGCAACTTGTCAGCCATGCCTGGCCAGCCACGTCATGTCTGATTACGCCATCTTGTTTGGGAGAAGTTATGTATCCCAGGTGGTTAGGTTATCACTGGTTCACATATGTTTATACCACTTTGTTTGGGAGAAGTTATGTATCCCAGGTGGTACCACCTTGTTTGGGAGAAGTTATGTATCCCAGGTGGTTAGGTTATCACTGGTTCACATATATTTATACCATCTTGTTTGGGAGAAGTTATGTATCCCAGGTGGTTAGGTTATCACTGGTTCACCTATGTTTATACCACCTTGTTTGGGAGAAGTTATGTATCCCAGGTGGTTAGGTATCACTGGTTCACATATATTTATACCACCTTGTTTGGGAGAAGTTATGTATCCCAGGTGGTACCACCTTGTTTGGGAGAAGTTATGTATCCCAGGTGGTTAGGTTAACACTGGTTCATATATGTTTCCACCATCTTGTTTGGGAGAAGTTATGTATCCCTAGATGGTAATATTTTTTGCCTCTTGTTTTCTGCAGCATATTTTCATTTATAATTGTATGCCATACCAGGGGTATATTTCTTATGGCAACAATGCTGCTTTTCTGTTAATTTTTAATTCCAGTATGAGACGTTCATCCCGTCAGAAACGGCCAACGAGAAAGGCTGGTGTAGCGACTCCGGAAAGGGGGGAGCCGCCACGCCGTAGACCGCGTCGGGAGCCTGAACCAGTCCAACAGGAGATGCCTGCAGTTCCAAATGGCCTCCCTGATGGTATGCTCGAGAGGATTGTGGCAACTGTGACCGAGCAAGTGACACAGCGCCTAGCTCCATTATTGCAACCAGTACCAGTCGTCCAGCCAGTACCAGTCATCCAGCCAGTGCCAGTCATCCAGCCAGTGCCAGTCATCCAGCCAGTGCCAGTAGAGCAGTCAGCCATACCATTTGTTCAACCACCAATCGTGCCAACAATACAGCCGACCAGTATTCCAGTTATGCCTTTACAGCAGCCAGGTCCACCACTGCCCGGGGTTATTTGCCAACCAGCCATCATGTCCTTGGTCCAAAGTGGCATCCAAGGTGCTCATGCAGTCATTGCAGGTGAGAGTTTGCCTTCAACTGGGAGCACCCCTGGTTTATTATTCAGGTCTTCCAGTCTCCCTCTTGATGCCCGTGTTTCAGACAAGTTGAAATCAAAAATTTGGAACGATGAATACATCGAGCTTAGCTCTTTATTGTCCAGTTCTGCTGCTGAAGAGCGTTTCAAAATCAGTGTTTCAACGTCCAATCGAGATGCTCCGTCCTTATTTTTGGAGCCTAGTGTTAAAACCCGTAAAATTAATTCGTTTGAGACATGGTTGCAGGCCTTTCATATCTTTGTAGGGATTTACACCAGCAAATATCCTTCTGAGGCCCCTGCCCTCATGAAGTATGGTGATATTGTTAGGGACCTGGCATCTAGGGGACACAATTGGGGTTTTTATGATGAGAATTTCCGTTTTCTGAAACAAAGCCATAAGCAGTTGCTACAATGGGGTGAAATTCATTGGGAACTATGGCTTCGTTCCCAGCCTGTTCAACACAAGAAATCACCATCCTTGTCTAACGACCGGGGGCACTCGTCTAATTCCAATGGTATGTCTCGGCATGTCCCTCGCGGTTTTTGTTTTAAGTACCATAAAGGAGGTGACTGTGATGGATGTGATCACAAACATTCATGTTTTAAATGTGAAGGAACCATAGAGGATTCCAATGTAATTTTCGTCCCCAAACTAATTTTCGTCCCCAAACTAATTTTTCCAATTCCAACGAAATGCCAAAATGTCCCCAGCTTCCGGTGTCTCCCCTGCCAACCCCAATAAGATATGATAGGTTTGCAGTTTTCTTAGATGGTTATCCACTTGACAAATTTAACTATTTAATGTCTGGTTTCAAGTTTGGGTTTTCTTTACACTTTGAAGGACTTAAACAGTCCTTTGAAGCTAATAATTTATCATCATGTATCGATCATGCAGATGTTGTTGACAAAAGTTAGCTAAAGAGTTAGATGCCCATAGGCTGGCCGGTCCTTTTTCTGCACCACCGTTCTCCAATTTTCGGATTTCCCCTTTGGGGGTTGTACCAAAAAAGACTCGTGGTGAATTTCGTTTAATTCACCACCTTTCTTTTCCAAAAGGTACGTCTGTTAATGACGGTATTTCATCAGAAAACACAACTGTTAGTTATGCTACTATTGCTCATGCTATACAATTAATTAAGAAGGCCGGTCGTGGCTGTTTCCTTGCCAAGACAGACATTCGCAATGCCTTTCGTCTCATTCCCATACGCCCAGAGGATTATGACCTTCTTGGAATAAAATGGAAAGGTGTATACTATTATGACCGGTGTATGCCTATGGGTTGTTCTAGCTCTTGCAAAACTTTTGAGGTTTTTAGCACAGCTGTTGAATGGATTGCCAGAAGAAAATTGCTCATAGATTGGATCCTTCATCTGTTGGATGATTTCTTAATTGTGGCATCCCTTCATCAACTGTGTAAGAAGCTCGAACTGTTTCTTAAAGTATGTGATTATTTGGGCATCCCCATGGCACCAGATAAAACAGTAGGCCCATCTACCACTCTTTCATTTGCAGGCATCGAGCTTGACACCATTGAAATGGAAGCTCGCCTCCCCTTGGATAAATTAGAGAAAGCTACTAATTTAATTTCAGAATTTTTGCGTCGTAAAAAGGTCACACTTAAAGAGGTGCAATCACTTTGTGGGTTGCTCAATTTTGCATGTGCTGTAGTTTCACCAGGTCGAGCATTCCTACGTCGTCTCATTGACCTTACAATAGGTTTGCGTGCTCCTCACCATTTTGTTCGCCTGAATAAAGAAGTTAAAGCAGATCTTGATGTTTGGCAAAAATTTTTAGTGGATTTTAATGGGAAAAGTTTTTTCTTAGATGATAATTGGAATACTTCACCCCAGTTAAATCTTTATACGGATGCAGCTGGTAGCTTAGGTTTTGGGGCTATTTTCGGCAATCACTGGTGCTATGGGGCGTGGCCTAACAATTGGTTAACCTACAATATTGCGGTATTGGAATTCTATCCCATCGTGCTAAGTCTCTACCTTTGGGGTCAACATATGCAAAACCAGTCCATTTTATTTTTCACTGATAACGAAGCCCTGGTTTCAGTTATTAACAAACAAACCTGCCGGGATAAGACCCTAATGTTTTTTGTCCGGAAGATGGTCCTTATCTGTTTAAAACGCAACATCTTATTCAAGGCCAAACACATTCCAGGCATAAAAAATAAGTTAGCTGACTCATTGTCTCGGTTACAGGTCCACATTTTTCGTCAACTTGTTCCACTGCAGACGGACCCCCAACCAACTGTGATCCCACAACATTTGTTGCCTCAGAACTGGCAAATGTAGTGAAGACTCTCATCACTTCAAGTTTACAACCTTCTTCAAAACCCACCTATCACAGAGCATGGAAATTATTCGAGCTTTTTCACCACTCTGTCTTTCAATCTGCACGATTTAACTTTCCCGTATGTCCAGGTACACTGGCTTTATTTATTGCACATTTGTTCAACCAAAATTATGCGCCATCAACAGTTAATACCTATGTGTCTGCATTAGGTTATTCTCACAAGTTATATGGTGTTCCAGACCCTACAAAATTTTTTTATATTATACAAATGCTGAAGGGGTATGGGAAATTGGGACATCGACTTGATGTTCGGCTTCCCATAACCCTACACATTCTTCACAAACTTATTGATGTCGCTGGGGTAGTTTTACCAACTTATTACGAAGTAAGCCTATTTCGAGCTATGTGCGTCTTGGCATTTTTTGGATTTCTACGAATTGGGGAAATTACCTCGTCTAAGCCTAGTCTTCCCATGCCATTGCAGATCAATCAATTATCTAAGCAATTCGATACAAAGGGTCAAATAACACATCTTACCCTAACTTTTTATCAATATAAACATAGCTATAATCAACGACCCTTCTCAATTGATATCTTACCCCAACAGGTACATTGTCCTGTTAAGTTGGTGTTTCATTATTTATCCTTGCGAGGAAGCCTCCCTGGGGCCCTGTTTTTAGATAATACTGGCCGCCCTATAACACGTGATTGTTTCTCCAACTATTTGGCTCTGACAATAAAGCATTGCGGTCTTGACCCGGCAAGGTATAAAGGACACAGTTTTCGTATCGGTGCTGCCTCATATGCAGCTAAACATGGTATGTCTGATGCCCAAATTCGGACACTCGGCCGATGGAAATCCAATGCCTTCCACAAATACATACGTATTTCTAATTTTTCTACCTAAGTCTTAATCTGTTTAGTTACACTGGCGGGGCAGTGTAACGCTCATGTCTTTGATCCAATTGCAACATCTTGCACGGGCGGACGTTGTGGTTGGATCGAGATTTTTCATATTCAGCTAGCATGGGCAGCTGTCTTTATTACTTTATCTAATGTAATTGATCCAATTGCAACATCTTGCACGGGCAGATGTCGTGATTGGATCGATGATTTAGTTATTTAACAGCGGATATTTTTGTCAGTTAGCATGGGCGGCTGTTTTGAATTATTCGCTCCTTGGTCTGATTGCTGCGCGTGCCTGGGGTGGGGCTACATCACATCTTGTGATGTTGTGGCGTATATTTTGCCCTGCACCTTTACTGGGCTTACGTTGTCAATGATTTTATATTTGATAATTTTGTGCTATTTTATAAAAGATTATTAAACGGCTATGGGCCACTTATGCCCATAGCCAATTTATCCCAAAACATGTGTTTATTACTATATACAACTCCTTCCCAGTAAACCGAGCTCAGGCACGACAGCAATATTGATGTTTTCATAATAGAGGTGAGGCATAAAGAAAATATTTGCAAGCGAATAGGGATTTTATGTCTCATCTTCTATGTCTTTTTGTTATGTAGTTATCAGGGACACTGCGGGAGATGGGTTGATATTATTCACTTCCGTTTTGCCTGCATAATTTTGCCAGGGTTTTACTATAAATTGGATTCACACGTGTTCATCGATCTTTTCAGCATCGTGTTCACCGACTACAGTAGTCCAGTTTACACTTTTTGAAATAATTTTATTAACCCGCCTCCTCCCCAGACCTATACCTCTGTATACAAATATCATGTAAAAATTTTTCATCTTCATGTGGGAAGATCTCATTCTATTTAGTTGTATCTTAGTACCTGTTGAACTCTATAGTCATCTACGTGTGTTGGCGTATATTTTGCCCTGCACCTTTACTGGGCTTACGTTGTCAATGATTTTATATTTGATAATTTTGTGCTATTTTATAAAAGATTATTAAACGGCTATGGGCCACTTATGCCCATAGCCAATTTATCCCAAAACATGTGTTTATTACTATATACAACTCCTTCCCAGTAAACCGAGCTCAGGCACGACAGCAATATTGATGTTTTCATAATAGAGGTGAGGCATAAAAGGGGTTTTTATACTTTTCCATTTCAAAATGGAAAAAGAAATAGGAAGAGCAGATGTTAAAATAGCGAAATATAAGTGAGTAGAGTAGGCCTTTCTTGTACAACATTGGAATAAAGCTGTCAAAGTTGGTAAATAACCCCGTGTTTTCCGTCTTTCTTTCCACCTTCCGAGTGTCTTTCAAGCAGGCCGCCACATACACCCACGTGTCTCGGAACATATGGGTGTTTCTCCATTGACTGGAAAGGAACGTTTCATTTCCACAATGTCCAGCGTACTCGCTCATACGCACTTCACGAAAACATCGGATTTCTGCGTTTCATTTTCAAATACTTTCCACGAGTTCTTCTGAAATTGATCTTCTTATTCGTGAAAGTCTTTTAATATCTAAAAATAATCCTGCTTTAAATGCTAACATTAGGTCAACTCCTTTTGACCTATTTTAATAACCTGGCACGCTCATACATTTATTATAACAATGGATTTTCGTAGGTTATGAGAATAGTTACAAACATGAATGAACGATAAGTTAAAATATTTTACCTGCTCTTCTGGAGGCATTTCATAATCGTCGTCGCTCTCACAGGGCAAATACGCTGAATTTGATCGGTCATGAACATCCTGTTTGTGTGCCAAATTGTGATTGTAAAGTATGTATATTCCGGAATCTTTCTGCGATGGATCTTCTGCCCTAAAAAATTAACAACGAAAGTGAATCGATAGGCAATACTTTTCTTTTGGATAATATATGGTACGAAAACATAAAAACTGTAAGGTAAGCTTTATATAGAATACGTAAGAATCTGTAGGAATTTATACAGTATGTGTGTGCGAAACCGCAGGTTGGTCACTTTAATTATCGAATTAGTTTGAAAAGGACAAGAAATTATAAAAAAACCCTGAAAATAGAGTAATGTGGAATTAAAATCAGCAAATTAGAAGCAAGAAAATTATTAACATTGCCGAATTTTGGAATGTAGAGTTTTAGTCCTTTATACATGATCATGGAGAAAAATTATGATCTGGCAGAATTGTCAAAACTAAATGAAAATTTGTCATGTATAATATACTTTATGTATACTAATATTGTAGTTACCTTTGTAGTTCATGTTCCTCTTTAGGATCAGGGACATGCACTTGTTGTATTCCCTAAACCAAAAATAGTTTAACACTTGCACAATAATGTATAATGCATTTCCGAAATTAATGGAGTGTGTAATAATTATGTGCTGTAATTAATTAGTAAACAATTATAGTTAATGTGTTTTTGATATTATATAGCACGAATAGGCTACCGTGTTAAAATATATTTTATTAAAGATTAATTATAAGGATTAAAGTTTAATATAGATAGACAAAATGGTAGGATTCTATATGCTTTTACCGCTCGGGCAATTTATCATGCCTACTGAATATTTTTCTAAAGCAAAGGTATATATTAATGACAAATTAGGGTTGATTCGCGTGTGCCTAAAAGATATAAACAAAATCTCTTCTAGTCCGTGGCCGACGCTGAATTAAAGTCTACGGTATATATTAATATTTTCTTTATAATTTATCTAAGCATTTCCCTTTTTCAAAACTCAGAAACTGGTTGCTGTTTAATGTACATAGTAATAAAGCAATTTACACATACGTTACAAATATATGGTTTTTCTCTATGTTAGGTTATCCTGTAATGAAGAAATCAATTAAAGAATACTTTTAAATAGAAAAAATGAAGAAGAATACTAGAATACATAGAGAAATGTTGACTCGATCGATTGGTCTGACTTATGGCCGGTAACAGATTTTATGTGACTTGCCTCGACATTGCTATCCGAAAGAACGGTAACAGACGTTGCACGAACACAGTGGTTGGTCAGATGCGGCTCGATTCTTGAATTTTGGCTCATGACTTTCATCTTGTTAACCAACATCGCTTGACCGACTGGCGCTTGACAAAACCAAACCTCGTCAATATCTGGATTGAATTTGGCAGATTCTGGTCTCGGTCGCTGAAAAAGACTTTCTACGTTTGGGTTGAGGTGTTTCAGATAGTTTTCCAGTGTTTTTACGGGGCAACGAAGAGAATCTGGGGTTTCAAACATTTTCCCATCTGACTCGTCAGCACTGTCGTCGAGACCTCCTTGATGATTTTTTGTTGCCAACATTGCTCCAGGTAGGTCCTTTCGAAGTTCGCAGTACATTCTTTTGCCTGGAGTTTCCCGAAAAAACAGCATTTGCTTCAACAGTTTTCGTTGGTTTTCTCGTCCCCTTTTTCCAAAATAGAGTGTAACGTAAAACCATGCCGTTCGGAGTAGTTGAGACGGGTTTGTGGTTTCAGCTTCGCCGAGTTGTCCGGTCTTGAAAAGTTGTTGTAGTTGCTCCTTCGTTATGGGGTTTTTATGGCTTAATTCGTTGTTTTACAGTTTGTTGACATCGTTATTAAAGAGCGAACAACTCAAGTTCATTGCATGTTTAGTTACTTTACTTAAACTTTACTTTATTTTACCTTTAAATATCTTAACGCCGTATTTTGTGGCAGCTTTAGTCTTCTCTGGGATTGCCTTCTCAAGTAAACAATCAAGTTCGTCCTCAGAAGCCTCAGAAAAACGCGAGCCAGAAGCCATTTGTTTTAAAAAATGCGCCAGGAAAATGATTTTTTTGCTACTCGCTATCTATCAAGGAATAGATAGCGAGTAGAGTAGCCAATCAAATTACAGCATTTGCAATAGTATACTAGTATGATTCTACCAAAAAATATATATATATATATTTATGTAATGTTGCATATTCAATTCAATGTATATTTAGACTATTTATCTTAATTTTTGTAGAAGGAAAAAAGCGTGATGCTGGTATTCTGCCAATGTCCGGTCTTTTAGATTCCTTGGAACAGTATTCCAACAAGCCGAATGGTGAACCTTTATGCATCTATGGGGATCCTGCCTATCCTTTAAGGAGACATCTGCAAGCACCATACCAGCATCCCAACTTGACCACAGAAGAAGCTAAATTTAACCAGTCTATGAATTCTGTGAGGGTGTCTGTAGATTGGGTATTTGGTGACATCCTAACATACCATAAATTTTTAGATTTTAAGAACAATTTGAAGATTGGATTGAGTCCCATTGGCAAAATCTATTCTGTGTGCACACTATTACGAATTGCTCGGACATGCCTTTATGGCTCAAGCACTGGTTCGTATTTTGCAATCGAACCGCTTACATTACAGGAATATTTTCAGCTTTAAACTAAAATATTTGGGATGCACACTACCCTTTTGCCATCCTGCTTAATATGATAACCAGTGGACCTTAAATATTAGAATAGAATATCAACTCATTAAAGCCCAACATGTTTCCTTTCAAGGTGAAAATTGTTTAAACAGTAAAATGAGAAGTAGGACACACCAACCTGCATTGCGACTTAAAAGTTAACACAATGCACCCTGGTATGCCCTACTTTATTGCTTTACATCTTTACTTTTTTAGTCTAATGCCCCAAGTTAGCATGTCAAATATTCATTTGCATTTCAATTGAAATTTAATATGTCAAAGAAACTTAGAATATGTTACAAGTGCGCATACTGAAATTGAATTGTATTGAAATTGAATATTGTAATTATGCAATTTTTATCTGAAGGGAATATGTCTTGAAAATTTAATTAATGTGTTAAAATATTCAAACTTTAACTGAATAGATGAAAAGTGAAAATTATATTTGGTCTAAATAATTGTTTATAAACTGTTTAGCCCATTGAATGGTTAAAAATCTCCACCTAGTCAGTTTTTCACAGTTTTCAATAAAAAATGTTTACTTTTTTATGTTTTTAACAAGTTCAATGAGTGCATTGACCACTGCAAAAGTAACTGTTTGTTGTTGTTGTTGTTGTTGTTGTTGAAACTGTTGCTGGTGCTCAAGCAAATTTCTTTGAAACTGCTGTTGACTCAGCATTTAGTTTTTCATCAAGGCAATCTCTCGTTCTCTCAACTTGGTCGCCTCCTCCTGCTCGTTTCTTTTCACCTCCAACGACTGCTTTAAAATCTCCATAACATCTGCACTGCTTCTTCTTCGTTTCTTTTCTGGTGTGATAACGACGTCATCATCATTTTCTAACTCCTCCAAACTCTGTCGCCTTCTTGTTTCCCACAGACGTTCCGTTGCTCTTTTCCTCATTTCTTCTGCTGATGCCTGATTTTTTTTTCTTTATCCTTCAGTCTCTCTGCAGCCATCTCAATTCTCTGATCCTTTCTACTATATTGTCATCACCATGTCCTGCTCGGTGTACTCCACATCCACTCCACTTGCTCGTTCTTCCATTGCTTCTTTCTGCTTAAATTCTTTCAATATTTTTTCAAACTTTTCTCCGGCAGATCGCTGTGTCACTCTCATCTCAAGCTCTTTTAAATTATCTGATATGGTTGTCCATGCAGAACCTCTTTCCTTTGAATCAGCCCGAAATTGGTATGGCTCCACAAGCAAAACTTCTCGACGAAGGAACTCTTCATGAGTTTGCTTCCAAATAAACAATCCTCGTTTCTTTTTCTCACCATAATTTGTAGATTTGTTTTCACTTGCCATCTAAATACATTACAAGAAACAAAAACAACCATATAAAAACACTGAAGAAAAGCAAGACTTCAATAAAACTGATAAATATATCTATAAACATTGAATGACATTGTATAAATTTGTAAATATTTTTCACTGCTATCATTTTAAATTCCAGAAATATATTATATCAATATAACAATCCTGAACTCCATTTAAACCATGAATTGTTTGCAATAATGCCAGTTTTGCCGCACCGCAATTTGAAGAAACACACCGCATATAACAGCCATGTTTGAAATACATAAAATTATACATGCCAACTATACGCACATTCGGCTCTATTGCTCTATATTTACTTCCGTTTTCATAATTAAATTCATGTGTGTACATGCTTTTGCATAACTTGCACGAGGAAATGTTTTCTTTTCAATAAAGTGCAGAAAAACGAGAAAAAAAATTAACTTACCTTAGTTTTTGTGAAGTTGTTGTGAGGACTACGATATTTATCAAAAAAATCGTACTCAACAGCGCGACGGCTACGACTTTTGCGCGATGGCGTATACAAACAACGAGCTTTTGGCGCGAAAATGACGAATCTCGTACTCGTACTTGTAGGCCTGCTCTGGGATCTTAAATCGCCTTAAATCGCCTTAAATCGCATTAAATCGCATTAACTCGCCTTAAATCGCATTACCTCGCCGTAAATCGCGGCTAAAAAGTCGCCTAAACTGGTACTAAATCACCTAAACTCGCCAACCAAATTAAAATGCTGAAAATAGTAAATACTATATAGAGTGTAAACACCCTTTCCCCAGGAGAGGAGGGGGTTCTGGTTGTTTATTTCAGACAAGATTAGGAGGGGGGTTTATCGGAGGGGGCTTGCTGGAGAGAGGGGGCTTAGCCGAAACACAGGAAGTAACATGGTTATTGATTATAGCCGAAACAGAGTAATGCACTAGTCATTGGAAAGTCCTGTACCTCCCTACCCGGGGAACAGCGGGCATTAGATAAAGGTTGTGTCCTAATTCATACTAATCCCCTGCTATACGTGGCCTTCTTACTAGTCTATTTCCCGGCATGTCCCGGGTAGGGGGGTGCGGGCTTTCCAATATGACTGGTGCATAAGTTACATACTATCAAGCATAGGTATATAATATCACATAGGAACCCTTATATTGAAACAGAAAAAAGTCAGGATGGCAAGAATCAGTCTGCTTTCAATATTTGATCTATTTCGATAAGTATAATTAATATACCAATATTGTTAATGACATGAACTTCCAGTACAATTCATAAATTGTTTTGTTTTTCTTTATTTAAAATGGTGAGGGGCCTATAAATTACAGGGTAGAGGGCTTAATAGAGTATTTATGATACTCTAGCTTTTGCACAGTTCCTTTCCTACATTATTTATATACAAGTGCTGAAATGCTAAATTGCAGTAGTGCACAACATTTAATATTTTATATCAACATTTGAACAGTGTTGAAACTTACATCAATTGATGAACCACAGCATGATCCTAGACAACTTTTATAGTCAGCCTAGTTGTCCGCTTCAAATCGTTTTATTTAAGATCCATCGTCGTTTAACCAACTATGGTTTAACCGAGGTTTAACATTTTTAGCGTACGATCTTGGAGTCGATACCAAAACCTGGCATTTTCATGAATTCAGTTAAATACTTCATGTTAGCCACTGCGGAGGAGGGAGCCTTCTCTCAGGCTATCCAGCGGAAATTTATTATTCAACCACCGGAAACTTTATATAAACTAAATTTTAATATTAGTGAATTTTTATAAATACTGTACTTTATATATCGAGGGGAATTGAAATAAATACTAATCAATGTTGAGTTTTCTTAAATAAACACATGGAAATGAAATACTATATTTGCAACGTAAATTCAAGCTTATTTGGTAAGTTTAACACATATGTAAATTCGTTTGAATAACTATAATATATTGCCACATTGGAACATGCATGATCACAGTTTTAATATATTCTGTACCCTTGGAATTTCCAAGATATTGACAAGGCATGCATTCATGCATTTGGAAATTCTCAAAATATAGGATAGCAACCCCATGGGGTGCACTAAAACTTCTCGTTCCAACATTCCAGCCACAACCCTGATTTTTCAGATTTCCAATTAATTGTGGTTCCAGGCCTGGACTTAGTAATTAATATGTATTAGTATGCAATTCAATTTAAAAATACATGTTATTGTATACTGGTTTATGTTCTTCATTGTATTAATTCCAGCAATTTGGTGGTATAACCTTAAAATTAGTAATAGGGCAAAATAACAAGCAAATTAATAATAAGTTTCAACTGGGTCTTGTTTACATGACAGTTTAACCAGACCCCCTTGGGATGTGTGTGGTGGGGGGACTGGTGTACAGTACTATGCACTATTAATTTTGTATTATTACTGTATTTTGCTTAAAAGTCCTATACTTGCATATTTAATTACCATGTATTTTTTCTTAAATCGCCTTAAATCGCCCTAAAACGCCTTAAAACGCATTACCTAAAAGTTATGTTTTTCTTAAATCGCCTAAACTCGCCTTAACTCGCATTATCTCGCGGCGAGTTAAGGCGAGTTAAGATCCCGGAGCAGGCCTTACTTGTAGTCACTGCTAAAGCTCCCTATTGTGATGATGGCGGACGGAGACGAAATATTGAGCTCTTCTAATTTAAAGATATTTGGCTTGATGAATGCCGATTCATGTTTAACTAAACCGTTAAATGATAAAGCACCCCTGATTTATGATAGAGTGCGTTTAAAATGGACGCAAGATCTTTGCTTGCTAAAGGATTTATTGAGAATATTGTTGGCTTGGAAGGGTCATGTAAATCACCAGGTGGGAAATCTAAACAAAATAAAACTAAACAAAATTCCTGATTGATTCACGGAAAAGATGGCGAATCGCTCAAAGAATTTCTGATAAGTATCTTAAATAACGATTCCAAACGAGTTGATAAGACAAGCGATGGCTCTCACGCTCATGCGGCTGCAGAATCGGCCATCTCTGTCTCAGCGGGGGCGGAATTACACGATACCGTCCTTGGAAGCGGTTCTAATTCAACTGTAAACGATATTAACGATTTAAAAAACATTAAAATGGACATCTTAGTTCCGCAAAAGCAAATTGAATCGACGAATAAGGTCATCGATGCTACAAATGCTATAATTGAATCTATGAGTATAACTTCGAGCCCTTTGAAAATCGAGGCACAACATATGACCATCGAACCGAAGCTCTACTTGATCAGTGAATTTTCTGCTATCCTGAAGGAGAAAAATGAGATTATTTATGAAAAGAATGAAATCATTAATGACCTTCGTGAACAGTTCATCAAGGTAGAGTTCTCATCTGAGAAAAATATCGAGCAAATAGAACTTGAACTTGAGATAGACAAAGATCGATGTTTAACGCCGACCCTTGAACAAAAATCAACCAAAGTCAGTAATCGTACTGTTGACCAATCAACAAAAGACAATCAACAAAAGTGTCTTAACAATAGCGATTGTTCTATACCTGTTATGCACAAACAAACAGCTTCCTCTTCAAATAACAATACCACGAGCAATGTTGACCATACCCGAATAAATTATATTCAAAACCACTCATGCGTTCCCACAATAACATCGGCATCGACAATGCCAATTCAAAAACCGACCAAAGAAATAATTATAAACAATCAAGATGTAAGCGATGTTAGTATAACGCGATCAAATTTCAATCAACCTCATTCAAACAGCTCTCCTACAACACCGACATCAACAATTGCAAACATAAATCAGCCCGACGTCCGAGATGTAAATAATTTTAGCACCTCTCCAAACCAATCTCGAAAGCAATCTAAACTGCCCAGTTGGATAGCAAGATTGCCACTATCTGAATTGCCAAAATCGACTGCACGATTCATTGGTTCAATGGGCGATGAAGAGCCTATCTGTTCTTTGAATTTTAGTACAAGTCGTGACCGCACAGAAGACAACTTTGTATCTCAAAATAGAGCTAGACTGGACCGTAGACAAAACAACACCGCAGCTCTCCCATAACACCGACATTAACTATTACAGCCATAAATCAGCCCGAAGACCGAGACGTAAATAATTTTAGTACGTCTCCAAAGCAACCTCGAGAGCAATCTAAACTGCCCAGTTGGATAGCAAAATTGTCACTTATTGTATTGCCAAAATCGGCCACACAAGTCACTGGTTCAATGGGCGATGAGGATCCTACCTGTTTTTCGAATTTTAGCACAAGTCGTGACCGCACAGAAGACAACCCTATATTTCAAAATAGAGCTAGACTTGGCCGTAGACAAAAACTAGAAAGTCGCCCTTCTTTTCGCATAAATCGGCGACGTACAGCCGATTGGCTGAAATACCTGGAATTTGTTCACCATGTGACAAAAATTGATTGGCTGTCCCACGGATTTGTCGATCCCTATTATAACCTCTTCAAGACCTGCATCAGTAATATTGAGTGGCATACCTGTAAATAGTACTTTAAATACTTCCCGGACATTTGCTTCGAACAGCATTTCGTTCCAAATAGCACCTCGGAAAGAGTGTAATTCTGATAATCCTATCAGTTGCTCTAAATTAACGCTCGTTCATTTAAATATTTGTTCCTTAAAGAAGAGAGATCATCTTGTTTAACTCCGGAAGCTTGCTCGCGATAAGAACTACGAAGTAATTACTCTATCGGAAACCTGGCTAAATAGTTCTGTGAAAAACGCGGAAATTAATATTGAAGGATATAAATTATTGAGAAAGGACAGACTGGGAAAGCGTGGAGGGGGAGTTGGTGTTTACATTCGGGCTCCATTAAAGGCGAAAGTTTTAAAAGATTTATCGAGTACTTCCACTTCAGGGTTCCATCAGTTCTGGTTACAAATATAACACAAGAAGATAAGATCATTCGTGATTTGTGTGACGTATAGACCGCCAGATTGTCCAGTATCTTGCTTCGAAGATCTGTTGAAACCTAGTTTTATCAACGCCCTTGCATTTAACAAACCTATCACAGTTTTAGGAGATCTAAATTGCAACCTACTACAGAAATGCGCCGAAAACAAGGCATTGGTTACTTGTGCATCTGAGTTAAACCCTAAACAACTTATCACTTCACCAACTAGGATAACTGAAACTTGCAGTTCTCTGATTGATGTCATAATGGTTTCAACTCCTGACCTTGTACACAAGAGTGGCACTCTAAACTAACAATATTTAATAACGTTTTTCTTTCTACCTTGGAAAATCATGCTCCAATTAGGACAATCAAATTCGAAATCGTCCTTGCACTTATGTCACATCTGAAATTCAAGATCTAATGGCTCATAGGGATCAACTTCATCGTAAATTTCAACTGTCACGCGACATTAACGATTGGTATGTTTACAAAGATGCTCGTAAATCTATCAAAATTACTCTTGAGAATGCCAAGAAAAATTATGTACGTAACGAAGTCATTGCCCACAAAGATAACGTTGGATCTTTGTGGATCCAAACAATCGTCCTCTTTCCCTTCTCATGGTTGCCTCGAAGATTTGTGAGAGAGTCGTTCTCAATCAGTTTAGCTCGTACCTACGTCACAACAACCGCCTTAGTCCTCATCAAGGTGGAAATAAAAAACAGCACTCTGCAGAAACCTGGAATATCTTAGTGAGTGACTCTCTATTGGATGCAATGGACAACAAAAAGCTGTCTGCACTAATACCATTAGATCTATCTAAGGCGTTTGATAGTATCAGCCATACAATCGTACTACGCAAGTTGAGCAAAATGGTTTCAAAGCTATTTATCTGGACGAACACAAAGGTGCGCATTGACTCATCCTTATCCAAAGCTCTCCCTATCACACATGGTGTTCCGCAGGGAGCTATTCTGTCACCGCTTCTATTCTGCGTATACGCAAATGATCTTCCATCAGTAACACAAGTATGCGGTCTAGATTCATTCGTCGACGACTCGAAAATCTCTTTATCATTTCCAATTATAGATGTTGTAGATGCCAAGCACAATTTTGAAGATGACCTACGTCATGTAGCGGCGTGGTGTTGTAAAAATGAGCTATTAATTAACCCTGACAAAACCAAGTTCCTTTTAGTTGGGACATACCAGTTATTGAAAACTCTCCCGGAAGATATGTCCTTAACATTCTTAACAAGACAATCAGACCTGTCCCATATGCAAAATATCTTGGAGTAACTTTGGACAGCCACTTGACATACGACAAGCATATGCATATTGGTAGACTTATATCTTTATGCATGGCTAAACTCTGTCAAATAAACAGAGTTATAATAATAATAATAATAATAATAATAAATGTATTTTAGTTTACCACAAAAGTTACAAGTACAAAAAATAACATACATCAATAATTGTACACGAAAATACAAGTATAGAAAATATAAATATAAATATACAATAATTCAGATATTGTGAGGAAGCCCAAATAGAAACCATACGGCTTATAAAAATTTGAGCTACCTCATGTTTTGTGTAGCGAGTTTTATTACATGTTAAAATAACATATATAACGCAATAGTAGAGACGGAATAATCAAATAGCAAGTTGATTGGAATAAAATTATGAAATATTAAAGTCATATATAGCGAGAAAGAAGAAACTTTTTTAACTTAGATTGAAATTTGAATATAGACGATGAATTACGTATTACGGGGTTCAACGTATTAAAAAATTTGGGTCCTTGATAATTTACAGAAAATTGACGAATATTTGTCCTACAGTAAGGGACACATAGTGTTCTGGATTGACGGGTATAATAATTATGAATTTGGTTTACGCCTAAAATTGGACACTCGAAACAATCAGGTAGCAATTTATGTTGGTATTGATAAATAAACTTCCCGAGATTAAATAAATAAATATCTTCAAATTTCAATATTTTGAGTTCATTAAAAATAGGAGTGGTATGCACACCGAAATCCTGTTTATCAATGATTCGTAGTTAAACATTGTTTCGATCGCAATACGTTGACCAATACCATCAATGCACTAGTCATGAATAAATTGTACTGTTGTTCGTCCGTTTGGTCTAATACGTCTACTGGTAATATCACGAAATTACAGGCAGTCCAGAATTTCGCATGTCGAATCGTTACAAACACCAAGAAATTCGACCACATTACACCCGCCCTTCGCAATATTGGTGGGCTTCCTGTCAAGGAACATCTGTTATACAGAGACTCAACTATGACTTATAAGTGCATGAATGGACTTGCTCCGCCATATTTGTGTGAGTTATTTAGTAAGCGTAGTGAACTTCATGATCGGGTTACCAGAAACAGGGAGTTACTGCACATTTCCTTATGCAAAACTGTATCGGGCCAGAGGAGTTTCCGGTATAGAGCTGTTAGATTATGGAATATGCTTAGACAATGAACTAAAACAACTCCCGTTAGGAACATTTAAGAAGAAGTTGAAGAGAAACATGATCGAACACTATTTTAATCCGCGATCCACCTTATAGTTCATATTTTAGGATTAAACTTTGTGTTCCAAAACATTATATCATTTATTTTAGTACTGAAGTAATTTTAGCTTTACTATTTTAACTTATAATAGTTTATAATTAAATTTTTCATATCCATTTGCAAATAGGTATTGAAAAGCCCTGTCGGGAATACTTATTCTTTTAAATAATAATAAAATAATAATAATATGATAAGAAAAAATGTTCTCGAGTGAATAATTCCAAACCGCGTATTTTGACACTTTGAAATAATTAAGACATTTATACGAGTTTATGTTAATTTATATCATGTGACTTGGTTTCAAAAACTATTTTGAAATATTTAATATATTTTTTATGTTGATATTTGTACATCAATAAGTCCATCTCTCAACAGTCAAAATAGCCGGATTTTTGAGCGAATTAGGAATCTATTTGGACCAGATCCATATAATTATTCCAAACACGTTCGAGAAGTGACGCCGTAAAACACAAGGACATCGAGGTTACGCAAAGGCATCAACAATTGTTAAAATCGAAAGATAAATTCTGCAAAGAAAAAGTTCGACGACGAGGTAAAACGTTTTGAAATTGCTAGAAGCTCGCCCGGAAATATTTCGCCTTGAAAATGTTTTTTCAAAATTAAAACGAAATATAAAGTGGTAAGAGAAGTGTATGATTAAATTATCAATTTGGTGGTCGAAGCTGAACTCGAGAAAACTGATTTTACAAACCACGATAGTTTTTTACGGGAATTATTAAGAAATATGGTGATTTACTTGCGAAGCTGGAACAATATCAATCGCTTGGTCAAATTGTTGCGACAACATTGTCACCAGAAGCTGGCGCATTGTGGCTGTGGGCGATTGATGATAGACCCAGACAGAGATATTGGGTAATTGGCCTACGAGACGTAGCAAGAAATCATGTCAAAGCCTGAATCCTTTGCAAAAAGATGCGAAAGAGAACATGTGAGCAACGTATGGGTCAGCTACTAAGCTATCGAACAGATCCCAATCATTTAGCCTTCGCTAAAGTTAGATATTTTCGGTCCATTTCAGATCAAAGTAAGAAGAAAGACCAACAAAGAAGATTGGTGCTACACAATCACGTTTATGACAGGTAGAGAAGTCCAATGATACGTACCTAATGGCTATCAGCAGATTTAAATGTCTAAGACGACATCCAAAATTGGCTCATGGTCAGACCTCGGGAACTAATTTTAGTTGGTTGCCGAATATTCCAGCAGAAGATGGTATAGAATTGGGACATACCAAAGATCAAATTCAACTTTACAGAATTTGGTGCATCGTTTGAAGTCAGTTCGGAGAGCATTGGAAAGTTCCTGTTAAATGACAGCCTACACAGAAGAGCAATGGAGAACATTGCTAGCTGAAGTAACCTTCCTGGTCAACTCGAGGCGCGCATAGCAAAGATCATAACCTCAAAGGAAGTTACGAAAAACCAAAAGCAAAGCTATCCTTACTTGCAACACGGCGGGAACCCCAGAAGAATGAACAGTGCGATATAATTGAAAGACATTGAGTATCGTTGCTGAAACGTTGGTGTTTTTCGCACTGGAGAGGAGTATTTTAACAATTTGAAATAATTGAAGCATTTATGCTAATTTATGTTAATTTTGATACTGTGACCTAACACATGTTATTGTTAAAACTTCGAAAGAACCTCAAAAGGACAAATTATCGATAGATTTCATAAACTATTTGACATCTTGATTATCTTTTTTACGCTGATATTTGTAGAAGTATAAGACTCCTTATTTGTAAAGGCCGTGTCTTTGTTGCGAAGAGTACACAACACCGCGTGAGCAGGAAATACTGCTTGCAAGTGGAATCATTTATTCCAGAACATTTCTTTCGTCTTTGCCAAATTGAATTCTTACCTGTTCAGGCACATCATCAATACGATTCGTATCATGGTAGATATTCATCGGATGTGATGGGTCATATGCGTTCTGAGGATTGCAATTTTCCCAGTTATTGGATGATTCTTCTTGCCTAAAGAAGAATTTTTCAACGGAATTGAAAACACAATTGGGTTAAATAAGTTCAAGATTAAATATTGTATAGAAACCTGAACATTAATGTGAGCCAATTTGAAATGAAGATTCGTCCGAAATCCTTTTCCAGCCGATAATTTCAATAAGTATAAAATAGAACGAATTGCGAAGAATTGCAAATTAATTAAGTAAAAGAGATGGACTAAAATCAATCAAGACAAAAATTTATATGGTGATATTTCGACTTTCGACCTTCTTGCGACCAACTGGCTGAGTAAAATAAACTATTCTAAGTGTAACCATGCGTAACATAGGGTATAAAAGACTGAGTCTACATTCACTCGGGGTCAGTTTGTTAAACGAGACTCCGGGTGTCACTCTATTCATGGACATGGCCGAACCCGTAGACGTACCAGTCCTTTTGCCACCACAGCTACCTAATCCAGCTCCAGACGATAACCCACCAGCAGTTGAAGTGGGACAGCACGAGGCCGAACCTCAGCCTCAGGCACAGCCAGTACAGGTATGTTGTTGTTTCAAGAAGTGTCTACGTGCACTTTGGGATCTTTGTTGCCTGTGTGAGGCTGCTCGGCACGTGTATCTTGTATTTTTCTTGGTTTATGCTTTGCGTTTCGAATCGGCCAGGCGTTTGTTCAATTCCAGGGCGATCGGACGCCTATCGAAGTGAAAATTTTCAGGCGCTAGGTCATGTCTTTGGTCTTGTAAGCACATTACGCAATTGACTTAAGCTGTTCCGCTTCGCTCTCCTGCTATCTCGGCGGAGCCCATGCGTATCGTATAGTAAAATATTTGTTTGATTTGGCCTTACCTTAGTGTGTTAGTCTTGCGGTAATTTACTCTGCGAGCGAAACACGGTTTTTCCAGTTTGTTACGACCATTTGTGCAGATAGTTGGATAATACAGTGTGCAGTATATCAGTATTCTAATGGATTGTAGCTGCGTGTTTACGCATTTTACATACATGGGTTTAGTTATGCTTGGTTGAATCGTTCATTTTCTGTACCTTTTGCAATAAGTGAGTCGGGTTCCTTTCACATGAATCATGGGTTTCATGTTTCATCTCCCGCTACAGTTAAGAACCACGATCCGTTGTCTAGCCGTTACGGCCGCCCCGGTCGTGCCTTAGTGCTAGTTGAGTGTTGTTCAGTTTAATTTGCGATGGGTCGTGAACATAGTTTATTGGGTTACGGCCAATTTACGGTTGTGTATGAAAAAAGTGTATTGGTTGTGGCCAATTTACAACTGTGCATGAAAGTATAATGTATTGGTTGAGGCCAATTTACAGTTGTGTATGAATACAGTGTATTGGTTGTGGCCAATTTACAACTGTGCATGAAAGTATAATGTATTGGTTGAGGCCAATTTACAGTTGTGTATGAATACAGTGTATTGGTTGTGGCCAATTTACAACTGTACATGAAAGTATAATGTATTGGTTGAGGCCAATTTACAGTTGTGTATGAATACAGTGTATTGGTTGTGGCCAATTTACAACTGTGCATGAAAGTATAATGTATTGGTGGAGGCCAATTTACAGTTGTGTATGAATACAGTGTATTGGTTGTGGCCAATTTACAACTGTGCATGAAAGTATAATGTATTGGTTGAGGCCAATTTACAGTTGTGTATGAATACAGTGTATTGGTTGTGGCCAATTTACAACTGTGCATGAAAGTATAATGTATTGGTTGAGGCCAATTTACAGTTGTGTATGAATACAGTGTATTGGTTGTGGCCAATTTACAACTGTGCATGAAAGTATAATGTATTGGTTGAGGCCAATTTACAGTTGTGTATGAATACAGTGTATTGGTTGTGGCCAATTTACAACTGTGCATGAAAGTAAAATGTATTGGTTGAGGCCAATTTACAGTTGTGTATGAATACAGTGTATTGGTTGTGGCCAATTTACAACTGTGCATGAAAGTATAATGTATTGGTTGAGGCCAATTTACAGTTGTGTATGAATACAGTGTATTGGTTGTGGCCAATTTACAACTGTACATGAAAGTATAATGTATTGGTTGAGGCCAATTTACAGTTGTGTATGAATACAGTGTATTGGTTGTGGCCAATTTACAACTGTGCATGAAAGTATAATGTATTGGTGGGGGCCAATTTACAGTTGTGTATGAATACAGTGTATTGGTTGTGGCCAATTTACAACTGTGCATGAAAGTATAATGTATTGGTTGAGGCCAATTTACAGTTGTGTATGAATACAGTGTATTGGTTGTGGCCAATTTACAACTGTGCATGAAAGTATAATGTATTGGTTGAGGCCAATTTACAGTTGTGTATGAATACAGTGTATTGGTTGTGGCCAATTTACAACTGTGCATGAAAGTATAATGTATTGGTTGAGGCCAATTTACAGTTGTGTATGAATACAGTGTATTGGTTGTGGCCAATTTACAACTGTGCATGAAAGTATAATGTATTGGTTGAGGCCAATTTACAGTTGTGTATGAATACAGTGTATTGGTTGTGGCCAATTTACAACTGTGCATGAAAGTATAATGTATTGGTTGAGGCCAATTTACAGTTGTGTATGAATACAGTGTATTGGTTGTGGCCAATTTACAACTGTGCATGAAAGTATAATGTATTGGTTGAGGCCAATTTACAGTTCTGTATGAATACAGTGTATTGGTTGTGGCCAATTTACAACTGTGTATAAGTATAATGTATTGGTTGAGGCCAATTTACAGTTGTGTATGAATACAGTGTATTGGTTGAGGCCAATTTACAACTGTGCATGAAAGTATAATGTATTGGTTGAGGCCAATTTACAGTTGTGTATGAATACAGTGTATTGGTTGTGGCCAATTTACAACTGTGCATGAAAGTATAATGTATTGGTTGAGGCCAATTTACAGTTGTGTATGAATACAGTGTATTGGTTGTGGCCAATTTACAACTGTGCATGAAAATATAATGTATTGGTTGAGGCCAATTTACAGTTGTGTATGAATACAGTGTATTGGTTGTGGCCAATTTACAACTGTGCCTGAAAGTATAATGTATTGGTTGAGGCCAATTTACAGTTGTGTATGAATACAGTGTATTGGTTGTGGCCAATTTACAACTGTGTATAAGTATAATGTATTGGTTGAAGCCAATTTACAGTTGTGTATGAATACAGTGTATTGGTTGTGGCCAATTTACAACTGTGCATGAAAGTATAATGGATTGGTTGAGGCCAATTTACAGTTGTGTATGAATAAAGTGTCTTGGTTGAGGCCAATTTACAACTATGTATGGAAGTATAATGTATTGGCTGTGGCCAATTTACAGCTGGGAACCAATATTAATAGTGTATTGGGTATGAAAATCATGTGTTCGTTGAGGCCAATATTTGGTCCTATATTAGTCTATCATATACTGTATTGGTTCAGACCATTTGCAACTTTGAACGTAAATAACGTGTGTTTGCCGCCAGTTTACATATTGGTATATGAGTACCATGTACTTGGTGAGAGCAATTTTTCAAATTGTGTAGACGTTCAATTGGTGCGGCTGTTTACAGGCATGAATATATTGTATTGAATGGTTGAGCCTAATTAAAGCTGGGCATGCGTTTCACGCTTTGTTTGAGGCAACATTGTAATGGTATTTGAATATCTGAGTTATAACAGTTGTTTTACTTTTGAGTTGATGTTAATTTTCTTTGGGGACCCGTTGAATTAATTCGTGAATTGTTGAATTAATTCGTGGAATTAATTAGTGCCTTTGTCGTTGGTTAACTACGGCCACTTTTGGTTTATGTTTGGCTGTTGGATTCCTTATCGTTATCTACCGATTTCTTGAGGCTAATTCCTAACTTAATTATATGTACATCGATAGTTACAATTTTAGTTGTGTGTGCATAGTGCTTATTGGTTACGGCAATTTTTCTCGTTTTGGATTTGGCATGATTTAGGTATGGTTTTTAGACCAGTTTTAACAGCGTTGCCATGGCTGGTGGGGAGCCGTACTATGAGTTTATGTACATTAAGCTATAGCGTGGGTTTTCCTCTTCTTAGATTGAGGAACAACTAAGGGTTTTGAAAGAAGAGGTCCAGACCTTAAGAGCAGATCGTTCTCCGTCGGAAGGAGTGGATGCTGCATTACAATTTGTCCGCCAGCTTGCTTTGGCTCCTCTCAGGCTTCGGGATCCGACGATATGATTGCCTCAGCACTTCAAACCTTAGCTGACCAGGCAAGGTGTGCAGAAAATCCAAAGGCGGCCGAATTTGAAGCCATTTTGCGCCATGCCAGACGAGGCCGTTTGATTTATTGGTCAGAGTATGGGGAGGTAATCATCAGGTTGCTTGGCACAAAAGAAGAGATTGTTGTTGCGTGAACCATCGCAAAGATGACGAGGAACACCAGTCGACAGACTCCAGCCCACCCATATTGTCGCCAGACTAGAGGTCGAGGGCTTGGTTGGCGTTCAAGTCGCGGTGGTGCGAATCCTGCCACATCAGTGTGTTTTAATTGTGGCCATACTTGTCATTTCCAACGACATTGCCCGGCGCGAAATTCCAACGCTTACTTGGAACATTAGTGTGTGTCATTCAGGAATTGTAACGTTTTTGTTGACAATATATTCTTGATCATTTGCCTGTGGCTTATTTTCTATTTGGCTATGGGTGGTTTTTGTTGATGAGAGTATTGGAGTGCTTGTTTTTGTTGAGATTACGCTTTATAATAGGGCGGCATACATCCTCCTTAATACATTGGGTTGGTATTTTAATTTCTGCGTCTGCACATGATTGTATTGATTGAGTTGGCCTGGTTCTGCCGGCACCGTCATGTCGAATGGTTGGGCTGCAGTTTTGGTTGTTGTTTATTTTCCCCTACCTGTACATTTTGCCTAAAACATCCGTACACGTTGGATAAGGAATCTTCCTCTGCAAGTTTTGACTTAATCCAGCAAGATTTCCGTGGGACGAATTTTTTCCTTTGTGTTTCTCCTCGCCATTGCTGGACCTAGGTGCGGGCTTTCTACAGCCTCGTATGCCCCGCGAGGGGTTGCCTGGGGCCGACAATGGAGTGGGCGAACTCACCGGATCTCGGGTCGATATTTCGCTTTTACCGCAGTCCTATTTTTCTTAAGGGTACTTCCGCTCCAAAGCGCCAAAGAATTAGTAACGACCAGTCGTTTTGCAGTGGGTATCACCCGAGGCCAAGTATCCAATGTTGTGATTGGCAGGGCTCGTCCGTGTCTAATGTCGGCCCTAGACCGTCTCCGCTGATGGTGTCGCGTGGACAGGTTTTACCTAGCCCACGGGGCGTAATTTTCCGTGACCGTTCCTCATTTGTTCCTGGCGTTTATATAGACGCTTTTGAGGAGAGTTTTGGGGAAGAGAGTTTTGCGTTATGAGGTTTTGGTATGGGTTTAAGTTACGGGTAGTGGTTAGGTTTGTATGGGTGAGATGAGGCCCAGCCTCAAATTACAATCCTAATCCGTATAGTCCGGCGACAGGGCTCGCATTTCCCATAACTCTCTTCCTGTAAGCCTATGGAAGCATTGTTGCAGTTGGAATAGATTACTATTTAAATTATTTATACAGTATATACAAGGCAGAAGAATATTAGAAGTATAAAGTTACCAACGATTAATTTTAAAATAGATTTAATATTTTAAATTATGCATGCATGTATATAAGCTAGATACATGCATGTATATGATTGGCTCCATTTATAACGAACTGTGTACGTCAATTATGCAAATTCACGATAGACGGAAAGTTATATGAAGATACATATTGAGTGGTTAGTGACAAGTAATAAGGATTAGTTTAATCTACAGAAATAGTGATAATTCTTTACTAGCTTTTAGACCAACATTAAGTTCAGACTTATTATACTGAATAATTATGTAATGCTTCAAGAAATAGAAGAATGCAATATGTTTATATACGAATTAACTGAATGTAGAATCTTAAACTTACTATAAAGAAGGTGAGTCATAGCGAAAGGTTTGAAATTGCGTGGAAGTGTGTTGTTTAAACGATCAAATATGTTATTAAGGTGAATTAAGCGTTATGCGCGTTTGTCAAATGTTGTGCTACAGAATTAACTGGTGTAAGTATGTTTGGCATGTTCAGTTAGTCGATTAATGATGCAGCGGTTAGTCTTACCAATATTTTGCGGCGACATCCAGAGCTAGAAACCTGTTAAACTATAACGTTGTTTCGCGAGGGGTCAAGAATTTTGTTTTTGTTATAGATAGGAAATATGATTAACGGTTGGTAACTCTTCATTTTCATATATTTTCGCTTGTATACAGCCATTTCAATTAAGTATGAGCGTCCAAAGGGAAAAAATAATGAACACACACAATTAAGTCGAACGCTTGTAAACACCATGAAAGCTCACACATTTAATACGAAACACTCATAAGAAACATTCGAACCACACACAAACATGTCGCACATCACACAAACAAATCGAAATGTAACGCGCACAATGGTCCATGCCTCGCATATTTAAGTCGAAGTGACACACACAAAATAGTCGAACTTTCTTCGTGGGGTACGGCAAATTAGCATGTTAATTTATTTAGGGAGGTGAATTTGAATAAATTTCCTCATTTTGTTTACGGGGGGAGAATAGAACAGCTACACATTCACGATCCCAGACCTATTAGCTGGTGCAAGTTCCATCGATATCAAACGGCTCTACCAATTCTGCTGTACGCAACGCTGTTATGCAAAACAGAACCATAGGTCTTCTGATAGCGTCCAACAAATGCGTGATTAGACCAAGCATAACATCTTAAGAGGTTAGAAATATAAATGGACATTCGGCTTTGCCGAAGATAACCCATACATTTGTTGGTGAATATATTCATTTGACAGTCTAAACAGGATTTTAAATTATAATAAACTTTGCGCGCAGCAATTACATTAAAAGCATCGGAGGTTTGCTAATAATGCTTAAAGCGTAAAATTTTAGGTTAGAAATACCAATGTAAGTATAGATTATCACAAATACACTGCCTCGTCCCCAGGCGTTGTTAGCTAATAAAAAGACTAGTTACGCAATACGAGTCACTATATTGAAATGTTTACATGAAGTATTGCATTGCGACGAAGGAGTAGCGCAGGGGTTTATGGGCTCGGGGGGCGAAAATTGCGGAGCACCTGGGAGATCTTGTTCTGTTTCTTGCAAAATTCGTCTGTTTCTTGCAAATCGTGGTTTCTCGGCAGTTTGGAGGCTTTTTTCACCATTTTTTTAGTGAGAAATATATTTAAATTGATTCAAACGTTTGTTTTTAAACATGTGATCACAATCAGGTGATATTTGACATCATTTGACTAATGCATTCAAGATGTCAACACTTGAAGAGGTCAACTTGGCTGTAGACTGTAGAGGGATTAACTTTACAAGGTATGTAAAAAATGACAATGCTTCCTTGTCACAATGAAAAATGTATTACAAATTGAAGCAATCTATTTTATTTCTTTCAAAGAAACGTCTTCAAAACGTCTTCGCCGATCGGGAAAGCTCGCGTGTAATTTCCATGGCCCATCATCGCCTGAATGGCTGAATCTAGACCTGAAAATATTCCAGACAGACTGAGTTGAAAGCATGACCTTACTCCAAAGTCCAAATCTTACGGTCAACCACAAAGGAAACGTATTCATGTTTGAGGTAAACTAGACTTTGTGTTGTATTAAATATTGAATAATAGAATTTTTACATAATACAAGTACAGTATACAGGTATTTATGGCCTGTTTACAGTGTTTAGTGTTTACAAATAATAATATGATAGATAGCCTTTGATAGATACATTTGGTAGATAAATTTTACCCCATGGATATTCATCCTGCACTGGATCTTTTTAAAGTTGTACGGCTATTCATCCGACATTTCACTATCTTGCTTTTTCTCTAGTTTTTATAGATTAACCATCTCCAAAATTTACCTCAAACCTAATCCTAATCCGAGAACGTGAAAACCAGTGCAATAAAGAACTTTGACACTGCAAGCGCAGACTGTAACCACTAAACCTCCACTGCATCGCTACTAACAATCGCAAACTAAAGCCTGGTTTTCATATGTCGCCGATGGTCGGTGATGCACTCATGGACCATTGTTAGTGATCATTGAAGGAGAAAATTATTTCAGGTAGACAAAGGATTTTACTCATCAACGATCAAAGACAATTGCACTGTGAAAGCATCGCCGACCATCGGCGACATAATATGAAAACCAAGCTTAAATGAGAGTTCAACTAACTAAGAGTATGGCGGTCGGGCTCGGTCTGCTCCTTGTAATTTTATTTGTATTCACTGTCTTTCTTTCCGAAGTGAGCATAGAATTGCCTGAAAATGTTACAGAGATTGAGCACAAGAAAGTGGGCTTCGGAAATTGGCATTATTTTTATACGAAAGTCGATTTATTTACGAATTGCTTTCGTTACTATTTGCCGTCAAGCTTTCGCAATCGTAAGGTACATTTTACAAGGAAAGATGGCTCTTATCCTGTTCAATCGTTGATGGGGAAGTGGACAAAGAATGGATATATCTGTCTGGTTATTATCGGTCATGATCCTCCTAAAGATGACCATTTATTTGGATATTGCAAAATATCCTGGCCCGTTTTCCCTGGCATTTGGTATACAAAGCCGAGAGTCATTCAACCACACCGAAGGTGTAAATTTGCATTTTGTTCAGCAACAACAACTATATCAACATTTGCCAGGAGTGCAATCTAGTTCCTTTTTATTAAGCAACTGCTACAGGACTGATTGGCAAAACCTTGGTCAAAGAATTAATACTCGTATAACAAGATCTCGAAACAAAAAGCCTAACACACGTACTCGGAATATTGAGAATTGTATTCAAATTGATATAGATTTGAAATACCCCTCCAATAACCAGAGTCGTATTCAAATGGAGCATAGTGGTCAACGCAAACAAATTAGTATAGCTCACCTTAATGCAGAATCCTTGAGAAATAGAATTCGCTTCACTGAAATTAAGAAAGTATCTCTCGAAAAAGACTATGATATTTTATCATTTTCTGAGACGTGGTACGCTTAATACAACTGTTACAAATGCTAGTGTGAGCCTTGAAGGCTATAATATTTTCCGACTAGACCGCATACGGAAAAAAGGGGGCGGTGTTTGTGCTTATGTTAAAGCTAGTCTGAAAGTGAAGGTTCTTAAAGATTTAACGGGATCTTCGAACTCAGGCTTGCATCAGTTGTGGCTTCAGATACAGCATCTACATCTTAAAACGTTTGTTCTTTGTGTTGTTTACCGACCCCTCGATTGTGCTATTTCTTGTTTGGCTGATGATTTTATGCCTAACTACATCCAGGGCCTTACTCTAAACAAACCCATTATACCAGTTGGTGATTTGAACTGTGATCTATTGTCGGTCAATTCTCCAGGAAATGCCTTACGGTCCTTTTGTACAGCGGTGAATGCGACGCAACTAATTAAAGATCCAACTAGAGTCACTCGATTGTCTTCTACATTAATTGACATTGTTTGAACGTCAGACTCCACTCTTGTTAAAGCTAGTGGTGTACCGGAAACGACTATCAGTGATCATTTCCTGGTCTATGCTCTACTGGACTTGAAAATGCCCAAATCTAGAGCATGCTATGTTACTACTCGCAGTTATAAGAATTATAATGCAGCTCAGTTTTCGGCCGATGTTTCACGCATTCCCTGGAACACTATAGACCTCCTAGACTCTCTAGATGCGAAAGTTGATGGTTTTAATGATCTTTTTCAAGCTTGTCTTACAGATTATGCTCCTATCAGGACAACCAAAGTTAAGCGTAGATCAATTCCTTTCATCAATCATGACATTAGAAAATTAATTGTCACCAGAAACAACTTACATAAGATTGCCCGTCAAACTGGCTCTGTTAGAGACTGGAATGTTTTCAAACAACAAAAGTGCAAAGTAAAAGCTTGCCCTTAAGAATGCAGAAGTGGAACATTACAATGAACAGATTCTGTCTACTAAGAACAATAGTGCGTCATTGTGGAAAACGATACGGGGTGCCTTACCGACCAAACTTCACCATAATCTGGAATATACCAAAGAAACGTCGGTTTTAGCGGAAGAATTTAACCGGTACTTCATCTCAGTGGGAGGAAAGGCTTCAATTGCTTGAGAAAAATTGGCGGAAGCTTATGGCCTAAATACTGCTCACAGGATACCCAGTTGTAGCACTAGCAATATCCCTTGCGGCGATCCTTTTGAATTTCGACCCGTGACCTGTTAGAGGTTACAAAGGTGATTATGGAAATGCCCAACAACAAAGCTCCAGGGTATGACAAAGTGTCCGTCTCGGTTATCAAGGACTGCCTGCCCCATTTATTGCCAATTATCACCAGCATCATAAACCAGTCCTTTGCTTCATCAGTTTTCCCGTGTGCATGGAAAAAAGGCAGAGGTTGTACCTCATTTAAAGGAAGGTGATTATGAGGTACCTGATGATAACAGACCGATCTCGCTCCTCCCTGTATTGTCCAAAGTGATTGAGAAACTTGCACTACGACAGTATACATCTTTTCTGTTGGAGAAGAATTGTCTCACCAAACACCAAAGTGGTAATAAGAGGTACCACTCAACCGAGACTCTTGGCTTACTGGTTGCAGACCATCTTTTTAATGCAATTGATGATAAGAAAGTAACAGCCATGGTACTCATTGACTTGAGTAAGGCGTTTGACAGTATATGCCACTCTACCCTGCTGAAGAAGTTACATATGTTGGGAACATCCCATAGTGCACTTAATTGGTTCAAGAGTTACCCTACAAATAGGGAGCAAACCACTCGAATAGGATCTACGGTTTCCACAACGCTTGTACTAACGCACGGCGTCCCTCAAGGCTCGATACTCGGACCTATGCTTTTCAACCTCTATATGAACGACTTACCAGAAGTCGTTGAAAACAGCTTGGCAGAGTCCTTTGTTGACGACTCAAAGATCTTCCTATCGTTTTCAATCAATGATAAAGTAAACGCAGTTAGTAATATATCTCACGATCTCTACAGAGTAGCAGAGTGGTGCTGCACAAATCATTTGCTCATAAACCCTGGCAAGACCAAGTTCATTGTATTTGGCACACGGCAGTTGCTGGGACGAATGGGGGACCTTACCATCTCCTTCCTTGGTAAAGAATTGTCTCCTTTACCATCGTGCAAAGTTCTAGGAATTATTTTTGACAGATATCTATCGTTTAATGAGCATGTAGATTACCTGTCGTCATCTTTATTGAGCAATTTGTGCCAAATCAGTAGAGTTAGCCATCTGTTTACCAAAGAAGTTCTCCTTGTTATTTTGAACAGTTTGGTATTCAGCAAACTATTTTAGTGCTCGACTGTTTGGTCGAGTACGTCCAAACAAAATATCCATAAGCTCCAGCTTTTACAGAACTTTGCTGCAAGGATATTAACAGGTAAAAGGAAATACGACCATATCTCTGAATCCATCAAAGATCTAGGATGGTTACCTATAAATGAAATGCTGCAGCTCAGATATGTCACCATGGTTTATAAATGCCTAAACGGCCTTGCTCCAAATTACCTTCAGTCGAAGCTAGTAAAACGTTCTACCATTCACCATTACAATACGAGACGAAAGGATGATATTAGTATTCCAACTAAAAGAACGACGGCACAGAGGTCCTTCTTTGATCACGCCATATCATTATGGAATAATGTACGAGAAGAGACAAAAAACTGCTCTAACGTTGTTAGTTTTAAACGTTCTGTTAGAAAAGAATTGTGGTCTCGTTTATATGCTGTATGATATAATGTAACGAAACTTTTAGATTAACGTAACTTTTAGATATAATTCTATTTAATATATATTTTAGATTCATATGCTTAGATTCATTGATGTATTACTACTCTATCTTGTAAATTAGTATTGAAAATCCCTTTTGGGATATACTAATAAATCTTTGTATTGTATTGTATTATTTTATTGTGATATTAGTCTAAGGTACAAAACTACTGATCCGGTGTCGGATGAATAACCATTTCCTCCCACAGCCTGCATGTCCACCCCAGGAACATATAATTTATAATTTGTTAATCCATTAACTGGCAGTAAGCGACCACTGACAAGTAAAGTCACCTGGTATATGTTAGACAGAGTACAATACTGAGGTAGAGCATATTGCCAAGTAATGATTTAACAAGCCATATTGGAAGATATTTTTGTTTATGTTATATATTCCATACAATACATGTTTTTTAAAAATACAAAAGCTATGTGTATAAAAATTTGACAGGGAAACCAATCCGTGTGCCAGTTGTTGAAGGAAATATATCGCAAGTCGATGATCAAATAAATAGAATGCAAGCACAGATCATTGATTGTGATTCAAGAATTGAAGATTTATGGAGTGAACTGCCGATCTCGAACATAACACTACTGGTGATATTGCAGTACCAAGCAAGAAACTCTACATTTAACTTGTCGTTCTTTACAGAAATCACTTCTGATTCAGCGCCAGAACCAAATACTCGAAGTTTCCCTGAATGGCAAGTACAGTAACATGCTGATAAACTTAGCTGCTTCTGTCGCAGTAGTTGCGAAAGCTTCCATGCTAATTCCGTTTGCTTCGACCTGGAACTTTTTAAACGTTTGAGTCTATAAATTGTATAAAAGAATACATTCAATAATAACCATACATAATTTATGTACCCATCAATGTTAAGCCGGAGGAGGGGGAGGGCGTGCATGGGTAGGGGATTTGAATTTCAGATACGATTTTTTGTCAAATATCCCGTACTTCAGCAATGGTACTGCTTCAAATTGTATCTAACTGCCCTTATTCGGGCACGGTTTTTAATTCAAATACCCCTAACCCTCAGACTCAGTGAAATCATTTTGTGTGTTTAATTAAAGATATTTAATATACAAAATATGAACAATAACGAACAAAATGTTAAACAATATAAGTAATTTTGGTCTATTAAAATGATTTGTCATTTATATGTGCCGAGATCTAACAATAGAATAGAAATTTTTGGGCTCATGCCTTTATATATGTCCATATAGATTGCCCCCATGACCTCAAGTCTAAGTAAAAATAACTTTCAAACTTTAACGTGATATTGAGGTCAAGGTGTCCAATTTATATGCACACAATTATATTTGATCGACAGCCATGGTAATATTCGCACATGCGCGACCAAAAAGGTTTCAGATCTTGGCAGAGATCTCTGTTAGCAGGACAGTTCAGTTGTTCTAAATATTCACCAAAATTTCTCCACAGTTAATACAAAGCCATGTATCTAGTATTTGCTCTAAATTCACCCAACTTATGTGTTTTATCTGCCATTTCCGATATGTTGAACCGCGTGGAAAAGCTAGTGGGTAGCAGACCTCTGGTCAAAACAATCCATCGAAATTTGGAAATTATATATGATCAAATATCCGAACAATCTGATCCCAACCTCAAGAATGCGATAGTCAAATGACCCCGTGGTCGGTCTACTTCATGTAAGCAAATTCCCCACTCTTGATAGGACTCCTGTTATCAAATCCCCTACCCATGCCCGCCCTCCCCCCCTCCGGCTTAACATTGATATTTGATAGGTGCATTATAAGACTGACAGTCACTGACGAGAGTATAAAACAAAAATTTGCAATTCAAAATAGCACTACATTAAAAATTCATAAGCAATTATACCTGCGTAGATCGTAAATGAAAGAATTCTTTGAGACATCGTCGAGTTTCTTCACGATGTAACAAATTTAATAGGCTTCTTGCAGCCTGCCAGCCTTCATTTCATTATCGTTTACATTGGTCCTATGAATTGCTCGCATATGGTGGTCAAGTCCACTCTCTTCGAAGAAAATTACATTTTTTGAACAAAAATTTTGTGGACATGGCAATTTCCAATTAAACACCCACATGAACAGGTCTTTGGCATAGTCAAATGCTTTTCCGCTCCAGAACGTACTTCGTTGCCGCCATGACAGTCGCAAGATCGGCCAGGCGCTCCCCAAGACGCCCATATCCCATCTTCCTTTGCGGGCACATCAACACAATGCAATACTTCATGTAAACCTTTCAAGGTAGTGACTCGTATTGCGTAACTAGTCTTTTTATTAGCTAACAGCGCCTGGGGACGAGGCAGACAAATACAAAAACAGCGCACAAGTGATAAGGAAGACAATCCTACGCAGTCTTTATGCGCTTTATGTAGCCTTTATTATTATATAATATTATATTTTGTATTGGGGGGCGTGCTAGAATATATAAAGTATACAAAACCAAATATATAAATGAAAATAAATACAAAATAGAAAATAATAAAAACAGAACATGCAAATATTACTGTATTACAAATTATCAAATTTAATGATCAAGCCATAGTGAGCCTTTCCTAATCTATGGAACGGGACCTCGGAATCGTATATCAGGATCAGGTATGGTGGGGTAAATTTTAGATTCATTTATGGCCAAAACATGAAAAAGGTGATTGTTTAACATGTTTCGATTTTCTTTTATATGTTTTAACAAACTGTTCACGTTCAGACTGGCAATTTTTAGGCCCTTTAGTTTTGACATATTACAGTAGTCATGTTTGGATCAAAATCCGAAGTCAAAGTGTTATCAACAGATTCCACCGTCTTCGTATTCTTCCTCGCATCGTAAGTCTTGTTTGGTAATTGCCAATCATGTCAGAAAGTTCCCTAGTTGTAGAAGTTGAGACGTCTGAAAAACCTGATGGGTTTCATTCCTTCTTGACTGTCTAAGACTTGTTTGTTTTTTGTTGTTACGAATAAATTTGATAAAGTTAACAACTAAATATGCTGTTCCGTTCGCATTTAAGTGCAGTTTACTGTTATTTAAGCAAGTAGAGTCAATGTTAGCGTTGTCAATAAATGCATAACTTTTGTTTGTGCACAGCCGACGAATATTTTCATTAGTTTGCTTGCATTCCAATTTTGGATCGAGGAAATTTGGCTTTAACATTAGCGGCCAGTTGTTCAGTTTTTGTTGAACAGGTATTTGCATGTCCGTAGGTAAACTATTTGTCCCCTGGTTGAAACATCAGGTTGGTTTAGATGTTTTAGGCTGGAAGTCATTGAAACGGAAAGAATAAAGGCTAAGTCAAAACTGATGTTTAAAATGTTGAAAAAAATTGATCCTAAATCACTTACCGATTTATTTACTTTCAAAAATAAAATGACAAATTAGGAACTTCGAGATATTGAATATATATATACTATGTACAGTATACTATATCTTTGTAATCTTATTAATGTACACGCCCCTTGTTGAAATCAGCTTAGGTTGACAATGGTTAGCGTGTTTAAATAAAATTTTCTATCTATTTATTTGAAAATATCAGCTTGTAATTATATCTTTGACGAGTTTTACTATTATACGAAAAATTGCGTTATTTCTCACGAGTGCGAGTCCGGGTTTCAGAGTATGCCCCGGCGGCCATTGTCTAGCGCCTGTCATATTACTTTTGATACCTCCCAATGGTACCTCCATGTTATTGAATCATAACCCTCCTCTTATCCTATAATAATAATTATCTCCGTAAATAAATTAACATGCTAATTTGCCGTACCTCCCACGACACTTCGATTTGTTTGTGTGAGGTGCGATATATTTTTGCGTGGTTCGAATGTTTCTTATGACGGTTCGTATTAAATGTGTGAGCTTTCATAGTGTTTACAAGCGTTGGATTTAATTGTGTGTGTGTTCATAATCTTGTCCCTTTTGGACGCCCATAAATAAGGTTGTCACAAGCAATTGTCAAATGTACAATCTAAGCGGGGTGAAATGTATTGTAACTCGCCTCTTGGGATAAGCACATTTATCATATAAATTATTTGCATATTTGCAAATAAAACAGTGTTTTAAATCAATCGCTTGATATAGCAAAAGCTGCATGGCTTACAGACAAAACTTACGACTGAGATCTATTTTCTTGACAGAAATAGTAGGACTAGAAGTGAAAGAAACATTTTTTTACTTGCAAACTTCGATCGTTTGTCGCTAATTTGTACATTTCTGTACCCGTTGTCGCTGACTAAGCAAATGCAAGCCGAGAAAGGTATGCATGTATACTTCTGGGAAAACTGAGGAGCTATTGTCATAAGCTACGTTATAGGCCACTATTAAACAGCATTCAAGCTTATTTAAATTAGGTATACCCATCTTGCTGTACGCGCTTGGATTGTACATTTGACTATTGTATTTTGACATCCTTAACTGAAATAGCTGTATATATAAAGAACGTAGATAGCTTATTTTTTAGTTGGTTTGAAGAAGGCTTTGAAATAAAATTGGATTAAAGTGGATGAATTGCCAAGGCTTAGAAATTCAACCAGATCCTCCAAGACTTCAAGCAGTAGAGCACCTGCTTAAGGATAGCCCCCCGCCTCTACCATCCATTGGCCAAGTCAAAACCGTCCTAAAACACTATGTCATATCGATGAACAAGAAAAAATTTGCGCGCGTGTATGAATCTTCCGTTGATATATGGCACAGCTCTACATTCATCGAATTGAATTTTAACGACAAATTTTAATTCGCTTCTGAATGACATTAATGTACAATGGTACTAATTACCTTTTTGGAATATAACGTTCATTTGAATCGGGCAAATGCGCTGGTTCCATTTGCTAAAGAACAAAAAACATCTTATATAGTATGGAAACATACATTAGCATACAGAGAAATCAACAAATTCCTCAATAAATTATCTATCGAGTATTGATGTCTTCATAGTTTCACATTGGTGGTTATAATTATAACATGGCTATCGGTACAAGTTTGATTATTACAATCACACATTAACTATAACAATTGATTTTCTGTAGGTCATGAGAATAATTAGAAACATGAAAAATCTTTGCAATTTGGCGAGTCAAATAATTTTACCTGCCCTTCCATAGGGATTTTATAATCGTCATCGTTAACACAGGGCAAATGCGCTGAATTTGATAGGTCATGCGCATCCTGTTTCGTTGCCAAAGCGAGATTGTGACGATTGTCTATTCCCCAATCTTTCCGCGATGGATCCCCCGCCCTAAAAAATTAACAATGGGATTAAATAGATAGGCAATACGTACTTTTATTTTGGAATATATAGGCGCAAAAACATTAAAAAATATAAAGTAAGTTTTACGTAGAAAACGTAAAAATATCTCTAGGAAACTGCAGTGCTTGTGCAAAACAGCAGATTGATCACCTTCATTAATTATTGAATTACTTTGAAATGACGAGAAAATATTGAATAACGTGGAAACAAAACTAGCAAATTTGAAAACAGATAACTAATAACCCAGTCAACAATCTTTTTACTGTATTCTATATAAGGACGTGGGATTGGTACCGAGAATCGAAACGGAAGCGAGGCTCCGTGCGAACATTTTGTAAACAATGATTTCAAAATGGCGGCAAGAGGAAAAGAAAATAACTTATACATCAGTAAACATGAATTAACAACCAAGAACCATGAATTAACAACCAGTTGAAGATGTTTCGGCTGTAATAAAGCAGAAACTCCAAACGAATGACAGACAACTTCCCAATCCTAATGATGTACTTGGATGGACTCACAACATTTCTGGAATCCCAGAGTTTACTTTTGGACATCAGTACAGATAATTAATTGGAAAAGATGAACAGTACACTGAAGAAACTTTTCGTTTTTTCAAAATTTTGGTCGGCTTCAAGCTTTCTGAGATGGTCATGTAGTTGACTTGCAACTCAGTGACTTTGATTTCAGCGTTAAACCAACCGAAAAGAGCAAGAAAGAAGATGGTTACATATAAAGAGTTTGTTGTAATGCAAAGGAATGCCGTAAGGAGGAATTGACGGTCTGTGTAAATATATTGCGGCTGCTTTTTTGATCTATAGAAAATGGTTTGTATAATGACAGTTTTAATTACTACTCGCACTTCCCAAAAGTGTATCCGGACAAGACGTCAACAAAGCGACGAATATGCTGTAAGGCTAGAAGGTTTAAATTTAAATACAACAAAGTTTGGAAGGGAAGAAAAAGTACTTAAAACCCCACAATTTTCATCCAAGATGTGTCGTTGCTAATACACGATGTATTTTATTGGCAGTTACTTTCTCGCCAGGAAAAGGTCGTTCTAGGGTTCGGTTTGTCAAAACGTCTGTTCCTTCAGGGCTTGTTCAATGAAATATTTCAGGGTTTGAGTTCCTTTTGAGTAGATATATTCCATTCAATGATTTCTTGTACACCTCTGGTCTGAAGTGGACGCTACAAACACTCTGACCATCTGTCTTCAGTGATCTGTAGTGCTTTGCCTGTACTTGTCTAGATTTCAAAGCCAGGTTAAAGGATTGCGCGGGTTGTACAGAAAACTAAGACCGTGGCATTTGTGTCAGGAATAGGTTATGCTCCCCCGGGAAAATTTGAAATTAGAACGCTGGAAACGCCATTTGATGCGTTCTAAGCAGTGGATTTACCCCAAGTCTTTCCCAAAAGCGCGTATATTGTAGACAAAAAAAGGAGGAAAAACCACAACAAAAATGACAAAATCTATTTTATCAATAACTACAATCATATCTTGCAATACAACAATAGTCAGGACAAAATGTTCACAAGATATTATCATCTTGCAACAGCAGCACAATGGGATTTGAGAAAAAAGGGTCTCGTTATTTGTAAATTATATTTATTCTTAGTAATATCAGGGCCGCTGATCGTGGCTGAAAATCGCAGTTGCATTTGACGACTTTCTCTGAACATCATGGCTTAGTTCTGTGAGTTATCGGGAAGTTGTCGTCTGGTAGCTGCTACGCAGGCCATTTTCTTAGCAAATAATTTAATATGATATTTGCCAATTAGCTGCGTCATTAAAGATTCACTTATTAAGATCACAAAAATATGACCGTAGTTTGGGCCACATTTGCTTCTCCCTTGATCCGCCTCTGCATTTGGTCGGCGAGCCCCCAGCGTTTCTTTCAGGCCCATTGCTTTATTAGGACTTTTAAGTTCCCTGGGCCCAAAAACTGCAGGCCAAAACGCCGTGTTTTTTACGGCTTGCATTTTGGGGGTCTGTGAGCTTTGGGGCCCCAGCGGTCTGTACGTTTTGAGTCGTGCCTTTTCCGAAGCCCAAAGTTTTTTACAAATAATACACAATAACAGAGCGCGGAGGCCCTCACAGCGCGAGACCCGTGAGGTATATGCCGCTTAGGCACATATGATTAATCTGGAACTGCCAGCGTTTATACATAACCCATTAAGGCCCATTTCAAGGGACCCAAAGGGGCCTCACTAGCAGGGGGCCCACCGGACTTTTGCATGGTGAGCCCGACAGGCCAGACCGCCCCTGGTTATACCACAAGAAATGCAACGTTGTACCGATCACACTTATGTAAAACTACTACAAAACAACACACAATTCTTTTTCAAAGTCCAAAAATGGGGAATTCGCTTCCCGATATAATATAACAAAGACATCATTTATAGATGTCTCCTTTGCCACCAATATTATGTTATTTCAAGTTATATCTTTTCTAAATATTCTGGCTAATCATTGAATAAATATAATATAAATATTTTAAATTTCGCACAGAGCCTCGCTTCCGTGTTGATTATCGGTACCACTCCCATATGTTTCGCGTATCTCGGAATTGGCCTATGTAGATGTCATGCATGTTCAGTATCACATTGTCAACATTCAACTGGAAACCCCAAAACCTGCCCCATCTTCCATACTCTGTATACTTGCACAGATATATGGCTCAATCACCACAGTCAAACCGATGATGTAGTGTACGACATCCATATATTTTTCAAATCATAAAAAAGGAACATAATCAGCATATCATGAATATTATTCAACGAAATTGTAACAATATTCAATCCTATGGTATAGAGAACTATTACGAAAACACGAAGTATTAAATATGCTCAATATATAGAATACTATAGGGAATGCAACGAAACAATTCAAGAAGGTGCGCATGCAGAGTCGATTAGGGTGGACAAATAATTCTTAAAAAAAGAAAGATATGATGAACACAAAAGCACGCCTAAAAGCCATCATCCAGATTTATAATTATTATAATGATGCTTTTGTCTTTTATGCATTATCATGGTGCATATAGTATAATTATATAAATATAATAGATCATAATTTAAATATTCAGTGATTATGTCTTTGCCTGTAAAGGTTTAAAAGGACTGGGGCTAGCCGTTTCTGCAAAGCACTATGCCATTTCAATGGGCAGGTAAAATTTTGCGGCTTTATGCGTGAACATTTCGTTCATTCGTCGGATTTTGTATCTTAAACTTGATTTCGCTTTTGAGAAATTATTCTTGAAGAGAACATTCAACGTAAATTTCGATATTGTTTTATAATTATATTTTGAAGAGTTCATTCAGATAAACCAAAATCGATTGCGCGGTCAAATCTTCGGAAAGTGTCGTATGACGTCAATTTTATGTAATGCAACAAGGTTTTAAAAAATGACCACTGTTTACATGAGAACATATGATCACAAAATGATTCGAATACTTCGCCAAAACAACAGAAACAAGCAAAAATTTGCAGAGAGAACTCAATTTATGTATTTTTTGTTGCTTTATGTTGTATTTCATCTCTTCATCGTCGTGCTCCTGTACATTAGCAAACTGCCATATTTTGAAAAAGGGCAGAGAACTTTAAGTAAAAGCAAAGTCAAATTTTCGACTTTAGAAAGCTTCGACAAGCATTTCTAGAATGTGAGTGCATAACGTATAGTATAAAAATTCTGCCATTGCGTTAAATTGCAAAAGTAAGTGTGCAGTTACTGTGGAGGAATTATTTTTTCAATTAATAATATAGATGAAAAAATTACTCAATTCTGATTGGCTAAGAGCAGTGCAATTATTTTTGAAATTTCACACTGTGCAATTGCAGCAGTGCAAGTTAACAAAACAAGATCAGAGCCTGGAAACGAGGCAAGAAAAATCAACATGGCGGCGGATATTAGCAATGTACATTTCACTTTTTGACGACTTTTTCTACACTTTCAATGGAAAATCGTACGTGAATACAACAATTTAAGTTCAAGAAGCACATAGACTGAAAAAGTTTGCTAACAAGCAAAGAAAACAATGCTTAAACAGCGTAGGTGAGTGCACAAGTGTTATCAAAGCGTGTAATTTTTTCATGTATATTATCCCCGAGCCGGCGCGAAGCGCCGTGCGAGGGTACTAATTCCGCTCGGATATTTACACCCGGGTATGTGACAACATAGCGGAATGCAAAGTTGTCCGCCATTATGCAATGGACGGTTTTCTACGTTATGCGCATGCGCGAGTACTGGCCGAGAGAAAACTGTTTTGTACTCGGGAATCGGACATAAACAGACAAACAAAGTACATATAAAACGAGATAAATGAAAATTATTTAGAGGAACAGGAGGAAAAAGCAGTCAAAAGACCGAAGAAAGACAAGATTTTCGAGTTTTAAATTGTTTTAAACGCGTAAGTGTCTATTTTGTAGACTTGCTTTTGCCGTATTGGCATGCAGTATATTATAGTTTGTGGATTTGAAAATGCATAGGTCATCCTGTGTGGTCAATACAACATTGATTAATCTTAAAAGGTATTTTAGTATTAATTCAAATACGTTATAGAATAAGAAACAACATATTAAATAAAAAAACAAGTGCGAAAAGAGGTAGAAAAATACTGTTAAAAAACAGTTTTGTGAAAATTTCGAAATGTTTTGTGAGACTTCTAAGATTGAATTTTACAGTAAATCAAAGCTAAAAGAGTACGTAATAACATACCTACTTTATATAGTTGGGCAATTGATAATTTTATAGTTAAAATTAACAAATCTTATCAATATTTTACCATTTTGTACAAAATATAGAAATATACAGTGTTGCGTGTTACCATTGTTACAATAACTTTTGGGGGAATAAATTGTGTGGTTCGAATGGGCGCGAGGGGATTCTGCATGCATGTATTTCTAGTTAATAAGTAATAGTATGGTTTCTCGTGAAATTTGGAAAAACAAACACTCGTGAGTTTTCAAAGACGTCAAATTGCACTCGTCCTTCGGATTCGCTGAAAAACTCACTCGTGCATGTTTTTTCCAAATTGCACTCGAAACCATACTATTACCTGTACTAATAGATTCTAGCATGGAATAGTTAAAGAAAAGCAGTTGAGTAGTCAGTATGGATATTCACTTGTGTTTACAAGTATAAAATAAACCCTTATATAGTCTGCTGAAGTACAACTAAATACACAAGGTGTATATATAAACGGATTCCTCGATTCAAATTTAAATTTTGAAAATACACTTGCCATCCTGAAGCCCACACTCCCCACCCCGGTGAAACATGGGGATGAGATTTTTGTTGAAACTACTGGAAGAAAAAGTACCATCCATATAGGGGCAAGCTGAGGAGCAAAGCCCCAAGCCCCCATCTACAACAAAAATTTATTGAAAGTGTCACTTATGACTGATACGCGTGTCCATATAAATCCGCCATATTGAATTAATTGAGTAAAAACTACGGAGTATAAACAAAGCTTGACTGACTAAGTTTGCAGCGTCAAAAAGTTTTGTCTTGCTTTCTACGGAGTAAATTTTAAAGTATAGGTTCTTTGATGAATTCCTGCAAACTGTAGTGCGTTTATGGTACTAAATGGCAATGTGGCATGCAGCCTTTTTAGAAACATGCAGCTTTTAAAAATAGTAGCTATTTTCGTGTAAAACTCGATTTTGTGCTGGTGAGACGTATTTTCTCTGAGTATCACAATTTGACTGAATATTATCTTATGAAATTAAAGTGGAAGTCAAGTCCGTTCTGCGCATCTTTTCTGCGCATTATGTGGAGGCCCTCACCATTGGAATTTTAATTGAACAACGCATGCGCATTTCGTGCATTTCGAATGTGATTATGTATTCAAACAACATGGAGGAAGGCGAAAGCCATCCCGAAAAGTTGTTAGCGGCGAAATTGAGGGAATTAGTGTTGTATCCAACGAAGATAAAAAGACCAAACGAAAAAAATATTTAGCGGGAAGGGATGCGACAAAGATATGTCTTTATCAGGAGCTATTTGTGCGGTGGCGACAGGTAAAAGACGAGCTAAAAGTCAAGACGGACAAAGAATATTTAGTAGCCTTGCTTAGACGAAGCAACTCCTAACAACCAGGTAAGAAATATAGATTGTATTGACGAATAATGTAATAATGGATAAAAGCAGTGTTTTGATGGAGATCTACAATATCTGCTTATAATTTTGTAGTGACGCGGAAACCCAGAAGTTGAAACTTGCAGCAGCTGATCCATGAAGGTCTATATATTGAAGGATTGCAACCAATATTGCTCTAGAGCCCAAACCTTAAAAGGAAGAGCTGTTGGTATAAAGACACCAATCAAGATTTACAAACTGATTTAGGGTTTTACATAATGTCTTGACAACCAATTGGCTCCATCAAACCATATATTAATACATTTCTGTCTTCTATGGCGAAGTGACTATAGGCTTGTAGTCACCGAGCCTGAGGCGACTAATTGTTTTAGTAGAAATTTCAAAGAGAAAAACAAACACAGAAAGTTATGAGGTCAGTTGAAAAGGCTAAAATATAGGACAAAATTCAGCGCTTTTCTCAGCGGCCGGTTATTAAAAACATGCCGGTAAAAGACGAGTGTCAAAAACATATCGAAGCGAAACAAAAACAAACAATTTCGTGAGAAAAATACTTTGGAAGGGCTCAAATACAAAGTAGAATGGTTTTAAAAATATATCGCAGCTAGGTTTTTGCTGAATATAACGATATAAATGAGGATAAAACGAATAATTTTCAAAATAAACACTTGTGGTTGAGCCGTACGGAGAAAGTTTTATACATGTTCATTTCAACAGCGCTGCCTTTCATGGAAGAAAAATAGTGTATTTGTTATCGCTTACCTTTAAAAATGTCAAAAATATATCCTCCTTGAATTTAGCGGCAGTTTTTTTCATTTAAAACTTTGAATCAGGCTCAAAAAACCGATTTTTGTTTTAAATTCGGCAGCTTGCGAAGAAGCCATTTTGAAAAAAAGTGATATAGTCACTGGGCAGTGACTATAACTTTTTAGTAGAAATTGTGAGGTGTCTATTGCTTTTCCTGCATTCTGATTGGTCCAAATTGAGCCTCTAAAAAGTGATAGTTTATTTTTTTCCAAATAATCACCTATGTAATTTTACCAAAACAATTATTCGCCTCAGGCTCGGTGAATATCGGTGAATAAAAACCTCGACTTCGTCTCGGTTTTTATTCACTGATATTCACCTCGCCTTCGGCGAATAATTGTTAATTAATATCAAAATGTGTTGTAAGTTACCGGAACCTGACACAGAAGAAAGTCGTACGTTAAATATCAGACTATGTGAGAGTTAATTCCCAGCCTTTGAGCCTAGCCTTTGTGTCAGTGTTATTACCCCAGATAGCAGAATGGCAACGCTTGTTAAAACTCTCTATTTCCCCTGCAAAATCATGTTAAAACCCCACATATGCCTGAGGGTGGTGGTGGGTTTTCAATTGACTAGTGCATTATGGTGCTGTACAGATTCTGGGGTTCTTGATGTATGGTCAGATAATCAATAAATTAGGGATTATCCACAATTCTTCAACATTTTAAAAAGTAACCAAAGCGAGCGAAAGCAGGAGATTGTAGGGGAGGGGGGTTGATGGGCTATTTACTCTATTCAAAATTTATAAGAGAAAATGTGGGTTATTATCATTCATTAACTGGCAGTATCCTCGCACTGACAAGCAGGATTACATGGGTTTACTGGGGGGGGGGGGGGTGCACACCTCTCCTAGCCTTGGCCAAGCGGGAGGTGCCAATTCCCATATCAAATCCAAATTTTGGATGTGACAGGGCATTTATCAATATAATATTTATTTTTTATTTTATTTAGCTTCGCCAACTAGGGCAGGGTCACCACAACAGCATATGCCAATTACTGTGGGCCCTTTTACCTAACCCACCCTGTCAACTTTCCCTGTGGGAGGAAACCGGAGTACCCGGAGAAAACCCACGACTTTCGGCAGAGGGTTGACTTTACTCTTTTCACTTGAGGACTGGGTTCGAGTCGCATTGAGAAAGTTCTCACTGAGACTTGAACTCGCGACCTTAGAGGTGAAAGGCAAGTGTGCTAACCACTTCGCCACCGAAGCCCCAATATCAGGCAATTCATGGGCCTTTTTGACCATGTAGGCCATCTTATTTTTTAAACATTTTCTGACAAGATAACCCCACCGATATAATAGTAGACTGGATATAGCTTCTATAGGTGGCAAAAGTGAAGCCACATTATATATGCGAAAATCACTTCCGGGGACCACGGAGTGATACAAATTTGTATAGAAATATATGGCGGACAAGGTGAACGAACGTGAATTTTCGCAAATTTAAGGCACTTCGCGATCTTGTACTAACCTCATCGTTCTACCATGGATAAAAGATGTTATGTTAATGCTTTTAAAACTAAATAATATTTTATCGCCAGGATCATATGAGAAGACAATTTCTAAATTGCTTTCGAAATATGGAGGCAGAATAAGATCTACTCTACTCAAAAATACCTTGAAAGGTATCATATATGTTTAATCTTGATCAACAAGAGGTTTTCAATTCCCCCAAACGACCAAGCCTTTACAAATATACTTTTCAGTCTGTATAGATTTGGTACATGTTTAGTTGTTTACAGTACTTGTTTTCATTTATTAGTGCAAAGTTTCTTCGAAACTTTGCAGTATTGTGGTGAGTGGCGAAAATTCAAACGAGTCAGTCAGTCATTCAATCATAGTGTAAACTTTCCGGGGGGTGCATATAATTTATGTTTCTTTTTTAATTGCATTAACATTTAGTGATTTAATGCTTCAAGACAGGGCTTCACATTTTTCTTTAAATATTATTTTGATCTTATGGCGACTTTACACAAACTATGCCGAATTAGAGTCTTTATATTGAACTTGAAACATTTGCTGAAGACGTTGAATTGACATTAAATTGGCGAGCTTTCCCCCGGAACACCCGATTTTTTGTGCAATCACAAATGCACGTGTGCTATCAAGTGCGTTGTCGCGAGGTGACTGCGAGATTCGTACACGTGCCGTGTAGCGAGTCTAGCGACAAGAACATTATCATATCAAATTATCAATTTGTAGTATAACTATAAGTATGTCGATGAACCGGAGAGAATCAGCCATTATAACTGACTTACCAACTTGCCTTCAGTACTGGATAATCAACAGGAAGGATTGTAGAAATTCATTTATTTTCGCTTCCCGAGCATTATTATTTGACATTTGCTTTCGAGAATATGATTATGACAAAATATTTAAAGACTGTATCTCAAATGCGAGTTTGCAAATTATATAAATGAAAAGATTAAAGGCTGTGTTATTTCAAATACAACTATAGCCTTATGAACTATAGGGGCAATGCCAATGTCAATAAACATGTGCAAGTCGATGGCTGGATATATATAGAATACTGCATGCATTCGATCTATAATCTGTATTATGAACTATCATAAAAGTGTAGACTATAGTATCCGATTTATATTATAACCTCTATGGTATAAAACGGGATCATATAAACGTGCTGCAAAGCCTGCAGTCCCAATAATCGTGTTAATTTAAACTTTACAGTATACCTTGAATTGATGGGATATAATTGGATTGGGATGTATAATATTTTAAAATAAATGTAAATTCTGATTTTCTGTGATATAAATAATTACGTGTGAACGTAAACAACAGTACTGTTTATATATGCATTGACATTGACATTGTTAGGAAAACGAAAGTTAAACAGTATTTCCGCTTTGAAAAAATCCTCTTAAAAATTGTGTTGGTGTTCTAGTTGAAGGCAGTGGCCTTATACACCCTTAGTTTTTATACTATTTCACCAAACAATTCAGATTTCCGACTTGGACTTACTTAACTTGAGCTAATATATAATAGCCGCCCATGTGCAAAATTTGAAGTGACAGTCCAATTATAGAGTACAAACATATACAGTAGAGTCATATTACTGTAAACAAAATTTTCAACACAACCATTTAATAATAATATGAACCCTGTAATATTTACAAAACTAAACTATATCATACATGTATGTAACTACTCTTTACTCTTTGTCCTTCTATAACTTAATACTGAGTATAAGTCATAAACATAACGATTAACGAATGTTTTTCTTTCAACACAACGACAACGTAATATTTACTATAACTATTCATCCACAACATTCATTGCCTTGATAACTTTGTCCTCTCTCAAGATTACAAATAAAATCTTTTTTACTAAAAGCAAAGTTTCAATGATCGTTTTCGTGGAAAGCTTGGTAGGGTCCGATTCTTGTTACAAGTAATTATAAATGGGGCATAATTTGCCTGCGTATGTTTACGCTTGGCGTTAAAAACACGATTTTCAAAAGCGAAGTTAATAATAGGCCTTAAATACTGCTAGCTATAATTCCATGCACGACTCATCTATTTACGTCAGCAGTAAATACGCATACACTTCCGACGGCGAATTGTGAAATATTCTTTATCTGTAGGATCAAGGAGAGATTTTCCTGCAACATTACTTGCATTTACTTGTAAATTATGGTGTTACAGGATCCAAAATTCAACAAAAATATGTCTTCGCCGCAGAGTACTTCAGTGCTTCCATATTAATCTTCGTTTTCCTTACTGAATTTCCCCCCATTTTCACTCCCATTTTCCTCAAAACTTATGCCTCTTTGAAACTTTGCACAATCCTTGGATCCCTAGTTATACTTAAAACTGGACGACAACCCAAACATAGCCTTTTGTGGAGTAAATCTACTTAATATAGCAGTTACACTTTGAATAGGAGCCATAAAATTGATTTAAAATGTGGAGTGTATGTATTCGAGAGTATTTTCGTGATTAAATATCTATAAATTAAGTAAATATAAGAACAAACATAAAGAATAATTGGAGGAAATATATGTAAAGGATGCCCAGAAACAAGATTTGCCATATTAAAGTTGTAGTAAAATTCTCTCTACGATAAGTTAATATAAACGCAAAGTTAAGAATACAACTTGTAAAAGGACATGAATGATGGCTTGCCATGCCTGTAAGTCAATGGCCCACTCTTGTCCACTCATTAGGAATTGAAACAGGTCAAGTTTGGAATAGAGAATATTCAAAACGAATACTCATAACTATTCATTTCTTAAGAAGGATTTATAGTAAATTTAAAACAATCAGCTTGCCCTCAACACATCAATACCAAGCAGTAATTTTTGCAAGTAAAATTGTCAAGTCATTACCAGGAGAATATAGTATTCTGCCAATAGCAGAGAATGTATATTCTTTGCTAGCCTTGGCCAATTACTGGAGAAACAGTCCCTTGAAATTTTTATCCCCCATTTACACGAGCCCGGACTGATCTTCAACCCGGGATGGAAGACCCCATGGGGCTTCTTTTTATTGCATTCACATTATAACCCGGGTTGGCTGCAACACTGGAGTCTGGATATTTGTTTTCAACCCAGACCAGCTTGAACCAACCACCTTGTCAGCCTGGTGTCCATGATCGATCAGTTGTGCTGTTTTGACAATGTCAAGAAGGGAGCTGATATAACATGGTGTCAGTACATCTTTGCAATCAGTAAACTGATTTGCATAAATACAGCACCCAAACTAAAACACATGAAGACAGATCCAGACTATTTTGCATCAGTGACCATGACTTGGTCGAGACAGCTGAACCAAATGGAAACAAGGCTCAAGTGTACAAATGGGACATTAAACAGTAGTGTTTCTTTTGGAAACTGCAGGCAAATGCTGGAAGTTGGTGGAAATAACTGGAAAATTGGTTATTTTTACAATAACAATATCTAACAATATCTTAGATAACAATATCTTTTAAGCAAATTTTTATATTAAAAAAATAATGAAGAACACACTCTGCATTTAAGATCAATTTCATGGTTGCAAGTTCAAAATTCGGCTGATTTATAAACGTAGATTCACTTCACAAAAGGCTATATTTGGGCAGGCTTCCAGTTTTATAGCATAATAAATCAAAACAATGTACAAATATCTATATAGGCTTGGTCATTTGGGGGAATTGAAAACCTCTTGTTGATCAAGATTAAACATATATGATAAAACAAAATTACTTACTTTCCTTTCAAGGTATTTTTGAGTAGAGTAGATTTTATTCTGCCTCCATATTTCGAAAGCAAACTAGAAATTGTCTTCTCATATGATCGTGGCGATAAAATATTATTCCCGCTAGGTGACTAGGTCAACTTTGAACGAACACAAATGCCGATATTTTAGAGCAATCTATATAATTTTAGTTTTAAAAGCATTAACATAACATTTTTTATCCATGGTAGAGCGATGAGGTTAGTACATGGTCGCGAAGTGTCTTAAATTTGCGAAAATTCACGTTCGTTCACCTTGTCCGCCATATATTTCTATACAAATTTGTATCACTCCGTGGTCCCCGGAAGTGATTTTCGCATATATAATGCACTTTTGCCATACCAGTCGACTACTAGGAGTTACCAGGCGGTGTGCGCACTACGCCTCAAAGGCTTCTGGGTAAAATCGTAAAATTCAAACATTTGCATAAAGGCGCCGTGTCGCTCACAGCTCTTTATCTCTGTGTCTTTTAATACATACTGTGCGTTGCATTTTGGAATGGGTATCAAAACACTGCTGCAGTTTTTGGAGCAAGTTACTGTAAAAGTTAATGTTGAATCGCTAAAAGGGCAAACTGCGGCAGTCGACGCTTCTTGTTGGATTCATAGAGCACTTTCCGCAAGCATAAAGCAAAACGGCGATGATCGCAGGTGAGATATTTGGCATAATATATTCATGAGTTTGTCGTTTGAATTTCGCTTTAAAACACGGGCTCAAATAATTTCATTGTTTCAGATTGCAAGACATCCTTGAATCGTATGTGGCTGTCCTGCAACGAAGCGGGATAAAACCTCTTATCGTGTTTGATGGCTTGCCATTGCCAGCTAAAGAAACAGAACGAGCGAAGAGGACGAGGTATATATTGATAATGTCCATTGAGACGGCTTGCGAATAAACGCGAATCACAATATGTAAATCATGTAAACAAGTAAATCAAATCGTCTCTTACAATTAATACTGTAATCATTAGGAAACGAAACGACGCAAGAACCAAAGCAGCCGAACACATGAAGGAAGGAGAAACATCAACAGCTAACAAGCTATTGGCAGGATCTGCACAAATTACATACGCCATGACAACAAAATTTATTAGAGTAAGTTGTGCTTGTTATTCGCTTAGAATTTAGGTGCACAAACTTGCATATACGTGGTCTTGACTTGGAAATATTATGTTTATATTATTCTAGTTTTGTCGCAACAAAAACATTAACTACATCGTTGCACCATATGAGGCTGACGCACAAATTGCATTTCTTACAAGAAATTGTCATGCGGATTTTGCCATCAGCGAGGATTCCGATTTGTTAGCGTACGGATGCCAAAAGGTCAGTATTAGCGTTATAATTTACAGAACAGTGTTATTAAAAACTAGACGAGATGATCAATGCCATATGTAATCGTTTCATAGTAGTCGACAGGGGAGTAACTATAGTATGACATTGAAATCAGTGATAATTTTTTACCTCTTCGTATTTTTTATATTTACCTGACCTGTTCAGATTTATATCAAATACCCCAAACCCTTAAATCGAGACAATAGCAGGCAGTTAACTAATAATTGTAACAAATTGGTGCTGTTATATTGTGAATTTATTCCTCAATCATTAACACTATTTATTATGCTTGCAGGTTTTATTCAAAATGCATATGAATGGCATGTTTGATTGCATAGAATTGAAGGAAGCTCTCAAATATCTTGTAATGACTGAAGATGATTTCCTTCACATGTGCATAATTGCTGGCTGTGATTATCTACCCAATATTAGGTGTGTTGGTATCAATAAGGCCAGTAAAATGGTCTTGGAAGGGGCTGACCTAATGAAGAGATTGTTAGCATTGAAATATGTCCCCGAAGGATATGCATGTAGTTTTAGGCAGGTCAAAGCTGTTTTTCTCCACCAAACAGTGATAGATTCAACAACTTTAACAACCATCCCTTTGACACAGTGGGAAGTTGCAGAAGAAACAGATATTCTTCAAAACCTCTGTGGAAAGTATCCTTATCATATATAAAGTCTATACTTGTTTCCAAGTACTTTACACTGTTTAATTGTTGGCTTCATCCATAATTATCACCATTGTCACAAGTGTAGAGAGTGATCTTTTTTGGCCCCCACCGCCTCCCAGAGCACACTCTTAAACGTTGAACCTCGGGAATGAGTCAGTCATCAACATTTTAAAAAGCAACATTAGTCATGAACGTCCTCTCTCCCAGCATACACTTTGTACACTTGTGAAATTGTTGATAATCAGGGATGCCCGTAGTTAACAGGAAATTAGATCTTCTTAATCTTTGTCAACTGTAAATTTTGTTCAGAAAGTTATATTCCTTAAATCAAACAAGTTTACTGTCGAAGGACTATTCTTTGAATCTTGCCACTGGAAACATTAATCCACAGCAAATGGATGTTGTATTAAATACATTTCAGCTTCCAACACAGGTAATAATTGTACGTAAAGTTGGTTTGCTAAATATCCCAAAACGCACCAGAAACAAAAGTTTTACTTCAGCAGGTATTTTTATTTAATAATTACCAATTAATGTAACTAATGAAATATCATAATTTAATCTTATTCATAGAGTATGTCCAATGAAGAGAAAGTAATCCAGGCACCCAACAGCAAAGGCAACCTGGACACCAGAAATAATGGTTTGTTTACTCTAATTGATTTACTTTTAATTACATCATAATTAATAATCATAAAATCTCTAAGGGTTTTGTTTAGAACTCTTTCCCAGGTTATGCAAGGATTTGCAGAATAATTTTTTTACTATGAAATTCCAATCTTTACTGTTTCAGTGTGTATTTTTATGATATTTCTAATTTATTTTTGTTAGATTTTAACTCTTCTGAAGTGCAGGTTACCATCACATCAATAGATGAAGCTTGGTTCCCATGGGTTGTTCCTTCCTTTCCTGTTTTGACTATGAGCCTTAGGAAAATCAAGTTCAGAAGCAATGGTGAAAACTATAATGGAATAATTAATAGAGATACAAACGTCAAGCCAGGAAAATGTATCTGCACAAGCCATTGCAAAATTAACCTTGACAACGAAGAATACATTGTGCTATGGGTGGTTCTTCCTTTAGAGAGTCCTAATGAAAATATGGAACAGGATGTCACTCCTTCACAAAATGATCTAGACTTTAAAGGTCCACATACTCTCTCCTTCAAAGTTATGGGGACTTGTTACTGGCCTAGCAGACAAGATGCCCTCGAAAAGGGCTATTCACGTTTGAATGAATACAATCGCCATGTCTATGCCAAACTTCAAGAAGAACCAGAGAATATAACAGACAATGAGGCAATTGCTGTTTATATTAGTGTTGACGATTGTACCAACGAGTATCAGAAAGTAGGGTACATTGCAAAGGAACTAACACCTTATTTAAAACCAATTTTGAAAAATTTGATGTTTCAGTGAAAAACATTCGTTTTGTACAACTTATTTTAGAATGGGTTATTACATGACATTAGACATTACAAAGGAGGGATTGTGGCATAAAAGAATAATCGAAGCAAGCAAAAGTGTAAGATAATGTAATGATGAAATATGCACTGCAAGATTTGATACTGTCTTGCATTCTAGAAATACTAAGTGTATATACAAAAGTTGTTTATATACAGTATGAACATGTTTGCATTGACAACAACCAATCCAATGGTTCCACCTAACAATGTGATATATGCTGTCTGATGGGGATTAAGGGCAAATAGATAAAGCAGCTTGCTCTCCCAAACCAATGCGTGTCATGCAGGCTAATTGTTAGATGGAATTAGATCTAATATTCGTTGAGTTGGGCCTACAAAGAATCCGTTGTTATGTCAATGCTTCATAAAAAATAGTCAATTTATAGCTATTAAAACATTCATTACTGTTCATAAGAAGTTTGTATACACTATTCATTGTTCACAGTCATTGTTGGTTATAAAATGACTTGGGAAGGAGGTAATGCCACAGGAGCTTTGTGGAACTGAGCCCTGGCTGTTAGTTGTCCTCGTTGTGGAAGCGAGGCTCGGTTGGCAACAAAAACACCTGGATCACCTCTTCTAGATAGTTTAATTTTGTCCAATCTTTCCTGTACTTCAGGGCCAGTTGGATTGTTGAATGAAGGCAAGGCAAAATCTCTGTACCTATCTTTAGCACCAGTCCAGTAATAGAATGCAAGATTTGGATCTATTCTTTTCCCAAACTCATTCAGCAGCTTTGTTGACTCTTCATAAAACTGCTTCAGGTAAAAAACCAGGCCAAACATCTCATGCAGGAGTGCAACAAAACCTTCAACATCATCAGTTGAGGATGCTCGTGGGTGTTCTGGGGTAAACTTCTCTCAAGATAATCTTGTCTTCGTATCTCATGACTCTCCAGATTGGCAATGAGGCCAACAATCAGCTCCCGTGTAAAACCACAAATTCCCTTGATGGATCTATATTTATGTCAATGAAATAAAAAAATTGTATATAATCTTCTAAATTAATTATTCATAGGCAAAATACAAAGGAAACTCATGACCCGTAGCGGATCTATATATTTTATATAGACTTGCTCAAATTTTCTCCTTCAAATTTTACAGCGTAGATAACATCAATCTTCAAAATTCCAACGCCAGTGAGCGTACAAAACGAGTCATTTTAAAAATAATATACAAACCTTACAGTTCGGCCTTTATCAGATCTAAAACACTCGGCTGCGCCTCGATGTTTTAAATCTGATAAAGACCTCTTGTGCGGTTTGTATATATGACTTCTGATGTGTTAAAGTTGGGTCTTGGTATAAAATCACCCTCCTTCACTCTTGCATTTTATGTAGAACAACAGAATGTGGTAACATCAACAAATAGGCTGAATGGGTACTTAATTTCTCTTTCATGAATATGACTTAAAAATGGCATTCCCATAAACTTAGTAGTATACCATAATTGCAATCTGACTGACTATGAGGGCTTCTCTCCATCAATAACCAGGCCTGACCAGCTACCATCCCATAAATATTTAAACAGCTGATTAATAACTACACTGAGTACACAATGCACAGGCAATGGACACTGCTATATTTTTTACTCTTTGTTATGGTAGACAATTTTATTGCAGTAGGCTAATATTTACCTGTTAACATCAATTAATGAATAGTCCCTCTCTGTCTTGTCCCATGGCATCCAGTCATCAAGTATCCAGTCCTTCATATCAGACAAGTACTCGGAACGTTGTTCTTCACTTAGCCCACGACCATCAACAGCTTTGTGCCAGTTTCGAATAATCCCTAGGATTTTTGCTTCATTGACATTTCCGTTCTTTTGTAAAAACTCAATCACCCCACGAGAAATGACACGCTCACAATCTGGAACAGACTGTTTATTCTTTCCCGTAAGAGCTTCATATGTCAGCCCAGTATTAGGATCATGGAGAGCCTCTCGAAGAGATCGCAAGTCAAAGTCAGGAATATGTCCTTCTCTGAGACATGAGATTACTCTTTTTAAGAGATGGTTATGGTCTTCTCGATGGTGAACATATTCATTGGTGCGTACATCCTTCTCTGGCTGATACAGATTATGAAAAAAATCAGCAGGGTCATCTGGGCTATCCCTTAACTCTTGCAATCGTGATCGATACAAATAAATTGTAATTAATGACTTCAGTACCTCTCCGTCGTCTCTCTCTCCCTGTTAAACATCAAATGAATGACAATAAGTAAATATGTATTGATATAATTTTGTATCATTCTGCATAAATCTAACGACTGTAAGAAGCTAGAGATTATATGGCAGAACCAAACTGGCAGCTTCTAAACATTCATTTTATTACAAATCTGTAGGCTGGATATATTGCATTATGAAACTTGTTTTCATTTGTAGAGGTTCAAATAAGGCCAGGGTTTAAATATAATAAAACACTTCCCAATACAACAAAACAATGTCAGAGCACAAATATTAGTTATGCATCACTGTGATTTTGAAAAAACCTTTAGAATAAAGACCAAGCAACCTATAAAATATCCTGTTTCTGGCCAGATTATTTCAATCTGCCAGCAGGATGCTAAAAGGTACTATTTCATACACCTTTAATGTAGAAGGCCCCACATGGCATCTTATATACAATTTACCTTTAATCCAAGGACTAGGGTCATAGCAGAATGGAAATAACTTTCTCCTAAGGAGCAGGAGGGCACTATGAAGTGGTAAAGGTTTTTCTGTTCCGCACATTAGTTCCTGGAGAAGGATGACATCTTCTAACGGGACTGCTGGGTGTCGGTTGGTAGGATTTCCTAACAAGCAAAAATTATTATTTGATTGAACTAATGTCATTTAAGAATGCCATGGTCTGACCATTGATCAACTGAGCTGCTTGGTCAGTAGCTAGGAGTAGCTAGTTGGGAGTTGGGAGTAGCTAGGATTGTATGTATTATTTATAATATTATTATTTCACTACATACCTCTTACATCCATTGTAAATATCTTGGTCAAAGTGTTCACACAAATACTTCGAGCCTCCTTCTTTGCCAACATTATTATTTCAACCACTGATATTGGACGTGTTTTCCCTTTCGTTCTCAACGAATTAAACTCACCATCAGTCGTAAAACCTAAAACATAATATTTTATATGCATGACAAAAATGAAACATAATGCCATCATTTAAATTAACTCATTTAGTGCCAGCACTCTCCCCTTGATGAGTAAAATTGTAAATAACAAATTAGGGCGCATTGGGGCGCAATGCCACTTAAAGGATTAAGCACACACTGTACCATTTCATCAGGCTAAACAGACAATATTGCATAAGTTATTGGACCTGAACTTTGGCACAATGTTAATTGTGTTTTAATGTGCTTACCTACAGTGACCATGTTCACTGCTACCATGGCATTCTCAATCTCTGACTGGAGTTCTCGTACTTTGGCATCTGTTATTGACTTGTATGGTAAGAATCTCACAGGTATTGCATATGGTTTTGAATTTCTCAACTCATCAGATATCAGGAATATCATAAGATGAGTAGCAGCAGTACGTTTCTTCATGTAAACCTCTTTGACATAACTTAGGAACTTTGTACCCAAATGGACCACACATGATCTCAGAACTTGTTGCTGACCACATAAAATTTTGTCGACAATATTTGTTATTTCTTGGCTCAGTTCTTTATTCTTCTTTAATAGCTCTTCGTAACCAATTAGCTCCCACGAGAGTTCCATCATTACATTTTCAGATGGACGTGATGCTTGCAATGCCTTTTCATATGCAATCTTTGCACAAGATTCTCCAGCTGTAAGGAATTCTAAATGACTTTTCTGCATTTCTTGTAATTTTCGAAATTCCTCTATGGTCACTTGTGATGATGAATTAGATGATAATTTTTTTATCAAAACACAATCAGCCTTGTATTTGCTGCACAACTCTTGCAGACAACCATCTCCAAGGTCTTCATCACCTGCCCAGGTATCACAAACACTCTGCTTCAAACCTTTGCGAACATCACACGCATCTGCCTTTATCCACCATCTCCCACTGGGATTGCTTGACGCAGCTTGCTTTAAGGCTTCCATCTTAACAGATAAATTTTATTTTTATGTTAATTTAATAATTATTAACAATTAGATTCAATAATATTAAGACAGTCAAACTATGAACATACTGAACCAAAAAAAAAGTTAGTTTACAGGACAAGGGCACACAAGGCCTCCTAATTCTGCTGAGTAAAACTATCTGGCATTAGCATGATAATGGATTTAAAAAGTGCATTTTGCCAAAAATAGTCAGAAAAGTGATTTAAACTTTTCACAATGTATGATTGCCAATCCAAATATTGGTATTACAAGTAATCATAGTATGATATAATCAATAAAAATTTATGAAAAGTATGGTAAAACCAGTGAACTCTAAGTAAACTGGAACGCTAACTCCTATGATCAAATCCTATGATTCGTTGAAGTCAAGCTAGTTTTTCTGAGGTTTGAGTTGAAGTACTTAACGCTGAACATTGGGCTGTATATGAAATTGAAGCTATTAAAAAGTTCTATTTTATATAAAAACTTCAAGACTTTAGGCAAAATGGAAATACTTAAAAAATACAAAAACAACCGCAATTTTGTAAAATACGGCAAATTTTCCCTCAAAGTTTTAAGTATTTCCTTTTTACCTAAAGTCTTGAAGTTTTTATATCAAATAGAACTTTTTAATAGCTTCAATTTCATATACAGCCCAATGTTCGGCATTAAGTATTTCAACTCAAGCTGAATAAAGCTGGCTTCAATTCCCCCCCCCCTGAGTTATCGTTCCAGTTTATTTATAGTTCAATGGGTAAAACTATTAAGGTACTGTACCTGAACATCAACAGTTCTTGGAAATGCAGATGCCCTGATGCGTTTCTGAATCTGCCGTACCCCAATGCTTGCAATATTAATTTTACTCTAAGAAAAAATGAAAAAATATATAAAGACCGCGTTGTAATGTTGACATGCTCTGCTATCCTTGTTGTGCAAGAAACACAAAAGACTTCAGATAGTATGTTATATTTTAGATGAAGTACAAAAATAGGAAACAAGCTATCCAGTAGCCTGTCCAAGATAAGTGTATATAGCTAACTGACTGACTTTGGTAATGTATTCTGCTTGGAGCTCATCAATTCTACTGAGAATGCCCCATTTTAAATAAAAGTAGTGAAGGAAATAGATGATATATCACAATCTTCAGAAAGGTATGAGTAAACAATTTTATAAGCACAAATATTAATACTGGTAAGTGGAGATTACCTAATAACTTACAAATTTTAAAGAAAAAACACCACACACTGTGAAAATTGTAGCTTGAAATGCAAATAAGCTCAAATGAATTAAGGTCATTTGCACTAGCCCTAAGCTAATAGTCACTATATATTACACATTGAATAGTAAACCACATGCAAATGTACAAAAATCAGTTAATTAAAGCTATATGACAATATAATTATGTTAACCATAGAATGGGCAAAGGCACACCAGGGCTCTAATTACCCATGATTAATATTGTCCAGTATTAGGCAGAGTAAAATGCCACGTATCCCCTTGCACATTCACAAGGTTTGTGTTTGTCTTATTAGACAAACATGATTTATATTGCCATATATCCCTTTAACTAAATCCCTAAGTACTTGTACCTTAATGGGATCATACATAGCAGGATTAGCAGGTATCCTCTTAGTCTTCGTTGGTTGAATTCTATGGTGCTGTTCCATCACTTCGGGTAATACACCACTTTCTGCAAGCTCGAGGCTTTCGTCCGGGGTCAGAGAAGTCCACAAGTTGGTAATTGTTTTTTGACTACTAGAATCTAATCCACATGATTGGGATTCATCTGCACAACTGCTACCAGTAGATTGTGGTGGTGATTGGAATTCATCTAGGTCAATGTGTAGGTCTGCCAAAGCATCTGCAATAATCGAGTTACTATACTGTTCCCCTGTTTCATTCAAATTCTCTGAGTTTGGCAGATTTCCACTGGTCCCTAGCTGTTCGACTTGTGATATACTTGCATTGTCCTGATCACACTTATCCTCTATATCATATTGCCAAAATGGACCTCTATGAAGGCACAACCACTTGTGGCCAAAATGTGCAAACATAGTTTCTAGCCACTGAGCATAATGCTCCTCAATTCCCAGTTTTTGACTGGAGTGTGCTGCAAAATACCGAATATTATAGTCCACTAATCCAAATGGCATCCTATTCATTGGCATCCTTGTCTCCAGGATATCATCATCTATTCTTTCAAAACACTTAGAGAGGTCATAGAGTAGGTTATGTTTCTCTTTAGCTAGAAGTGTTTGCATTGCCCTTAGGCTTACGTCTAGAAAATTAGGTCTCACAAATGATGCCAGCTCTGGTCCCCCTTCTTCAATGACCATCTGTTTGTGTAGAAGGCGCAGTACTTGCCATTTCATTCTTTTCGTCATATTTGCAGTTTGGGAAATGAAATCTTTAACCGTATCTCCAGTTGTTGATGTTGACATTTTTTTGTTTGGTGAATGACTAAACATAGGAGACAATAATCCCCCCATACCATTAGCATCATCACTGGTATCTCGTCTGGCTGGTGTGGAGTGGCAATAACCACATTGCCAAAGCTTTGCATATCAACAATATAGTCAATTTGAAGTGCTTCTTCTGCTTCTTCAATGGTTTTATACATTTTGGACAAATGTTTAATGACTCTTGTTCTGCATGATGCCCCTAGTCAAGAAACATAACAAGGAGGGAATTAAATAAACTTTCCTGCATTTTGTATGTGAAGATGATAATATAATTTAACATAATACCATACAATTAATTGCACTTACCAGTTCTCGTTGTCTTGCAGACTTTCATCACAGCTTCTGCACAGCCACTCCAAAATTCTGTGTTCTTGAATGTTGGCCACTTGTTTTCGTGTGCATCGTCCCAAAAAAGACAAATGTATTGCACCAGGGCAGCTTCTTCATCGGTTGTCCATTTTGTCCAGGAGGATTGTCCATCAGTGCAGCTTTCAACTTTTCCAAACAAACACTTTCTACGAGTCTCTGATCCTTGCAGAGTGCGGACTTTTGGTAGCGGCTTACCCGGTGTATTACCTTCTGGGGCGGACGGCCGCTTCACACTTGCTCGTGAATCTCCCTGAAAATTCGACAACTTTGAGTCAATATTAACGTATTTAAGCTTGGGGAGCGTTTGGGAGCGTTTACATAGTAGACGTAATTCCCCTTTCTAGTTACTATTTCTGGAAGTCTCAATACGCTAGCTCAAATATTGAGTGTACTATGACAAGAACAAATCAGTGTGTTGAATGACTCTTCGAAGCGCTCCCCGATCGGTCATACAGACAAAGCCTTCAAAAACTATTTCCATGTACTAAAATAATAAAAAAACCAAACCCTAAAAATAACGAATAGTTTACGTTACTAGAAACCGAAAAAAAGACATAAATCTTTGAAAAACGTGATAGAATAGGCATATGAACTTACCATAATTTTTAGCCAAAATCCGCCATTGCTTCTTCCACGCGAAAATACTGCTACCAGAAGCCTTTGCGGCGTAGTGCGCACACCGCCTGAGGAGTTACTATCGCAAGGGAAGTGCTGCCTTGACGCACAAACTGCATGGAAAATTAGTATTAAATATTGAACTTATTGAAATTGCTAATGATACACTGTATGTATTGATTTATTTTGTTGTCAAAACATTGAGATTACAACACTGTCACTACAACACTATACTATTGAAAATAGTATATACTGTACAGTATTAGGCAACATATCTGAGTGTAGTATTGTTAATGGAACTTTTGGTACCAACATCAAATGTTAATAGAAATCACTGTTTACTTCAAAGTTGCCAGTGGGATCTTGAATAACTAATTTGAAATCATAGAGGCAATCACAGCTGATTGCCTGTGTTAATAAGACATTGATGATGCATTTGCCATTTGCAGTTTGTCAGAACAGTCTTCGACTCTTTGTTCCCATCTGTAGATGTTTGATACATGTATTTAATCAACATTTGGTTCCATCAGTGTTCATCTGTACTGTGCAGTAAATTGTCGAAACACATGATTATACAGCAAACCAACATAATAGTAACACATTACACAGGATCCATACCCACATGACATGTTGGAAATAGATTATTCCTCATATAGCACTTTGCACCCCATAAGAGACAATGTAATATATCCATATTATTTTGAAACAACCATTTTGTTGAGCTAAATAGTCAGTGTAATGATTAACATTAAGCTCAGTAAGAATTCCAAAACCCAAAAATATATAACAAAAATGAAATATTTAGTATGTGAAGTTACCTGTGTAAGGAAAAAAAGGGGGAGGGATACAGAAAATTTTAAAGAACAAAACTTGCCATTTTATCTTGACGACAATCACATTTTCATATATACTGTGTCAGTGATAAGGAGTAAAATTTATTAAAATAGATTGATAAAACAGTAGCGTAGCCAAGGGGGGGCGAGGGGAGGCGGTCGCCCCCCAATGGTCTTCAAAACCGTTCTCATGAAAAGTTCAAATCCGGCGAGATATTGGTGGGGGGGGGGTCAGGTGAGGTAAGCAACAAGTCAAATCCAATTAAAAACTCCCAAACCATAGACAGTAGATAGACATGAAATATCATAAAGATATTTTCACGTGTATTGTGCCTTGCTCTAATGTAATAATAACAGAATTTTGTGATTTATGACCTTCCAACTCGTATCAGAATGCGGGAAATGGCGTTTCTGAGCGCTAGAAATCAAACATTTTCACGGGGGCATGCCCCCGGACCCCCCTAAGTGGTTTGTGGCTTCGCCACTCACTACTCCCCCCCCCCCCAAACATTCGACCCTGGCTACGCTACTGTGATAAAATTAATTTGAAAATGAAATGTGTTAAATATTTCATTAAGGAATATATACTTATAGTACATACTATGTTGTAATATGGATCCATGATTGTAATCCCATCTCTTATTCAAACTCAGTGGTTTGTTTATCTCACTGCACTGCTGTTTGTAGTCTGTGCTAATTGATCTAGCCTGTAATTCGGTGGTATTAGGCTTTTGATAATATAAATGGTAATCACAATGATACATTTTAGGGCTTTTTATAATGACTTTCCAGCAATAAATCACCAGCATGAATGTTTCAAAATATCTAACTGAATATGTTATGATTCGGTAGTGCTAGGCTTTTGATATGAATATAAATGGTAATCAAAATGTTTATGAAGCGAGATATGCACAATATAAAAGGCAAGGTTGTTTCTTTGAAACTGTTTTTAGTTAAACTGAAACTGTATTATTCACACATCGACAGAATAATCCATAAAATATAATATAGATCAAACACATTTGGGCTCGTTGAGCAAATGCATACGGTCTGGTCTTAAACCTTTTTTTGCACGCTATATCTCAGTGCTGTATCAACTCCCAAAAGCTATACTAGGTAAACCACAGTCTACAATATATATTGACCGACTTAACGCTATTTGTAAGCGATTAAAAATATAAAAACTGTATTAGTTACCTCGAGGTAAAAAATCTTTAATTCCTCTCGCCGCCAGCAGGACGAAAATAATGCACGAAGCACGAAGAAAAAACCAAATATGGTTATAGGATCCAAATACGGAAATATGAGACCGCATTTCTAGTCAGCCACCACCCCCTCAACTCAAACATGTATTTAAAGCTTAATTATTCCCCCCGGAAAAGTGACATCTTTCCGTCTATACCGACGCAAGATCGAGATGTCGACAATATATAGTTCGCGCAAAGGACTGCGTCGAGTGAACTCTGGAGAAACCCTTGCACGTCAAGAATAGTGTGCTGCCTCGCTCCGGCTCGGCAGCAATTAGATCAGTTGATAACCCCCTTGATCCTGTCCTCAGTGGTGATTCACCCTTCCCTGGTCGAAGGTCACTCCTTGCTTCATGACCAAAGCTCACTTAGTCACAAGCTGGATCCACCCCTGTAAAATTGTATGGTGTTAGCTAGACAGAATAAAATACTAAAGTAGGGCATACCTGGGTGCATTGCCATCTAATGGGTTAACAAGAGACACTCAGTCTGCCAGATAGTTTGTTAACCCATTAACTGGCAGTACCATAGCACTGGCAAGTCAATTTTCCTGGCATTAGACAGTGCATAGTGTCTCTATGAACTATGGACAGTGAGAATAAAGTACTAAAGTATGGCATATCTGGGTACATTGGCAGCTAATGGGTTACATTTCATTGAAGAAGTTTTGCAATTGTAAAAAGGCCAAGCACACTATTCAATAGTCTATAATTTTCACACCAGAGGATCAACATGTAAATGTATGCTTTGTGAGGGGGAGAGAGTTGCAAAAATCTATGTTTTGTATGCTTTTGAAAATTTTGATGATTGCATATGTAGCATATTTTTATAATCTAATCTAATTATACAAACAAATTTGTTCAAATAGCTAAATGAACTGATAATTTTTAATGTGTAAATATATTATATATACTAATTAAAATCTATATGAATCTGTCTTTAACAAAAAGAAATTGTTGAACCAGAATTTACAAATACATTATACAAGTCATTTATTGTGTATTGCCAATAGCACTATAGTCTAGCTGGCCGGAAACCTGTATAAACTCCATTGGGAGAAGGATACCTTGCTCTTATTGCAAGAACACTACAACTTGGCACCACTACTCTGTTGCCCCTGCCCAAATACCCATGCTGCCATAGAACAAACTATATGCAGAATGCCTAAATTGTTCATTGTTTCTGGGGTGTTCCATAACTAGAATGTCCTCTATACCTCTTTGCAATGTCCTCTCTATACCTCATTGCAATGTCCAAAACATTTGCATCCAGGACAAGCTGGTTGAACAAAGGGTTTGTTGTCACACCAGGCATAACTCTTATTGAACAAGGTTTGTTTTCATCTTGGGTGGGCATTGGTGCTAATGGCCACAAAAACACCATTCAGGACTTTTGTCTGATGGAGGGTCTTTCATCCTGACCTTGTGGCAGATTTATTGGTAATTCACCAAGTCAGAAAACGTTGCTGGCTGTCTTCGCAACAATTCCAGTTCCAACCTTCTCAAAGCCTCCAAATTTACACTTTCAACCAAATTCCAAGTTAGCTGAAGCAAAGGGGAAATAGTATGTAACTTGTTGATGTGCAAAAAGTCTTTAGTTTGACACACCATTGAATCAAGGATGTGAACACCAACACACCCTATAAACATTAAAATACATGTACAGACTGGGAATCTTACACCACCAATTTGATCAGTGGGTATAGAGTGTGTACACAGTGAGTAGACACAATCACTTGAAACAAACTATATACTAGTTATATGTAGTGGGAAAATGATATACAACTATTAAAAGTGCCATTTTAACAAAATACTATGTTATCTTCAACACATATATATGCATATATCGAAATTAATCACAGGTACTGAGGTACAAGTACAGATACATTGCCAATGCTACCTGCAGATGCTGCTCGTGGGTCAGCAGACGTTTTTCGGCGTTTTCCTCCACACACAATCCCCCCACGACTTCTCCCATGACCTCTGGCTCTTGATCCACCACGTCACCTGGTTGTTTCTGTCGCATTTCCACGGTTGCAAGATGTTTTGCCAGTTTTTCTTTGACCGCGTTCACACGACCTCTCGCTCGTTTTGCACTTGGTTCTGGGCTATCCATCTCGTCACTACAATCACGTTCTTCACCCTGAAATTATTAGACATTACATAATTATAAATATTTTTAACAACTAAAATTCGGCAACACTTACATTTTTTACATTTTAATACGTACCTGCGTTTCACTTTGACACTTTCAGATGTTTCGAATGAATCGGTGTCGCTTCTTGTAGATTCCGTCCATTCAAACACGAACTTCTGTCTGGGTGGCAAACGGAAGAGCAATACTGCCCTTTTCTTTACAAGGACAAGCATTTCTTCCCTTTTCCCGCAAACACATTCCATGACATGAACATACTGCCATGTTTATATCCACATTGGGAACTTGTGCAATGTCCTCGATTATTTGACTGCGCTCGATTTCATCTACTGTGCTTCGACTTTCGTCATTGTTGTATAATGCGGCATGGCTTTTTTGTGTTTAGCGAGGAAAGGTGGCATTTCGTTTTACTTCCCATGAAGCAGGTAAAAAAATACTGTAAGTATTGTATAAAAAGACCACACACAAAGTCGTTAAAATCCAGGTGCAGTGAGAGCAACAGGAGGCAAAAGGCTTCATGTAACAGTTATAGTGTTTCAAAACAAAGGATGTAAACAATGCGCAGAACAGATGCGCAGAACGGACTTGACTTCCACTTTAACCATTTATTGTCATTTCTTCGTTAGCTTTACTCCTTTGCTTTTTCAAAGCAAATTAAGTGTATTCATCATTGTTTAGCAAAACGTGCGCAAATAATCGCCAAAATAATCGTTGAAAACTGTTGTTTCACAAGCGTCGCTTCAGGCGACGCGAAAAAGGATGATTTATGATTTATTAACTTTGCCTTAAATAAATAAATACAAAAACATTTTGGAAAAATAATAATGATATGACAATAGTAGCTAGTAATTATTAGGCAGGTTACACACAGCAGCATAGCCAATTACTGCGGGTCCTAAAAAGTAATTGTAAAAGTTTAAAATACTTTTGAACTCCAGATATATTATAGAACAATTTTTTAAAACATACGTATCTTGTTTGTCTGTGACTGTTTGAATTAAACAACGATCTCCCTTTATCTTCAGTTCAGAACTAATCTTTTTATACAAAAAAAACCCCGCTAGAATAGGTTTCCCATTAACTTTATTTTCTTTACAAAAGTGTTTTTCTCATTTCATGACTCGATTATCTAAAATTTTTTAGATATTCTATTTTAATTTAGATAATATGCTGTAGCAATAATTGGTCTATATAGTACTTATATATATTTATGCTATATAGTATGAAACTGTGTCAATACTCACTGGACATAGTGTAAGTGCACACCATATTACATTGTTGTACACAGTCACAAATTTTCAAATACTCATATATAACCATTTAGTAATTCATAACCCTTCATAATTCACAAAATTAAACTATTCTACATCCCATAAAGAATTTCGTGTTTGAAATATGGCATATATTTATTGACTTGGCCAATAAGCATGATTCCCACTAGAAATCTGCCCAAAATTATAACAACAAAACGTAGGATTGCAATAGATTATACTTGAAATATAACCATAAACTCAACCCATTACAAATTACAAAAACATGCTCGAAATCCCCCGATCCAGCCTCGATCTCAAGTCTCACGTATTTCTGCTGACTACTACATCCCTCCTTTTCTCATAGTTAAGTTTACTAAGCTATACTAAGATTTAATTGTTTAAGGAGGCTCCGTACAGCTTCCATTAGATATCAGTGTTTTGAATTGAAAGCTCTTTGAAAGGATATAAGCTTAGAAAACTAAAATTTTTACGTAAGCCCTATATTCCTCGTATATCATTTATCTTGGCAGTTTTAGCCAAATAAGGTATGATAGCGGAAAAAAGGTCGCTGACATACTCTTTTTTTGCAGAAAGTAAATCATTATGAGATTCCGAATTTTCTCAGAATTTTTTTTGAAAATCCCCAGTGTAGTTTTTTTTTAAAAGCCAAAAATTTGTTTCACAAAAACTACACTGGCGATTTTTTTAAATTTAAGAATTTAATAGAACTTAGTACGTTGAATACATAGTCAAATTTTGAGATATGGTCACCGCAGAAACGAACGAGAAAAAAGAACATCAAAATGCCATTTTCTTCTCGCGAAAAACACGCAATGCCAACGCAATGCCTAAATACTGACCGATCACGATATAGTGTTTGCGGGCGCATGTTCGAGTCACTCGCTGGCTGTAAAACAGGCTGTTTGTTTTCGAAATGGTTTACAGTTGTGAGCAAAATTCTCTTCGTTTTCATTACCCTTGGCTTGTTGGACCCAATATTGTTTGTTGGTGGTCTTTTTTCTGGTCTGGTTTGTCGGTGGTTTACGCATTGAATTAATCCAACGTCTCTTAAATTTGTTTTTATTGTTGAAATCGGTATGAAAACTTTTCAAAACATTCAAACAATTCCAGATTTCTCGTAAGTTGTAACTGTCTGTACTGTAGTTGTTATTAATATTACTTTGACAGTTCTAGACTGTCGTGAGGACAGTATAAAATACATTTTAGAATTTTTAGTCTGCAACAAGTCGACGATTTTGGACATTATAAAAGATAATACTGAACGTAAATACGTAAAAAACATACTAAAAGAAAGCTTAGAATTAGAACTGATAGTGAAAAGATATACGATTATAATGAAAAAGTTGGGGTTTATTCGCAGAAAAGTCTCGAAAATAACTTCCCACCGCTTGTTTCAAAACAAATCGCAAAAAATATAGTAAACACAACATACCATTTGTGTTATCGCTACAGCGATATGTAGTATTTCGCTTAGCAGTTTTCTCAGCATTAATACAACAATGAATTTTGAAGACGAAGTATTATATTTGGATTTTCGTTTCAATTTATATTGTTTGCAAAATATTCATTACGTTTGAGAACTACAACTGCTCAAGAGGGGTTGCTGCTTGCATCTATTTCTTGTAGTTCAGAATGTAATTATCCGAATCCAAACTCAATTTGCGCTGTCATTGACATACATTTGCTGAACTTTAATACTTACTAGAAATACATTCGTGCAGAAACCCCTCGTCTATTAGAACCAAGCAACTATACCCCCAAAAGTTATTGTAACATGAAGTACTGACATGATCACTGTAACCATGGTAACACGCAACCGGCCGTATATATTTTTTATTTTTTGTACAAAATGGCAAAATAGTGATAAAGTTTGTACTTTTAAGGTGGCTCGATATAGTAATCACAAAAACCTTATTCAAGAATCGCGAAAACAAAAATTCATACTGTATGTACAAACCCGCGTGACCACGGGTTGTGCGCGCGGGAGTATTAGTGGTATTAACGAAAGAACTTCCAAAATGACCTGACATGGGCAGTTGCTCGCGCCATTTCGCGTCATTACGCGTGTTATATACTGTTTTCATGTTAATTGCTGACGTCAGAAAAAAATTCCAATTGCGCTATATCTCATTATTTTGTCCGGTGACCTATGTTCAAATTTTGCATGTATTGCGCCGCAAGAATGTTTCATTTTACCAAAAATAAAAAAATTCTGTAATGCCAAAACAATTTTATTGAAGAAAAACGACATTTTTGCCTTTTTCAAAAAAATGGCATTACAGAATTTTTTTATATTTTGCTTATTGTTAGTCTGTCTTGCAAGTAAAATAATGCACGTAAAAAATCGGGGGGAACCGTGCTTCTTTTCCAACTACACGAGGCGATAGGCTATTCTGGAGTGAATTTCGTACGCGTATGGTGCCATAGTAACGAACTATGTGTTGCTAAAACTAACATAATTTGAAAGTAGAAAGATCAAAATATATTAAAACCCCGATATCCTGGTGAATAAAACCTAAAAATACGGAGTTTAAAATTTTCAAAGTGTTGGACACCTGAATTTTTGAAAACTGTATCGATCGACCTTAACTGTAAAATTATCAATTGCCCAACTATATAAAATAGCTATGTTATTACCTACTCTTTTAGCTTTGATTTACTCTAAAATTCAATCTTAAACGTCTCACAAAACGATACAGTATTTTCATTCTATTTATGAAGTTTATGAGATAAAATATGTTGTTTCTTATTCTATAATGCATTTAAATGAATATTAAAACACTTTTAGATTAACCAGTTTTGTATTGACACAGAATGAACTACGCATTTTGAAAACCACAAACTATAGTGAGAATGTAAAATACGCACTTACCCGTTTAAAACGCTTTAAAACTTGAAAACCTTGTCCTTTCTCGGTTTTTTGACTGACTTATTTTACTGTTGACTTTAGTAAGTGAAAGGCCTCTACAAAATTTTCATTTATCTTGTTTTGAAGACTTTATTTGTCTGTATTATTTCCCGTCTCCTGAATACAAAACAATGTACCAAACTATTTTTGAAAAACGTTACGTCATTTTTTCAACTTTGAAGTAGAGTTAAAAATTTTGTAACTGACCCTAACCCTAAAACCTACCCTAACCCAAAACCTAACCCTAAACTTAACCCTAACCAAATTGATGAAGAAAAACGAATATGAAAATCTTTGAAAATCGGGAAAATTGCGTAACGTCAGTTTGATAGATGGGGAAGCAGGTGGAAACCGTTTTCTTTTGGCCTAAACTCGCGCATGCGCATAAAGTAGAAAACCAGCCAGGTTCGTCCATGACATAATTGAGGACGACTTTGGATTCCGCTATGTTGTCACATACCTGGGTGTAAATATCCGAGCGGATATGCCGTTGTCTTGACCAGAGCACTTCCAAATGTGAAATGTTCATATTGTAGAGCATAATGTAAACGCATTTTGTCGTTAACACATTATGTCCTTCATATGTTCAATGATATGATTTCCTTTACACATTTACACATTCACTGGTATTACGTTTCCAATATACATAATTCCAATATGAAACATAAAACTCCGTGTACAAGCCTATGGAAACGGTCGAAATATTCCGACTTGATTTGGCTTAGACACCAAAACTGATATCACACCTCGGACCAAGGTTTTCAGAGTTTTTGCCACAACCGTCGGAATGGGATTAAAATGCCTATATAGTTAGATAGTTATTCTCCGCACAAACCTCCATACAAGGCAAAGTATTCTCTGATGTTGAATGTTCCCTGTATTTTTTTTATATACAATGGTATAATTACCTTTTCGGAAAATTGCATTGATCTGAATTGTGAAAATGCCCTGGTCCAATTTGCTAAATAACAAAAAAATATCTTATACAGTATATGGAAACATACATTAACATACAGAGAAATCAAGGTTATAATTCCATGACACGCAATCACGAATATTTCTCTTTGATCTTGACCCCAATCCCTAACCCTAACCCTATTTCGTGCGTGTCATGGAATTGTAACCGAAATCAAGGAGCGTGCTATTTTATAATGAATATGTGAGGAAATCCAGAGTAGTGCGACGTGATTCAGGATCCTGGAAAGGCAAAATTATAGAACCTAAAGAAAACATCTACTGGAACTTGTTACTCGGCCGTGTCGTTGGCGCGAATTTTCTGTTTTTAGTCGTCGTCTTCGTCGTCTGTGGCACAAACTGGCATAACACCGCAGACCCAAATCCAAACGTAAACTTAGCTTCCTCGTATATTTCTATCGATAATTACGACTTCTATGAGAGTACTTTTGGATAATATTCCAGTAACCTATTTAGTTCAGCGTGCAATCGATTCCTATTTGGCACCTTATTCGCAAGGAATGGCATATAGCCTATATTTCAAAAAATTTCGTTACATTTCCCCCGAATTATACCGTTCCATTTATGGATCTCGCATCGTGTCGCACTCTGGACTTCCTCCGGCGTCGAATTATAGTGTTTTAGTGGTGCAATAACACCGATAGCTCGAAATTTCCCTTACAATTTCAAAAATTTCACATATGATTTCACATGTAAAACTGTCTTTTCAAATGTGAACTGTTCCAATTCCATGCGAATATTAAATATATCTTTCACATGTGAAATAGATTTTCACATATGAACCTTTACTTTCACATGTGAAAGTACATGTGCAACTCGAATTTCAGATGTGAAAATTCTGAATTTCACATGTGAAATGTTCCAATTCCACACATAATTTCACATGTGAAAATGCTATTGGTCGGATACATCTAAATTTTTTTGCTTGTAATATAGATGACATATAACTCTCAAAACTCACAACATTACTTTTATCGCTAAAACTAATGGGTACCCTTTTGTGAGAAAATATATTTAATTATTCGAATGGAATTGGTGCAAGTCTGCAGGAGGTTCGTTATAGTACAAGTGGCCAAATATATAGAACTTAAACGCTGTTCTTGTCTTGTATAGGTCTCTAACGTTTAGTTTTTTGTTTATTTGGGAAGTGGGTTACAAATTAAAAAATAATCAAATATATTCACTTAGAATCCAAACGTCGAAGTACATTCTACATTTTTCAAGCAGTTAGATCATTCAGCCAAGCTAGTTAATATCGTTCGTCGTTATCTAAATTAGAACCCAACATATACATTACTGCATGCATAATTGTTCTCACCTCGTTCTCACCTATCGACTCATATTCAAGATCACTACCTATGTCGTCTTCCCAATGGCTGTTGCAATCGCTTTCATTACTCGATGTATCAACACATTCATAGATTTCCTCTATATCTTTGTCTCCCTCTATATCCGATGAGTGAGCTTCAGGTATTTCACGAACAGAGAGCATCGCAAGTAGTCTATAAATGTATAGGTTTAATAGTCAAACAAAAATCAAGGACATGATTGTAAACATTTTCAAACGGACGCGAAATACTAGGCATTTCATATTTGAATAGAGGATTAGAAGTTTTATTTTCCAATGATGTGAATAATAATTAAGATCTTTATTTCGGTTATCAAAAAATAACACAAACATTTCCAAGAATACTTATCATGATGATGATATATTTATTTAAAAAAATTACCTGAATGGGAATTTTACTGGCTAGAAGCAGTAAAATAGATTAAAAAGACTAATTAGAATATTTAAGAGTGTTTACACTATAAAACTAGGTAAACTATTTTCAATCATCCCATGTCCTGACACAAGTAGGTAAAAAGCTTATCTTAAATCTGCTAGTTCTACACTTAAATAACTGGATTTTGCGGTGAGTGACAGGCTGAGGCACTAAGTCTCTTAGCTTGCTGCCAAATGTCAAGGAACGTTCATAAAATGAGCTGCATAATGATTCCCTCCTTTCAAAGAGGGTCGATAAGTTAAGTGCACACAGTCCTAGTTTGTACGATAGATGGGAATGAATTATTCGAACGGCACGGCACGTCTTTGTATATCCTCAACATTGTCTTTCAGTGATACCGTCAGGGAAGAGTGCCACACAGGACAAGCATATTCAAGAATAGGTCTTATGAAATAACAGAAAACGGAACAGAGGTTTCCTGCAGGGACAACGCTACGTTTAACTGTCCTTAGAGCGCACAAACGGTTGTGATATAGTTAGAGCATATACAGTTGATGTGCCTATTCTATTTGAGGTCGGATGACAACATGACACCCAGTAGTTTAGTTGTTTGAACAGATTCTAACGGCTGATGGTTGATGGTAAGTGGTGGCTGCGAAGGTGCGTTCTTAAGGAATTACACAGTGAATTCAGTTTTGTCTTTTTGACGTTGAGTCTCATGTTACAGTATTGGCAGTCGACCACCGGGTAATATTGTCAATTTCTTGCTACAAAGATGATGGAAAAATAGGGTCGAGCTTAGTTCCCTGCAGTACGCCTGCGCAGACTCTCAGCCACGTCGATGTAAATTGGCTGACTTTTACGCGCTGCTGACGGAATCGCAGGAAGTCAGCACACCAGTTCAATATGGTAGAGGGGACGCCAAGAAGTTTAAGCTTTTGCAGTAGGATATTGTGGCTAATTCTGTCGAAGGCTTTGAAAAAGTAGATAAGGCGGGATCTCACGAATGATTTGGTTGTCTCCGTCGCGAGTAATAATTGGGGAAAAAGGTGAACGAGGGCGTGGGTTGTAGATGATTTCGTGACGTTGACGTTGTCGATAGAACGCTGTTGAGGGACGTTTCCTAAAGGTATAACATTGGCGCACTTCCAAAAAGAAGGGACATGGCCTTGATTAATCGATGAATTAAATATGGCACAAGCAGGGTTGCATAACACAGAAGCGAAATTCTTCAAAACCCAATTGGAGATCTCGTCAGGTCCACTTGCCGAGCGTACTTCGATGGTTGAAAAGGAACATTCGACAGCATCTGGACTGATAATGTACTCGTAAGGGGTGATAGATACTGGGGAGGAGATAAGTTCGAGAGGTGAAATGTCATTACTAACGGCAACGAAAGAGTCATTAATTGCTTGAGCAAGGTCAGCATCCTTCAAGACTGTTCCATGGATAGTAATATTTGACAGTGAAGAGGGTTTCGACAGTCCAGATATTAGTTTGATGTTGTACCACCACATCTTTGGATTGGTATCCCGCATTTTACTGACAGTATTACTGTAGAAGGTACTGCAATTTCATAACTTTGTTACGGTACCGGGAACAAAGGTTGTGATTCCCTGATGTCCAACTCGCTGCCGTCTGCTGATAGCTTCCTTTATTTCAGCAGTCTTCCAGGATTTGTCTGTAGGGTGAAGTTTTATAGACCGCTTTGGTAAACAGGTATCCATGGCAGTAGTGAGCACAGACTGGAAGTCGTTGAACTGATCTTCACAAAGGTTCGTGTGGTATAGAGGAGTCCAATTAACAGAGTTCAAGTATAAAAATAGCGCTTGTCTATTTGAGGTCTTGCAGTCACGCTTCAGGATACGAATAGTTGGGCGGTTAGGAGCACGGTAAGTAGCTGGCTGAAGGAGCACACTCGAATGATCAGACAAAGTCGAAAATACCTGATCAAGAATAGCATCACCCCGGGCTGGTTTTTCCACGAGCTTTTTAAGCTTAATTGATGAACTAAGATTGCCAGGATGATGCCAAGTTGTCTGATAATATTAGCGTGCGATATGCCTCAATGGATTTATTTTTATTTTTTTATTTATTCAACTTCGCCTCAATGGCAGGGAGTCCACAACAGCGTCAGCCAATTACTGGGGCCCCATTGTTAGTTCCTAAGGGTTAGTATTAGAGGGAGGAAACCGGAGTACCCGGGGAAAACCCTCGAAGCACAGGAGAGAATCTCAACTTACATGAGCTATTTGAGCACACTGCCGATCTCATGCGAGTACCAACAGTGACGACCTGTTGTGAGACGACCTCGACCTGTTGTGAAACAGGCTCAGCTCAGTGGTAAGAGGCAGCGCGCTAACCGCTTCCGCCACCCGTGCTACCCTATTGAATTCAAAACGTACTGAAAATAGATCTTGTGTGGTACAAATAACAATATTTTAATAAATCAAGTAACTTACAAAATATAGCAATATATAATATAAATGCAACAACTATATCATTCAACTATATGTTCTAGTAATAAATTTCATGTTACAAAAGTTAAACAGAGGAGATCCATCCCTCGGAGTGCCAGGAACGTTGTTGTTTCTCTTTCTATGCCACCAGTTAAGGAAATCACGAGAGGGTTGAATACCCAACGCTGGATGTCCCTAATTCGTTGTGTGTATTCCCACTTCTCTGCTTGTTCGTGTCTTCTGTAGACGGATGATAGGTCTGTTGAACGGTTATAGGATGCATTAAACACCTCTTGCACGAATGTCGACACGGGCACCGTCATCAGTGTTGGCTGAGCAAGCTGCTACAATCCCTCCACAAAGCGATTCAAGTGGGGGCTCCGTGGCGACATTATTGCACACTTCAGTAAGGAATGACGCTGTGATGTCACGAATCTCGTTGTGACGGATGGTTGGGAAACCTCCCATGTGGCAGATCATGGCATGATCTACTGTGAACTGAGCACCACAGTTACAGCCAGCTGATCTGAGGAGTGTTGTTTAATTTCCATGCGTATCGCAAGAATAGTGCATCGCTGAGTTCTCCTTTGTGAGATAGAAGCCGTGTTTCTCAACAAAGCCTATCACCACCTATCCATTGTTCTTCCTTTTGCTTTTACTTTTGGAGTAGAAGGATTTTCATCATGGTACTAGCTTTCATAATAATGTATACTAACACTGGATCTGTCCGCATAAGCTTGAAATAGGTGGGCCAACTATGAGACACGGGCTTTACCAATGGGTCCTGATCGTACTTGAAAAAGATTTCGCCACCAGTACAACTTTTTCACAGGCAAGGTTGAATTTCTGCAGAATATCTCTACACATATAATATTATGCTGTATATAGTCTATATTGTTTTTGTAATCTAATAATTGTTATGGCTGTGCCTTGCATGGGTCTTGTTGTCCCGTTTGCACTAGCTCCATTGGACCAAATCTTGTAATGTATATTATATGTGTCCAATAAAGCTGGTAAAATATAATAAAATATAATAAAATGAAAAATAAACTTACAATAAGGAGGAATTTGCCCACACTATTCCCTGTTTTTTCCAGTTTGGAGGAACAAGTATGTGGCTTCGGTGGCGCAGTCGTCAGAGCAAGCGCCTTTCACCTCTGAATCTTGAGTTCGATTCTCGCTGAAGACTATACTCGTCACACTCATGTGAAAAGAGTAAGTCAACGCTCTGCCGAAAGTCGTGGGTTTTCACCGGTCACTCGGGTTTCCTCCCACAGGGAAATTTGACTGGGTGGGTTAGGCTATACAGATTTGGAAAGTAATATCACAATTGTTGTAAAAATAGATCATGTACAGTGTAGGCTACGTACATAATATAGGTAAGCGAGATACTTGATGTAATTGGTCACTGAAAAGCCACCACGTGGAGTGAGCTGAATAATGTATGTAATGTAATGTATGTATTTACATAAAAACCGCAACGATACTTTGGCGCGGCGTCCGAGAAAATAGTAATATAAATTAAGTTTTCTCAAGCGGTATTGTTGGCGTCGCTGATCGCCTTGCCAAGTTTATACCACAACGTCATATGCAGGAATATCCAAATATCTTTGCCAACATTATCTTTATTTTAATGTAAAAATCCATGCACACTTAGTTTTATTCAAATTATATAAAAATAATGCTTAAATTAAAAATTTTAAATATGAAGAAATATAGGCACTAAAGCAGCATTATTTCCTTTGCATAGTCTTAATTATATTTACCGAAGAAAATTGTTAAATTGACGCTAACAAAAAAGGGAAGCTTTATTATAAGTACGCTATTGTCATGGTGACGGACTTCAACATACATTCAAATCTTCAGGAGGACATTCTCATTGGTTTTTTTGAATGTCTTCTTCATATCATGCAATAAGAAGAAGAGGCTCTTGTAATTGAATATATTTCAAAAAATCCTAGCGAGTCACTTAACGAAAAATATGAAAAAATCTTCTGCGTTTTTAGAAAGGGAATTTGGATTTCTATTATTAGTAAATTAGTAAAAGAATGTTCGAGGTGTTGAAATATCGTTCTCTATGCATGAAAACAGCAGTGTTTGTTCTACATGCAGGCGATCTATTTTCGACAATAAGTTAATTTAAGAAGGAAATTTGCAAGTTGAAGTGTACAATTTGTCTCGACGGGTTTTGAGCCACTTTTACCCTTATTATGTATGTAGCGGCGGTTTCAAGCATGAAGCGAAAAGTCCAGAGGAATATTAATTCAACAAGGGAGGGACAAAACAGAACACAAACTATAGCAATTAGGTAAAATTAGACAAAATTATCGCAAATTCCAACAATTCATTTCATTCACAATGTCGATGCACCGCCAATATCTTGCAATCCATTCAACCGATCTATGTTTTCAAAATTTGTTTTTTATATTTGTTTTCTGAATGAAAACAATTTTTATATATTCTGCAAAATTCTTCTCCAAAAGAAACTTTGCGCCACATTTTATACCATTAAAAACATAGCCAATTTCTTCTCTATGATAAAGTCATTATATCTTTTTTTTACTATTTCTAAACTGAGATTAAGCGAGACAAAAAACGACGCCATTTTTTATAGGCGTGTCCGAACTGGAACACTGTAAACAGAGCAAGAATGAACCGGATGGAAAAATTCACGACAGGTAAAGATGTGTTGGAGAATATTGATGCTGTAGTGTTTTGTACCAGGTTCAAATTAGACTTCCCGTTCGCATCCGATATCATTAGAGACCTTACGATACAGGTATAAGACGGCAACGTGACGACGACGGCTATAAATACAATGAAATTTATAGTATTTTAGAATAGAAATGAATAATTAATATCCCACGGGAGTTTTAGACGTCATCCTCGCTCTGTTTACAACGGTAAACTACAGATTTTTACGTCTTGTGTTCAACGTCTGCACTTCAAGCCGCGAGAAGTGGTACTGAGCAAATTGGCTCAGTCCTGAAGTAGAAATCTTCTAATACAAAAAGGCCTTATCTCAACTTCCTCAAACGAAAGTGAATTCAGACGATTGATAATACACGACAAGTTTTATTTAATTGATTTATTTGAAGGAGTTTGTTTTGGCGTTCGTCGTTCGCGTTGCCGTCCTACATCGTAAGGTCTCTATTACCGTCGAGAATGGACTTTATGCAAGGTATATTAAACTGGAGACCTCGGAACTGAGTTAATTTAACCATTGAATCTTATATGCCACTTTGTCCGCTGTCAAGCAGGCATACACTTAACCTTGAAGGACATACTTTAAAAGTGAAATAGGTGTATATGGTAGTATATCTTTGTAATTATGCGATTATTTTCTAGAATTTTTGTCATGATTTTGGTGGGCAGGCATGGTTAAGTTTTCAGTCAATCAAAAGGGTGTCGTCCGTAAAATTTTCCTTGGGAGTACCAGTGGTCTCCGGACTGGTAAAATTATAATTAGGCATAAAATTATGTTTTAATCATCAGGAACCAGTTGTTAACCAGAAGCATTGTTCTCGGTCCTTCAAGCAGGCCAAAACCCATTTAAAATGGAGTTTATAAAAACTATAAAATTTATAAAAACGTGAAACAACTTACATATTAAGTTCCTCCACTATAATTTTAATAGATGCGCGCTCCTCGCGTTTCAATTTCCAGCATCGCCTGTAGACGGCGTCATATACAAAGGTTGAAGTTGGTTTTTGGTAATGATCAGGATTTTGCAGGATGTTACCTTCTATCACCCACTTACGCACCTGAATATTTTAAGGAAGAATATATATCAGTATAGTGATTGCATATTTCTGCAATTATTGTAATATGCTTTAATTATGCTCAAAATAGTGTATATACATATTTTCGATACTTAATTTTCAAGACCTCGGGCACAGTTTTTCTCATCCGGACCTCGCAACCGGTAAATAACATATATGTATTCTACACAATGACAAGCTATACTTATGGCGTTTCATTACCATTTCATCAGACATGTTGCCAAAGGGAAGAACATTCCGCTCTCTTCCATCAGGCGAACTGCTCCATATTCTTAGTAATTCCCACAAAACAACTCCAAAGGACCAAACATCGCTTTCTGTGGAGAAGGAACCCCACTGCAAAACTTCTGGGGCATTCCTATATAGGTATATATGGTTTAAGAATTCAATATTAATGAATTAGGTAGCAGTATCAGCAGCTCTAGAAGCTCACGGAAGAGATAAGTTAAATGTACAATCCAATTATTACTAGAGGCAAATAATAACCGCAATGATTATTTTTGAAAATCTATTGTCTTCTTTGTGAGCCTTATTATAGAGCTGCTATCTGGGCTTTATTTACCTGTCATTCAGAAACAACCGCGAAGGAAGAACAACAGGGGAGAATAGATCATCGACATCTTTAATTATAAGGAATAATTACAATAAAACCCTAATACAACCCTGGAATATTAATTCTGTTCAATTACTCAGCCCCACTCTTCCCTGTTGAACATGAAATTCCCCCACCCCCTGTACTCAAAGAAGATTGGGCTTAATTAACTGGTATTTATACTAAATACAGCTTCTATGAATGTAATATAGTTACTCTTATAAAAGTATATCTGTTTTTGTTTAAAATTGTTTGTGGTATTCATGTATGTCTCTACATTTTTGTACTTGTCGTTTTATGTAAAAGGTTTCAGGCATCAAAAGGACTCTTTATCGTTTTTCGCCTTGCGCCGTAATTACGATCGGTTGTTTCAAAATGTAAATATCGCCAGACGTGTTTATTCTCTGGCAACAGGACACGCGTCATTCGATAGCTTATGACTTCCTCTTTAAAATTATATTTAGTTTGTCCCGGTTCATATTACATATCCAAATTAATTTGCATACATGTTCATAAATTATCTAAAAATTTTACAATTATTGTTAAAATAACCCTGAATTGCCAGAACAGGGTTCAGAATTTTCGAGCAAATGTTAGCAAATTTTGGACCAAAATTGTAGCTCATATAAAAAGGAATATTATTGGAAAGTTTCATTGCATTTGAAGAAGTAGAAGTATTTTATTTTATTTTTTGAAAGTCGCATGCAAAATGCCGAGATCGTTGAAATTTGATTCCCGCACGCGGAAATTAATTACGAAATGCCATATAAGGTCAGTGTTGATTGCTATAAACCAATGAAAATCCGCCATCTAGGCAATTAAATGACGCGGAATCGATTGCCGGTACTTTCAATACGCTAGGATGCAAAGCCGCGGAGATTTAGCTTCCGAAGTTGCCCGAGCGTGCGCCGACAAAACCGGGATTTCGCAATTAGACGGGATTTTCACGAGAAAAGTCGAGAATTGTCATAAAATGGCTAGTTTATTTAGTATGGATATTTAAATACATCCTTTCGAACAGGATTTTCAAGAGCTATCCAATGGTCACACTTAGGAGTTTGTAGCGTGTAAACCAAAGGTAGGAAAGCGAAATGAATATATAATTAGTTTGTATTATTGTTAATTTGTAAACAATACAAAGTTCAGAGGTGTTTGCAAGGGGCTAAATTGGCCGCGTAGCATTGTAAACAAACACAATTTACTTCGCTAAAGACATCGTAAAACGCTGAATCGAACGGTGGTATTTTCATCTACATAGCATGCACTGAACCGAAGATATGAAAACTGCAAAAATAGGTCGATATCGCCCTAAAAACATTAGCACCAAACAAAAAGGAGTTAAAAATAACTGCCCATGCACTTTTTTCTACAAATTTTGTGCAGCTACAGAGAACTAAAGAAAGCCTTGCCTTTTTTAAAAGTATTTAAGTAAGTTTAATACTTCTCATTTTACATATAAAAGCATTGTTGCCTTTTGCGTTATATATTTTCAAAAAAATAACGATCTAGCGCAATTACTCCGTATTCTTCAGGTGACGCGACAAGTGGCGTAACACTCATAAGGTATAGGGTAACGGCCAGAACTAAGCGACAGACAACAGGGGCCGACACGGCCTGGCGCAACTGAAAAAGTATGAGGGCAAGTGCCAATCTATATATTTGGTGCTATTCGTTGCTTGTTGCCTTATTGCATTCCATGCTGTTAATCAGCATTCTCTTGCGTGGCCACCAATACCTACGTAATTCAATCAAGCAACCTATTGTTAAGGAACCTATTGGAACTACGTAATTCAATTAAGGAACCTGCGTAATTCAATCAAGGAACCTCTAATCGAGGCGCAAAGGTACAAATGATTTAGTTTCTATTATAGTGGGTGACCTTGTTCTTTCTGATGATTTTGGCATAGCTAATTGTATGAATTCATATTTCTCATCAACATTAATGTTGAGTATTTTGCTAATTTTCCAATACAGAACGTCACGGTAGAATCAAAATTGAGCTCCATTCAATGTTCGAATGAAGAAATCGAAAGACATCTTCAATCTCTAAAGTCAGATAAATCTCCCGGACCTGACTATATTCCGGCGCGGATCCTTAAAATGTGTGCATCAGAGTTGGCACCTTCAATCACCAAGTTGTTGAACAGATCATTTTCTACGGGCGTACTGCCTTCCGACTGGAAACTAGCTGACATTTCTCCTATCTATAAAAAAGGCCCAAAGCAGTTCAGGGAAAATTCTGGTCAAATTTCCCTAACTTCAATAATTTGCAAGATAGGAGAAAAAGTGGTTCGGGATAGAATGATAAATTTCTGGAATGAGGAACAGGTTCTGAATGCTAATCAGTTTGCATACCTCAAAGGAAGATCAACTGTTACTCAGCTGTTAATTCTGTGAATGATTGGGCCAAGTCTCGAAACAGGAGAATACCGACTGATGTGATTTTTTAGATTTGGCTAAGGCATTTGACAGTGTTCCTCGTGAAAGACTACTCTTGAAACTAAGTGGCTATGGCATTTATTTATTTATTCAACTTCGCCAGATAAAGGTTATACAAATGACATACATAAGTGCACAACACAAATACAATACAAACAGTAACGAATGGCGTGGACACCACAACAGTTAAAACCAATTACTGTGGGCCCTTTTAACATATAAGTTACATATATTATACTAATATCTAGAAACAACAGTTGATTTGATGGAGTTCTGCTAGCCTGGTTGAGGGATTTTCTAACATATCGACTTCAACGCGGGGTAATTCGTGGAACATGTTCTGAGTGGTCACCTGTCATATCCGGGACTCCTCAAGGGACGATACTCGGGCCAATTCTATTTTTAAGTTATATTAATGATATGACTGATGCTATTACATCAAAGGCTAAACTATATGCGGATGACACTAAGATCTATAGGACATTGGAAGATCTAGACGAAGACACATCAGCGCTACAATCTGATCTCAACCATCTGAATAGTTGGGCTAATCTTTGGCAACTGAAGTTCAACACGAATAAGTGTGAGGTCATGCGAATAGCACATAGGCGTGACAAATCTTTTCCATCTTACGCACTTGATGACCCATTAGAGGTGGTAAAAAGTTATAAAGATTTGGGGTCACGATAACATAATTTATGACCTTTCTTGGGGAGAACATGTAAACAATACGGCAAACAAAGCTAATAGGATGTTCGAAGTTATCAAACGGACGGTGGGTATCACTAACTGTAGGATTTTTTCACTACTGTATCAATCTTTGGTTGGACCAATCCTTGAATATGCAATGCCTGTATGGTTTCCATACCTAGTAAAGGATCGAAGCGTACCTGTCGTGCCGTTTAATCCCGCTGGATAAGGATCCTGGTGTCAGACCGATTGGAGTAGGAGCAGTCTTACTTCGGATTATTGGCAAATCAATTATTTACACCATCAAACCACAGATCATGAAAAGTGCTGGTGATCTACAATTATGTGCTGGTCAACAAGCAGGGTTCGAAGCTTCCGTACACTCGATGGCTCAAATCTTTGCAGAAGAAGAAACTGATGCACTTCTCCTAGTCGATGCAACTAATGCTTTCAATTCCATCAACCGAAATGTTATGCTCCACAATATCCAGTATATTTGTCCTGCTATGTCAGTTTACGCCTACAATTGTTATGCAACACCATCAGGTTTGTTCGTACAAGGCGGGAAAGAAATAACATCAGCCGAAAGTACTACTCAAGGAGACTCGTTAGCCATGCCCTTATATGCAGTTGCAATTACACCTTTGCTCCATCTAATTAAGAGTGACACTACACATGAAGTCAAGCAAGTCGCCTTTGCAGATGATCTTGGTGGTGCTGGTGAGCTGGCGCAGTTACGCTGTTGGTGGGGCAAGATCTCTGAATATGGTCCTCTGTTAGGCTACTATCCGCGTGCAGACAAATCCTGCCTAATAGTCAAACCTGATCTACATCAAATGGCTGAAGAAATTTTCGCAGGAACGGACGTTCGTATATCATCCGAAGGTCAGAAATATCTGGGTGGGTACATTGGCTCTGAAGATGGAAAGATCAGCTATCTTAAATCATTAGTTGAACGATGGTCCAGCCAACTTCGTGTATTAAGTCAAATCGCCAAGCATGAGCCACAGGCAGCCTACGCAGCGTTTGTATCTGGATTTCGCCATCGGTTTACCTACCATATTCGAACCATTCCTAACATTCAAGACCAACTACAAGAGATCGATGGCATCATTGATAACTTGTTTCTTCCGGCTCTCACTGACAATCGAAGTCTATCCGAGGACGACCGTAAGTTATTGTCTTTGCCTACACAACTTGGTGGATTAGGAATACCAATTTTATCGGAAATCTGTGACACAGAGAACAGTAACTCGAAAGTCCTTTGTGAAAGCCTTATTGGTAAAATAATCAAGCAAAACAGTGACAAGTCCGAAGCGAACCAACTATTGCCCGACCAAGTTCAACCTGGTAGCGTCCGCGGTCGTATTAGACAGGAACAACAAGCTAGATACCGAGCACAACTTGATGAGCTACGTTCGAGAATGACATCCGAACAGATCCGTGCTAATGATCTCGCCCAATTGAAAGGCGCGTCTATCTGGCTAACAGCTCTTCCACTCGCTGTGGAAGGATATGTGCTAAACAAGCGAGAGTTCTTTGACGCTCTGTACTTTCGCTATCGATGGGAGTTAAAATTCCTTCCAAAAAACTGTGCTTCCGGCAAAGCATTTACGGTGGACCATGCGTTATCGTGTCTTAAAGGCGGATTCATTCATCGTCGACATGATGAAGTACGCGATTTGTTAGCTGTTGCTATGGATGAGGTAGCATACGATGTTACAACCGAACCAGCACTTATTCCATTATCGGGTGAAGTCCTGCCTCCTAGTGCCAACTCAGCTGATGATGCACGCGTCGACATTGCTGCGAGAGGTTTTTGGCAGAGATGTGGAAAGGCATTTTTTGATGTTCGGGTTTTAATCCTTACGCCTTGACATATCGAAGCCGTAGCCTTACCAGTAATTTCAACTCGAACGAGCGACAGAAGAAACGCGAGTACAACAAACGTGTAATCGAGATCGAACATGGTTCTTTTACGCCACTTGTTTTCAGCGCGTATGGTGGATGCGGACGAGAAGCGCAACACTTCCTCTCTACTCTGGCTGACCAGATTGCTACCAAGAGGCATTTCAACAAGAGTGTCGTGATGAGCTGGCTACGCAGAAAGATCGCCTTTTCCCTGCTCAGAGCCCAAGTCCTATGCATCAGAGGAAGCAGAACAGTTTTCAAGAGACCAGAAATGAATGCTTCAGACATTGAACTTTCCGAGAACAACTCTCGGATCGGTTAAAGCATTTGAACTTGACTTTTAATATATTTTATTAACTCAGTTAATTGTTATTAATTATTGATTATTATGCATGCCATGTTTTTGAAAATGTAATCTTTAGATTTATGTATATTTATTAAATATTATTTATTTTCATCTATAAAAAAAAAGTAAAGGATATTCAAGCTATAGAAAAAATCCAAAGAAAAGCATCTCGTATGGCTCTAAATCAGCGAAGAGGTGTAATGTCATATGAAGATCGATGTAAGATACTGAATTGGACAACTTTGTCCGTGCGGGCGGAATACTTTCTCTATTGAATGCTATAATATAGTATTTGGTATCAGTCATTTGCGCTTTGAAGATTTCTTTGAGTACACTAAACTATCCACTACACGATCCAATCATAAATACAAACTTTACACTAAGTTGGCCAGAGTGAACTGTTACAAAAGTTCTTTTTTTGTTAGGATAATACCTAAATGGAATGATTTGCCTTCATGCGTCGTTGAGGCGGAGAGCTTCAACATTTTTAAGAGCAAGCTCAACTCTTATTTGGGCATATAGATATAATTCTGCATTTATTTATATATATATACGTAATATATTTTTTAAACTTATTTTGTATTTAGTTACTTTAGGGAGTTTCTCATGGGGTTGACCTCTTAACTTCCTTTCTCGATGTAATATATTTGTGTGTGCATCTTGATTAAAATATTATGTTATGTTATATTAATTAAGGCTCATACAACCATACCATCTTATATCTGTAACAATCGTCGTATCTTCTTTTTCTCTTGGATTACTATAAACAGCATTCTCATTTTGTTCCTTCATCGACATTCCAAACCGTCCAAGTTTAATCTATATAGATGGCATATAACGTTTTTATTTTTTATCATATGTAAAATTCAAGAATTTATTAAAATTGAAAATTCCAGTGCAGCGAAATAATTTGAGATCAGTGCAATTGTGAAATCAAAGCGAAGCTGACAAAATTTGAACGTTGAAAGAAAACACGAAGACGAAAACTCAAGAAAACTGGCAAGAAACTCACAAAAAACATAGTTTCTGTAAAAATGTACACGATATTTTTTTAAATATGGCAGCAGAAAAGCATATAGGAATGAAAGGTTTTGGCCTGGTTTTCTGGTGTTCAGTGTTGCTTCGACAAGGATATCTTCGTGTTTACTTGCTTTGCCCATAAAAAACTTATAAAGTGAATCATGCAGTGAATGCATGTGTTTTGTGCAAGTACTGCAATACATGAGCATTTAAAACAAATGTATTAGTTTCTCGGCGCATCGTGCTTAGTATGAAGCCTTTAGAGTTGATGCAATTCATTTTTGTACTCTAACTATCGTTAGGCTAGCTTTTTGAACTTTGTGGGTAGATTTTTTAATCTAAAAATTGTTTCACTCCTGTGTTTTGTCGCGTAATCCAGAGCGGGCCGGATGAGTTTCAGAGCGGGCCGGATGCAAAAATCCGGACCGCTCTGAAACGCTCGCTAGCCAATCAGATTGCTTTATTTTCATAGATAAAAATAACATACATTATTATACAGTATATTGGATTGTAAAATTAAAATATTAATATTAGTGTTCAATTAATATCAAAATGATTGTAGTTTGATCAGGTAATATATACAGCACGAGCGGCCGTGTTAATTGTACATATACGAGAAAGCAGTACATAGCTTGCAAAATTCTTATTGACATTGTTGTATGATTGATTATCGTCGTTATAACTTCAACGACATAACACAATGTCGTTTCTGGGAGGCATTTGTGAACACATTTTAGTTGGGTGTCGTGATTTTTATACACTTCGATACATCGCAATACTCTGCCAGAGGAGAGATATTTTTATAAAATAAACTATGCGTTTACAAAAAGCACTGTCATTGCGTGCATGCATAGGCGAGCAAGATAAGGGGAAGAAGAGCAGGCAGAGCAGACAACGTTACTTCATTAGAATCCTCCATAAGAATGTAGGCAAACTTTCGAGTGACGCCTCGGAAATGATCGCCCTCGTTCCGCTTATGATTGTAAGTACTTCTTCCCGCCGGTATATAGCTATCACAAGTATGCGAGTTGTTTGTGTTCTATTGCTGGTTAAAATTGCGCTTTTTTTAGGGCGTGACCAGTGAGAACCGAGGAGAAAACCCGCCGATCGTATAAACGTACCTAATTGAGCTTTCCGAAAGTTGATCGAGCAGTGTTTTACTCTGAAAAAGCGTACGTGTGCGGATGTTTCAGATTTCAAAATTTGAACATTGGTTATCCCAGGTTTTGATGAAATTTCTCATATTTTGAGATCGGAGTCAAGGACTAAGATCACTATAGGATGGAAACTGGTGAATTTTTACATTGGTGATTGTATGGTGGCAAAAAGAATGGTTTAGAAAATACATACCACCATCGTCTACGCTTTTACAAACATATATCATGTACATTACAATTGTGGCATAGACACACTATAAAATATTTCCGAATATATATATATATATATATATATATACACCCGTTTACAAAAAGGTTATCGCAAGGCAGATAGATAGATAGAAAGGAATTCTCATTATAGATGCAAATAAGCATTACTTCCGCTTACATATATTATTATTAGCATGACAAAATTACTGGATGCTGATTGGTTGAGAGGAGTACAATTATTTCATTAATTGTACTGCAGTACAATTAATGATTTTCCCAAAACAAACAAAATGGCGGAAATTTTGTCATGCTAATAATAAACAAGTAATCATGCGATGTTGCTCGTACAATTAGTGATTAATAGTACTCGTGATGTTTGAAAATGTTGCCAAAATTTCCAAACATCACTCGTACTATTAATCCCTAATTGTACTCGCCATCGCATGATAACCTATACTTAAATGGCTCAAAATTACATATTTTAGCCGGGGGTCGACTTTAATCTGCTCATATGTCGGTATCAGTAAATGAAAACTGGATATGTTTTCACCTTTTTTTATATTAGTTTTAAATAGACGCCACCTAGCAATCGCAGAATTATTAAAAACTCCTTTGCTTTTAATTTGGGTTTGTGCATCGTATACTATTAAGTGATGCTTTAAATCTGTTAGTCTGTCACAGAATGTAAACTATTTTTCTGTCTATATATATATATAATATATAAGCATCACGGCTGGAAATGTTTGCTCCACTAAGCCTAACGACAAGTCGAAAAGGAATTTAACAATGACATCTAGCTGTTCAACGGCATGCAATTGAAATATCCAGTCTCCCTAAAATATTTGTTTTCTGCTTTACGCGCACGAATGTTAGGTTTTAGCTTGTTGTTTAATCGAATACTGCACCACCATGCCGTTGCCTACTTGCCTCTGGCGGAAGAACTTAAATTAGGTTGAGACATTCTTAAACTAACGATATTTAGTAATGTAAGTTTGGTATATACATGATACACTTTTCTAGAATATTCAACAGTATACATATCAGGCGTGCATCAGACGTGTCGTTTTTTTTATATAGACTATGCTCTAGCTATAGTCTAATAAATCTATATATATTTCGTGCAAATGGACTCATATGTATATGTATTCAATGACTTTTAATACACATCCGTGATTCTATATCAGTGGTATTATATAGCAGAATCGATCTGTGGAAATCTATTTGTTTTTATAGTTTTGATAAGTCATAAATGACTTAAATGTGGGATGTGAAATGGAACCCCTGGTAAAATAGCATTGAATGTTTATTCAAATTTTAATTTCGCCTTGCATACATTTGATATGCTAATTAAGCAAGCAATCTATCTATCTATATATCTCCTTGCGACAACCTTTTTGTAAACGGGTGTATATATAATGCAAAAAGCTCACTTCCCTTGTGGTCGTTTGAGCACTCTGGCCCCAAGACACTTCACGCATGTCTGGATGCGCATGTGTCCGAGTATTGTACCACATGCGCTTGGTGAAGGCAAGAGTATGGTGTATAAATACGAAGTCACTCGCATCTAGACTGCGTTACAAGCTGCACTGACGAGCCGTTGAACGGCGAAACATGCATGTCTGCAGATTTGACTATATATGCTCCTTCACTTGTGTTGTTGAGCACTCTGTGAGGTTAATTGGTGGCAATAAGCTATAATGCAAAAACCTCACTTCCCTTATGGTCGTTTGAGCACTCTGGCCCCAAGACACTTCACGCATGTCTGGATGCGCATGTGTCCGAGTATTGTACCACATGCGCTTGGTGAAGGCAAGAGTATGGTGTATAAATACGAAGTCACTCGCATCTAGACTGCGTTACAAGCTGCACTGACGAGCCGTTGAACGGCGAAACATGCATGTCTGCAGATTTGACTATATATGCTCCTTCACTTGTGTTGTTGAGCACTCTGTGAGGTTAATTGGTGGCAATAAGCTTATAATGCAAAAAGCTCACTTCCCTTGTGGTCGTTCAGTTGAGCACTCTGGCCCCAAGACACTTCACGCATGTCTGGATGCGCATGTGTCCGAGTATTGTACCACATGCGCTTGGTGAAGGCAAGAGTATGGTGTATAAATACGAAGTCACTCGCATCTAGACTGCGTTACAAGCTGCACTGACGAGCCGTTGAACGGCGAAACATGCATGTCTGCAGATTTGACTATATATGCTCCTTCACTTGTGTTGTTGAGCACTCTGTGAGGTTAATTGGTGGCAATAAGCTATAATGCAAAAACCTCACTTCCCTTATGGTCGTTTGAGCACTCTGGCCCCAAGACACTTCACGCATGTCTGGATGCGCATGTGTCCGAGTATTGTACCACATGCGCTTGGTGAAGGCAAGAGTATGGTGTATAAATACGAAGTCACTCGCATCTAGACTGCGTTACAAGCTGCACTGACGAGCCGTTGAACGGCGAAACATGCATGTCTGCAGATTTGACTATATATGCTCCTTCACTTGTGTTGCTGAGCACTCTGTGAGGTTAATTGGTGGCAATAAGCTATAATGCAAAAAGCTCACTTCCCTTGTGGTCGTTCAGTTGAGCACTCTGGCCCCAAGACACTTCACGCATGTCTGGATGCGCATGTGTCCGAGTATTGTACCACATGCGCTTGGTGAGGGCAAGAGTATGGTGTATAAATACGAAGTCACTCGCATCTCACAGTAGACTGCGTTACAAGCTGCACTGACGAGCCGTTGAACGGCGAAACATGCATGTCTGCAGATTTGACTATATATATATATATATAGACTATAGACGATATAGTAAAAACCGTTTGCAGAGTGCTCAATGGAGTACCAGAGCATAATATAGTTAAAATTCAGAGATTCAACAGTTTTGAATAGACATTTTATTACTAGTTAGTTTCGTGCTACACACGTATGTGTGGTATTCTTCAGACAAAATGATCTAATGACTAAGTTGTATATACACGTAGGATTATATATCGATCTATACTATCGTTCTTGGCTATTATTGGTTAATTTGAAATTTTGACCGTTGGCATGTAAGGTTATACTTTATACTATATACATAATGAGTTTGACTAATAGTCGAGGGTCGAGGGTAATAGGTCGAGGGCGAGGGTAATAGGTCGAGGGCGAGGGTATAATAGGTCGAGGGCGAGGGTATAATAGGTCGAGGGCGAGGGTAGAATGTCGAGGGTCGAAAATAGAAAAATATGGCGAGAGAAGTTCAAGAAATTGAAGAAATCTCTATATCTTTTTTATGAAAGAGGGGGCAAAATTTCTATATCTTTCTAGATCTTTATGAAAGAGGGGGCAAATTTTAGATACTTTTCTTTAGTACATATACGTATAACAATACTGATGCGAGATTTTCGCGCAGTTTCAATTTGGACAATGGACATGGAAATAAATATTATACATGCATGTCCTATAGAATAAATTCTAATTAGATTCCTAACTGTCAATATTTTGTGTCACCATGGCAAACATTCACACACGGATTATCTTTCGCGCATGTTACGGCAGTAACCGTTTTTCGCACGGTCTGCGTGAATTCTAATACTGCGCGACGTTTTAAATACAAGTAACTATATTTTAGCTAATTTATCTATCTGCATTCTATAGAGGGCTGGTAATATAAACCCAGTTCAAACCTTTATCCAGACATTTTGCCGACAACTATGTGTGATAATCAATACAACAAAATGATATACCCGTAACACTGGTACGCAGTGCTAATATAATGTGGTATATAGTCATATTGCGCTAATGCGCTTGACGTGACCGCGTAGGCAATAAAGATGTGGCTACGCGTTGAAAGTTGACTAAATGACGGCTATATAATGACGTGAGCCACGAAATATAGAGCTATTCTAAAATCATCGCCTCCTTCAAAAATAAGGAGCCCCAGTCCCCAATCATTCTGCCAAAAAACTTGCTTTTTGATATTATGAAAAGCCCCTGCTATTTAGAAAATATGTTATGTGACTTACCCCATAAAAAATACTCCTACCAATCACTTCAGCAAATGCCCTCAATATCATGGATGTGGCGTAGTTTTCTTTTAGCATGGCTAAAGCCGTGCTCCAAGAGGAAGGCTTCTTTTTATGACCAATGTCTTCATCGCAAATAAAATCCATTCGGTCATTGCCGTCTTGAAAATCCATTCAGTCATTGCCGAGAGAAGCCAAATTAAATTCAATTTGATGGTGACAATGTAATTACTGTTACTATTATTTCACACTATTAATACTCTTGAAATAACCTCAATTTTGAAAGCTAGAATATTTTAGATAGATTTGATGTTGTAACAGGTATCTTTTAAAACCAACCCTACGGCTACGTTGACAATGCGAACATGAATGATACAGTTTGAACGTGATTTACGCTTGTAAATCAAGGATGAAAATACAAATCTCTCTGGAATACAATTTATTAGAGGGACACGGGCACACGGCAAGCTTATATACTTTCATGCATGCCACTCATGCTTCATGAGAGTTGATGAGATAATGAGAGTTGCAAACAACAATTGTCAGCACTACCGTTTTGCACGTTCTTAGAGCTAGCTTAACAAAATATCGCGTTATATATAACAAGAGTTTATAACAAGAAAAGCTAAGAAGGAAATTAAAACTATACGTATCAGAATATTAAGATAAATTAAATTCTTAGGGCTCCGTTTCGTGCGCCATATAGGCGCAGGAAGCAAATATAAAATAAAAAATACTACACTTACATCATAACGATTACTTTCCAAGTACTCGAACACCATATTCTGCACGGTCATAGGCGACAACCCCAACTGAAAACCAGCAGCCGAATAAAAACATAGCCCATCGCCGGGAGGATCATACGAAATTCTAAGACCAGCCTCTTCTATTCTGCTTTGAAGTACTTCCATTTTTGCTAGTTTTAATAACTACAAGGATGCGGCAACTGAAGATTTTTAAAGGAACTTTGTGCGTACTCACTGTATACTGTGTCAACCGGAACTTGATCGCAAGTAAGGCTCGAATTAAAATTTTTCGCAAGTTTTAATCCAGGACTAAATATGCAAATCCCGACATCCGGCGCGACACTTCAGTGTTACGGCACTTCAGTGTTACGGGTGAATGTTTGCCACGGTGACACAAAATATTGACAGTTAGGAATCTAATTAGAATTTATTCTATAGGACATTGTCCAAATTGAAACTGCGCGAAAATCTCGCATCAGTATTGTTATACGTATATGTACTAAAGAAAAGTATCTAAAATTTGCCCCCTCTTTCATAAAGATCTAGAAAGATATAGAAATTTTGCCCCCTCTTTCATAAAAAAGATATAGAGATTTCTTCAATTTCTTGAACTTCTCTCGCCATATTTTTCTATTTTCGACCCTCGACATTCTACCCTCGCCCTCGACCTATTATACCCTCGCCCTCGACCTATTACCCTCGCCCTCGACCTATTACCCTCGCCCTCGACCTATTACCCTCGCCCTCGACCTATTACCCTCGACCCTCGACCCTCGACTATTAGTCAAACTCATACATAATATCCACTTAAGTTTAAAGTGGTTGTCAAATAATGTACAAAAAACATGTCCCGGAAAGTTTAATTATTGTAAGATATATAAGATTAGTTTAAAGAGCTGCGTTAAAAATCATGTTACAAAGTTCCTAAATAAGAATTTAGTGGCGTGTCTGCAAGATGACACTAGTTCGTTGCGTTTGTTCAGAGTGGCCAGAGAAGGTTCGCAAATAATAAAGTACTTCTCCCATAGACATAAACTACATTTAGAGGATCCGTTGCTGTAGGGGCGGGCTTGTTTCAGAACTTTCCATGTGATGTTGTAATCGACGCGGTTATCTTTGAGTTTCCAGATGTGTTTACTTAATTCAGTAGCATGTTTCTTTTTTGCGTTTTTAAATGACGTCTTGTGGTTGGCGAATCTGGTTTTGAATGCGTTTGCGGTAAGTGATCTGGTTTCCCGTCACTGGTCGTAACTGTTGCTTGGTATACAACTGCCTTTGTAAGGCATTTACCAAGCAAAGGACAGTTGTCGCGAGATCGGCAGTTGCATTCATTGTCGAGGGGTTTTTCATGTGGATCATTCATTTTGAGAATGGATTTGTTATGTCCGTCAATAGTTTGTTTAATATTAGTCATGCAGGTGTAGCTAATTTTGACAGTGTTCCTGTTGAAGATTTTATGCAATGCATGGTTACTGGGAAATTCCTCGTCAAGGATTCTAAGGAAAGTCTGGCCGATATTGGTGGCAACGTTCTTGCTGTACGGTGGATTATACCATGTTATATTTCTGTGTCGCGTCTTAATTTGACTAGTGGGAACACTTGATGGTGTTGAGGGTTTGAATTTCAGCTGATGATTTAATATACCCACTATGCTCAAGAGCTTTTTGGTATAGCGGTGTTGCACGATTGAATGATGCTTCATCAGATGAAATATCGGAGAGGCGTTTGTTGATGGATTCTGGGATATTCTTGATAATTATAGGTGGGTGATTGGATTTGTTGTGGATATACAAAGGTATATTATTAGGCTTGGTATAAGGCATGTGTTTTCCACTGGTCAAATTGAGGTTTACGTCAAGAAAATCGACAGATTTCTTGTTGGCTTCGATAGTGATTTTGAGGCCGTGCTCTTGGAAAATTGCGCACAGGTCTTTCTTGATCATTTCAATCTGGCGTGATGATTTGTTGCTAATTCCGAGACCGTCATCTCTGTAAAGACCAACATTGTGCCCGTGTTTCTTGGTTATTAGATCAAGTAGAAAAGAACCGACTAATTCACAAGATTCTGCGCCGTCATAGCTGCCCATGGTGATATCAAATAGGTCGTTTGATGATTTTTTGCACCAATGTGCACTTGAGTTAAATAGGCAGGATTTCTTAGCGTGGATAATGATATGTCTCTCATTCTCCGTAATATTATCATAGCTAGAAGCAAAATTCAACGCAGCGTTTAAAAGATCAAGCGAGATGGAGGGATAAAAGTCCACTACATCAACGGCATTAAAAGAATATTGGTGTTTGTTCTCGATGTTGTTGAACCAGTTTAAAACAGCTGATGTATTCTTCCATTGGTTCAGATTGAGGGCGGCAGTGACTTTCTTGTTAACTCGGTCGAGGATTTGCTTGCTAATTTTTCCAAGTTCAGATTTGGCAGATTTGGCAGATTTGGCAGACACGCCACTAAATTCTTATTTAGGAACTTTGTAACATGATTTTTAACGCAGCTCTTTAAACTAATCTTATATATCTTACAATAATTAAACCTTCGGGGACATGTTTTTTGTACATTATTTGACAACCACTTTAAACTTAAGTGGATATTATGTATATAGTATAAAGTATAACCTTACATGCCAACGGTAAAAATTCAAATTAACCAATAATAGCCAAGAACGATAGTATAGATCGATATATAATCCTACGTGTATATACAACTTAGTCATTAGATCATTTTGTCTGAAGAGTACCACACATACGTGTGTAGCACGAAACTAACTAGTAATAAAATGTCTATTCAAAACTGTTGAATCTCTGAATTTTAACTATATATATATATATATATATATATATATATGTATAGTAAAAGCTCCTTGGTGGACTATATTATATCCACTATAAATATATTGAACATATTGAACATTTTTATACCGTATTCTATATTTAATTCTAAGAAAGTCAGAACTAACACAAGATCACAATATTACATGGTTACCATCTCTAGTATAATCAGCTAATGAAGGGCCGCGAGAAAGTGCTGGATTCCACAAGGAATTAATATTACATGCAGATGTGGCCTCCTCCGCAGGCAACTTGGTGGAAAACGGCAGAATTACGCAATAATTTCATAGGCATGAGGGAGTAATAGTGGATAGTGACGGATACTTGGAGCTGGTCTCGCAAGTTGAGGACCGATCACTTCACCCTTGTAGACCTGTCACTTCACCCCGGGTATACCCTAGGGAGCTTTTGCCACCATGATACGACTGGAGAAATATAAAAATATACCAATGCGAAGAATGATCTACAATTTACGCGATCAAAATCTGCTTTTAACTTCAAATTCTAAGGATTAAACACTAGTTCATCATTAGAGCCAGGGGCGGACTGAGCGATCGGACGCGCCCCCAGGCCCGGAGAACTTTTAGGGGCCCGGAATTATTGCAAGGACAGATTTATAATATTTCCTTTTGCTTAACAGGGCGTAGAAAGCAGGGAACCCCAATATTTTATAAAAAGAATTGCAGCAAATAGCATAGACTCAAATATCATAATGAAATAATTCTTGAAAGGGCCTAACTAAAGAGGTAGAGAATGAAAATGCCATTTCCGACAATCTAAAGACTCACTCGGGTCATGGTGGCACCTTGTGGGATTCGGCCTCCCAATGTTTAACAAGTTTTAATAAAGAGCTACTGCTAATACTACAATTGTGACATTTGTTAATTTACACCTTCACACAGTTGCCCAAATATTACATATAATTATAGATTACTGTATTTCATTATATGTCAATCGAATACAAATAACTTTTGTTTGGACTATAGTGTTGCAGCCCTGACTAAACTCAATATGTTTGAGTATGCCTTTTGGTGATCATTCTGGAAGAAATGGCATCTGTCAAAGTAAAGGACCCAATACTTTCCAATTGAGCTGAGATTATGAAATGACTAGCACTGAGGGGCGGGGGCTGCTATATGAAACCAGTTAGACAGGCTGGACCGACTTCATAAAAACATCCTTAATTTTCAAACAATTTCACTTTTCAGCTCTTCCAGCCAATGTCTCACTTGAGTCAAACAAGGCAGCTGGTATTAGACTAAGAGTATTTAATGCAATAATACAACACATTTTACAAGGATTCTCTGCCATGCAAAACATATCTACAGATATTACCATTTTCGTTTCATTTTCCCAATTAATTAAAAATCAGGTAATAAACGTGTGTTAGACTAAGATGACAAATTAGGGTGCACTATGGTTAATAGACTTGATACAAGTCGGCTCGAATTATTTAGATGTGCATGCAGTAAACCCAGACGCACATTTTAGCTCGTATTAACTTTGTCTTTATTAACCCAGTCATTATACTTTAGGACAGTTTCAGAGGAGGTTGGAAAGCTGTCACGTGAATTTCTCGACCAATGAAATCGCCCTATTTTTCCCTCGTGTTTTTGAAGATTTTAGGCTGCCTAATTTGCATTGGGCGCAGAAACACTTGAAAAATACATACTAATATTTTAAAAATTCTATAAAAAATCAAGTGCGGCCTTAATATTATACAAGAACTTGTGGTATCTGTAAAAATTTCTGAGGGAAGTATTATTGTTTAAACTTATTTTGATGATTAAAGTTCGTCGTGTCATCGCAACGTGATGACTCGAGGCCGCGTCTGTTTACAACATTCAAACTAAAATATCTGGAGTTCCCATGGTTCGATTATATTTTCGTAAATTTTGCAAAAAAATCAAGAGAAATGTATATACTAAAAATATGCTGGAGGGATCCCGGGGATCCCCCGGCAGTTTTCGAGATATTAGGCATTGAAGTGACCATAGTCATTTTGACGTTTCCAATATGGCGTCTAATAGTTTAGGAAGATATTGCGCCACCAAAGCCTGTTTTTCCCAATGAGTTTTGAAAATTATTTAATATAAAGAGCGTTATTCTTTAGAGTAAGCGTTAAAGTACTTTTGAATGAATTTTAGGAGATTTAGGAGTTATTTGCGTGTTGTTTAGAGATTTTATAACTGGGCTAGTGTCTGGCTCTGTCTGCAATTTTGTTGTCTGGCGGCCCACTCGACCCGCAAATATCGAATATTTTGTCATTGTTATTCAATTTTTTTCCTGGAATGCATCCATGCTATTTCAATAACTATTGGTCTACCTATGTGAGCAGTATTTCGTAAGGTAAACGTTATTTTGATCTTTTATGTAGGCTGTACGTTGTCATATTGTATTAATCGGATGCCATTTCTCAATTTCTGTCAACAATCTTTGAAGTTGAACATCTCGAATTTCCACAATTGACGCAGTGGTTGCACGTATTTTTCTGAAGAAGTGGACTTTACTGTTTAAAATAAGTGCTGAGAAAATTTAGAAATAAAATTTTAGAAGTAAAATTTGTTGTTTATATTTACAGATTTGTATTTTGGTTCGAATTCTATCATTGTATTGTTAATTTGCCTTCTTAGTGAATATTTGCTTTCTTTAATATTTCTTTATATATATAGAGAATGAGCAGAGATATTATTATATTTTATGCATGTGCTATGTATTTTCAATAAAAATGGAACTGTATATTACTGTAAAGTTTGTTTTGTCTACATTTCACCAGTAATTTCTGTTGCAAAAGTATATGTTTAAGCTGAGGAATAGAAGTTCTTTGACAACCCCAATATTGGGGGTTTTTAGTAGTCACAATGTGCTATTGGGATAAATAAATAACTGAATACATATTAAAAGTCGAATCCTTTGATGCCAGCAGAATCAATCTGGCCAATAAATATTTAGTTAACTGTCTGTACTCCTCACTAGTTGCACAATGTACATTGCAAATACAGACGATCCAGGCAGTGGGTCGGCTTATGAAATCATTTACTTAAATATATAAAATGCAACACGTGCGACACTGAACAAAGTGTCCACAAAATACATATAGAATTTTCAACTCATGAACATTTATAATGACCACACGCAGTTGATCACACGCAGCCTTTGAGATTTCTGCACAAATAAATCCATTAAACTGACTCAAAGAGCCTTCATTTGTTATACATCGATACACAAGCACTAAACACATCCATAATGATGGCATTGAGTCTCTGTATCAATAGCGTCCATTTTTGCAGAATTTGCTATGGCCAGAGATGTTGTCTCTGGCCATGTCATGTCGTCTCTGTCACGGCAGTCAACGCATAAATAAGGCCGCACGTGGAAACATACGCTCGTTACCCTTGATGCTTTTCGGCCTGCTGTCCAACCTCCTCTGGGACAGTTTTCAACGCGAGTTAACTTGTAGCAAGTCTATATGGTTAACAATAGACATGGGAAGACAATGTGGTAAATCCATTTGCCCAACCACTTCCACTTGTCATGATAAGTAAAATCATCTGTTAGTGGAAATAAAAACATATCCAGGTGTACCCAGTAAATTGAATTTTTGCATAATACAGTATAACCTTGGACAAAATATTGTTTCTCTTGACAACAGAATGGAGAGGTTATATTATTAATTGAGAAGTGCATTGCAACGTTTATGTATACAAATGAGAAGCCATAAGAAATTTAAGCTCTTAAATCTATAGCATATTGTACAAAATTAAAACATGTATTGACACTAAAGTTGCATTGGAACAAAAGATAGATTATTAGGTTTTAGTAATAAATATCATTATATCAAGAAGATAATTTAAATAGTATCACAAACTTAAACATTTATTTACAAGTCTGTACAAGTCATTTCTCTGATATAGCAAGTCTGGCAACTTAGACAACATCACATGATCGCAACATGAATAATTGTACATTGATCAGCATTTGATTTCATATAAAGATTAAAGTCCAACAATATTTTGCCAATAAATTTACATCTACAATCTCATATTATATTATATTAGATCTTATGTAGTATAATATGTTCATGGAGAATAAATTTGTTAGGTAATTCCAACAATTCAAAGTCAAATACAATGATTTTGTTCATAAATTCAGAACTTGTCCATCAGTCATCAGACAACCAAACATGAAACATACTCATTATATTGTTGTCCATCCTCGTTCTCCGTCTTTGAGTGATCCAAGGACATCGAAGTCTGTGTGTCTGAAATGCAATTCTGCACGCACACTTAGGATCTCCATGTCATGTGGTAGTTAGTGCAAGTATTCTCTACTTATCGGGACCACAGTAATTGGCTTTACAAGCTGTTGTAGGCTCCCGGCCACGAATTATTCATTGATTTGTTTTCTGTCTTGTTTAGTTCTTAAGTGTATATATATATATATATATATATTGTGTCAAAATAAATAAGTAACTAAATAAATAGTTTTAGGGAAACTTCCACGTCTATTTCTTTGAATATCTACGTCGAATAGCTCGTCTTCAAAACACGTAAAAATCTGAATTATTTTGTCCAATCTAATTCCCACTCTATAAAACACGCCATATTTTCTTCTTCACGTACCCACCCACATGAAAATCGCGTTTTGTCACCGCCCAAGCCACGTGCGGACATGTCGATTTTTGGCAGGTAACTCACCAAAGTTTTGACTCACCAAGCTATTGCGCAATTTTTGCCAAAATTGCACAATTCCGCCGCTTACGAAGAGTTGGCTGCGGAGGAGGCTAACGCGCAGATGGCAGAGACAGCATTTCATTACAATATACCATGTACATTTAAATGACTTAATTTAGATTTTATATTTTCTATATATAGGCCATTTGTTTCGATGAAGTTACAATTCCACAGCCACCTTCTTTTTAAACAGCTTCCTACTTACGAAAATCTAGTGAATCTAGCTGTGTTTACACTCCATATACATAAGCCTGGCTGTGGCCTAATTTGGTTTACTGATTGACTTATTATACTACTCAGCGAATGAATGAAGCAAACATTTCACCAAGTTTAGACTTTGGCTTGTAGTGTAAATGACACAGTTTTTTCCAACCCCATTGACTGATTGCACTACTGCTTTGTCTTCCAAGGGTATGCACTTATGGCTAATGTACATAATTCAATTTAGTCATATACAGGATTTGTCGTTATGATATATGAAAATGACTAATGACACCAGAGTTCCTATTTATTAGTTATATAATGGTGGAAGTTTAAATGTGACGTATTTGTAGTCATATTTATTCGATTACATACACTTGAATAATAATCTTATATACGATTAATTGTATTGTGCAGATGGGCATTTCGCAGTAAGATTAAGGAGCATTCTAAACTGCTACATACACCTAGTCAAAGGAAAAACAAAAGTTGGATAGTCATATACCTATCTATTTGTTTTGGTATTCAATTGTTTATGACTATGTCTGCATTATGAAGAGCTGTTGATCCATCAATGCCAAGGAGTATCCCTTTGGTGAGTGAAATTGTCTAGCATAAGACAGAGCATATACTTGGGAGCGCATTAGGACAGTTTTCTGCTTCTCCTTATATCGCTAATATGGCCACTAAATATAAACAGTGGCATACAGTGATACAAGGTAATTACTAGACAAGTAGATTAACAAGATATGAGTCTGATTGAATTATCTTCTTTCGAACCTCATTTCACTGTATCGGAGCCTTATTTCTCGCCTCAACTTTTTGCTTATTTTCTACCTAAGCATCTATTATGTCAGTTGTGTTATAAGAACCATTTATAAGCAGTATATATGTATATATGTATAAGAATATAATAATTTCATTATATTTTATAAACACTGAGAATGGATGCACAAGAATTTTGTTAATAAATAGGTTAATATATGTCCTGTGGTCAATCTGAAGTCATATAATCTCCCATTACTGTTCAATATTTTACGCTATAGATATTCATTTTATACAGGACAATTGATAGAGCCCAAAATATATTCATTTATTTCAATATAATAAGATAGAACAATTACAAAATTGCAAGAGTTAAAATTTGCTTAGTTATACCTGCATGTTTCTATATTCCAATCTACGTCTATGGCTACGTTCTCACGTTGTGGGAACGTAGCCATAGACGCATAGACTGGAATATAGACTGCTACGTTCTACGTTCTCAAGGCGCTGGGGGCTTGGTTGGGAATCACGGAAGCCATACTTTTCTTAATACAATTAAGAATCCAAGATTTTTTAGTGGGGGGAGGTGGGTTACACAAGTCATAATCTCTTTCAAATTACACTTTAAAAGTCACATAAACAGCACTCGAATTGATATGTTCATTCGCAGTGTACGTCCGACCTTTTTATGTATTTGGTTTAATAAAAATTCGGCAGATTTTTTTCCATTTCGATATATAAATGCAAATTAAAATTTTTGCAAATAACGTATAGGAAGTCGCATTTCCGAGGTCATAGATTGCAAAATCGTCCAAAAGAGGATGCGCAGACCCCCTACAAACACGGTTGTACGTGTTCAATCGCCCCTGAGTGTTCACAGCTTAGCCTTACCAATTTCAATACTTAACCGACAGTGTACTGATAGTAACAGGTACCGTACGTTGTTAAGCACAGATACTCGCTCGACTTAGCATTTTTATCGTGAATTAAATTATACAATCTATCTTATCTTTAAATGCAAAACTGGGGAAGCGTGTAAAATACCGCCTCCTGTCTTGCATGATTTTCGTGTATTCTCCCAGTATTCTCATCGTGCATTATAACACCATAAAACCCGTACGCGACTCGTTTTCTATTTCTTAAATATCTCAGGCCAAAACGTATCATTGCTTGGCACTGTAGCTGACCTAATCTAATGTGTACATTTTCACTGAAAATACATGTTTTTTGTTAGTTTTCGTGGTTTATCATCTATGCATTGATATAATATCTTTCGCTGATCTCAAACATAATTTGCTACACTGAAATTTTTATGATTCATTTACGATCGAGCAAAAATTATATATTAATTTATGTTACCTTTTCTGATACCTCGGGAAAATACATTTCCAAGACGAATATATACGGGTTCCCTGAAAGCTCATTTTTCTGGCATGGAAATATGTGATGAACGGAAAAGCTCTCACCACTCTTTTTCATTTATATATGGTGCGTAGAATTAGTAATAATATAAAAAGGAACACATACCATACTTTGATCCAGCATTAGAAAGTTCTCGAGTTTTAAATTTCTATGTATAATTCCCTGAGTGTGAAGGTACAAAACGGCTGAACCGGTTTGTCGAATGTATTTTTTCAAATTATCCCGAAGTGCTGGACAGCACAGCATTGCATCACGAATATTGCCTTCAGGAAAGCTATCAAAAATCTAAAACACAAAACCACCAAATATATTATATGAACTCTTGGTAAAGTGTGGCATTGTTACGCAAAACTCGCCTGGCAGTAAGAATGGGTGGCATTTTTATGTTTTAAAGAATTTGCTTCAGGCTATTGGCATGCATCGATATTAACTAGTTTACTCCCAGCTTTGCACAAAAAACCTAATCAGATATTCTGTTGTACAAGCCAAAATTGTGTAAACTATTCATCCGTTACAAAACGTTATGTAAAATTATATTCATCTCTTGCAATTTATCACCAAGGTGTGCACACACCTTATCTAAGCATAATAAGTATAAATTTTGATAGTAACAATTAAAGAAGCATTGACCGTCTCTGATCGTGCTTACTTGAGGAGGAAATCTGACCTAATATTTAGCGCAAAAATATTAATGCTTTTTGCAAGAATGGCCAGCATGATTTGACTTAAAATTGATGAAATATTAAAGAATCACTAACCAAAAAACTAAAGAAGAACAATATTTGGTGCTTAAATTAAAAGGTAGGAATTTTTTATAATCTTTTATAAACAAGACCTAAAAACCCCGAAACATTTAAATTCTAACTGTCTTGTTTTTCGTTTACCGCAAACTCTATTCTGAGTACTGGCACAAACCTTGCCGTGTTAAATCCATTGTATTTTGTATTCGTAACTATCCGAGATTCCACGGATAGTTTTTCTTTTGAAATATCCTTTCAGTTTTAGGTTTAACTACACGAATTCTTCAGATTTACCTGGACAAAGAAGCCAGGAATTTTACAATAAAATGCCATTAACAATGTCAATGCACCGGCAACATTTGGCATTCCATACAATAGTCTATAAGCTATTTTTCCAAAATTTGTCTATAGATCTGTTTTGCGGCGTAGAACAAACAATTTATCAGATTCTATTCTACATTTATATATTCAAAAAAATTGACAAAAACAAATTATGCCTATTCCACACATTTTTATCTGTAAACTTAGGTAATTTGTTTCTGATTAAACAGCCCTTCTTTTCCGACCTTCTTTTATTCTAAGGGCCTGTTCATATGATCCCGCTTACCGAGACGTCTCGCCTAGCGGGACGAATATTTTCGTGTGTTCATATGGAGTTTTTCATCCCGTTGCCGAGATGAAATTACAATGTTGTTCTATAATTAACGTTGCAAAACATGTACATCTCATGCACGCAACACAAATATTTTAACGATTTCGTTGTTGCTTTTTATTGTTTCGCAATAAAAAGCATTGGTTTAGCAACATATTTCATGCTTGATTGTAAAACAAACATAAAACTACGTAAAAATCGTCAAAGTAAGCGGCAAAACCGGAAATTTGGTTTCTCGATTTCATCCCGGTAGGCGTGCTGGCGTGTTCATATGGAATATTTTTCATCCCGCCTACCCAGGGCCGGACGTACGGGGGGTTTGGGGGTGTCACACCCCCCCAGAAATTATATTTGGAGTTTCAGTCGGCAGAAGTGCTATTTTAGTCGGCAGACAAAAATATTTTTGATGCAGCCGGTACAGCAATGTAGTCGGTACAAGTTCGTTAGTCAGTCGGTTGAAAGGACCTTACACCCCCCTGATAAATTTTCTGAGGACGGCCCTGCGCCTACCTATGGTCTCGGCTCAAAGAGGCGAGATCTCGCCAAGCGGGCCAGCCCGCTTTCTCATATGAACACCAAGTCTACGTAATGGCGGAGTGCAGATCTGCCTCACGGCATAACCAAGAAAATTGTCCAAGTGGTGCCGTATGTTTTAACCTTTTAACGTTTTTAACAAATGAAAATCTTTCAAACCTTTATTGTGATGGAAAGAGAATCAAATGGAACGGAGATTTAGCTTTATTGAAACAAATAACATCCGAAATTTTTCGTCTTGAGGGAGTATGGTCTTCGCCTGGCGGTAAAGCAAATGGCGTCCAACATGGCAGGATCTTCAACTACTAAATAATTTTGTTGAAAATATTGTTGGCCTACGGGGCAATTGGTCATCACCTGGTGGTAAAGCTAAGAGATTTACCAGCGTAAATTTCGATCTGATCGCGACATGGTACCCGGGCAAACAGAATTCACTATTATTCCAAGGAAAGGATGGTAAACTGCTCAAGAACTATCTGGTGAGTGTCTTACATATAACTTGTGCTGGCCAAACAACCACGGAATCACGGATACGGTCACTGATTATACGACCAACATAGCGGATTCGGTATTTGAAACAGAGCCCTGCAGAGATATTTCCAGTTAAAACATGCGAAATTATCACTGACAATAACCCGGCAGCTGCTGAATCCACCCCGCTAAAACACCTCAGTTGGTCGTATAATACTTTTACCAACGATATGAAAGTGGTTAAAACGGACATAGCAGTTATGCAAAAACAAATAACATCCATAAACAATGTTATTAACTCTACCAACGCGATTACAGAGTCTATTAGTAAGGTTTTGGACTCTACCGAAAACCGTCAAATATCGTACGACACCAGAATGGAGACCTTGCTTAAGGAGTTCTCCATAATTTTAGACGAGAAAAACAGAGCGATAAACGAGCGAGATATCACTATTAACTCTTTAATTACTGAATATTTTGGGCCTTTTTGTTCAATTTAGCAACCTTTACTTTCCACCATGGAAAAAATGAAGCGAATGGCAATAACTAGGGCAAACCATACATTTTTGGAAAGCCTATAGAATAAGGTTTATGAAAAACATAGTTTTGAAATATTTCTCGTGGTTCGTTGTATCCAGGGGGAGGGGGATGAATGATGACTTTCCATGAATTATGATAAATTTTGTAGATTGCACAATTTAGGATTATTGCAGTAAGTCAAGAAAAAACTTGTTTATTTCACAAGTAGCACAAAGTCGTACTAGAGGACCTTGTAAAAACATTTGGGACTTTTCGATTCGATCCACTTTTTCATTTTGCAGAAATTTCACATTTACAAAAATAAATATTTGTACAAAAATCCATGGCGACCATCTTGGATTTCTGAAATGCAGTAATTTTTACAACTGACACTTTGTGTTTACAATATATATGGTATATATGATTTCATACAAGACGTACAGGGGTCATATGGTTACCTTTTGTGTGATAGGATACAAAAAATTAATACATCTACTTGCCCTATTGTATGACATTCAATACAATCTAATTGTGACACTTACTACATATTCCCAAGTACAACTGTGCGGAAATACTTGTCCTAATATCAGACAGTTTAAATTTTTCTGCAGATCCAAGTTCACTGTCGACATGAGCAACTAACTCCTTGTCATTTATAACAGATTTCTTCTCTAAAACCCACGCAAATAACCCTGAAACTGTTTCTTAACATTTCCACCATATTAGATTTCATCAACACGAAATTTTCAATGAAAAAAAGCAGAATAACTTCACAAAATCTCAATCAAGACAACCATATTTGTATTTATATTAATCGCTATTACTCTCCCAGTAATGCATTGCAGGTTTCAAAATATCATCTACCCACAAACCCGCTAAAAAACGGCAAAGATGTGAGAGGGCTACTTTGGGGTCGTATACGACCCCATCCGCCGTTTAAGACAGCTTCAAGAGAATTTGTTAGAAATTGACAATGACATAAACTCATTAAAATTTAAGAATTTACCAACAAAGCATGCGGACAATAAAAGTAAGACTGCCTCGCCGCCAACGCAGCCCTTGATGAGTCAAATGAAAAATATTGAGGATTTAATCAACTTGTCTAAAACTAACGATCTATGTGATATTAAAACCGATGTCTTGGGCGACGCATCCAAATTGGATGATATGTTGCTAAGTTCAAATACTTCTACTATAAAGGAACTCGAGGCATTTATCGACAAGTCTTTTTATAGTGCCTCTGAGCTATCTGATCCTGTCCAGCCGACGGACTTCTCTACTCTAGCTCAAAGACGCTCTGAAGAAAATCTGCCTAAACTCGGAGCACAATTTTTAACATTTAAAGAAAACGTTGAAACTCAGCTACAAGTTTTGTCGTACAAACTCTTTGAATTGAATAATACCATCAATATAAGTAAACAAGAGCTATGCAAATTGTCCTGCGAAAATCTACATCTCAAATCATGCATCTCGGAGTTGGAGGGGAGATTGTCGCCAAAGAATACGACAAATGTGATTAGTGACCTGAGCCCGTGTGAAAAAATAGTTAAAGGAAACACTATCTTAACTGCGAATATAGATCCCCAAAGTCATGCAGTTCCGTACCTTCCCTGTTCATGTCCAACTCGAGGTCACTAGTAAATAAGATTGATGAACTTTCCGGTACCGTCTCTAATCTCCTTGCAGACATCGTAGTTATCACCGAAACGTGGCTCACTTCCACGTTGATAGCGCAGTGATAAACTTAAGTGGGTTCTCTATATTTAGGCGTGATCGAGAAGATGGTAGAAGTGGTGGAGGCGTGTGCGCTTACGTGAAAAACTGTCTACCTGTAGTCCATTTGAAAGATCTCTCGAACCCTGAATTTGAAGCCTTGTGACTATTAATCAAACCAAGACGCCTACCACGTGGCATTAATTCAATCGTATTGGGAGCCATTTATCATCCGCCAAATAGTGACAATAGAGCTATGTTGGCTTATCTTACCGAGTCCCTTGACTGCGCTCTAACAGCCAACCCAGGAGCTGCTATCATCCTAACCGGCGACTTCAATCAATTCAAACACCGTCAACTGTGTAGTTCGTTTTCCTTAAAACAGATTGTGAAGAAAGCTACTAGAGATCACGAACATCTCGAAATTTTACGACGTTCCTGAAGTTGTTCCTCCACTCGGATTCTCAGACCATAACTCAGTTTTACTAAATCCACTGAATCATCGTAGGAACTCACGGTCCTTCCGAATGGTTAGGCACGCGCGTCCCTCCAATCGGAGGTTAATCACTGAAGCCCTCCCTATCCAGCGTTACCTGGTCTCCAATGTATCATCTAGGCTCTTGTGACGAACAGTTCCAATACTTCTCTTCTCTTGTCGATGGTATTGTTGATAAAAATCTCCCCGCTGAAGCGTATCAAATCTGATAGCAGCGATAAGCCCTGGATTACTCCGGAGATAAAAAGATTAATATCGAAACGCCAAGTGACCTGGCGCAGAGGAAAAAAGCCTATGTTTCGATTCTATAGGAACAAAATTAATAGGTTGTGTAAGCGTGCTCGCTCAAAGTATTATACGAACAATGTCGCTAATACCACTCAGTCGAATTCACGGAAGTGGTGGTCCGCTGTCAAAAATATTGCTGGCCTTGCCCCATCTAAAAACGTTTCCACACTGGTGTACAACGGACAGCCCTATTCCGATTCGGCTCTGGCCAACCTGTTTAACGACAAGTTCGTTGCCGTTGGGAATTCCCTGCCTTCGCTTGCTTGGACGCCCCTCGAAATCGGTGATTTTCCTCCTGACTTTTACATTTCAGTCGACGACACCGAGAAAGCATTACAATCCGTCAAGTCCTTTTCAGCTGCAGGTCCTGACGAAATCACGTCTTGGTTCCTCCGTGAAAATTCCTCGTTAATATGTCGCCCATTAGCATCCATATTTAATGCCTCTATTCATGATGGTTATGTCCCATCCCTGTGGAAATCTGCAAATGTCATCCCTGCAGCAAAGTCTTCCCCTGCTCTGGATGTTGACTCTGATTTTCGACCGATATCGCTCACGCCCATAGTGAGTAAGATTCTGGAGTCATTTCCATATAACTGGCTCTTGCAGTCAATCCGCGACCAAATTGATAAGCTCCAAATTGGCTCAATTAAAGGATCCAACACCACCATGGCGTTGATACACCTGCTCCATAAATGGTTTGAAGCGATGGACACACCTGGAGCCTGCCTACGGATATGCATGCTAGACTTTTTTAAGCTTTTGACCGCATCGATTTCAACATTCTGATGCAGAAACTCATTAACATGCGTGTACACCCTATTCTAATTAATTGGATTGCCAACTTCCTTACTGACAGAAGTCAGAGAACAAGAATTGGCTCTAATTTCTCGAGTTGGAGAACTACCAACGGAGGAGTCCCCCAAGGAACAAAACTGGGCCCCCTCCTCTTCCTCATTATGGTGAACGACTTGAACGTCTCCGACGATACGGTGAAATTTGTTGACGATACCACTATCTGGGAGATTGTCTTGAAGGGTCAAGAAGCCAACTCGATCCTACCGTCTCAAATTACGGAATCTGCTAAATGGGTTTCTGAGAATAACATGAAACTGAACCCTACAAAAACAAAAGAAGTTCGTGTTGGGTTCCCTCCCCTTGATCTCGGGGCTCTTCCGCCGATCACCATTGACGGTGATGATATATCTGTGGTTCCGCATGCTAAATTACTTGGTGTCATGATCTCGAAAGATCTTAAATGGATCGAGCACGTTGACTATATCTGCAAGAAAGCTTCGAAGCGGTTGTATGCCTTACGATTACTTAAGAGATCCTCTATTCCAGCGTGCAAGTTAGTCCGGGTTTATACTACCTGCGTTCGACCAATTTTAGAGTTTTCGTGCGAGGTATGGCACTATAGCTTGGCGCAATACTTGAGCGACGAGATCGAGAGTATTCAACGCAGAGCCCTTCGTATAATATTCCCTGATCTTAAATATGAAGATGCGTTGGTACGCGCTGGGGTGGTGTCACTGTTCTTGCGGAGAAAGACCATTTGCGAGAAATTTTTCGTTCAAATGTGTGAAGAAACATCCCATAAACTCCATTCTCTCGTTCCCCCAAGACATAAAACTGGATATTCTCTACGTAATGATAATTGTCTTTCAATACCAAAGCATAGGACAAGTAGGTTTGCTAATAGTTTTATTATGGCCGATAGTAAGGCCTACAACTCTAGTTTTAAATAATAATTGTTTGGCTACATTTTTACCTAGAACTGTCAAAATTAACAACGTGTAAATAAGGAGTGTTCGTAGACATTTTTACTCATATGCATGTAAACCAGTGTAATTCAGCTTTTAACTGCAAAATTGGTATCTTTTGAATAAATTAATTAATTGAAATAAGCTCCAACGCCGAACTCAGTATTACGTGGTACCCAGGGAAACAAAACTCTTTGACCTTTCAAGGAAAGAACGGTGTCGCATTACAGAACGACTGCGAAAGATATTGTGAAACGAAACAAAGTAAATCAGGAATCGAATTTTCAAATGAACTTTTTGAGTGTTTTGGAAGCGAACGCTTGAGTGCCGATGATAATAATACCGCATCTACTATAATCTCAGCCACTAAAATACCAGCAGAAACTTTTAAACATCTACTCGAGAATGATACTCAAGGTAAGGAACATAATAACGATAGATCGGGCCCATCTGTATGTGAATTATTATGTAAACCTGTTTGCGGTTACCAGTGTAGCGTGATGGCTGCCGAATTTGAGGAGGTTAAACTCGATATGGTCATTCTGAATAAAAATATAGCGTCGAAAATATTTACAGCTATTAACGTCGAGAGGAAGACGAAATAGTTCACCTTAAAAAAGATCTTTATAACGAAAGGGAAAAATCTAAGCAACTTGAAGTCGATTTGGCTATTTTAATCAGAGGAAGAGATCAGGAGATAAACGATTTGAATAACACTATTGTCTCCCTTGAGAATACAGTTAAGGCAACTGAAGCGAGTAATGAATCTTTAAGAGCAGCAATTACGCACATATATTCAGACAAACTTTTGAAATCAAAACAATGTGGAGTTTCTCCAAGTCCAAACCAGCCCAACGATCGCGAACAAATCAATTACGGCCGTCTTAACGAGAATGAACCAGTAAGCGATAATAATACAAATAATCCGGTAAGCGATAATACAAAATATACCCGTATAAAGCCAAGCACAAAAACCGATTCGCTACTATCAGCACGTAACAATGAGAAACCAAACCCGAGCAAGACAATGATAACGATAATAATTTAACTGGATTTGCTGAGGCCCACCAGCATTGTACACTCACAACACAGCCACCAGAGTGGATAAACAAATTACCATTGATTGAAATATCAAAACCACCTAAAAGGTCGAATGCCTCTATATCTAATCCTCGGAAAACAAAAGCCAACCAAAATTCCCCCGAATCAAATAGGTCCCACCGATCATCAACACAATCAGGTCATATCCATTTTCGGCGGCGCCCTCGGAATGCCCCTCCTTACCAGTCTCAAATCCAACAACAGCAACGTCCCCTTCTAAAGCGCTTCCAAAACAGTCGACCTCCACGATATGCATCCCGATGCCAACAGAAAGATTGGCTAGATTGGGTAGATGTAATTCGCCGAGTGACGTACCCATACCCTTCACCACTTATACCACCACTCATGTCTCTACCAACAAGACCCCCCATTCATCCATCAACACGTCTTCCCCTAACATAGAAAGAGAGGCATGTAAAAAGCCATTAGGTGTGAACAAAAAATCCCAAGTTAACTCAATACCAGTAAGAATATCAAACAGATGTGGTGAGATCAGCAGATCTTTAGGGAAAGATATTACAAAGTTCAGCAATGAACAAAATTTGGTTTAAATACATGTGACAAATTATAATCAAACACTGAATCAGTTGGCTGGTAGATGCGACGAACAAACAAAACAAAATAGAATTAAACTATTTCACCTTAATATACAATCGATAAAAAACAGAAACCACTTAATTCAAATTAGGGAATTGGTCTCCGATAACAAGGTAGACGTACTCGCAATTTCAGAGACTTGGCTGAATTCGTCTATTTCAAATGCTGAGGTTGAAATACAAGGTTACAAAATTCACAGACTAGACCGGAAACGCAAGAGAGGAGGCGGTGTATGCATTTATACACGCAACAATTCAAAGTCAAAAGTTCTTAATGACCGAAATATATATCTGATTCGGGCCTCCACCAACTATGGGTGCAAATACAGTTGAACAAAAACAAATCTATAATTGTCTGTGTAACGTATAAGCCAAATTGTCCTGTAGCATGTATCAAAGACGAACTTAAACCAATATACATCGAAGTGTTCATGATGCAGCCACAGATGGTTATAATGGGTGACCTAAACTGTAATCTCCTCAATAATTCGAGCGTCGATGCGAAGCACTTTTACATACTTGTTACGAACTTAACTTGAGTCAAATTATTGAAGAACCGACGAGGATTACCGCACAAACTAGATCGTTACTGGACGTTATAATGATTACGCCCCTTTCCAAAGTTAAAACCAGTGGTGTTATGAACACAGGAATAAGCGACCACTGTTTGGTATATTGTATACTCAAAGTAAAGACCAAAAAGCCCAAATCTAAACATATACATGTGAGAAGCTATAAAAGTTATGACCCGATATGTTCGCACAACTTCCTCTACATGAGATATACTCAGTCCATGATGTAAGCTTAAAGCCTCACCTGTTTAATGAATTATTTTTAAACACTTTAAACAGACATGCACCAATGAAGTATATAAAAATCACCCAAGTTTATCAGTAAAGAAATAAAACAATTAATGAAAGTCAGAGACGTTTAAAATCTTTTCGTAAGTCAAATAATTCAAAAGATTGGACCAGTTATAAGCAACTTAGAAATGCTATCAAAATATCTATAAGAAAAGCTGAATCTAAGTACATCTGTAGTCAAATCGAGAAGAATAAGGATAATTCGAAATCAATGTGGAAAGTTATTAGAGGGTGCCTTCCTATTAAAGAAATTACAGAATCCAACTACCGTAAGGACCCTGAATTAGCAGCTGAGGAATTTAATAATTTCTTCATCTCAGTGGGGAAAACTACAGCTGATAAAGTTAAAGAACTAGAAGATCAAAACAATATTTTAATAACATCCCCATCACCAAGATTGACACATGTATCGGATGCTGAGAGATTTAAATTTAGCTTAGTTACGCTAGAAGAAGTACGCAAAATAATTTTAACTGTTCTCTGATGGCGTCTACGTATCCGCAGAGTTGGAAGTTGGCGGAGGTTATACCTTTGCACAAAGACGGTGATCCAGATAATGCCTCGAACAATCGACCTGTATCATTACTTTCGAGTTTGTCAAAAATTTGCGATAAAGTAGCATTAAATCAATTTACAGATAATTTGATGGAACATCAATTACTAACGAAACATCAAAGTGGTAATCGTAAGTTGCACCCTGCCGAAACACTCAACAACGCAGTAACGGATATTTTATTGGAGGCAATAGATAAGAAGCAACTTTGGATTATTATATTCTTGGACCTATCAAAAGCTTTTGATAGTGTTCAACATGATATCAAAAAATGGACTTAGGAGTAACATCAGAAGTCCTCAATTGGTTCAAAAACTACTTGTCCAATAGATCACAATATGTTCGTATTGGTACTGCAACATCGACATATGCTGCTTTAGAACATGGAATCCCTCAAGGCTCAGTGCTTTCGCCATTTCTTTTTAATATCTATAACGACAGCCTGCCATCAACCACTAAACTATGTAATCTAGAATCATTTGTGGACGACTCGAAAACTTTTCTAACTTTTCCCGTATCAAGCATAAACTGTTACCTTGAAGCCATAGAAGAAGACCTACAAAGAATATTTCAATGGTGTTGTAATCATAGTCTTCTGATAAATCCGGAAAAAAACAAAATGCTGATAGTTGGATCACGACAAATGATGCAACAGATACAGACTCTACCTAATATAAACTTCATAAGCAAAAATCTTTTACCGATAACGGAAGTGAAAGATCTTGGCATGTTCCTCGATTCTCTCTTATCCTACAATAAACACATTCAGGCCTTATCCTCTTCTTGTATTTCTAAATTAGGCCAAATCAATAGGGTGAAAAATTTATTTGACCAGAAGACCCTCGCTATGATTATAGATACATTGGTAATGAGTAAAATCAATTACTGTTCATCCGTATGGTCTAATACATCAGAAGGCAATATTTACAAAATTCAATTAATTCAAAATTATGCCGCAAGAATAATATCGGGTGTACAGAAATTTGATCATATATCTGCAACAATAAGTGCACTTGGATGGCTACCAATTAAAGAACACTTGTTATACAGAGATACACTATTAATGTTTAAATGTATAAATGGCCAAGTTCCTTCATATCTCTGTGATAAATTCAAACAAAGAGATCAAGTTCACGATCGTAATTCAAGAAGTAATGAAGATTTAGATATCCCAAAGTTTCGGACTTGTACTGGACAAAGAACTTTTAAGTATAGAGGTACAAAATTATGGAACGAACTTGATAAAGAGACAAAATTAATAACTGATCTAAACAGTTTTAAAATAAAACTTAAGACTGATCTAATGAAGAAGCATTGATAGTGAACTTTTTCATGTTTCAATTGAACCACATAAAGATGCAGTTTTTTATTTTTAGAATTTTTTGATAAATATAATAATATTATATTATAAATTAGATAGATTTTAAATTAGATAATTTCTTAAATATTATGTAGAAATTTTCTTACATTTATAGCTGTAAATTGTCATTGAAAAACCCATTTGGGAATGTCAAATAAGTATATAATAATAATAATGTAAATTTTTATAGTAAAAGTACTAGGAGGCGAGATCATAGGTAGGCGAGACGTCTCGGTAAGCGGGATCATATGAACAGGCCTTAAACACGGATTGAGGGAGATAAACATGTAGTAATATAGGTACCGTTCGTGTCTATTTTTTTTGGGGGGGGGGGGGCGCAAGGGGGGCCGCATGATCATGGCATATGAGGGGGCCGCGTCATCATTATGTATGATATCCTAAGATACTGTATCATATTCTAGGATACTGTGTCAAATCTTAAGATACTGTACGAAATCCTAAGATACTTTATGATCAGAGGAGGAATCGTGGTCTTCCCGCAATGCATTGCGTCTCATTAATATTCACAACTGCGATTTTCGAGGAACGTTTGGTAAAAAAATTGTTGAAATATATTGCAATTTTTGGCTCTGAAGATCTCGTTTTTTCGAAGGTATATTTTTACGATTGTTTTGTTTAGTTATCTAATTAAAGTATTTTTGACTTGCTTCGTATATTTATAGGATTTTAGTTATGCTAATCACACATTGTATTTATGCATGTTCCGGGTCAGTGGACACGCCACAAAAGTGGCTTTGAAATATGCCAGGAGCAAATTATACTTTTTAATGAGGAAACTAAAAAAAATCACATCAGCAAATTCAGGAATGTTTACTCTTTCTGTTGATACTTTAAAACATCAATTTTCTCCTCAAAACTGACGAGTAATCGCGGTTTGCAAATGGGTTTTTTTTGCGATATTCTAACCCCGATGGCGGGAATAGACCGCGTGGGAATAATTATGGCGGGAAGAAAACTACTGTATGAATTAAACTATTATGATAGATTTTGAAACATAGCTTATATGTTGCTTCTTGTTTTGAGCTCAATGTTACCTTTAAGTTAGGTATGGTTATATTTGACTGTATTTTTCCATTTTATTATAGAGTTCAAGTACTTTGGTGTAAACTGGAATCTAATAATGGCGATGTTGTCATGTTGATGATATGAAGAAAATGATACTGCTAAGCGGGTATACACTTCTATAAAGGGTGATACGCCAGGGAAACCAGATACAAGAAGACTTTCTCGTAAGGAAAACTCAACCTCCAGCCGAGCTTTGTTTAAGAGTCCTGGAACATCATAGGTACATGAAAGGTACATGAAAATTATACAATCAGCAAACAATATTTGCACCAGTCAATGTATTAAAACCCTTGGCCCTCCAACCCCAGAGCTATGTGGGGGTATTAGGCAGTTTACTTTATATGCCCAGGACATTAGTTTTGTTTTGAACGTCATGAGAAATTATAGGCAGGGTTGGGTGGGGGATTTGACATAAAAACAAATGCAATTTTTCTGATGACATAATATCAGGCATTTAAAACTTAGATTGAAAAAGCTGATAAAGGTGAGGTTTTATCCATTGACAAGGGTTTACAATGGCTGGTGCATAATAATACAACAATATGTAAATACAGTAGGAGTACTAAAACATATTTAAATGAAACATTTATTATAACGATTGTGTCTAGTAAATTATAGACTGTAAATATAGAGCAGTACTAATCCTTACTGCTTGTTTTATAGTTTCCCAGCAGAAAGATTAGGCTGACTCCTACAAAGAAGTCCCAGTAAAACATCATAAATGGACCTTTGAGGAAGATAAAGCGTTTATTGAATTCATATCAATTGCCAAAACAGATCCAACATATGGACAAAATCCTGCTGAAGAGTGGCCAGCATTTAATAATAACAACAGACTTTTATTGTAATGGGTTATAATGTACAGGAATTCTGCTTTGCAGCATGCTTCAATAAATGCACCATGATATTCTATCTTTCATGATAATATAAATTTCATCAATTTCATATTAACTTTTTTTCAAATTGCACCATAAATGTAGATTATGAACTATCATCTTACCATTGACATTAACAGGGAAAATTTAGGGTTTAAGTGTATTGTACATACTCATAAGTTAATTAGTTAACATGTAAATATTTAATATTCTAGAGGTATAAATAATTTGATGACTAGACAATATTTTATACAGTAAGTTTAGGTAGGGGTAAGCACATTTAAAGCAACATTTCCTGCTTTTCTAACCATATACTTTCCATGTATTTTAGTTAAATGAAAATGGTGCAACATTAAAAAAAATATGCTTTTTCTTTCATTTCAGGTGATTTTTTTGAAAAATAATAAATTATTTTCAATATCAATTTGACTGTCTGTATTCTGCTTATAACCAATAACTTATGTTATGCCAGAAGTTCACCAGGGGCCGGTTGTTCAAAAGCCGGTTAACGCTAACCCCGGGTTAAATTTTAATCTGCTGTTCTGGTTTTTATACTTCTACATGTTTGTTTATTTCAAAACTTTATAAACAAAAACTTCTATCGCCCAGTACAAGGTTGATAGAAAAAAGTATTCATATTAATATAACCGATGTCGGGAAACTGGTATGAAAGTTACGACTAACCCAGGGTTAAGTTAACCGGCCTTTGAACAACCGGCCCAATGAAGATAAATCTACATCTCCCTCTAATCCTAACCCAGACCCTTTCTCTAACTCTAACTCTAATCGTAACCCTCTCTCTAACTCTAACCCTTTCTCTAACACTAACCCTCTCTATAACTCTAACCCTATCTATCTCTCCAACCCTATCCCTCTCTCTCTAACTCTTACCTAAACTTTAACCCTAACGCTAACTCTAATACTAATGCTAAATCTAGCTCTAGTTAGTGATCACAGCCCTCAGTTTAAACTTGTTGTTAGAGCTAGACTTAGTGTTAGACTGTTAGTATTAGAGTAAGGGCTAGCATTAGAGTTAAGGTTTGCGTTAGGGTTAAGGGTAGCGTTAGGTTTAAGGTTTATGTAAGAGTTAGGGTTAGCGTTAGAGAAAGGGTTAGAGTTAGAGTTAGAGTTAGAGTTAGAGTTAGAGTTAGAGTTAGAGTTAGAGTTAGAGTTAGAGTTAGAGTTAGAGTTAGAGTTAGAGTTAGAGTTAGAGTTAGAGTTAGAGTTAGAGTTAGAGAGAGGGATAGGACTAGAGTTAGAGTTAGTGTTAGAGAGAGGATTAGAATTAGAGAAAGGGTTAGAGTTAGAGAGAGGGTGAGGGTAAGAGTTACAGAAAGGATTAGGGTGGGACGGAGGCTAGGATTTATCTTCATTATCTTTATTTATAGTAAACTTCGCTCGTAGATATATATAATAGACTCGGCTCTGAGCTATCCATACACCTTAGCGCTCGGCTTGGAGCTATCCTTACATCTTAGAGCTCGGCTCGGAGATAAGCTCGCTCGATTTGGAGGTAGGCTCGCTCGATATAGGTCTAAGCTCGCTCGATTTGGAGGTAGGCTCCCTCGATTTATGGCTAAGCTCGCTCGATTTGGAGCTGGTCATAGCCATAGTATTACTCAGTATCTTAGGATATCTTACAGTATCTTAGGATATATTACAATATCTTGAGATATCATACAGTATCTTAGGATATCACCAAGTATCTTAGGATATGAAACAGTATCTTAGGATGTCATACAGTATCTTAGGATATCATACAGTACCTTAAGATATCGTACAGTATCTTACGATCTCGTACAGCATCCTGGAATATCATACAGTATCTTAGGATCTCGTACAGTATCTTAAGATATCATACATTATCTTTTTATATATTATTCTCCCGTTTTATCCACCAACAATATATATATTGTGCAATATTACCACGTGCTATCCATATAAATGCATTAAATATTCTCTTTAATTTATTCAGCTTTTGTAGATAACCTTAAAATAAGGTATTTTCTTTATAACTTACCAATGACTTGCAACCTAACAACACATAGCAACCACTAATGTTTATGTTTATATATACGATATTTGTATGAAATCTATGCTTGTAAAACTTGTTGAAATATCGGTTATGCTTTTCTCATTTTGTATACACTTTGCTATATTTAAAAGCGCTTGAAATTTGTAAGGTTTTTAAACCCCTGTGAGAACTATGTCTATCTTTGTAATACAAACGTCGCAATAACACTTCGCTAGATACGAGAATATATTTATTACTAATAAGGAGTATATAAATCGAATCTCTACTTGTTGTTATGTCACCACAAAATCTGCTGAACTCAACAAAATTCGACAGTTGTATAATTAATGTGCTCTCCTCATATGCTAATGATGATCTCCCCTTTCTTCATTATCCTAATGATGATGCGGGCCCCTCAACTGTATTGTACACAATTTTTGCTTAACTGTTTGATTGCTCACTTATTTTACTGTCACAAACGTTTTTCTGCTATCCTGTTCTATACCTCACACCTGTTGGTTTAATTACGAGCATATATCTTACAAATTAGGCCAAACATTTCTTGCTGACCAGGTAAATTGTGATGAAATTGGCCATTGGGCCGATGAGTTATTTGCCATTCCAAAATTCATTGATTTTTGAATAATTAAATACCAAAATTGACAAATACTAACAGGTAATGAGATAGAATTTGACTTACCACTTCCAGTTTGGCAGGTCCAAAACGATTAACGTGAAGCACTTTCAAAAGTTCCGGACAATCCAACTGTTGTAATTGCTCAACCAGTTTTATATCTTTAAAATCCATGTACTCAACTACAATAATTTTTTCGCATTGACATCCCTGTAATTGATGTAACGTGATGTTATGTAATATAATATAACGTAACGTAATGTACTGTAATTGTTGTAATACCCTATAGTTAAGTGTGTGGGTGCCCTACGTTGCCCTGTATAAATTATTGGGCCCCACTTATAGCAATATAAACTTAGTAGAATCTGTTAACTTAGGAATGGAACAAAGTACTTTGTCAAAATTCGCAGACGCGACCAGAATTGGTGAAATCTTAAAGTAGTTATGAATTAGGTGGTAGAAGGCTGACCTGGACGTAAAGACCAGGTTGATGAACTTGCCCAAGAGTAGTCGAGTTACAGAGAAGAATTGAGTGTGGAAGATGGCGTATTGTTCAAGACTGATAGATTGGTAGTCCCAAGAGCAATTAAGGGTGAAAAGTTGGATTAGAGCCACAATGCCCACCCTGGGGAAACTAAAAGTCCCTGTTTTGCTACAGCTTACGTGCTTTGGCCGTTAGTGACCATGCAAATCAAAGATAAGGTCAGTTCTTTTCCAATTTGTAATTCCTATTTACACAATTTGCTAAGAAATGGAATTTGAGCTTCTAAATGCTCAGTCTAATGGTGCAGCTTAGAGAGCTATACAAACAACCAAAAAGATTTTGAAGAAAGCTAGTGTGAGTAACAAGGATCTCGCCCAAGTACTGGACCACGCTGTTTTCAGATCTTGGTCTGACAAGTGGAGTCTTCAGATTCAGTGAAAATGCTCATCAAAAAAAAATCCGAAAGAGAATTTAAAAACCACATGTACAAATACTTATTGACTCGTATTGAAGTGGAGATGTTGTAACAAATATTTTTTTATGTGTGTGTGGGGGGGAAGCTATGTGTGCATGCATAAATTGTTTGACTCCCCATTAATGACGTTGACAATATAACCCTGTTTGTCTGCAATTTTGTTATATTTTGTTAGTTTGGTTTCAGCGATTTTAGATTGGTTCGTGTTTGTAATACATTACCAATACATAGTACGCCGCCGGCTGTTCAGTTTCAGTTTCGAGATTACGCCATATATAAAGTGTTAAGAACGAAAAAGTGACCGAGCATCATTTCAATTAATCAAATCTATATTATAATAATATGTTGTGGAATTGCAAAATTATACTACTTAATAAGTTTGCTAGAATTCACATGCTAGTTTTGACACGGTATCCCTAGTTTTTAATAATTATAGAAAAAAACCCTCCGATTCAGTGTCTTCGTCATGCAGGGGTAATCTTAAATCATCAAAAATTCTCTTAAATACTGTTTAAATGTAAGTCTTACCTTTTCGATCCATTTCATTATTCCTAAAACTGGGTCGCTTCTGCATGTATCTGCGTTTGTGTAGCTTTCCTAAATGTAATACAGTTTCAATACAAAATAGAGAAAAAATCTTCAAAGAAGGAAGCTAGCGCTAAAGCAATAAGTCAAACGTTTTGAATTAACTGAAACGTGAGCATCAATTAGTGAGCATGCATGTTCGTCGTACCTGCTCAATGGAGCGTATAAATTCTGTACGAAAACGCATCGCATAGAGTACGATTGGCTAAATTACTGTGTATATAATTGGCGGAAATATCCTTAATTATACCCGGTTCGAATTTGTTTCCGAAGGGAAGTAGTTTATCCCCCATTCAATAATTATTCATGGCTATTTAGACTGGCATTATATCTGTATAATCAATAAAAATTTGCCTATACCATGCGTTTTTAGTGAGATTTAGTCGAACATTGACATCCTATATTTGTTACCAATTAACATTTCCAATGTATATGCTGACGTTTTCCAGTTCTCGCGCGGTCTCGCAATGCATTAAACAAATGCACTCGATCTTTATAGCTGTGCGTAGTGAACTGATAGGTGCGTGCACCCAGATGTGCTTGAAGCGTATTGGTTCATCTCAAAACAACATAAGAGTATCTAGGCGGAAAGGTAGAAGGAATACGTACGCAGAAACGATCGATATTTTTAGTTATGCGACTGTACTTCAGTACACTATACTAACATATTTTGTCACGAGCCAGAAGTGGATGAAATTCGAGCCATGAAATCACATATTCAATCTCCTGTGATGTATACTTCTACAAAACTGAACAAACGAAAGTGCAAACCTAACGCTAGTGAGCAACCTCAGCAAAAAGACTGTAGTTGGCGAAAAAAAGATAACTATAGAATTCATCCACTTCAGACTCGAGATCGATTAAGTTAGTATAATGCACTGAATTAAAGTCGCGCAACTAAAAATATTGATCGTTTCTGCCCACGTATTCTTCGTACTTTTCGCTTAGATGCTTTTTTATCGTATGGGAGATTTGGAGTTGAACGGATAAGCTTCAAACACTTCTGCGTATACTCAGCTATCATTTCATTACACACATCTCCAAACATCGAGCGAGTTTCGTCTTAAACAACGAAGCCATAGCTCGATAAAAACAATTTCAAGTCGGAGTACAAGACTTTTTCATTATTTTGATGAGATTTTAAAACCCCAGATACACGTGCGATTCCGGCAACGCAACGGGTCAAGCGTTGCCACCGTGAAGGAACAAGTGCAATGATTTTTGGCCGTTGCCGCAAATGTTGCTTGACCGTACCGGAATAGATAAAAATATCGATGATGCAGCCCAAAAATGCAATTTGTTTTACCGTTTCATCGCTTTACCGTTTTGCCGTAATAACGTACATTCCTCGATTTTTTTTTATTTCCGATCTCCTAATTATCCAGACAAAAATAAGCGAGAAAAGCCTAAAAATGCTTAAAAATGGAGTAGAATCTTCTTAAAAATATAAAAAACGAAACAAGGCTCGGTTTCACAGAATATAATTATTGTGCTAAAGCGCGATTAGTGTCTTCACGTCTTCTGGTGATATTAATAAGTGTTTTGTCACCGACAGGAAGAAAATGAGCCCGCACTACCACACACTGGTCAGGCTTAATCGATTTTCATTTTTGGCACGTGTAACCCAGCCTTAAAGTAGATTTCGCTACAAAACTTTCAATATATGAATATTTATATATATCTCAGTATTCGAGAATGCTTGCTTGCCCCGAGCGATCTCAAAATGTATTGCAATCGGCGCGGGAACTGGGTGAGGGAAAAAGGCGCAACATATACATTCTTTGTTTATATTAACCCGTCAGTTATACCTCCATTTTCCTCTTGCAATATTTCTGATTCCACCCGGAGAAAGAGTCTAAAAGATTTTTTAATATGAAAGCAATGGATAATAAATGAATTTATACTGCATCGAGCAAAGACAGTCATTCTCAAAAAGGTTTTTCAACACAAATATATCCAAATATTGATCACGCTATCAATAATATGCGTCAACTCGCTTGGGATTCTACAATAAACAATTATTGGATGAGTCTAAGCATGATATCAATAATTATTCACACCCAGGTCAATGTTATATACCGAAGCGAAGCTGAGGCGGATAAAATTGACCGAGGTCTGCATAATTATGCGCATACCGAGTGATTTTCTAGCATGTTTTATTATTAAAATTTCGCCTTTAGTTATATTTGTCGAATTTGAGTCCCATGATAATGTTTGGTCGGGTAATTTTTCCGAGAATATGTGCATTACGTAAACTAAATTATACTGTTGCTCGAGTTCCACGCCAATTGTGAACTGGTAATCATCACGTTTGTCTCCTCTAAGGTGTTCGCATTTAGACCTCTCTTCTCCTCTCAATTTGTGTTTGTATTCTTAAATAAGACTGCGCTTCAAATTTGTTTGGGACTCAAAAGAAAAGCGTTGTGAATACAAAATTGAATACGCCAACAGGAAACTTCTTCTAGACAAACGATCTGAGATCACCGATCTGGATACATACTTGATAACGCATCTATTCTTAAAAAGTGAAGCCGATGAAAATTGCCGCCACCCGACTCAGAGGTCCCAGTTTACTATAGATTTGAATTACAGAATCATAGGTTTCGCGTTTTGTTTCCTCTTACACGTGGATAGAAGTACACGAGAAGTATTTAGAGCAAAAATTTCCGGTTGTGTTGGCTTCATAACGTTGGAAAACGGTATTTGAAAGTTCGAAGGAGTGAACATCCTCTGATTATATTAGCTTTGATAAACAAGGTTGTTCTGAAACAGATAACAGGACATTCTCATTCAAAATCCAATCAAGACATGGAGTAACTGCTACGCAAATAAAGTAGCCTGGAATTTGATGAAATAAACCAACTACATTGTGAAAAAAAGCGAAATTGAGGTAAGTCTTCAAAGTACATCTTCAAATTTTTCATGGTGGTTCATTGATTTCGAGATATTCGTATACAAACTGGTTTATAAGTTCAGTCCATCTAAGTAAACTAAGTTAATCATTTACTGATGAATTATATTGTTAATCATTAAAGAAGGAAGAGATTTCTTAGATTTCCTTCTTAGTTTGTTGCCACAGAAGTCTCGTGTGGCTTCAGGCTTATTTTCCCAGACAATATAGACTGACCTTGCAACAACACTTGTCAATGCATTTATGACCAAGTTGTGAATGTGATCAACTGACATCATGAATATGATCTTCAGCCAGAACCCTGAGAGGTCTTAACAGAAAGTTCCCCATCACTGTTGCTTATTCACAATCAAAGCTTTTTGCTGGCCCAACATTTTTTTATTGCAATACATTTATTGAATAAACTCAGCCTCAGCTCTGGTCCAACGATTTCCAAACTTTCCAAGAAATCACTATATATCCTAGCTATATTATACCGGCTGGTAGATTTTTAGGCTCAGTTGTCCGGGTTCTGTGCACTCAATCCCCCACAATGTGTGTGCCAAGAACCCCAATTGCTAGAATCTGAGCGCAGTGTCTGAGGCGAGTAACTTTCTGTATTTGTTAATTCTGAATTTAGGAAACCGTTCACATGTCAAAATTGTTTCGCAAGACATAAATCTCTCAATTTCATGAAAAATGGAGAGATATTCAGGGTGACTTAATATATTATGGTCCTGAAGTGATGTCACAAGGATCAAGGCCGGCCAGACCGACCTTGACAAGGATTGGTAATTTTTGAGATTATTACTATTAAGATTGCTCTACAGTATATTTGTTTTGTTTTATAGATAGTTTAACAATATGGACAATTTGAAGAAAAAGGAAATGTTGAAAGAGCATAAAAATATATTAACTCAGATACTCAGTGTCTGTTTTCCTAGGCATTATAACTAAATAAGTAACAGATAAAACATGAGCAGCCGATCTTTATCTGATATACAAACTCGAGCCGAAGCGAGCGTTGTATATCAGATAAAGATCGGATGCGAATGTTTTATCGTACTTATCAAACGCATACTTATAAATGTTCATGTTTATCGACTATTTTAAAGATATAAGCTGTTTTAGCTGAGAAAATCTAACGAAAAGGTTATGTTAATCAGGACGAAATCTGTATCAGATTTACAGACATTGACTAAACATTCATTTCTTTTGAGTTTTCGTCATGAATTATTAAAGTGCCCATGTCATAAAATGAGACTTTGCATTTTTGAAATCTACGGTTTAAATAAGTAAGTAAGTTCTAAAACAGAATTGAAATCGCAATTATAGTTTAAAAGTTATTGTCCTTTAAACATTGAATTTCGTGTTGTGAAAAATCTGAAAACCGCGCAAAAGAGACTGGCACGAAATTGTGCGTATGACGTCATAATAGGAACTCGTACAACTCAACAATATAGAAAACACTATTACGTGTACTATCATATAGAAGGCAACAGTGCAAATAAAATCACGAATAGATGCCGAATAGATGTGTAGTATGAGGTTGATCCAAGGTTGATCTTGTAACAGATACAAAGGAAGGCATTTCGCTTCATTTTATACCATTTGCTGGAGACGAGAGGTCCGAAGCGAAGACGAGTCGAGGAGACACGAGTTGGCAAACAGTGGATTGATTTCGTGCGCTTAAAACAAGCAAAATGGGATCAAACATTTTCGTTCTGCTCACTATACGATGGAGGATTCTACTGAAATGTTTTCTGGTCTCTCTGGTAAAAAACCGAGGTTAGCTACCGACGAAATTTGCGTCGATGCAATTCCAAAATACACGACTACTGTCGACTACAAATCGCTGTCTGCGAGAGCCAAAGAATGGTATAGGTACAATACTTTCAAATTTCTGATTCTATTTTGTTTTTCTGTTAAGGGTAAATGTCGTTTGTCAATCGTTTTAATATATGACCAATTTTAGTCACAAATATATTATTTAAATAGGTTGTAAAAGAAGCTATTTCGATGCAGTCTGCTGGTGCATGTTGGTCATAGTCGAGGTCATAGCCACAGCCGATGGAGTCACTAGAAATAGCAGAAAATCGTGAGGATATGAGTGAAATAGCGTATCAAAACCATTTGGTTGCGTCGTCAAAGGATGTACAACGTGTACTGTATTATTTTAAACAGACAATGTAGCAGTAATTTGACGCAGCAGTAAATTATAAAACTCTCCTTGTGTTTGTTGATTATTTAGAATAATGATATTTCAACTGAAACTAGTGGTTGTGTTGGTTATACCTATTTAATAAAGGAAGAAAAACATGGAACAAGTTTATAACAATAAAAGCAAAATACGATACAATGTCAATGATTATAAAATAATTAAAAACGTACATAGGCCTACAATATTTTATTGTATTTTGTCTTTTTTGATATATTTTGTACGCTCTACAGGGAATACCCGTCTAATGTTTCAAATTTCTTCACAGATTATAGAATATATACTTGCTAAAATGCTTTTATACTGTTGTTATCTATCACGGTGTGTCAGAATTAAAGTAACATTTTTGACAAACGTTTGAAAACAATATTCAATTGAAACTACCATAAAATGACTCAATATGCAGTGAAACGAAATGCACGCAAGAGTCAGAAGTAATCCTACACGCCATGTAACACATTGTACAAATATACCCAGACGCACGCACTGTAGGGAAAATCTCAGATACAAATTTTAATTTCAAATGCTATTTCTATACAGAGTAAAATATATATATATGTGGCTCATAAACCACATAAAAGATCAAAATTAAAAAAAGTTATATACACATAAATAGGTATATTATAACAATAGTCTATGGTATCAACATGAGCTGTCCTCCTCTACAAATCCTACAAAGTCTTCATCAAGATCAGGCATAAACTGCCTCCTTATTTTCTCATAAGCGCGTGGTATTAGCTATAGACGCCCATAAACCATCCACACAAAGCTTCTATTTGCTGTGCTCCGTAGGAATCTACAAATCAATATATAAGTATTGTTAATAAAACGTGTATTTGTGTATTGACATGTATAATCATAATTGTATATATACAGTCGATATATCAATGACAATGTGTTGATATCAAATAAAGCATTATTTACCTATCTTGTGTGCTTGTTTGGCGATATTCTTGCTTCTTTCTTGCTCGTAATTTCGTTGCTGCTAAACGGAGGACCCAGGTATCGAGACATAAGCTATTTTAAACCAAGGATGCTTGACAATACATGCATGATGGCGGGAATTCAACTTGGCGGGACAATGTCACTGTTTAAATAATCGACGCACTCCATTTTCCATACAACATTGACACTCTTTCGCATATGAAGCGTCTCAATGCGACAATTGCCACATTTACACCTGAAATATTATATTAATTTTGTAATTTGAATATTCTACATGTAGAGACAAATACACGAGTCGCGAAACCCATGCTACTACACAACAAAATCAAAGGGAAATATTTACCATTTCGTATTCTATACCATCAACTCTTCGCTGCATGTAGTTCCTTGAGACGTTCGTCGTACAATTTGTTGCTCTTTTTCGCGATGTGTTCATTATTTATATACGGAAGACGTCTTGTCCGTGATCGCTGCTTGACTTCACTCGACTACACGCGTCAACGGTATTTTCATCGATTTCACTCGGATTCTCGATTTGATACTGCCCGGGAATATAGTTCCAATCGCTTTGGTAGCTATTATTTTCTGTACCCGAACTCGTTTACGACATTTTTTATCGGGCTTGATCGCGATTCTCCCTTTATATTATACTTTTCACTTATCCAAGTAGGCAATGGGTTCCTATTGTGACGTATTAGTTACCAGTTTCCCACCTTCGCGGTTTTCAAAAATTTGATTGCCTTATTACTCCATGAAAACAAGCTCAATTTTAAATCTGCTTTATATTTTCATGATCTACGTTTCCAGGAGATTCTAATAATGTAAACTCCCATTTTATGACATGGGCACTTTAATGAGTTTGATAACTTAGATAACTCTAGGCCATATATCATAGTGTATTTTACTGTTTGTCAATATCGTTCTATGTTAAATCTGAATAATGCCTTAATGATAAATATATGTAAATCACTAAATGTGGAGTAATTGAGTAACGCTGTACAGCACCATAAGTGAGTATTTATGGTAACTATCAAAGATATTTAGGAAAACCTGTTGTTGAAAAATGAAACGTTGAAATTGCACTCGATTCTTTTGCATTAGTTGTAAGCATTGAAATAACGCAGCTTGTTTTCAAAAAATATTCTCATCTTTTGCTATCTTTGATATGCCTTAATCCACATAAACGTTTTAATTTAAGCAGTATCTGTTGCAAATCAGAGGTTGCAAACACTGTTGTTAGACTTGCAATTAGAAACCACGAACAAGTTGTTTATCAAAGCTAATATAAGCAGTGGATGTTCACTCCTTCGAACTTTCAAATCCCGTTTTCTAACATTATGAAGCCAAAACAACCGGAAATTTTTTCTCAAAATACTTCTCGTGTACTTCTATCGGCCATGTGATAAGAAAATTGGTCCGATCAGAAACGTGTAAAAGGGAAACAAATGCGAAAACTATGATTCGATCTGTAATGCAAATCTATAGTAAGCTGGGACCTCATTATAAAGTGTCTTACTATTCTTACTCATAACAATCACAACAAGGTTCCTTTATGAAAATGTTTAACACTGAAAGATGCAACCACATTAAAATATTTACCTAAAATATCCAGGTGTGAATACGGATATTCATCGTCATGATAAATCTAGAAAAATAGTAAATAGAGAGAATCGTTAAAATTTCGGTTGCCTCATAAGCAAATATTATCTTTTCTAAAGTGCTTGCAAGTGATGAAACAGGTGGGAATCGTAGACGTATAATATAAATTAATGCCCATCATAACGTGCGCATAAAAGCCATATGGACAAGAACATCGATATGAAATTGTATTAAAATACGTACTAACGTATCGTCTTTAACTCAAGACATCTTCAGAGTGAATGAATATACAATGACAGTTACAAATATGAAAAACATACTGCTCACATGCAATGCATTAATACAATACAATACAATACAATACAATGCAATGCAATGCAATGCAATGCAATGCAATGCAATGCAATGCAATGCAATGCAATGCAATGCAATGCAATGCAATGCAATGCAATGCAATGCAATGCAATGCAATGCAATGCAATGCAATGCAATGCAATGCAATGCAATGCAATGCAATGCAATGCAATGCAATGCAATGCAGTTGTTACATGGTTCTTTCACAATGAGGTAAATTGATAGCTTTGGTTTTTATTCCTCTTTTATTTCATGTTAAATCTCTTTTAAATCCTATAATACTATGTAATATATCAATATCTCACGTGTTCATCGTGCAACATTTTTCTAACATTTTTCGCGCCCGCGGTCCTACTGACCGTATTACCTATACTTCTTACAATAGAACATAAACTAATATGAAACTATTTATCTAACACTCTCCCCCTCTTAAAATCAATGGCATCCCTGACATTGGTATTACTTAGAGTATCTATTTAAATCTCTAAATCAGTCTTTGTCTGTACTTTACTCCTCTCTAATGCATTGAGAACGTCGGATGAAACCATGGATGTTGTGTCGGCATTAGGTCTTGATAAGGTTGTGGAACAGGTTGTCGGACTTGATAGGGTTGTGGAACTGGTTGCTGGAATTGATAGGGTTCTGGGACTAGTTGTAGGAATTGATAGGGTTGTGGGACTGGTTGCTGGAATTGCATAAAACCTCGCACCACAATGGTAAAGGGCTGCATGTCCAGGTGCATAACTTCTTCCGTTGGTCGTTCCGTATAATTTAACTTCTCTCTGGCTTGACGAACGTTCTTATGTAGTTCTACTCGTGTCGGTGACCAACGAGAAACTGCCAAAAATTCGTCTTCATCATTAGATGAGTTACAGGTTTCGCCCACGGAATAATTTCGGACCGGTGAAGATTGTTGTGTTCTGCGCTGTCGAGACTTTGGTTCGGCCGATTCACTTGATAGGTAATCACACGGAAGTAACATGTTACGGTGTAAAGTACGGGATTTCGTTGTTTTAGACTCGGATAGAACTTCGTACACAGCGCTATCTGGGCGTGACACCACATCGCCACTTCCCAAGGCCTCCTCTTGGGGATAGATTGCGGACCAAAACTTTGTCTCCTGGTTGCAAAATAGATGAACGAACTTTGTTGTCATAGTGCTTCTTACCACGTGTTGTGTTCTTGTTTGCTACCGTGGAAGTTTTAGTATACGCCTCTTGCATTGCTGTTTTCCATTTTACAACGTACTGAGGGTAATCGCGGAGAACGACCAAATAACAGAAAGAACTGAGAGTAACCAGTTGTATCGTGACACGTGCAGTTGAACGCATGTACGAACTTCGCAACGTGTCTTTCCAATGCGTGTTATGTATTTTAGGTAGAGTTCTGAGCATCCCAAGAAGTGTCCTATTCATACGTTCTACTGTGCCATTCCCTTGCGGGTGATAGGGCGTTAAGCGCGAGTGACCAACTCCTGACAGCTTCTCTAGCCTCTTGAACAAATTATTTTCAAATTATTTCCGCTGGTCATGATGAATTCACTCAGGAAATCGAAATTTAGGAATGAAATCATTGAAAATCTTGTCGGCCGCCGTAGTACCTGCTTTGTTTCTAGTGATCCACCACAACTAGAATATATTCATAACCTCCTGAGCTGCGTTCAAGGTGGACAAAGTCAATAGCTATAAGCAGGAAAGGTGAAGTTGTAGTAATTGGTTGAAGTGGTTCTCGAGTCGGAAGATTAGGTCGTTTTTGTTCTAGGCAGTGACAGAAGTGCTCGATGTCCCTTCTCATATATGGCCAGTAGAATCGTTCTCTTGCAAGGGCTAAAACTCTCTCGGATCCCAGGTGGCCCATATCTTCATGTAGTTCTTTGAACACGCGTCTCCGGAATTACTTTGGAAGAACAACTTGGGACCGATGATACAGGGTACCGGACTTGAGATTAATGCGAAGTTTCCGTAATTCAAAAAGGAACCGTTTTACCTCGGACGTTTCGTGCTGTTGTTCTTTCAAGGTAAGAGTCCGCTGTAACTTGATAATATACTTTATGCGCTTGATATTTCGATATCTGTCCTGGCCTTGCTCAATGACTATCACTTTGATTTGACAACAACTGGGGTTATGCGAAAGAAACCTTTCTTCTTCATCTAACAAGCTTTGGTCAGTGGTAAATGATGACGACAGCCAAGGCGCATCGTCATTGTCCTGAGCACGGATAGATGTTATAGTAGCTCCTAGCTCTTCCTGTGAGATGGTTTCAGTACATGATGCCATATATTGTTCAAAGTAGCCTGGTAGTCGGGATAAACTGTCGGCATCTGAATTACTTTCACCAGGCCTATACTTGATGTTGAAGTTGAAATCAAATAACTCGCCAACCCAGCGCAATCCGGTTGCATTTAGCTTGGTTGTTGTTAGAAAAATGTGAGAGGATTATTGTCCGTGAATACCGTGAACTCTGGTGCATAGTACAGGTAATCGCGAAACCGTTCACTAACCGCCCATTTTAACGCGAGAAACTCAAGCTTTCCGGAGTGAAGATGGTAGTTCTTTTCTGCGGGAGTTAAAGTTCTTGAGGCGTAAGCAATGACTCTCATCACATAAGATTGTTTTTGGTAAAGCACCGCACCCAGTCCGACTTGAGGGGCATCCGTATGGACAATAAACGGTTCAATGTATCGTGGATACGCGAGGATAGGTGGAGACGTTATTCGTTCAATGAGAATATTCAGAGTATGAGCATGTTTTTGCGTCCATTGTATAGGTGAATTTGATGGTCGTTGATTGCTGGAACCCTTGCCGGTGTTTCTTTTGCTTACATGTGATATCTTTTAAGGTTTCTTGTCCCAGTTCAAGAGATCATATAACGGCTTCGCAAGTTTTGAGAAATTCTCGATAAAACGCCGATATACGCCCAGAAGACCCATTATTTTGCGTACTTCGTCTACAGTTTGGGTCTAACTCCTTTCAGTTTCGTTACCGCATCCGTTTCTTTGCGATCCATGTGGTATCCATTTGCTGAACTTATTCGCCCAAGGAATGAAATATTTGAAGAACTTGCAGGAAGTGATATAAGTGTTCAGTGAAAGTCTTCGAGTAGACAATAACATCGTCCAAATACGGTATACATATGCTATCCCTTAAGTATGCTTTTCCTTGATCGAGCACACCGAACTGTTGATTCTCTCCTAAATTGTACAAGGTTTCTTGTATGCGCAGTATTGGGTGACGATCCAGGACACTTTTCTTGTTTAAACCTCTGTAATCCACGCATAAGCGCATTCCGCCGTCCTTTTCGCGCACACACACTACACTACCAGAATACGGGGATGTCGACTTTCAATGAAATTTCTATTTAGGAGGTCCGCAATGCAAGCTTTTACCTCCGGGTATGATGGTCATGGAATGGAAAGGTAGTTTCTCTGTACTGGTTGATTATCCGTGAGGTTGATGTTCATTTGTAACTGTTCAATGCACCCAATGTCTTCGTCGTCATTCCAGAGGGCTTACTGAACGTACATGTAGTAACTGAAGGCGACCGAGAACTAGGAGTTTGGGCAAAATTATATCATGCTCTGTTGTATTTGAGACAGGAACGTCTATAATGAAGGACATTCCCCGCTTAATAGTGGTTATACCACAGATGGATTGTCAGACCAGAAGGCCAATGAGCGTGTTCGTCCGGCTCAAATAATACAGGGCTATTACGTTCTACAGGTCCAGTGTTAGCACGGCAAGCATCACTCACTGACTGACCCTTCGGGATAACAACATTCCTTTTGGAGGTTCTCGCTGTACATAGACTTTCACTAGTATCACTTCTAATAAGTTAATCAGAGCGTTATATCCGTGTTCGTAAAACTGTTTGTTGCAGCGGGTAACACCTGTTCGGGTTTGTTATCCTTGACAAACAGTTCGATTACGTTATAACCGATAATTGGGATGTTAAGTTATTTCTCTTGTTACTAAAAGTGGCAATGAAATTTGTGTTTGAAATTTTGTCCAATAGTCTAAAATTTATTCCTGCCCATCCATTGTAGGGAATCTGAGTCCCATTAGCTCATGGCTCTAGCTTTAAGTCTGCTCCAACGTCTAGTAATTCATAAATGTCTTTCCAAGAATGGGGAATTTTTCACGCATGATTCTCTCTGATACTATGGAAACCTAGGTTCCCGTGTCCCAAAGTACTTCAGTTTCCATACCATTAAGCTCACATCGAACTTGGCACTTTTCCCCAACTAGTTTAGCTATAGTACTTCTTTGGCTAGGGGTAAGGTGACTAGCAAACACATTTGCATCTGTAGTAGTAGTAGTAGTAGTAGTAGTAGTAGTAATAGTAGTAGTAGTAGTAGTAGTAGTAGTAATAGTAGTAGTAATAATAGTAGTAGTAATAATAGTAGTAGTAGTAATAATAGTAGTAGTAGTAGTAGTAGTAGTAATAGTAGTAATAGTAGTAGTAGTAATAGTAATAGTAGTAGTTGTAGTAGTAATAGTAGTAGTTGTAGTAGTAATAGTAGTACTTTATTTCAAGAGGGAAACGTATTAACCATCATAGTTATCTGACATACGGCCCTCACAATATTACAATACTTACAAACATAACAGAATGATATTACTATTATTTACATGTGAGAAAAATGTTTATGAGGAAAATGTTGCACTTTGGAAACTGTCTCCGGAAGTGTTTTCATCTCGGTTTGCATGATTGCCATATCCGTCCATACCGCTTTAAGAGCTTCTAATACTCATCCCTCTTCCTTCTTTCTCTTGACATTTCCAGAGAAGATATACTGGCTTGTTTTGCCCTACCCGAAGCACTGAATTTGTTAAGTATTTCCGTCTCGGCTGACATTGTCATGTTCATGGCTTCGATTAAATCTTCATCCACAACACTTCGGTTCTTAAGTATTTGTCTCCATTTTGCTCGAATTGTCTCGTCAATTAAATCCGTTTCTAACGCATGGAGAAATAATCCTTAGACTGAACTTTCGTCATATGTGATATTACTGCCTGACTCCTTGGAAGCAAAGATAATTATTTGTAGAATGGTTATATTCAGGATTTTCTGGCCCCCCAAGGAAAGTATCCCAAACAATTCACAAGTTAAACAACAAAGTTTTTTTAATGCGTTAAAATCACTCGCTATAGTATAGTTATCGTTATCACACGCTCCTCTCGACTTAGAATATATTATATTATGAAAAATGTAAAAATACAGTCACACCCTCGTATGATGTGACGTTTATATCTAAACTCTTTGCGGTTGCCCACTTCCGGACACACTCTCCCCATATATACTCCTACGAGGAGATATATGTTAACTTGATAGTCTTATAACGTTCGAACATAACAAGAATGTTGCTTAAATTTAACCTTATAATGTCCTTTTCTAACTTTAGAGTTTTACAAGTTAGTCATTCCCCTCTTCGTTAAAATTGTCTTGAATTCGTAATTCTGCTGCAACGGCTGCATCTCTTCCAGGTCTGGGTAAGAATTCTGGAACTGTCGGGTTAAGTGGTACAGTAAATGAACGGTCGCATGATAATTCCAAAGGACTGAGGTGTTGGGTCGCTTTCTCGAGAACTCCGTTGCTTGTTTTTACTTTAGCTCCTCGTGTTTTCCCATCTCTCCCTTGGATGAGTTCCTCAACAACTCCAAGTTTCCAGTAATTACGGTTCTTTGGATCACCTCTGATAATTACCACAACTCCAATCTTCGGATGCGGAGTCTGTTCATCTCCGCTTGTCTGTGATGTTGTCGAAGGGCACGTACATACTTTTTGGACCAACGACTCCAAAACATCTCCTTGCAAAGGGTATTTTTCTCTTTTCCGTAGATCTACGTTGGGGATCTGGTGCGGCTCCAATGTCATCCTCCAAAAAGCTTGAGGCCTGTTATTTAGTGCAATTTCTACATCGAGGACGAGTTCTTCCAGTTCTGACCAGCACAAGGTAGAGTTGCCAATGGTCTTATAGAAAGCGTTCTTGAAGAGCCCAATGAGGCGTTCAAATTGACCGCCCCACCATGGCGCTCGACTTAGTTTAAACTGCCATATGATCGAATGTTGTGCCAAGTAGTCGTTGAATTGTCTGAATATATCAGCTTGGGTCTACCGCGACGGGCGATAAAGCATTTAAGACTAATGATAAACTCTTCCGTCTATAGGGATGGTAGTAGGTCCAGAAATACTCCTCGTGTTAAATTGCATACGTACAGTACGAGATAGGATTTTTCTCTTCTTTCGACTTGGTTCGGTATACAATCGGGCAAGCAAAATCAACTCCTATCACTTGGTATGGTGTATCGTCACTGGTTCTGGTTCTTGGTAAGTTGGATGGTGACTGGAATGCTTTGATGCAGAATCTCTTGCATCCCCAACACTTCCCTCGTACTTTCTTCACAAGGCGTCGAAATCGTGGTACCCAGTGCAGATACCTCACACTTGCCATGGTGAGTCCAGCTCCCCATGCAATGTCGCGAGATGTGCTTGATGAACCAACTTGCTCGACATTCTAAGATATGTTGCTGGTCAAGCTGCAGATATCACGCTGAACTCGTTTAATCCATCAAATCTTTTGATTCTCTATTTCAGTTTTTTGTCAGTGGACCCGATTCTCTGGTTGCTGCTGTTGCTTTGCAGTTGTCATTGAATCGTTGTACCCACGCCCCGATTCGCAAGACCTTCCAAAATTCATATTTTGATAGTAACTGGTCGAAGGTATCCTGGACGTTTATGGCCGCCGCGAGGACATCTTTGGTGATCTTTGCTTCAGCGTTGCTACTGGCACAGGACTTGAGGGTTGTGTTCGGTGGCCACTGATCTGGATCTGCCAGCCACTGAGGTCCATACCTCCAGAGTGGGGCGTCTACACGCTCCCTCCATGGCTTCCTAAGTCAGCGGGATTCTCCGAGGTAGGTACATGGTGCCACGTGATACTTGAGTGTTATCGGATCTTGTTCACTCGGTTTGAAACGAACTGATTGTAATCACCGGTACCAAGGATCCAGAACAACGCAACTGTGCTGTCCCACCAACAATGGAGGTTTGCTGTAATGATAGGTTGAATTGATAGAAGTGTCGGGTTCTCGTAAGTTAAGAGTCATCGTTGTCTATAGACCGCCGTACTCAGAACATCATAAGATCTCCATTGGCACCTTCATTAGACAGCTCTCTAACTATATGGAATCCGTTATTTTATCAAAGGAACACCAGCTCGTTTCAGGGGATTCAACATACACCTAGACGTTTCTGAAGATGATGCTGATGCTATAAAATGTATTGATCTGTTGGAATCCCTTGGGCTTGAGCAACATGTCACCAAGTCGACTCACATACATAGTCATACCCTTGATCTTGCTATTACACGTAAGACAGAAAACATCATTCCATCTCCACCACGCAGCTGTAGTTATTTCTCTGAGCATACATCAGTTCACTTTGACATTGCCATATAAAAACCACAATTACAGATTAAATCAATCAGCTTTAGAAAGATCAAGGCTGTTGACATTGACTGCTTGAAGCATGAATTGGCCAGAAGTGTCCTAAGTTATGATGAACTAAGAGAACACTCTGTCCGTGAAGATCTTGATAGGCTTGTGAACGTCTACAACACCACCCTCACAAGCATGATAGATAAGCATGCCCCACGGAAAACCAAAACTGTGAAAGCTAGATCTCAGGTTCCTTGGTATAATCATGACATTGCAGCAGCGAAGAGAAAACGGCGAAAAGTAGAACGGATTTGGAGAAAAAGCAAACAGAAGATGACTTATTATTCTTCAAAAGGCTGAAAACCACGTTACGTACATCAGCAACAAGGCGCGTAGAGAGTTCTACGCACAGTTTATCAACGAAAACGGAAATGATCAAGTAGACTGTTTAGAGCAACAAATTCCCTCCTCCTCCCGCAGGACGAAGTGTGCTTCCCTGATTACTAGGGAAGATTCCCTAGACCGCATAGCCCAATAATTGTCGGCCTGGTATATTATCCACCAGGTCAAAATTCAATTAACGACAATGATATGATCGACTATCTTACAAGAAGTGTCGACGGATTGTTAAACGATCGTCCTTCATCTGGAGTTATCATCGCCGGGGACTTCAGCAAATTAAAATTGGATTCTTTATGTAGACGTCTAAATCTGAAGAAGAAAGTTACAGCACCCACCAGAGGAAACAGCATTCTTGACCAAATTCAAACAAATATATCTGATGTGTTCAGCCCAGTCCTACATCTGCCTCCCTTAGGACGGTCTGATCATCAATGCTTACTCCTCCTTCCTAAAGAAAAAATACATGTGCTCGCGTTCTCTAAAGCAGTTAGACTAAAAACAACCGGAAATTTGCATCGCTTATCTAGGAAAATTATAACTGAGGATTGGTCCTCAGTCTACGAAGCGGAAGACATTGACAAGAAAGTCGATATATTTACTGCCACTCTTCTTAACTTTATGGATGAAACTATTCCAGAAAAGATTATCAGAACTGAAAAACCTTGGATGACCTGTTATATCAAAGCTAACATCAAAGTCCGTCAACGCGCATATAGTCGCGGTTATAATCTGCAGTACATTCAACTATGCAAGACAGTATCCCAACTCATATGACAGGCTAAACAAATATATAAAACTCCCAAATCATTGATTTACGTAAAAATAATCAGGCAAAATGGTATAAGTCAATCTATACCTTAGCGGGAGCAGATAGTGTATCTGACAGAGCGGACAATCCATCTGTTGACGATATGAAGGAATGCGCCGAAAAACTACAAGTAGCTTTTACCGAGCCTTGGCTAAATCATTCGACTGATAGGGAAACTGATATTAACCAATTAGAACATCTACTTAAGAACATTTCACCTCTGGTACCATCTATTGGACAAGTTAAAAAATGCCTCATGCTTTTGAATCCAAAAAAGGCAACGGGGGTGGACAGAATTCCTGATTGGTTACTAAAAAGATATTCCGATGACCTGGCTCCAGTTGCGCAAAATATCGTTGAACGTAGCATAAACAGTGCAAATATCCTACACTTTATAAACATGCTCTGATCACTCCGATTGCTATCTCAAATAAGTCTCAAATGAAGTCTTGAAGTCTCAAATCCAACAGATATAAACAACGACTTTCGACAGGTGTCCATTCTACCTCAAATGGCAAAAGTTCTCGAAAAACTCCAACTCATGATGAACAAGTCTGATCTCCAAGTCAAGAATAATCAGTACGCATTTACTGCAGGCCGTTCGACTGTTTCTGCCCTTGTATCTACGACTCAGAACTGGTTTGACTCTACCGACAATTCCCAAAATGGCAGAAAGGGAGTTCATGTAGCATTTATAGACTTCCGAAAAGCGTTTGACCTTGTGGATCATGATTTATTACTGGAAAAATTGGCAATGTTAAACGTAAACAGATCCTTCTGGTTGTGGGTTAAAGATTTTCTTACAGGAAGAACCCAACAAGTGAAACTACGTGGCCTTTTGTCTTCAAGTGCAAATTGCCCTTGTGGGGTTCCACAGGGCTCAGTGATTTCTCCTACTCTTTTCAATGTTCACATTGATGATTTGGAAGACTCAGTGCCTGAGGATTTAAACAGACGACTGCACGCAGGACAGCGTAGTTGGAATTGGTATGCAGAGTTTCTTGCAGCAGGTGGTCGATAGTATATGTTCCTGGGCCGACAATAATAAAATGATTTTGAATGCTAAGAAAACCAAAGACATGTGGATATGTTTTAACAACTCTATCCCGGAGCCACCACAAATTCGCATCAAGGATGATGAAATTCGAAGGGTTAAGAACTATAAACTTCTCGATTTATGGTGCCAGGATAATCTTAAATGGAATGAGCACATTCATCAAATGATTCGCAAAGCAAATAAAAGATTATATCATCTTAGAGAGCGAAAAAGATCCCAGTTACCTGCTGAGGTCGGTCTTACCATATACACCTCTAAAATTATACCAATTTTGGAATGCGCCTCCCCTGTATGGTGCGGTCTCCCAGAGTATTTACAAAATGAAATCGAGCTTGTGGAATCAAGATCCTTAAAAATCCTTGGGATTGAGAACGATTCCTTACCTCGACTATGTGAACGAAGAGAAAATGCTGCAATACAAGAAGTTATTGAGTGATCCTACTCATCCCTGTCACCATTTATTACCAAAACATAATACAATAACATACGACCTAAGACAAGTTGCATCAAAGTATTCTATTTTTTCTCGAACTGAAAGACATAAAAACTCTTTTATGGTTAGAGCGTGCAAATATATCTAAAAGTATTTTCATATGTATATTAGTATAAATTTCTAAATTTTAACTGTATACGTATATTACCTTAGACACAATTGTAAATCCATTGTAGTTTTTCACTTGAAGATGGATATTAATTAAATTATTATTATTACTCTGACAATACATCACTTGCGAATGACATTGGCCATTTTTTCTATAAAAAGGTCATCAATATTCGTAAAGAGCTTGACGCTGTGGTTATTGATCAATGCGATAGTTCTCGACTAATAAATGACCCTGAGTTTGGTTTAAATCAAAGTCTGGAGAAATTCGAGGTTCTTTCAACTGACATGGTGTCCCAGCTTATTCAGAAATCAGCGAAGAAGAGTTGCGCCCTAGATCCTATGCCTACATCACTCGTGGTTAAGAGTCTTAATGAACTGCTACCTGTCATCATATGCATGATCAACTCCTCCTTTTCGCTAGGTTATTTTCCCTCTGCTTGGAAATCCACCCTCGTCGACCCAAAGCTCAAGAAAACTGGTCAACCTGTATCGCTCTCAAATTTAAGACCTATAAGTAATCTCCAGTTTGTATCTAAACTGATAGATTTGAGTGCTGCATTTCACACTGTAGACCATCAAGTGTTATTACGTCGTCTCGAAGTCAGCTTTGGAATAACACAGGTACTGCCCTTAAATGGTTTAAGTCCTACTTAACTAACAGATCTCAACGCGTGCTAATAAATGGTAACTACTCTGAAAGTCTCTCTCTCCCTCATGGTGTTCCTCAAAGCTCGTGTCTCGATCCGTTGATTTTCACGATCAACGCAAGCACGTTATTCGAAATAGTTAAGTGTCACCTGCCAGACGTACACGCGTATGCAGATGATACTCAATTATACCTTTCTTTTAAGCCGGGCGGTGCTACTAGTGAGCTTGATGCAATATCTGCGCTACAGAATTGTATCAAGGATATCAGGACTTGGATGACAGTTGATAGGCTTAAGCTAAACGATGGGAAGACAGATTTTTTGATAATTGGAACCGCTGCTCAGCTCAAAAATGTTAACATCTCTAGTATTGTCATTGGTCAAGATAATGTTCCAGTAGTATCCAATGGTTTGATGACAACCTTAATATGTCACATCATATAAATGAAACTTGTCAATCCGTAGTATATCATCTTCATAACATTAGACGCATTCGAAAGTTTTTAAGCTATGAAGATAGAAAGTCTGTGGTACAAGCACTAATAATGTCAAGGATAGACTATTGTAACAGTCTTCTATTTGGTGTCACGGATGTACATCTGTCTAAACTACAACGGCTACAAAATATAGCAGCACGTCTTATCTGTTCCATCCCTAAGCATGATCATATCACTACGACTCTGCTCAAACTACACTGGCTTCCTGTTCGATTCAGGATCAAGTTCAAAATTGCCACGCTTGCTTTTAAATGTATCCATCAGTATGCACCTCTCTATCTTGTCAATATTTTAAAAGTAAGAAAGACGTCGTGCTATAGTCTAAGATCTAACGCAGGCACATTGCTTGAAGACTATAGCACAAAAACAAAGAAAACACTCGGCGACAGAACATTCGCAACCTTTGCTCCAAAAATCTGGAACGAATTACCTATGTATATAAGAAATCTGCATAAACTTTAGTATTTTTAAGAAATTAGTTAAGGAAGCCTTTAATGTAAATACTTCATGTAACATATAATCTATATAATCTCGTTTACTTTTTGTTAGTTTATATACCTATATAACCATTCAGCATAGAATAATTTTAGTGTAATTATGTTTGTGATGCGCATTTGATCATATACTATAGCATGTTAATTTGCGCAACATAAATATTAAATATTATTATTATTATTATTGCCTGTTGAATATTGGTAATGAGGTTGGCGGCCATGTGGCCGGCCACCAGTTCTAATCTCGGTATTGTTAGTCCACGTTTGGCTAACCGTGACTTGGCTGTCCCAATATTCTGTACTACTCCATCATCTTGCTTTACCACAGGGTAAACCACAGAGCTAACTCCTTTCCCACTTGCATCACCAATAGCGTGTAATGTCAGTTCTTAAATGGGTTGTTTATGAAGGCGATTGATCTTTGTATGGTTACGAAGGACGGTAAATTGTTATACCACTTGTTCCACAATGTTTGCAATTGCTCAGGTAGCTCAGTGTCCCATGCAAATTTATCATCGCTGATGTCTCGGAAGATTAGCTGCCCGGATAATGTTGTTGAGGAAACTGACCCAAGGGGGTCATACACTTTGGCTAGGGTAGACAAGACTCCTCGCTTGGTCGGCTCCGTTTCCACCTGAGGAAATTCAACTCTCAAGGTGTCATTTTCTTTATCCCAGGGTAGGCCAAGCAATTTAGTCTCGGATGATGTAGTTCGCAGCTGTTGTTTGGCGTATGATAGTTCAGCATTTCCATCTTTGGCTTCGTTGTCCATTTCTAACTCGCTTTCATTGCTGTGCCACTTGTGCAGGTTGAACGTAGCATCTTCGAAGATCTCCTTCGCCATCGACTTGTTTGTCTCTTTGAGAGTTGCTCCGCCCGATAGTAAGTCATCAGCATGTAGACTTTTGCGTATTTCCTCTACGAACTTGGGACACTGGTCTTCCCATAATATGAGATGTTGATTAATGACTCCACCCAGCAGGAATGGGGACGAGGTCAACCCAAACAAGGCTCGAGTAAATCGGTAAACCTCTACGTTTCCAGTGGAATCTAAGAGCATCCCTTATTCCGATCTGCAAGAATGCTTTCTGTAGATCTCTGGTAATCGCGACTGGGTAAATACGTGTTCTCACAAGTACTGTCCATTGCAAGGTCTGTAGAGGTGGACCAGGGTGTAGGCAGTCGTTCCGCGACGGCTGGTCTCCTCGTTCGTTTGCCGAGGCATCTACCAACGACCGCTGTGGGGTTACCTCAACAACTCCCTGTTCGAGCTGTTCTTAAATAACCTTGCCGTATGCTGTAAAATTGTTGTCGCGCTCTAACTTCTTCACTAGCTAGCTGCTGAAGTCTCCTGATACTTCCGGTCTTGTTGGTGGGTAGCTCTGGGTGGTTGCCCTTCCAGGGAAGCACGGTTTCATACCACCCCTCCGGACTACGCGTAAGCTGCTCCTTGAACTCTTGATACACTTCGTGTTGATCCACCGCAGGCGAATCATCCAACCCAAGCATATCGAGACTACAAAGCTGTTCGTAATCGACACTCCTTGATTGGTAAGCAACAGTGGAACTGTGTCTACTTCTCTGCCTGGTTACATAGTCGTCGAACCAAGTAGGGTCTTTGCAGCGTATTCACTGGCGCCAAGTACGACATGAACAGGTAGGTGTGGGTTGAAATCAACGTCGTTGATCTGTACTCCATTAAGATGTGAGTGTTTTTTCAACAAGGTCTCATAATTTGGATTATCCAAATACATTAACTGTGGTTTGTTCACCTTGGTTACATTGACATCCATGGAAAAATCATCGTCTATTGACTTGATCTTAACGTTATAGATTTCCGCCTTCGTTGTGGTCGAAGTGTCGAACCAAGCATCATCTCTGTGCGTTTGGTCTTGATTTCCGTAGGCTGTTTGTGAAGGGCGTTGATTAGTTTGGCCGAAGCATAGGAGCTTCCGGTCCCGGTATCAAGTAATGCTCTTGTCTTGATACCATCTATCTCTAGCAAAGCAACTGGATATATCACTTCGCTTTCGTCAGCTTGGTGCGCTGAATTTAACATCTCGGGTTTGGCTTCAGGATTGCAGATCGAAGTATGGTGTCTTTTACCACAGTTTCGACAAGTTGTGGTACTTCGGCATTCAGGAACACGGTGTGACTCCCCCTTGCAATTATAGCATAGTTTCTTTTGTACTAGTATCTTTCTCCGGTCTGTCGGTGTGCTGACAATTGAACAAGTTGTCGATTTATGCTCCATCGAATCACAGTAAACACATGTGCGTGGATTTTTTTGGTAATTCATCTGGCGTGTTGAATGCTTTACCATATCTCTCTCTTGAGTCTCGTTGTTTATCCTCTTGGTTGTGTTCGACTGGGTTTCTTTCATTCCAATCTCGTAGCGCTTCGCATAGTTGAACAAACGTCCACTCTTTCCATTTCGGGTCAGTTCGTACCAGATCTCCGCGTATGGTCGGAATATCCGTTTACGTCCTGACGTATCCGTTTACGTCCCTCAGCTTATTCAGTGTTTCGTGTGATTGTACATTATATTGAAGTTTCTCGAAGAATAAATGAATTTTTCCCGTTTGAGATCCGTTGATTGTTGATAAAGAAATAATTTCTTCAACGTAAGAATTGGTCTCGCTCTCGTTGGCGTATTTTTCAACGAGGATTTATTTTGCTTTAGCATATCCCTTGTCCGTAAATGGCAGCCCTTCGATGCTTTTTTTTTTACTTTTGGGTCCAGGTGTTCTTTAAGATACGAAAACTTCGTTATCGAACTGATATTTTGGCTGTCAATAATCGCGATAAATTGGTAACCAAAACCTTAACCAGTCGCTAAATTGCCCATTAAATTTGATTATCTGCAGTTTCGGCTGGTTTGGCAGGTACTCCTTCGTTTGGCACGCTTTGTTGCGATTCTTCGAATAGTTTTTGATATTTTAGTTTTTGATCTAAAAGCTAGCTTCTTGTGCAATATGTTCGTTTCTCTCGTGTTTCTCGTGTTGCTGTTGTAATTCCACTTGAGCCCGTTCGATTTCTAGTTGTGTGGTTCCCTTTTTAGTGTCGTCAGCAAGTTTAATCTCGCTGTTTATGTCTCGAATCTAGTTTGCGATCTTTCGCAACTGATTGTCTGCGAATTCGATTTGTTACTCGATTTCGTTGCTCCATTCGCTAACGTCTTCTACGCTTGCCCCTGCGATAAACTTTTGTTCTTCGATTACTTCTTTAGCGTCGTTTACTGCCTTTATCATAGTTTTGTTCGATGAACATAGTCTTTCCGAGACTTCAATGTCTGCTTTGGTGATGGTAGAATCAGTCTTTTTGGCTGTAAAAGCTAAGAGCTTCAATTTTATTTGTAGTCTGGCGATTTGCTCATCCATATTAATCTTTTTTTTGCTTGTCATTACGATCCTGGCGGAGTCTCCACGTATTCAGGATTTTCTGGCCTCCCAAGGAAAGTATCCCAAACAATTCACAAGTTAATTAAACAGCAAAGTTTTATTTAATGTGTTAAAATCGCTAGCTATAGTACAGTCATAGTTATCACGCCCTCCTCTCGATTAGAATATATTATATTATGAAAAATGTAAACAAGCGGCCACACCCTCGTACGATGTGACGTTTATCTAAACTCTTTCCGGTTGCCCACTTCCGGACAATTAGCGCTATAGTCAGGAAGGATTGACGGTCTTCTTTCGGTAATTGTGTAAGGTTAGCAAATGTTTGGTAAAGTTCTGTCGCACTTTTTTAATGGTAGTGAGAGCGCAGAATCTTCCCTAATTTTGGCAAAGTAAGGTCGGATATGCTTTCTAAATAGCATCTCAAAGGTAGGCCAGGCTGTACCGCTCTAACCACAGTATTGACCACTTCAATTTCACTTTACTGCTTTTTCAAACCGCCTTCTATCTGCGAAATCAACGACTGATGGCCTAGTTCGTTCTTTTGCCCTGGCTCTCCAACTACTCCTTGTATTTTAAACACTTGATGTAAGAAACTCTTCTCAATTGCTCCGACTGGCATATTTACAACCTCTGGTGTTACCACATGAAAATTTTCTGCTTTCTTACTTTTTTGATTCCCCACTAATTTCGCCTTCATTTCATTCTTCTTACTCAACAGCTGTTCAATTTCTCTTCTAAGTCTATAATTTCCTTTTCTTCCTGTGAACCCTCTTTACTCTCAATCTCTTTAAGAGGGGGTGGACCGAGAAAAGCATTAATGCCACTTAAGTACTCCATAATAGCTTACTTATCAGCAAAGTTGCTCACCTTTTCTTCTATATCTTACCTTATAGCTTTTATCACACTAAAAATACCCTTGTCCTTAATTTGGGACTCTTTAAGCTTCATGTTAACAGCTAGTTCTAGCACTTTTTCAAGATTTAAGGTGAGTATCTCAGACTCTATATCTATTAAACTTTTCTCCATATTTTCTTGGTCAGACATCTTGAGATTATATCACAGTATAAAAATAATGTACTTACTCCACCAAATTTGTATTTAAACACCATAAAGCCCAATATATGCATTTAAAAGTACCTTCTGTTACAAGAAGTCAACACCGTCCGACATCGCATAGAATACTTGCAACATAAAACTTTTATCAATTCCAATATTTCATCCACAAAAAAACGACGCCAAATACACACCGAATATTTACATACTTCCCGTCTTATAACGTCGATTTTTCCTCATAACCTTGAAAATAGTTACCGCCTGCGCCCCCAAATGTTACATGGTTCTTTCACAATGAGGAAAATCCATAGCTTTGATTTTTATTCCACTTATATTTCATGTTTAAACGAGTAAATATATCTATTTTAAATCCTGTAATAATATATCAATATCTCACGTGTTCATCGTTCAATGTTTTTCGATGTTTTTTTGCGCCCGCGGTCCTACTGATCGTATTACCTATACTTCATATAATAGAACATAAACTAATGTGAAACTATTCATCTAACACAATGCTGCACAATACAATACAAAGCAACATAATACAATACAATGCAATGCATTGTATTGACATATGTTTTTCAAATTTCAACATATTATCCCATGTTACCCCAAGTTAGCCTGCGTAGCTGGCGGTTTTAAGGGGTTGGGGGTTGAGGCGAATGCAGTTTAGGCGAGGGCAGGTAAGGCACGGACAGAGAAAAATTAGGGAGGCGAGGGAAAGGAGGAAATGCGGCCGAGAAAAACCGCCCATGATATTTCATGGTGAACCAATAGAATACTTACAAACACTTTCTACTAACACATTGACCAATCGTAAGGCGCAATACAATACAAGTCAATTTGTACATAGCTTGCTAGATGGTAAGCAAGATCATATCATTACACTGAGCTCTTCGCTTACTCATGTTATTGAAAGAATTTCCCACCCATGCACCTCTTCGGCCGTTCTACTTGACGTTTGCTCTAACTTAGAGTTGCCTTCAATCTGTTCAAAATTGGACATTTATCCATATAATATTGGTAGTTATAATATTATAGAAATAATATCCAATAATTATATACAAATAGAAGCAGCTATCATCAATAGTCTCCAGCACCATATACTGGATCAACCACTCGAGGAAGGATATTTTGCAAAGAGACACAAACAATATTGCTGCTATATAATGCATTTACTTTAGTATGTATATAGTTTCGGTCTCAGACTATTTTCTAATTTGGGACAACGTTTTCGGTCTCAGACTATTTTGTTATTTTGGAATAATATTGTCGTTCCGGTTGAAGTCTCAAAATGTCAACTTCAGGTCCACAGGCTCAATATACGTCACACATATACCATGCATACAGTAAATCTAAGGACTGTCCACAGGGGTTTATCGCCCCAGGTTAAGGACTGGCCACATGGGTCTAATGCCCTTGGTCAGGTTAAGGACTGTACATAGAGGTTTAGTACTCCTTGGTCAGGTTAAGGAATGTCCAAGTGTTTCTTGGTTCAGGTTCGTCAGGGACTGGGTACAACTGGCAAGGCTCTGTACTATGGCACAGAGCATTCAGTTCAGAATCAGTGCAGCTTAGGGTGTGACGTGAGTAGTGATGATGTTAGTCATAATATGGGCCTTCACACCCCAGAACCCACAAAATATGTTGTGTTTGAATTGTGTTATTATAAAATGGTCATTAAGTGATCATTAAGTGATCTCTTTGCATTCTATTCTCTATCCACCATTGATCGCCTTTCGGTAAATCATGAATATGTTGAAAACCAGTGGATCAAAGATGGATCTCTGAGGTATGTCTGCATAAATGTTTTCCCATGCAGAGTAACTGTTTCCAAGTTTGACTCTTTGACATGGATTGGAGAGATATATACTTCGTGATTATTGCAATCTTCTATTGCGCAACCCCATACTGTCCCAAACCTCTGAACGGCTAAAATCGTGTCATTCGTGTGGCAGTGTGTCGAAGGCGTTCGAAAGGGCCATCGACACAAGACCAATGCCTTCATGATTGTCAATGTTCCTTCTTCCATTCTTCTGTCAGGGATAAAACACCAGTATCACATCCGTGATATTTTTTATCAGCAAAAACGTGTTTATGATATATTTTCTGAAAATGAGGGCTTATTCTCAGCTCTACTATTTTGGCAAAATTGCCTTATATATAAAATTAATAGTTCCATCCCTCTTTCATTCCTCTGATGTCTTGCCCTTGAAGCTTACTTAACCTTTCTTATACCTACCATGCCCTCCCACATTTCCTTCAATCAATCAAGAAATTTGTATTCAGGAAACCTACATCAGAATAATGTGTTTTTCGGTAGGGTCCTGCAAATTCACAATTTCCTTGTAATTTGATATAATTATAGTAAATAGTGTCTTTTTTCATATTTGCAATTTTCATAGTATATTAATTCACTCTGAAGATATCTTGAGTTAAAGACGATACGTTAGTATTTTAATAAGATTCTTGTCTATATCATGGCTTTTGTGTATACGTTATGCTGGGCATTAATTTATATAAGTTTCTAAAGTAGTATTTTTAAGAAATGAAGTAGTATATTTAAGAGAGTACATTGACATCACAAAAGCGTATATAATCCTGTGACTTAGAGAATCCCAACTAGGAATGTAAAGAAAACCAATAGATACGAGATGCGCATCTTGTGAAGACGTAATCAGTCTATATATTCTAATTTGTACGGGAAGGTCTGCTGTTTGTTTTGGGGTTGTGCAATTCAACTGAACATGTTATGCAAGAAACTCCTACAAGACAAAATGATTTTATTGCTTTCATGTTAAATAGTCAGGAACGGCATAAAACCGTTAAGGATTAATATGTCATGTCGTTTTGGGGAAATACTGCATTATGTCCGCGACCAGAGGAGGAATGATGGTCTTCCCACAATACAATGCGACTCATTATTATTCAAAATGCAGTCATGCAGGCAAAATTATCCGACGAAAATATTACATTTTATAATGGTCTATATGCAAGACCAGAAGGAAGCTAAAGTGTAAAAAATAAACGGAGAAGACGTCGAAACGAAACTCTTGAGGGATAAGAAACTTAAATGGAATGAATGAGCTACGCTTTTTTCTTTTTCATTCATAAATCAAATTATTGTGTTCATTCCTAAGAATCATGAATGTTATATTGATTTGAAGCGGGAGGTTTTGTGTTTAATGCATTTCCAGTATAGCGTGGGTATATTTATTAATTCGTAAGTTATAATGAATTGTAAATAGGCACAAAGATGTAGTTTTTATATATATATCTAACAGATTAAAGCATTTTTTACCCCAGGATCGTACTCTTCAAGGCAGAATTCTTCTTCCAAAGGTACAATTTTAGGTGGAGGGTTAAACTTCACATTTTTCAAACTTTCTAAAAATTGAAATAGTCATGTTAAAACCTAAATCCCTTAGGGGTCATGTATCGAGCGCATGCACGTTGATAGACATGTCCATACACGATATTAATACCCAAGCGAAAATATGGGTCAATTGTACGAAAATGGGAAAACGTATTCTGTTTCTTCGAGGCAGTTCTTCTATACCAAAACAAAAAGCGGACATCCATGCTGCAGTAGTGAAGTCACGGTGTAAAATGTTTTTAACTCTTTCCATGAGAATAACTAGAAAGAGAAAATGTATTTTCTCGTGGTAAGGCCACGACGAGCATTAAGAATATGGTTGTTTTGAAAGCACTAGTTATATGTAGTTCACCCTATCAGTGGTTAAGATTACTAAGGTTGTTTTGATGGAGTTCATGAATTATTCAGTTTGACAAATCTGTTTTGATTTTTTGAAATAGGAGTACCATGGCATTTAGGAGATCCATTGCCTATATTTTTTACGATTATTAATATAAATTTAATATTTGCCATAACCCAGGCCATTAAATAAGCCACTGGAAACCAGCATGGTGATAAAATATGTCAAATCATCTAAATTCAAAAGCACACTGATTTTCCAAAGTTTCCTGCCTCATGCAATTGTTGAAAATCAGGATACCTAACATAAACATATATATATATATATACCTATATATGAGGGCAAGAGTATGGTGCATAAATACGAAGTCACTCGCATCTAGACTGCATTACAAGCTGCACTGACGAGCCTTTGAACGGCGAAACATGCATGTCTGCAGATTTGACTATATATTATATATATATATATATTTTAATGAACAAAAGATCGGAAATAGTTTCAACATGGAAACACAAAAGCTGATTTCAAATAAAAAACACATAGGAATGCATGGAATGTTTGAACGCCCACACCAAAACTACTCAGACGTGATCATTCTCTTTGAAATTCTTCTCCGCCTTGGCGATTGCTTCTTGCACGAAACTAGCCTACGCGTAGATACCCAGCAGAAACACGTTTCCTGGGGTCTACGAATCAACAAAGGAAAGCATTGCCCAGCCTACGTCACATCCGTTTCAGGTTTTGGGTAAATTTACTTTTATTTATTCAAATTTACGTGCTGCGTGCAGCTGCGCGTCTGTGTAAATTTGCTGCTAAAATCAATCTTTATTCATGGCGAGCTTTGAGCAGTACAAATGTATTTCTTGCTTCAAAGTCCCAGTTGTAAGAATATTATGAACTTGTTATAATATTAAGAACTCATTAAAAATCTATTAGGTAGAACTCATTAAATTATCAATCTCATTTAGGAGATGGACTGCACTAGAAAACCCACTTTATGAATGCTTGTGGTTGTGGCTTAGATCCTACCGTCACCAGAGAGCGTTTTATGGTATTGCCCTAGGAATATTATATAATCCCTCAGATAAACCAGCACAGGAACCGCGAGAATTTGTTAATTATTTAAGTGAGTCTTTTGACTGCGTTCACAACCAATTCCCGGAGTGTAGTGTTGCACTTTTTTGGAGACCACAATAATTTAAATCTTTTTTATCTATTAAATAGCCATGGTGTATGCCAAATGGTTAGAGAACCTACAAGAGATTGGACCTTATGGTCACGAATAATATGCAGGAATTTTATAAGAAACCTTCAATCTTGGCACCAATCGGTTCATCGGATCACAATGTAGTTAATTGGCGCCCCAAAGATAATGTTCCAGCATCACGCGGTAAAATTGAGTGTCAGTAACGGCATTATTCAGTTTCAATCCGCCCTTGAGGTTTTTGGCCGATGGTTAATCTCAATGGACTGGACGTCGGTCACAACCGGTCAGACAGTTCAAAATATTACCTCAGAGCTTACAGGAAGAATTACTCAAGCGATAGATACATGTATCTATCGCTTGGGTAATTCTTCCTGTAAGCTCTGAGGTCATATTTGGATACTAGGCTCCACAGTAATGACAAACCATGGACGTCCGCATCTATCAAAAAGTTAATCAGTGTTCGTCAGCGAGCCTTTTCTAGCGAAAATACCTACCTTTGGCTCAGCTGTAGAAATATGGTCAACTCTCCAATTCAAGCCAGAAAGAAAAGCTTCTATTTGGATAAGGTACGCCTCTAAAAAATAGTGATAGCAGAACTTGGTGGAAGTTTATAAATCAATTGACTGGTAGATCAAATACCTCAACATCAATTCATATTGAAAAAGAAGGCTCTATTCTATCTAACGATGAATTGGTGACGACTCTGAAATTATTTTTTATTTCTGGAACGAAGACATCCCTGTACTGGACTTAAGTAACCTGCCAGCCTTTTTACCTGCTGCTGACCAACCTCCTATTATTTACCCACATCAAGTTTGTCAAAAGTTACTTAGTCTTAACCCACTTTTCAGCTTTAAAAAGCTGCTGGCCCCGATAACATTCCCTCCCGAATATTGAAAGATTTTGCTTACGAACTATCCGAACCCTTTGCTGAGATCTTCAACTCTTCATTGTCTTTCGGTATAATACCAATAGAATGGAAATCCGCTAATATCTCGCCAATACCCAAAGAGTCGCTGCCGAAGCTAGAAAATGATTTACGCCCCATTTCATTGCCTTCTTGTGTATCAAAAGTTTTAGAAGAAAATGTAGTTGAGTAAAACAAACTATATTATATTAAAATAAAAAAAAACCAATCTTAACAAATTTGCCAATTTTATTTGATGCTAAACCCCTCAAGAGGGTGAACGTCGTAAACTTTTTAGGCATTTATATTGACGAGAATATTACCTGGAAATATCACATCAATCATGTTTGCAACAAAATTGCTACATCCATTGGAATTATCTCGAGATCACGTTATATATTATCTGCTAAAACAAAGCTGGCATTATATTATACTCTAATTTATCCATACATTAGTTATTGCAACATAGTCTGGTCTTCAACATACGTATCTAACTTAAATCGGATTTGGCTACTCCAAAAACGAGCTGTACGTGTCATGACAAATTCAGATTATCGAGCTCATTCTGCCCCATTATTTGAACAATTGAAACTATTAGTTATTTTCAATGTGAACAAGTTTCAGATTGCTAAATTTATGTTTCTTTATCATCATCGGTTACTTCCAACTTCCCTCTCCGATTTATTCTTAAAAATTAATCAAGTCCATAGTTACAATACCAGAAATGCAAAATCTTATCGACCTTACTCTTGTCGAACCAACTTAAAGCAATGCACTATTCTTTATCAAGGCCCTAAAGTTTGGAATTCACTACCTCCTTCAATAAAAAGCTCCAAAAGTTTGGCTTCATTTAAAAAATCCCTTAATTGTTTTGTATTAATGAAATAAAATATAATAAAAAATTCTGCATTTGTCATGTCCAATCAGTAAACTATTATTATTTAAATATTATTTATTCATATATATACGAGGTGTCCTCGTTTACAAGCCTTTGGCTTCCACATGTCACCTCGCCACTCGTACATTATTGTATCTGTATTTTTTATTGTAATTTTTGTATTCGTGGAAATAAAGTTGATTTGAATTGATTTGATATGCGATTTTTTATACAATCGGAGGCAGCGAGTTAGACTTTGGAAGTCAGTTTCTGATTGGTTATATGTGAGTGCTGGTGTCCCTCGGGGAACGAAATTGGATCCAGTCCTTTTTTTGGTAATGATAAACGATCTAAAAACACCAAACTGTAACAATTGGAAATCTGTTGACGACGTAACACAATCAGAAATCGTACGAAAACATATAAGTGATACAATCGGATTTGACCATATTGCTAACTGGGCGGATCAAAATCATATGAAGTTAAATCCTAAAAGTGCAAAGAATTAAGGGTAAATTTTCAGCGTGAATCATCTGTCCTACTGCAACTTAGTATCAACGATATACCGATTAAAAGTCATAACTGCTTGGCCTCCAAATTTAAAACGATCTTAAATGGTGCGAGCACGTTCATGAAATTACTACGAAAGCAGCGAAAAGTCTGTATATAATTCGAACTCTGAAACGTAGTGGAGTACCAAATGATGACTTAATAAGTATATATATTTCTCTTGTTCGATCTGATTTAGAATATGGGTGCGCCGTTTGGCATACATCCCTTCTATTTTACCTTATTGAAAAGATCGAACGTGTGCAGAAGAGATTCTTCAAAATTGTTTACCCAGAACTGTCTTACCCTGAAGCTTTAAACCTAACGACGACCATCGCCAAAAACTCTGTATAAAACTTTTAATACTCTTAAAACTCAACATCATTCTAAACTTGCACACCTCATTTCCCCCTCTAGGAATGAATCACATGGACGATTGATCCTCTCTGGGAATAATTTATCATCGTTAAAATGTAGAATTAATCGATTTCAATATTGCTTTTTTCCTTCCATGATTCAAATTTTTAATCAACATTAATTAATTAATTGCTTGTAAAATAGTTATGATTATAAATATTTGATTTTTTACCTTCAATACTTTATGTAAATATAAAGTAATTCACCGTTTGGTGCGATTTTATATATTGAATAATAATAATAATAATAGTAAAACCCGAGGAAACCCATTAATGACGAAAGAGAGAAAAAAACCTGCACGAAGTGTGGTTGTGACAAATCACATCCTACATGCCCAGCTGCCGAAAAATAGTGTTTCAATTGTCGAAAGCTTGGTCATTTCAGTGCACAGTGTTTCTCAAGAAAAGCGGACAGCAGATCGAAGTAAGTAAAGCTGCTGGTTTGCGTGGTGGTCCTGCTACGAGTGATCCTCTGACTCCGACTCCGAGTTTTACAAATGTGTGGACGAGAAATTGGGTATACCAGCAGTAAAAAGACAAAATACTAGCAACATCTTGTTACCTGTCTACATCTGGGGAACCAAGATTATCGTTGATCCAGATACCGGTGCTGACGTCGACCTAATCCCAGTAAGCGATTTTAAGAAAATTCACGAAGCAATCCCGAGATCAAAAAGCAGAAAAAGAAACAAAACAGTAGAAGCCCTGAACAGTGAAGAACTCAAAAACACTCACCGATCTCTACGTTATTGAAGATGGTATTCATAAACATCCATTGTTATCAGAAAGAACACTGATGAATCTTGGTATGATCAAACACAGCGCTGAGGGAGAGTTTGTGAAGAAAGTCGACCGAGAGTAAATAAAGTGTAAATCTGAAGATAAAGCACTACAAAAAGAGCTCAGAAAGATCCTGCAGAAACATAAGATGTTCCACGGCATAAGGACATTAAAGAATCCAGAAACAGGAGATCCAATCCTCATTCACAACGAAATGAATCCCGATACACAATCAGCCATACAACCCCCAAGAACTGTACCACACCATCTCGAACAAAGAGCCAAGAAGGAATTGGATTCTTTTTTCAAGAAGGGATAATGACTTGGACTAAACCCGGAGAATCGATTTCATATGCCAGTCCACTTGTCATCACACCAAAAGTTCGCATCATTGCAGACTTCCGGCTGGCCAACAAAGGAGCATCGAGACCCGCATCGTACCTGGTCTACGAGTAGACGAATTGTCAGCAACGTTTGGAGATTGCAAAGTGTTTTCACATCTCGGTATGAACAATAGCTATCACCAAATGAAAGTTGACGAGGAGTCCAAGAAGTACCTAGTGGTGACCACTCCCTGGTGAAATTTGAAGCATAAAACGCTTGCGCAGGGATGGATAACCAGCCAGGACGAATTCTACAGACGAATAAATGAGATTCTAGCGGGAATTCCTCACGTAAAGAGTAACCGAGATAATTGTCTAATTGGTGGGAAAGACTGAAACGAGCACAACCGAACACTCGACCTAGTGCTAACACGTCTGCAAGACCATGGTTTAACATTAAGATTGGAGAAGTGTGAATTCGGAAAGGAAGGAGTCGAGTTCTATGGTATCAGATTTACGGGAGAAGGAATCAAACAATCGAAGGCGAAAGTGAAAGCGTTGCAAGAGTGTGGAGAGCCCAGTTCAAAAGAAGGAGCAAGAAACTTTCTTCAGATGGTGGGATATATGTCTCGATTCATCACCAAATTTGCCCAGATTGCCGCACCGCTGCGACAGTTAACGAAGTCAACAGCAACCTTCCAGTGGGGACCTCAAGAACAGGAAGTTCCCGATAGCCTGAAGAGCAGTTTGACGGAGCAGACAGCCCTTGCTTACTTTGTTCCTGAAAGACCGATAAGGACCTACGTGGACGCTGGAAAGAAAATAGAAAGATCGAGCAACGTTCCTGGAGGACTGTATGCCCTTTTATGACAGCAAGACGACGAGGGACAGTGGAAAATGTGTCTTGTAGCCACCCGTGCCCTAACTGACGTTGAGAGAAGATACGGACAGACTGAGTTAGAAGCTGCTGCGATCAAGTTTGCCTGTGCTGATGCCCTTCATAAGTACTTGGATGGAGCGCCAAAGTTTGAAATCATCATGGATTGCATGCCACTTGTACATCTCTTCAATAACCTAACGTCAAGAGCGCCACTGCGTATCGAGCGTCAGATTCTCGCCATAAAAGGTTTAGATTATGTGGTCAAATATCAAAAGGAAGCTGAAAACATCGCAGATTATGGATCAAGACACCTGACGAAGGGACATAATGATGTTCTCATGGTGAAGACCCTGAACGACTTAGAGGAAGCTTTACGAAGTTTTGTCTCTGAAGACAACGAATATCTTTCGAAAATGGCGAAAGACGAGAACGACTACCAATTCCTAAAAGAAGTGATTCAAAGCAACCTCTGCAAAAAACATGACCTATCTGTTGTTGGGGAAATCATTCTGTATAAGGAAAAAGTATTTCCACCTTTGAGCAGTCGAAGAAGATTTGTTGAGAAAGCACACAAGATTGGGCGCTCAAGAGATACCCGCACGCTGAAGCTTCTTCAAAAAAAGATTTGGTTTCCTGGAATTACCAAACTCTGCAAAGAGACTGTAAAAAATTGTCAGAGCTGTCAAGTCACTCATGATCGCACCTACGACGAGCCTTTTCAATCAACACCATTGCCACCAGGTCCTTGGCATACAATATCTGTTGATTTCAATGGATCTGGATCGTTTAAGGATGGAACTTACGTCCTGGTCGGATATTATCTTTACAGCCGTTATCCTGTTGTGAGCTACTGCAGATCAACAGCGTTTTCATTTGTGAAGCAAATCTCAACGTTTGGCACAGTGAAGGAGCTGAAATCAGATCGAGGACCTCCATTCAATGGACATGAATTCACTGCATATGCTCGCGCGAAAGGATTCATTCATAAACCGGTGAAACCCAGACGTCCGAGAGGAAACGGTGAAGCAGAGAAATTATTAATGCAGAACTTGAAAAAAATGGAGAGAATGGCAAAACAAGAGAAGGGGAAATATCGTACTCTCATTGAAGGAATGTTAAATGCCTACCGTGCCACACCGCATCTTTCTACACAAAAAAGTCGGTATGAGCTCTTGTTTAGGAGAAAGATGCGACTTGGAGTATTGCCGAACGTGAAAACGACCGTGAAGTCAGACAGAATGATGCTTTGTACGAGCTGAAGTTTAAAAGATACCACGACAGGCGCAGAAGCGTGAGAAAGACAAGAATTGCTGTTGGAGACGGGATTCTCATGAAGAACAGACGAACAGATCCACTTAGCCCGATTCCTGGTAAAGTAATCAAGATACGTGGAAACGCCGTGACAGCCCGATTTGATGACGGAAAGGCTTTAATACGAGACAAGTCACATTTCAAGATTGTACGAGAGAGATCTTGTTTCGAGAGACGAGAAAGAGTACGAGGAGAAACAATGTCTGAAAAGAATATACTCAACCGGAGAAGAATTGATCGGAATACGCGAGACGCCATGTTGGACCAGATCAATCGTGACGAAGCAGAAGATTAATTCATGAATTCACATAGTAGCAGTATTAACGATCGAACACGACCGATTTACGTGACACACCGAGGTCGTGAAATTTTTCCGCCGGATCGATTCCAAAGTTGAGGAAAAATGGGATGTTGTAAGAACATTATGAACTTATTATAGTATTAAGAACTCGTTAATAACTTATTAGGTAGAACTCATTAAATTATTCAGCTAATTATACAGTATATTGTTAGGTTAGGTTATCTAGTATTGTCATGTTAATCAAGTAAAAGACTCAAAACAAATTAAGCTATATAAACTCGTGAAAACAGTCCAGGGTGTGTTGTCGATAGACAATTTTTAGTCGCTGGGGCGGAAGCCCGGCGACTTATAAATTGGGCTCGCGTGTTTTCTCCGATCACGGATCTCGGATCACGGATCGTAGATGTCCACAAAATGCAAAATTACATCATTTTTATGAATGGTTACGTCATTTTTACCAAAATTATTTAGTGTTTTTTTATTGAGACTTAAAAGTCTTCTTTAGTGTATAAGTATATACCAAACTGTTATCCTAATCAAGGTTTTGCTTTTGGTAGCATTTTGAACGAAATCCATCCACACTTGCACGTACGGCCAGCGCGGCCGATTTTGCGCATGCTCTGTGACTCGAAAATGATCGCTAATCTTGACCGTCGCGGCTAACTTTTTGTACGTATGACAGTAGAACTGTATTCTACTTTCTGTGCGGCCGTCAAGTTTTTAACCAATCAAATTTCACGAAAGTATAAACACATACCTGCGTGCAATTGTGCGTACGTACGTGCAAGTGGAGCCCGGCCTTTAGTACATGGAATTACCCCAATATGGTACTCGGTTTTGATGGTTGTATTGGTCGCTCGGTTGGGCAATGTCGGTATATTACATTAAATATCTCAGGAGCACGCTTGGCTATTCTCTCTATCCCCTGCTCTATCCCTTACGTAGTTACATAGCCCCAGTGACTTAACGCTCTATAAAGCGTCTTGTTGAATTACATTTGAGTTTATAACAGTCCCTTCAAATAAAAGCAATATAAATTTATTGGGAAAAGAAAGAGCATTAAATGCTTTTGGCATACCACTGAAAGTCAATTTCAACTACTGAAATTGGACGCGGTTGCATAAATTGAAGTTAATTTATTCAAAACCTGAAACGGATGTGACGTACGCGGGGCAAGCTTGTGTTTGTTGTTGCGCACACGAGAAACGAAGTGAGGGTATACACCGTAGGCTAGGATATATATACGGTATATATAGTTTACGCTTACCTCAAGGTATCCACCACAGCCTGTTTCACATATGTGGACGGTGCTTACTAATGTAATTTGATCGTTTCTGAAGAAGGCGCTTGCCCCGAAACGTTAAATAAAATTTTCTTTATGTTTTTTGGATATGTTTTAAATTGATATTTATATATATATATATATATAAGAGTGCTCGATATCATATAGATAGAGCAAATATATAGTTTTCGCTTACCTCAAGGTATCCACTACAGCCTGTTTCACGCAATAAGCGATTTTCAAGCTCGCCACTTGAAAATCGCTTATTGCGTGAAACAGGCTGTAGTGGATACATTGAGGTAAGCGAAAACTATATATACATATATATATAGTACATATAATACATATGTACATATAATATATATAGTACATATAATACAATGATACATATATATATACATATATATGGTGGCTATAAGCTATAATGCAAAAGCTCACTTCCCTTGTGGTCGTTTGAGCACTCTGGCCCCAAGACACTTCACGCATGTCTGGATGCGCATGTGTCTGAGTATTGTACCACATGCGCTTGGTGAGGGCAAGAGTATGGTGTATAAATACGAAGTCACTCGCATCTAGACTGCGTTACAAGCTGCACTGACGAGCCGTTGAACGGCGAAACATGCATGTCTATATACATATACATATATAGTACAATCTGCAGACATGCATGTTTCGGCGTCCAACGCCTCGTCAGTGCAGCTTGGTATACGTCTATACACGAGATGTCAACCGTATTTATACACATGAGCTTACTCTCACCAAGCGCATGTGGTACAACACGGTAACATAGATTATATAAACTTTTGGCAGAGTGCTCAATGGATATCCAGAGCACTATATATATATATGAGCTCGATATCATATAGATAGAGCAAATGTCAGTTTTCGCTTACCTCAATGTATCCACTATAGCCTGTTTCACGCAATAAGCGATCGTTCAGGTGGAAGAGGAATTTCGAAAAGCGGGATCATGTTTATATAGCATTGGGCGAAACGTGGGCGTGTGGGCGTTCAAATATCCATGCATTCCTTTATTTCTATAGGTTTTTATTTGAAATCTGTTTTTGTGCTTGCATGGTGAAACTATTTCCGATCTCTTGTTTAGTAAAAATTGTTTGTTTTCTTTCATGATACAGAGTTTTTCTTCCAAACATAAAATGCATCTTTTTTATCCTCCCGTATACGAAATTGCGTGTTTTATGATTGACCAAGTTATGGTAAAATTTTGTTTATTTTCTTTCAATTTCCAAATATATTTCGAAAGTTCGGTGCTATTTGAGTATTTTTTGTGTTGAAAGGATTTAATGCGGTTTTGGTATCGCTTGCAGTCATGCCAGTGTAGTGTTTAGTGTTGTTTGTGTTGCTTGTGGTGCAGTTGCCTTGTACACTATGTCCTTGGTCGTGCACTGTTTCTGAAGTGGGCATGTGTTCTCATCTCTGCAGCTGCAACAGTTTATTAATCTAAGCTAACATGCGGTTGGTTTTTTTTCCGATTTATGCGTTTATGATAGTGAGTGGATAGGACTTTGTGTTCATGCAAACTACCTTAATTAACTGTGTCAAAGCTAAGTACATGCGGTTGGTTTTTCCGAATTATGCGTGCGTTATGCTTAGTGATTAGGACTTGACATTGTTCATGCAACTATAGCTGACCTTAACTGTGTTCCAGCTGAAAATTTTACGTAGTTTGTGGTTAGGTGGGAAATGCTTGTCAATTAGACTGGGGAGGTTGCGTCCTACATTTGTTCTGACACTCTTACTGAATGGAGGGTTGACCCTAATGATATTGCGGTGCCTATTTCTGCGTTTTTGTTCAGGTGGAAAAGCATATATAATATTTCTCAGTGGCTTTTGCATTCAATTCCGAATGATCAATTCAGAAAAAGCTATGGGACTAAGTATTTATATTGTAGTTGATAGTTTTCTCAGGGTATCAATGTCAGTGGCTTTATAATAATAATGCTACCACCATGTCGAGTGATGTGAGCAGTGCTAGAGTGAGGGTGAAGAAGAGAATAAAAACATTTATGGTTAGACTTCTAAGACCTGACGGTGAAGCTGAATCCTGCAGGTAGTGACATCACATAGTTCATATATAAGTCAATTTTTTAGTGCTACGTAAATGCCGAGGGCATAATTCTAGGGATATCTGTTTGTAAGTTGTGATATTTCCATCTCTTTACTGCTTCATTGGAAGGCACGTGCCATTCCGTGCTTTCCCAGACCCGCGACTTGCTCTAGCTGATAATAGGCAAGAGCTCCATATACTGAATACATAGCTGCCTCGAACGAAATGTATATACAAATCTTAAAATGACGCCTTTTAACTAGAAATAATCGCTATATTTTCTTTTATAAAAATCTAATCCTTTCCCTACCTTTCTCGTCCTGGAGCAAACATTGCAGTTCGGAAAATGCAGCCCTCTCGAAATAATTTTGTACGCAGCATCTCGTTGATATAATCTGGAAACTAGAATCCGGAATGCAGGATTCCCTTCGCAATTTACCACCCCGAATAACCTGGAAAAAACACACATTGTCACAGTTATGACTAACTTTAATATAATTAGTAATAATTGGTCGCCAAGTCAAGCAATAGTCTAACCGATTGCCACGTTGATGATATCATTATATGCACATGTACGAACAGATGTGATCACATTAAGAATTTTTCTATTTTGTTCTACGATAAAAGAGCTTACGATTCCTTTTTGAGCAGCTGTCTTCCAGTAAAATATCAAATTTCAGTTATGGCTGCTCTCATTCGCTTGTAATGCCGCCAACTATAAGCGTCTTCTGTGCATCTATTTTGCAAATTGCCTATGATTTTCCATTCATATTTTGTTGCTTGCGGGACTTTGGCATGAAAAATATCATAAGGCGTGACAGTATTAATAACAAGTCATCTACTATTCCAAGTTGTTTGCTAGTAAAATGATACTTCAGCGCTATTGATAAGGGTCAGTCTAAGCGCCAGTTGGACACACGTTTTATAAGAACATCAAAAATCAGCTCTTGTGAAACACGTGTGTGAAACGAAGCATGCGATCACGTGGGATAAGTGCAAAGTCATTACCACTAATCACCGCTACGGCCAAAAACGTTGCCTAGAAGCGTGGAGTAAAAGCCGCGACAGTATCTCCACCTTGTTGGCCGATGCGACTTCAGATCACCTCTGATGAAGACACTAGACCAAAGTGTCGAAACGTTGGGTTGTGAATGCAATTCGGCCGGGCTTTGCATTCATTTACTTAAACCAGAGTGGCAAGCGACAATATGAATTATATTAAATCTGGTTGCATTGAACGAACAAACGTTGTAGCTTTGGAATATTAAAGTGATGTATAAGGGACGAACAGCCAGTGTGCATCTGATTTACACACGAGCCGTGGTAGGTCAGATACAGATCGGACGCTAATGCTATATTTATATTACCTAAAATACAAATGCATCTATAAGTAATCGAGTGTACCAACCATTGTGGCTATATGCTTCGTTTCATTTTATTCATGAATTATTGTTCATTGGGCTAAGTTGAAATTTCTCGGGGAACATTTTCTACATCACATGGGTTGTGTACACGAAATTAGCCTTTCTCACGCCAAGCGACCAAGCCTCATCGGCAATATTTGGGTTGCAAACCGCGCAGCAATAGAGATGATAAATAGAAAAGGATTATTTTGCTGAAGTAAATTACCATAGTACCTGTAAACAATAGTATTATGCTTTTATTTAATTTCATTCCTTCGCTTGTTGCCTTCTACTTTCCCCATGCGGAAGGCCAACGAAAAATGGCGAAGAAAGCCTAGTCCCAAGGCGTGAAAAAAGCTAACTGCGTGAAAAGTTGCAGATCTGGGCTGGAAATATAATTACCAAACACTAAAGCAAATAAAGAACTAGTAACAGTTATATTTAATACATTGTATAAATTACTTACGAAGACTCTTGCTTGAGAAGACGTCAGAGCTTCTAGTTTGAATTCACCACAATCTGGATGTCTCTCTAAATGGGTATATGGCTCACAACCGAGAGTTAAAACTTCGTAAAGAAAAACTCCAAAACTCCATGAGACTGTTCTTCGATGAACAGATTTGAATAATAGAGCGTGTGGGTCCATCCACTTAAAATGGCATCTGAAGATAACGTTTCTCACTCCGCTCTCTTCTATCTGCTCCAATGTTCGACAAAACTGAAAACCGGTTAACCTAACTTCGCCATTTTCATGAATAAGCACATTTCTTGCCTGCACTGCAAGATGAATGATACCTTCTTGTTCCAAAAATTCCAACGCCCCAGCAATTTTCACAGTGAACAAGAAAAGCTCGTCAAAACTAGGAACAAGAGTGTCCGATCGACGATTCAACAAGTACGTCCGCAGAGATCCGAATGGGACGTATTCTATTAGTAGGCATCCGAGATGATGGTCATCTTGTATTAGCTGGAGGATGTTTGGATGGTTTTTCTTTGTGAGATGGCGTAAGAATTGAAGCTCGTAGGAAAAGTGTGTGGGATTCCCATACTTTCTTAGTAGATATTTTTTTGAAAGCTTGGAGCACTTTACTGCTACAGTACGACCTTCATAATCTGCGCTAAAAATGTATGCAAATGTACCATGATAAAGTGTTTGGATTCTTTTAAGGCGTAACGTTTTACTTTGCTTAAGTCTTTCTTTAGTCATTTCTTCCGAAGATATTTCCAGATCTTTAAAAATCTTCTCTAGCAGTATGTTGCGGATTTGTACGTTATCAATGTATAAAAGCGCGTCCCTTACTTTTATGTAAAATATTTCGATACACTCTTTAGTATTCTTCCTTTTCTGCCCAAGTAGATGATAAAAGTCGATCAATGTGTCAAGTGCTTTCATGCATACGTTACAATCTTTTCCTGTTATAAAATAGAACAAGGGATAGCAATCAGTTAATATAGCATGTAAAACCTCTTTTTATTCCAGTGCGTCTACTGTAAAAGGACGCAATTCCGAAAGAAAATAATAACAAAATGCAATAATGAGAATTTCTGAACATAATACCATTTTTGAATTCGTGTACTTAATTTACCTTGCGTACCATAAACGCAATACTTTGTGCATATAAGTCCAATTTTAAATATACTTAAAAACATATAATTGCTCCTTTTCTGTTAACTAAAATAATTTTCGAGGTATATATTTCCGATATTTGTTAAATATAAATCGTTTATAGGCTTTCATTATAAAGCTTTTTATTTTTATCAACACATGAGTTACTTTTCTTTGTTCCTGCTGTGTACGAAATGCAGTGTTCTAAGATGGGCCAGGTTAGATTGCATTTCCAAAGTTTCATTTGAGCAATTTTTGTTCTCAACAAAGTAGATAGGAATGATTTCGGTATCGCTCTTTGAATTGCTTATTGTCGCACCAATGTAGTGTTTCGCGCTTTTTGTGGAAACAGTTGCTTGTCTACTATGTTGCCTTACTTCCGGCTTCAATTCTAAACAATAGATGCACCAACCTCGTCCCCATGGTCGTCTCGCTGGCCGCGCGACGAAGGGAGGAGGAGATGACCCTGGAAAAGGGTGTAAGAAGCTGCCATCTCATTTGTCCAACTTCAAGAGCACGGTGATTGGTTGCAATCAGTGGCTGCAATGCGCGGAGACTTCCGGCGTAAGCTTCCGGCTAATCCGGCGTTCCGCATTATTAAATTTTTCGTCTGGGAGCGACCGGATCAATGTTGATCTTAACTCGGATTTTCTCATTGAAAATTCTTATTTTCACAGGTATGCATCGATAATCTTCTTACATGTGCATTGAATGTGACTATTCAGCTTAGGTATGGCATCTAATTTACTGTTTAGTTTCAATAATATAGTTATTTATTGACTTGATTTTTTGGTCACTATATCAACATGAAATATTATGTCCTTTAAACATGCAGGAGCCTTTTTTAGTTCTCATTGAGGAAAGTCGATAAAAATCATATTACTGACATCTGTAAAAGTTTTTCTTTCATATGGCACCAAGAAATCAGAAATGACACCAGAAACCAACGAGAAATCGGGTTTTGAAAATGGAATATTTTCCGTACGACGTGCCTTGAAGTGCCTCGACATCGTGATTTAAAGCCAAACTTATCCCTAATTATAGTTGAAATAATAACATATACAGCATACTTGATGTGCACATCTTGACCTTGATTACATGTAGATAAAGATGTACGTTTCTTCTGATAACACAAGAAATTAGATCTCCCAGTTTAAGCCTAGCACAAATCACAGATTTTTAATAGCATGTTTTCCTTGGTTATTGTAACTGTGAACTATTATTGTACTAACATGGACCTGGAAAACTAACATGGACCTGGAAAAAAGCAAGCTTGAATTATGCATAAATGATCTATTTGGTCTACAATCGTGTAATCTTCCGAACAAAATGTTATTGTTATAGTCCATTTCAGCTCACTTTTCAACGCGCGGTTCCCAGATTCGTACGTTGTGGCCTTGCCAATAGACAGCTTTAGCAAACACAACGCGACGTCAAAGAGGACGTGAAAATGGCGTAAAAATGGCGTGATATGCCCATCTATGGATGTGCCCACGCCATTTTTACGCCATTTTCACGTCCTCTTTGACGTCGCGTTGTGTTTGCTAAAGCTGCCTAATTACGTTTCGAAGTTCGCAAGTTGGGCGTGAACTTCGCAACCAACTTCCGAAGTCCGATTTGGATTTCAAATTTCGATTCGGATTTCGAACTTCATTAACAAGTATGAATTCGTTTAGTACGCAAGGAAAAGCATTATCTGCTAAAGTTAGACAGGAAATTGTTGAAAAATGGTTAAATAATGAAGGAATTAACAAAAAATATGTGTGATTTCAATTGTAAACAATTGTTTGACAGGCTAGCAAGTTTAGACGCGTATTTGATAGTTACAGCAATAGCAATACATAATTTAATGCATGAAATATTATAATATTGCAATAAACGAATTAACAGTATAACACTGTTTGTAAAAATATTACACTGTAAAACCAACAGAACGAAAACAACACCCGGCTCCCTGCTACATTTAATCAAGTTTATTTTGATTTACAGTTTGTAATTCCAAATCAACGCAACAAATATAATTGCTGCCGAGCGAAGCGAGGCGGCACTCTAATGTCGACCCAGTCTCCCGATCGGATGTATTTATGTTGGCATTCAGAATCTCGATTTTGTGAGCATTGTGTCGTGATGTTGGCGAGTTTATGACGTAAAATTACGTAGCAGTTAAAAAAATAATGGCATACACAGGGATTTTACGAAAACAATCCGAGTAGGATCAAATAACTGTGTCGGAACTCGAAAACACCGCATGAGCGATGTAATTTTTGTGGTCTCCAAGCAGTAAGCAACGTGTTTTCCCCAGTGAGCTACAATGTCCGCGAAGTGACTATTAAAAGTGACCAGTGAGTGTATTTTATATGGTCATATATCTATTAAGTTTTTGTGAAGAAATAAAGCGGTTTAGTAAAGGTATGTTGACTAACAATACATGGTAGATTTTATTTATTTTAAAAGTAATATTTTGGTTTTGTTATGATTTACGCTGTTCAAAAAGTGAAATTATTAGTATATACAGATATTAATATTTATATTAAATATATAATTTATACATTACGGTAATATAAGACCACAAATTCACCCAAACTCGTTAAAAAAAACGCACACTCCAAGTCCGAAAAGCCACTTCATCAAACAGACGATATTTTAACTGCATTGTGCAGTCGAAAGAAAAATCGATGAGGGTAGTTTGCTACTCCCCAGAGAAGCGAACTGAACTCAAAACCGACGCCACAGCAAAGAGCCCCATCAAAATGAAAAAATTCAGGCAACAGAAAGATGATGATCTAATCATAACTAAATGGACTGACATCACACCATTAGATCAAGACCAAATATCATTTCCATATTCGGAAGAGTTGGCTGCAAGCACCAGTGGGCAGCCAATTAGCATATCATCAATTCATAACCTTGCTGGTGAATAGTTGATCTGCATCAAAGGTCAAGCAACTAGCATCTCTGGAATCAAAATCCTCACAACGCAGTTTTCCTGGAGAACCGAAAAGCAGGAAGTCATCGTAAGAGATAACACCGCCTGGGTAAAGGTCGTCCTCTGGGGAAAACATGGGATTCACTTCAACTAAATATAACATACCTCCTTAAAAATCTGAGGGTTAAAGTCACAAAGTACGAGCGCTATTTAAATACCCCACGGAATAATTAATTCACTGCAACCGAATGTGAAGAGTTCACCACCCCTCTTGTACCAGTAGCTAGAAGAGGACGTAAATACAATGTCAACCCTCTCTGGCCGCATCCTTGGCATTCAGACAACCACCAAATCTTTCTCACTCGTGTGGCCTTTCCCAATCTGCAAAAGGATGTGCTACCTCCTGGTCGGTCCGAGTTCTTGTAAGACCAGATGATTCATCAAGAAATATGCGCCTTGTTTTCCCAAATGAAATGGTAGAACGATTCATTTGCGTCACTGCTTCTACAGTGAAACTGCCCGAAGTTACTGAGGAAAGGTTAGTCTTATCCATTCTGGATTCTTCCGCAAGAAAGTTTAAAATACCCTATGACAATATCAATTATATGGTTACTGATATTTCAGTTTCACAAGACTAAACTTATGGAACTGCAAGCCATGTACGTTGAACTATTTGCATGTTATGGCTTATAAGTTGTGTTAACATTTTTGTTGATTAGCTGATGCTACTCTAGTACTCTGCACTTAACCTTCTTCTATTTAATATGAAGCACAATGGACTTGTTCAGTTATTTGTTTTGACATTAATATGTCAACTTTGTTGACATTAGGTTAAGCATATAGTATGGGTTAAGATTATGTTTGTTTACACTTTACCAGTGGCGAAGCTAGCCCAATGCAAATTTGTAATCATTATCATTATTCACCTCTTTACAAATTGATTGTTTTCACAGTCTACGAACACGGAAATATTTGCGTTGCATGAACAAAATGGGGGCTGGCTTCGCCACTGCACTTTACATATATGTAACTTATATATGAGTTGATATTAAATTTTGTTACAATTCTATTATGCTGTGACTAGTTTAACGAACATTATTTTTCTGTTAGGAAGAGAAAACGTCAACTTACAATAATCTACCTAGATGCAGTTCATTTTCCATCCTATTTACCTACCTCATACATTGATTTGCATTCATATTGATCAGGTCTGCTTCATATAACTTGCAATGGAATAAGTACAGTGCTGGTATTTCTCCCCTCCCCTAAATTTTTTTCTGCCCCCTCCCACACTCGGTGGAATATTATTCTAGCCTATGCTAAAAGTAGGGGCGTGACCATTGTCCACTGGTAGCTTTCTTTGAGACGTTATGTCAAGTTTATTTGCCCGATTCAAAAAACTCGTTTTCTCAAGGCAGCACTTCACTTGCGATAGTAACTTCTAGTTCATAACTAGTTAACTACCGTACCAGTTTCAGTTTTTGTATCTGCGAATGCAGATATATTGCTATCGCCTTGTAAACCGTGCTGTACCGTGCCGTGCTTGTAGCCAATCAGCGACAGCCTATAATGCTACTCTTTGATCTATATGTACAACTGGATTGATATTGATTATTTCAAGATGGCGGACTACTGAAGGGCGAGAATTGTAAACATGAGTAAAATTTTACATTTTACGGTGAAAATTATCCATCAAACCAACGATATTTTTAATTTTGAGTGGTTTGAGTGATTTTAAGTGGTTTTATAACATTTTACGCTGTGGAAATGATTCGCCAATTTACACAAATGTTGACTTGACTTGACCTGCTATATATCAATATCATTTGAATCACGAAACAAGGTAAGCCTATTTAAATATTGTACGAATATCCTGCATTATTCGAGCTTCTATTTCGACAAAGTTCACTCATAAAAGTGTTAAAATAATGCAATATTTATTCTCAACACTATTTGGGTAAAAATCGTCAAATCGAATTGTATTTCGATAGTCAACATCACCTTATACTTTTGATATTTGATTGGTATAAAGATATAAGCATAGTTTGGCATTTCTTTCCCAAATTGCTGTGACTATGGGGACTAAATGAATTGATGGTATGTAATATTTATATGTGGTGTGTAAATAGTGCTGTTATATACATATATACAACTTTTATTCTCAAGTATAAAAGACTAAAATCTGAAGGTTTCGAAATTGTTTTAAACATTGCTCCCATGGGCTATAGGCCCTCATCCCCTTTATGCACTGTTTTTAAAAGCAATATAAACGTTCATACGGTCATTGAGTGACATTGACCGCATGCATTGACATCATTCAATTACGCTATTGAATTATACAATTATGCAAACACGCGTAGCAGATACATGTACGCTTTGCGTACCTATTTTTTATAGTTCTAGTTCAAGCAACACTTTTCTGTCTAACTTTACCAGGAAATGCTTTTCCTTGTGTACTGAACGAATTCATATAATTAGCGAAGTTGAAATCCCAAATTGAAGTCGGAAATCCGAATCGAGCCTGTCAAACAATTGTTTACAAATTGAAATCACACATTATTTCGGTAGTTCCTTCATGATTTAACTATTTTTGCAACAATTTCCTGTCTAACTTTAGCAGATAATGCTTTTCCTTGCGTACTGAACGAACTCATACTTGTTAGCGAAGTTCGAAATCCGAATCAAAATTTGAAATCCAAATCGAACTTCTGAAGTTGGTTGCGAAGTTCGGAAGTTGGTTGCGAAGTTCACGCCCAACTTGCGAACTTCGAAACGTTATTGGCAAGGTCGCAACGAATTTGGGAATCGCGCGTTGAAAAGTGAGCTGAAATCGACTTTAACAATAACATTTTGTTCGGCAGTTGGTCGAACATAAAATGATTTTTTCAACAAATCGCTTATGATATCGGCTTCAATAGAAGCTGGATTCGCCACACTCGGTGAAGCCATTGTATAAACACTGAAAGACAATATCAAATATGATATTTACTCACCTTACACAAGTGTGTAGTCAAGCAGAAAGCTCGCTAGAAAAGACAATACAACTCCTGCCTTCTCGAGATAGCAAGAGTTCGACTGTGTAAACAGCCGTTATGAGCATGCGCAGGGATAATTATACAATCAGAAACCAGGATTTCTTGTATTAAATATTATAGCAACTCCTGCCTTCTGAAAATAGCAGGAGTGAAACACGAGTCGCGTGTGAATCAATATATTGCCGGAAATGAGCTCTTGTAGAGTTGCAGTTGCTAGGTAACAGACACGGCAGGCTGTAAAATTGCGTAAATATAATAGAAAGCGGAAAATTTAAAAATAATAATAAAAAAGTCCAGAAAAATGACAATGATGAATTTTTAAAGCTTCAGATAAACAAAGAAATGTTTTAGCTGGATTTTGAAAAATCATTTCCTTATTTTGTGGACCGCTAGCTACGCCACTGACAGTACTGGCATTCATTTATTTTGTTCCTTTAATAAAATATTTACAATGGTCAACATTACACTTTAAGTTTCATTTTTAATATTTTTAGTGATAGTACAATTTGGTATTTCCATCACACCTCTCATACTTTCATTGTCTTGGGAAAATAAATGTTGTCCCATGCTGGTCATAAAACATCAGCTGGTGAAAGTAACAATATAACAGGTGTATGAAATATACCTATCTATAATCCTTTAATGTACAATGAGTATTATTCTGTATATTTTAAGTCCTTTAATCATTTCTAATAAAATAGAGTACAGTAAATTTAATATATTTTGCAATTGTTGATGGCTCAAACTTGATTTAAACATACGTAGTTACAAAGATTGAAATACACAAAACATGTTTTTATTTTGGCCAAGTACAAATAAAGCTGAGCTCCTTATTGACACCTCTCTAATACAGTCACCTCTCCAATAAAGACACCTCTCAACTATGGACAATTTCCAATGTCCAGACAAAATATTTTTTATTTCAAAAGATCTCCATAGAACAGACACTTTGGTTACCATATTAAAGAGGTGTGACTGTATACAAATGAGCTGGTGATGATCTATGGTAAAGTAGTGGTACATCGGATAAGTTGTTCATACAGTCTGCACCTTGGGTTGTGTTGATCAGCATGTCAAATTCCATCATATTTTGATTCCTTAAATATATATAATTACGAACAGTTGTTGCAAATTATTTACCCATTTAGCTTGGTGAGTTGTGAGTACAGTATTTGAATACCACACAAATACCACAAAATCATGCCACATAAAAACATAAAATTTAAATAGCAGTTGTGTTGCATGCCATATGGAAATCAGAATAAAATTTTGCTAGACATATTAATATCTAGCTAGTCTTAATGATATAACTGATAATTAAGAAAATATAGAACACACCATTGAGTCTTGCTCAGTTGCTCTATATTAATAAAGTTTTTAAAAAGAACTGAAACAGTCTGAGACTCTGAGTAAACTTAAAGTAGCATGTGAAAATGGAGTTCAACAAGTCATCTTACCTTAAAAACAAAGCATTTAATAAGATTCAGTAGGAATACTGTCTTCAATCAATCAATGTACATCAGTTCATATTAAACTTCATATTGACATATCTTATTGAAATTGTCAGCTAAAACCCAACGACCTCTGAATCATACGTACGATGACCGGAAATTAAATATCGCACTTCGACTATCAATATAGTTCGGAAACTAAAGCATTTTGCCCAAAATAGTTACACTGTTGCAGTCCAATGAGTCCATGTTTTACCATGTATTGCCACGACAGCCAACCGAACACTAAGCGCCATACTCCAACAAATTGATAATATATATTGAATATTGATGAAAATTCAGATGTGTACATGTATAATATTCAACATATTTGTGAAATATTTTGTTCAAATTTGTTCAAACATTCAGAAATATTTTTGTAATATAACAAAACACCACAACATCGACAACATCGCATGCGCCAGCGCTAATTCTAGTCAGCAACATACGTAGCCGTTATTGCGCATGCACTCAATCTCCAAGAATCTTGGAGATTTTCACAGCCTTTTCCAGGGTCATCTCCTCCTCCCTTCGTCGCGCGGCCGCTAAGATGACCCTGGGGACGAGGTTGTAGATGCACTGTACAGATCAGCGCGGCTGTCGCTCGGAACGACGCTAAAGCGTCGTTGGCTCGGGAACAATAGTATAAGCTTTTCCAAGCTAATTACCTGCAAGAATTTTGACAAGGTGTACCAGACTTTCAACCACAGTAATGGTAAATTTCCAGCGATAACTTGGGTCCTTTGCATGTAAAGATGTCGTGTAGTAAATGATCACTGTAAGGAAGATGTTGAGATGCTTCTCATTTACCATGTTGACCAGAACCTTGAAAGATAAGTTAAAATTTCTTAACAGAGCAAAAAAGTGCGACATGTTACAACCGTCATCCGACAGTTTCATTTGCAAGAACTATTTCGCTTGTAAAGTTAATTATCACTTGACATTGGCTGTCTCGGGATATAACGCACTGCTAACCCGAAGTCACCGTCAAGAAGTGCATACTGGTTGTTATTCCTAGTGTAAAAAGAGATATTTTTTGTCTCTTCGGTTTCCTAAAATCATCAGCATAATTGTCAATAGACAAGTACTTAATACTAATGACGCGTGCTCACATAATTGCGCATGCCCAGTTATACAAATTTGGTCCCACAATCATAAATGCAAATTTCCTTCATATATTAGGGTAAGATGAGGCATACCCTCTTATAGAGACGCGAGCACGAGTCTAAAAACCGACGAGAGCTTTCCTTGAGCTTGATGCCTGACGATTGAAGGTTAGTTTTACCGAAAATGCTGACTCATTACTGTGAGATGGGAAATTGCTAAGTTTTAGTTTACCAAATAAATAAAGTAACATTTAACTATATATAATTTCACGGCTTGGAACATATAACATGCACTGTATGCAGTGCGTCATAGTTAGAGTTGGCAAAGTTCTAGTTTTCGACAGTAAATCTGTTTTAACGTTAACTTTAGAACAAAATATATGGGCCAACGAGAAACTAGACATGTATGGAAACTAATTTTCAATTGGCTTTGCTTACAATTTAAAGGTGAATGTAAGTGTATTAATTCTATAATTAAATATTTATAATAGAAATATTGTTTTCTTTAATTTATCAAATTGAAACGAAGTTAACGTTTATCAACTTTTCCAGTTTCTACTCTAAAGTCAGAAATGTCAGCTATATACGATACCTTAATATTCAACCATGTGATTATCAGGTAGAGCTGAATCCAAGTTGGGGTTTTCAAGTATCTTTTCAAATACGATTTCACCTTCTCTTGATCAAGATCGTTTTCGATTTTTTTGAAGCATTTTGTAACATTCTTCAGCAATTTCAGGGGTTTTTTCGACGTGGCTAAAAATGTGCAATGCATCTGGATCACCGCTTCTATGTTTTTGCGAAGAATCGAAGTAGGATAATAATTAGAAGGTTTTACCATATCCCTCAAACGATCTAGCAGTTTGCAAACAGTCGCTTTGCCTTCATCATCAATAGTTTCAGGCTGAAAGCCATGCTGCAACATTACAACAAGAATATGACTGTAAATTCCTATTCGATCTTCGACTGACTTTTGATTAGTTTTTATAAAATATTTCCGTAAAATTCTTTCTGCTGTAAGCACATCACAATATTCCGTATTATCCACACTGAAACAATTCAAAGCGTTGTAGATGTGTTCAGCGTATTGCTCCTTTTTCTCAATCTGTTTCGTTGTGCAGAATTCCTGAACAACTTCTTCCAGGGATAATTCCGATGATGCACGAATTTCATTGGCACGAGCTTCAAAAAAGGATATAACAGAATAAAAATAGACTTTCTCTGGACTCCGATTGAATATTATTCCTAATTAGTAGAAACCTAGTATCTCTGCCAGCATATTAAGTCAAGTTTTAACCCCTTTGCCTTGCCTTGTTTACGTTTCTCTAGCAGGCAAACGTTTTCTAAAGGTCCCGAAATAGCTTCGTTATTGTGTTATTCATTGCTTAATGACAATGGAGAACACAATCTAGATCTTTTGCAGCGGTGTAGAAGGGGGTGGGGGGTGCTTTGGGGCGGAGTTCCCCTTCCTCAAGAATATATGCTTGAAAATATATAATATTTCCATAGTTTTCATTCTCCAAGCATCACTTATGACTATATCAAGCATGAATATAGTAAAGAAATGTTATCATAGGATTGGGCGGTTACTTATGACGTCATCCATACCCCAATGTTTTCATCCTAGGTATGAACATGCTCGTCTAGAGAGCCCCCATTGTTACGAATTTAGTTCTACAGCACTGATCTTTTGTATAATCGGAATTTGCCTGGCAGCAAAATGCATTACGTAGAACGATAGCTTTGAAGTCATGCATATCTTCTTTCGTGTAATTTTATACAACGTTTTGCGTTGTTCAGACTTTGTAAAATATTAAACTAAAATGGCGACTCGATATTTAATAAGTTGCGTGGAGGAGCATGCCCTCGGACCCCTATAGATATTCTTGCACCTTCGCCGCTCGTTTGTCTACCCTACTTTTTCCCGGCTGGCGACGCCACTGGTTACGTAACATAATCACAGGATATGTTTTTATCGTGCATTTGTTTAAATAGTTTAATCCAACAAGATATGATTTTTCACTAAAGCAGCTTACTGTATATTGAGTCTTTATTTAACTTGCCATGTTCATCCTGATTGCCTGAAAATGTAATAATTAAAAGGAAAGTTAGTGATGAGAAGAAAATATTTGATGAAGTTCGGTTTAACTGGGGTCATTTTAACTTAATAAAAATGCTAAGTAGAGAGCTATGGACTAGAATATCTGTGGTACATGATTGCTCCTCGCCCAATGGTACATTTCTTTGTCGTGTACTGTAGGTGAAGGTAATAACTGTAATATTGTAGATTCTTCAAATATTATTTCGTCAAAGTTTTAAGTGCGCCTCCGATGCAGTATATACAGTATGCTATGCCCTACGTTGGAGTAACTGGAAGATGTTTGAGGTTCGCTCAAAATGAAGAAGTTCTTGTTATATTTCTCATATAATTTAATCCTTTCCCAAGTATGCTGATTAAAGTGCTACTAACTCCAAAAATTATTTTTAAATATATGTAATCTTTGTATCATTCTTAGAAGAAATGTAATATACCTTTATAGTAAAAATCCTCATCTTTATCAACGTTTTCACTGTCAAAGTTGCCGGATATTATGTCAAAAGGTGAATTGCAAATTAGTTTTCCTTTGTTTTGGATGCTAAAATTCACCTAATGACATCATATCCGGCAACTTTGACAGTGAAAAAGTTGATAAAGATGAGGATTGTTACTATTGTGCGAAAGTTTTACACGATCGACGTTTGAACAATCTTTTTTTTATTTTAAATTAGTCACGCGACAGTGTGAGTGTGTTAACAAACAACGTGGTTTAGTATATCAGAGAGCGACATATTTCAAGTAAAATAAAAGAGTTGAAAATCATTTGTGAGTCGTTGGTGTCTCAGGAAATTGCGGAATATTTCCAACACCAATTTGTGGCGACCCCGGCAGGATATTGCAGAGAAAAAACTGGCGAATTTTGAAAGAATTTATCGAGAAAACGAGAAACAAATATGGCGGCGACTGACGAGACTTATCAAAAGGAGATCAAAAAAGCGAGATTTTACATCGAAGAAATGGAAGAAACACAACAACAACAACAACAACAACAACAACAACAACAATTTATTTCGCACCACCAAGAAAATAACATTACATGATTATGTATGTAAATATTATGGCACAGGTCACCAGAAATAGTGCAGACTAAACGAGTCTGGTGACCTTTTATAAAATAACTGAAAGAATTGAATACATTTTACATTATTTTGTATAATTATAAAAATGTATTCTTGAATACTTGTGGCAGCGTTAGTAAACGCAAATCATATTTTCCGCAATTTTATTCTTAAAAGATGACTTGCTAAGAGTTTTATATTTATCATCAATATCATTTCATGCTTTAGGACCCTGAAATCGAAGACTGAATTTGCCATAATTAGTTCTTATTTTATCAATATAATATGTATTTCTAGAGGCTAATCTAGTATTATGATTATGTACTGATGTGACATGTTTGAATAGGTTATTAAAAATAGCAGAAAGGTTCCCGTTATGATAATCATACATGAATAAAGCGTTGTTTAGAAAAACAAGATCAACAGGCTTCAAAATATTAAGATTTTTAAATAAAGGACTAGAATGATCGTCAAATTTAGAAAAGGTAATAATTCGAACTACTATTTTTGGAAGGCTAAGATTTGAAATATAAGTGTTTCCCCACAACGTTATTCCATATGTCAAATATGGGTAAATTAAGGAATAATAAAGTTGTGTAATTACATGTGAGGTAACGAAATAGCGAATTTTGCACAACATACCAATACTTCTCTTGATTTTTTTTGAAATATGTTGAATATGACTTTTCCAATTAAGATTACAGTCTATATAGATTCCTAAATACTTGATACTAGTTTCTTGTTTAATTTGTACTTGATTAATAAATATTTTTATTGTGGACGTAATTTTCTTTTGAGGTGGATGAAAAATAACAAAATTTGTCTTATCAATGTTAAGGGAAAGTTTATTACAATTGAGCCAGGAATTAATTTTTACGATATTAATATTAACAACTTGTTCCATGTCCAAAATACTCTTGTTTGTACAAAACAGATTAGAATCGTCAGCAAAAAGGTGAAAATCAAAAGCTTTTGAACTGTTGTTGAAATCGTTCATATACAGAAGAAATAACAGTGGACCGAGTACAGATCCTTGCGGAACACCGCAAGGAACAACAAGCTCGTCGGATACTGAACTTCCTATGGATACAAATTGTTTTCGATTTTCTAAGTATGAAATAAACCAATCTTTTGTTATTCCCCTTATCCCATAATGCTCAAGTTTAGTTATTAAAATTTTGTGATTGACAGTATCAAAAGCTTTACTTAAATCCAAAAAAATTCCACAAGAAAACAAACCATCCTCAATTGCTCTTTGGATTTTATCGGTAATCGATATGACTGCTTGTACTGTAGAGTGCTTTGACCTAAATCCAAATTGTCCCTTATAAAGAATCTCTCTTCTTTCAATATAGTTAGTTAACCTTTTACACATCAATTTTTCTAGTAGTTTATTAAAAATTGATAACAGGGAGATTGGACGATAATTGTTGACACAAGCTTGAGAGCCTTTTTTCAATATAGGAATTACACGTGCTAACTTGAAGCTTTCAGGCACCACTCCAGTTACAAATGAATGATTAAAAAGTACTTCTAATGGTTTTGATAAATGTGTATTGAGTATTTTAAGTAATTTAATGGGTATACTGAATGGCCCGATGGCTTTTGTAGGATTTAGTTTACTAATTTCCTGTTCTATCTCATATCTTGTAACGGGACTGAGAAAGAAGCTAGAAATTTGTGGAGGGTTCATGTAACTTAATGGTGGGACATTTGTACTAGGAATTGAACTAGCAAGGTGATTACCTATATTAGAAAAATATTCATTAAATGTTTTGGCAATTTCTTGAGCATCTACAATTTCCTACTGTTTCTAATCAATTTAGAGGGTGCGGTTGAATGTTTTGGTTTGAGTGTAATTAAGTCTTTTATGCCTCTCCAAATAGCTTTGACGTTTTTACTATGTTTTATAAAATAACTATTATAATATTTCCCCTTACTAACTCTTAATAATTTAGTTAATTTATTTCTGTATAATTTATAATTATGGCTGTGATCAGGGCATTTATTATTTAGGTATTTTTTAAATAACTTATTCTTAGTTTTAATAGAATTCTTAATACCAGTTGTAATCCAGGGATTAGAATAAAATTTAATTTGTTTTTTGCTAAGCTTCTTAACAGGAACATGCTTGTCTATAATATCTGCAATTGTAGAATAAAATCTGTCGAAAATAATATTAACATCACAGTCACGAGAAAAAATAGTTTCCCAATTGACAGACTGTATTTCATCAATTAAAACGGTCTCATCTAAATTTGAATAATCTCTTTTATAAATTTTGAAATTTTTTGGCAATGCAGTTAGTTGATTAATAATGAGAAAATTAGGAAGATGATCAGATATATCAGAAAGTATATTACCGCTTATAGTATGATACTTAATAGAGTTTAAAAATATATTGTCAATAAGTGTTGCTGTGTGATTTGTTATTCGTGTGGGTTTAAGAATATATGGAGTATAAAAATAAGAGCTCAAAGTGTTTACAAAATCCTCAGTTGGAGTATGGGCTGAATAGTTAAGAAGATTTATGTTAAAATCGCCCAAGATGACACAAGTTTTATTTTCTTGCTGAATTTTGTCAAGACATGAATATAGATAGTTTGTGAATGCTTCTAAATTGACTCTAGGATGCCTATGCAAAACACCGCAAGTTAATTTTTGATTTGATGTTTCAATATCAACCCACAAGCCTTGAAATTCATCTACTGATACGCCTAGATCATCTCTAATAGTATAATTTATTGTTTCCATTATATAAAAACCCACACCACCAGCATTTGTAGGAGTAGGTTGTGATATAAGGTTATATATATCCTGGTAAATCAACGTTAACTAAACAATCCTTGTCAGTGTTTAGTTTAGTTTCGGACAGTCCTATTATTGAGAATGGAAATTGTAGCTCGTCAAGCATAACAGAAAGTTTATCATAATTATCTGCTAGACTTCTTATATTGCCATGCATGAATGAAATTGAATTGTTCATTTTTAAATTCTGAATTTCTAAACAAGTTCGAAATTCCCGAGTAGAATAGTAATCAAAGTTAGTATGAATTGGTAATTGTGAATCAATATCTACATCAGAAAGGTATGGAGTGTGATCAAAAGTTGATAAGATATCTAAATGGGGTAGGGATTCAAGTCTTGAATCCCTGCCATTAAGATAATCTGTATATTTAATGGTAGACAGGCTTTCGACACCGCCAACAATTTCCCCGGGTGTAATATAGTTAGTCATTTGGTGCTACTATGAAGGTTGAGATTCTTAGCACAATCATAACAATTTTTAAATGAAAGCGGAAAACACACACACAAAATTGCAGAACAAACAAACACAAGGTATAGCTAAACATTACGAATAACTTATAAGTATACCAAAGTCAGACAGAGTCTGTGAGAAGGTCTAGTAAACACGGCCTTCGACTTCAAAGTAAAGTCAAAACAGGTGAAAAAGAAAGAAACGAACAGGACAATTTATCCTGCCACAAGCAATCAAGGGAATAATATATATTTATATAAATATTATATATTACGAAATCTGAATATGTTCAAAATATGAAGTGATTTAATATATCAATCATGTGCGTATAGTTTTACGATAACTTTGTTAAATCTTTATGGTTTTCAAGAAAAACTTTAGTTTGACTACCTGAGAGTAGGGCAATGACTTTACCATCTGCAGTCCACGCTGCTTTTACCCCGGGATGATTCGAAGCTGTTGTGTACAATTCAAGGCGTTGCTTCGTCAAACTTTCTGTTATCCCGATGCCGGATGCCTTTATAAATTACGCTTTCGGCTGAATACTTCAAATTTAGTATTGTGACGACTAAATTTTACGATAATAGGCCTTGGTTTTGAGGTAGCTGTTTGTGGAGACTTCCTTCTCAATCTCAGTCTGTGAGATCTATCTAGGTCCGACTCTTGAATCTTTATCCCAAGTTTGTCGTTGACTATCTTAATTATTTCAGCATCTGTATTTTCGGTCACATCTTTTGGTGGTTCTGGGACGCCATGAAAAATTAAGCAATTCCTTCTCCCGTATTGTTCCAAGTCGTCATTGGCCAATTGTAGATTATCATACGATTTCTTTAATCGTGCACAATTATTTTCCAAATCAGTGATTTTTGCTCGAAGGTCAGTATTATCAAACGACAGACTTTCGTAAAGCTCTTGCTTTATTTTAGTCGTATGCTTTTTATTTTGAAAAATCTTATCAGCTATTTTAGCAATAAAGCTTTCGTTCACACACATAGTGTCAATAATTGCGGACGATACAGCCTCGGCAATGCATTTAAGAATATTGCCATCGCCTAGAATTAGTTCAGAGATTTGCTTTTTAATATCGCCGTCTTTCTTGATTTGTTTAGCGGCCATTTCGATTGATTTAAGAAAACACAAAGATAGTTTGAAATCACTCAATAAGTAGGTAAAGTTCTTGATAAAAATACTTCAGATTCGTATAGTATATAAGCTTGTGGCAGACGAGAATTGACGTTTTACTCGGAGCTCTGAAACACACAACCTACTGCCACCATCATTAATGTCCATGGGTACATTTGACAAGGATGATTTAACGATAGCACACGAAAAGGTTATTAAACTGTACAAATCGTTGGAGGGGACAATAGACGCTGTCACAGGAGGTATGTTGGATAATGATAAGCCATTGGACGAGGTAAAAGCATGGACTAAGGGCAAGAAAGACGTGTTAAATGTTATTCGTGAATTTAAAAACAAAGTAAAACAGAGATTAATTAAGTGAGTTTAGCGAGAGTGAGCCACAAAAGGAACACGAGCGAGTACTATACGAACAGAAAGTCATGCTGGAAGAGCAATCTAAGATGAATAGGGCAGAGCAACAACAACGTGAGGAGGAACGAGCACGTCAACAAAAACAGGAAGAGGACTGGTTCAAGAAAAAGTTTGAATTGGAGATGGAATTAGTAAAGAAAAAGTCAGAGGATGTGGGTGCTAAACCACAAGCAGTTAAATTACAGAAATATACTATAACACCATTTGAGGGTGATTATCGTGACTGGTTGAGGTTTTGGAATCAATTTACTGTAGAAGTAGACAACTCGGGTATTTCAAAGATAAGCAAATTTAATTATCTACTTGAATTAGTAAAAGGTAAACCGAAAGAACATATATTGGGACTACCGCATACTGAGGAGGGATACGAGGAAGCTAAGAAAATTCTCGAAGCCACGTACGGAAGGATTGTAAGGTACATAAAGCACTAATTAAGGAACTGGAATCACTGCCCACCATTACCAACACCAACAAGGTAAGAGACGTTCATTCTTTTTACAACAACTTTGCAAGAACTGTGAGAACACTGGCAACTATGAATAAGCTTGAGGGTGCCCAGGGTTATGTTTACAGTATCATTGATAAGCTGGGCCCTGTAAGGGAAGCCTTGACACAGAAATATGATAAATGGGAAGAGTGGGGACTTCAGGAGCTAGTGGAGAATCTCCGAATGTATATAGATCGAAACCCATTACCCAGCGATGAGGTGGGCCCCCCAAAGAAATCTGGTCCACAAGGATCACATGACCGAAACACAAGAGACAAAATGTTCAAAACTAATTTTGATCCAAATCAACGTAAGAAACAAACCTGTGTATACTGTGGCTTACTGGCTTAGACAATCATCGGAGTGTTGATTGTATCAAAGTTCTTGATATTGCCTCAAGGAAGGAGATTATACAGCGCAAGAAACTTTGTTACAATTGCACTGGTCATGGACATTTGGCCTCGAAATGTAGATCACGTAGTTGTAGTAAGTGTAATGGACGACATCACACCACATGTGATGTCACTATCCCTGGTAAATTACCGAGCTCAATCTTTGAATCCCCAAAACCACCCGAAAGAAACCTAGGTGTCCGTGATGTGAAAACAACTATCCATCCATCTGTTATGGCCAAGGTGAATAATGTACAGGCTAGCATCCTAATAGATACGGGAGCAAGTAGCTCCTATATTTGCACTGATTTGCTAACCGAATTGAAGATAAGACCAACTCAGGTAGAGAAAAGAGACAAAACTGTAGAAGTGTACGGTAGACAAAACTGTAGATGGGACGGTAGACAAAACTGTAGAAGTGTACAAAGTTTGTGTTGAATCTAATGCTGTCGAGGGCTTTAAGTTTGATCTTGAATGCATAAATGCTGAAAAACCAATCTTGACGTATCTCCCCAATCCCCAAGTTGTTCGCTTGAAAGAAATGAACTGGCGGTTAAGCGGCTGCAATTCTGTGATGAAGATACAAAAAATTGCCAGTTCACATCATCATAGGAGCGGCTGACTTCCAGAGAATTACGACAAGTAGGCCCAGGGGCTGAATTCACTGCACTTGGCTGGGTCAGCTCGGGGAAGGACCTGGCTGCAACCAACCAGCGAGCGGAGAGATATTTCCTTTTGAAAACAAGCCAGGAAGAATTCCAGCAGATGTGCTATTTAGAAGTACTAGGGCTGTCCGATGATTTCAAGCAGAATTTTAATCACGCAGAGTTCCAAGAAAACCTTCAACGTTTAGAAGATGGAACATATTCCTCCCGCCTACCTTGGAAACCAGACCACCCACCCCTGCCTACCAATGAAGCACAGACCATTGTAAGGTTAAGAAGCACTACTTACCGACTCGAGAAAATGGGTAAGCTTGAAGAATATCACGAGATAATGCAGCAGCAACTTGAGGATGGTATCCTGGAGTCTGTACCAATGATGCCAAGTGGGGATAACATTCATTATGTTCCCCCATCAGCCAGTCATCAAAGACAGTGCTGAATCAACCAAATTGAGAATAGTATATGACTGTTCAGCCAAAGAAGCTCAGCAACCATCACTGAGCGATTGTCTTGAGACGGGGCCTTCATTACAACCAAAACTATTTGACATTCTGCTGAGGAATCGAATGAAACCAAACTGTATAACAGGTGATATACAGAAAGCATTTTTACAAATCATGATTGATCCAGCAGATAGAGATGCACTTAGACTATTTTGGTATAACAATTTGGAGGACCGACAAATTGTTGCATACAGATTTACAAGAGTGGTATTTGGTTCAGGTCCAAGTCCATACATACTTGGTGCGACAATCCAGAAGCATATCATTCTGTACGCTGAAATGTTTCCTGAAACGGTCGAGGACTTACTAAGTGACACTTATGTTGATGATGTTCAATCAGGTGGAGAAAACGCTGAAGAGCTGAAACGTTTCAAGGACGAAGCGACTATCATTATGGCTGAAGGAGGATTTGAGTTGCACAAATGGCATAGTAACATCCCAGAACTTATCGAAACTGCGAACAGTGACAATGTGGGAGACGTCCAGGGTACTTACATAGATCAGGTGGTTGGAAGTGAAACGAAAGATGCAAAGATCTTAGGAACTCTATGGAACGAACAGGATGATTCCTTCAGTATCAAAATTGGAGAATGCATAGAGAAACAAGCAAGTGGCCCCATGACTAAGCGAAATATATTGTCGGTGGTAAACGGAATATTTTATTTACTGGGTATTTCTGCACCTGTTACGATTGTTGGGAAGCTGATTTACAGTGAAGTATGTCTCCTTAATCGGAAGTGGGATGAGCAGGTACCAAATGAGATTCTCATTCGGTGGGAGAAATGGCTACGATCAATAAAGGAACATCCGTATTTGACCATTCCGAGGAATGGGCTGCGGAACAACAGGAGTTGTTGTGCGCGGATTTTCTGACGCAAGCGAACGAGCCGTGTGTGCTGCCATCTATGCTTTTTCCTTCTACAGCAACAAACCCAGTCGTCAACATCTATTGGTATCCAAAGCTCGAGTTGCCCCGAAACAACTAACCATTCCTCGTTTAGAGTTAGTAGCTGCCCATATGCTTAGCAAGTTAATGAAACATGTGAAAGAAACCTTGCGAGAAAATTCCATCCAAGAATACCACTGTTGGACAGATAGTACTACCGTGTTGTTCTGGATTGAAGGTCAAGGAACCTGGTCACAATTTGTACGTAACCGCACGAAAGCCATTAGGGAGAACAACTTAATTACTTGGCACTATGTTCCAACAAAGGAGAATCCAAGCGACATCGGCAGTAGAGGAACAATGCCCAGAAACCTCGGATCATTAAGGTTAAACGGTCCTGATTGGCTGAAAGATTCAGATTGTTGGCCAAATCAACCGGAGGTAAAGGAGTCCACAGAAACGAATCATGAGAGAATTACACCTAAACGGGATACCCTTCTGCAAGCAACCGAGGCAGATAAACCTGCATCTGACGTGATTTCCTCCATGCTAGACAAGTATTCATCGTATTGGAAGCTTTTGAGAGTAACCGCCTACATAAAACGTTTCTGCCATAATTGTCGTGGGAGACGGCTGACCGGACCACTGATGACAGAGGAAATGAAAGCAGCTGAGCAGGCATTGATCATCCAGGTTCAACAGTGTGAAGAAGTAAAATCAGCTGTTAATGTGGAGAAGGATGATGACGGGGTGTTGAGATATGTTGGGAGAGTTCCAGGATACAGGCCAATCTACCTACCACGAGATCACCAGTTTGTCCAGTTACTGATTTCGTACAACCACAGACAAAGATTGCACGGGGGAGTGTCCTCAACAATGGCTAACTTGAGAGAAAAATATTGGATACCGAAATTACGGTCGAAGGTGAAAAGCGCGGTTCACAAATGTAACACCTGTAAAAGATATCGGGTGACGCCAGTTCCACCTACAACTAAGTCCACACTACCTTCCCTTAGGGCCGAGTTCACTGATCCCTTTGCAGTTATTGGAGTAGACTTTGCCGGACCTATTCTATACAAACATTCGAACACAATTGGCAAAGCCTACGCTGCCTTGTTCACGTGTGCGAGTATACGGGCTGTGCACCTAAAGCTTTGTCCGGACTTGTCAGCTAAAGAATTCAAGCGAGCGTTGAAAGAGTTCATAGCTAGAAGAGATTGTCCACAAGTAATAGTTAGTGATAACGGAAAGACGTTCGTTGCGACAAGTAAGTGGCTGTCTACGCTGAAGAAAGATAATGACTTATCTAGTTTTATGGGACAGAAACGCATTGTATGGAAGTTTAATTTATCCAGGGCCCCTTGGTGGGGTGGTTTCTTCGAGCGCTTGATCGGAATTATGAAGAGATGTTTGTCGAAGGTTATTGGTAGGAAGTTGTTGTCTTTCAGTGAGCTCGAAGAAGTATTACTCGATGTTGAACAAACCATGAACAATCGGCCAATATCTTATCAAGGAGAGGAGTTTGAAGAGCCTGTGTTAACACCAAACATTTTGCTAAGAGGAAAGAATTCGCCAGTTTTGGAAGAAGATTTGGAAGTGGTCGGAGAAGAAATCACTAAACGTGGAGCTTTTGTACAAAGAAGCAAGGAACATCTACGAAAGAGATTCTTGAGAGAATATGTTCATGCACTTGACGAGAGACAGCGTAGTGTTACGCAAGCTGCAGAAAACCTACCGAAGATAGGGGGAGTCGTTCTATTGAAGGGTGATATGAAGGATAAAGCCAAGTGGAAATTGGGTAGAGTAGTTCGCAGAGTTACGGGTAACGATGGAACAGTTCGTGGTTTAAAGTTGAAACTCGGTAATGGCTACGTTGTAGAGCGACCGTTACAACTCATATGCGACTTAGAGCTTGGCGGTGAATCCGTAGTGAAGGAGCTGAATCCCAAGGCAAAGCCATTTATACCAGAACCTAGACCTAGCAGAAAGTCGAAGGACGTGGCAAGAGACTTCATCAAGAGTGTGCAAGTGTATGAGGAAGATGAACTTTGAGTTAACTGTAGCTGAATTGATATTTTAGCTGTTCAGACACTAAAATAGGGGGAGGGTGTGCGAAAGTTTTACACGATCGACGTTTGAACGATCTTTTTTTATTTTAAGTTAATCACGTGACAGTGTGAGTGTGTTAACAAACAACGTGGTTTAGTATATCAGAGAGCGACATATTTCAAGTAAAATAAAAGAGTTGAAAATCATTTGTGAGTCATTGGTGCCTCAGGAAATTGCGGAATATTTCCCACACTATAAAGATATGTTACATTTCTTCTCAGAATGATCCAAGTATTACAAATAAAAAACACATTGGAGTTAGTAGCATTTAATATGAACAAGATTATATACCTTTTGCAGATGTTGGGCATTTCCGTTCAAGCTCGGCTTAAAGAAGCAGAAACGCCAAATGATTTATTTTACAAAAGCAAAATAATGTGTGAAAAATGTACCTATATTCAATACGTTTACTACAATTTTTGTGTAAAAAAATTCTGGGCATTAAGAATCATATGTATCGTCCTTTTTTGTGGGGGCAGACAGAATTTGATAAAATCCTTTGTTTATAATTAAACTTAGAAATTCTAGATCTAATTTAGATTTCCAATGATACCATTTTGGTATTATTGCAAACAGCAATGACCCATGCGCATTTACTGAAGATCACGGGTAAAAACAAAAATAATTGAGAGTCACGTGGTTCAACAAGAAGAACAAGCTCTCTTGCTAACATTTTTGCTCTGTTTAAAACATAATATTTTTATTCCGCCGACCATGTGCACCGCCGGTTTATAGTTAAAACAGACATTCCCTAGGCCTAGATATTCAGTCATTTCGTTGTTGTAGTTAACGCCGTAGTTGTGGCATTGGGTGACATAAACGAGTATTTCCACAGGTGATCCAAATTCGAACGGTAACGTGTGCTTCTTCGTATACATCTAGGGTTAATATGATTTTTTATGAAGGTAGGTAGAGATAATTAATATGGCTTAAGTTTACAGTTATCCTACACGGATTATATACAGTTCCGAAATGGTAGTTTACGCGATTACACTATATAAATAATTTCTGACTATATTTGATACAAGGTAAAGCTTCTTGTCCAGTTCGCCAAAGTAGAGACTTATCATAAATATTACAGTATAAATTTACGCTCTATATTTTTTCCCTTGGATTGTGCATCGCGACACCTTGAATTTCCTATCTCACGTATTTATATTAAATAGCATGCTTTTATTGCTGCAACAATTACGAAAGTCCGACCCGTTTAAAACAATATCAACGTGTCAGACGTGCTTTTTGAGCTCCGTTAATTTATTTTGTTAAAACCGATTTTAGATATTTTATATTATATAAAAAGCTTAGTATATACTTTGTATAGTAGAGTTGTGACTAAAGTAATTCCGCTTAAAAGAAAGCAAACTTCTAATGTTGATGCTCAAGCTGAGAAGAGCGAGTTGGCTCATATGGCAACTGCTGGAGTAAGCTCTGAACTAGAATCTTCCTAGATAGTCGACCAAAAGAACAGGTTTGGTGAGCATCTTCGTGTTGCCGCAAACAATGATGCTAAACAACCTGCTGCCAGACATTTCAACACTGGCAATCCCAGTGTTTCAGGTATGAAAATTCGAGGTCTGTGTCCCATTTCTGGTGGTAATGATAGCCGCGAAAGGCAAGAAAATCGTCTCATTTCCCAACTTGGCACCTTTCATCCTCTCGGCATTAATGAGCGCTTCTCTTACATTTAACTCCTATCTGTTTATGCCTGCCATCAGCAGATACTTTACATCTCACCTCCTCTTATATATTGTTCCTGAATTTCTGTCTTTCTTGTTTTGTTCGCTTCTCCTTATATGCTAATATATTTTGTAACGTGATTTCCATATTTTGTTTATAGTTTGTTTTGATTAAATCCATCTGATTGGTTTATTTTTTATCACGTGATCGTTTTTGTATTCACTATAATATAAAAGCACATGTTTTTCCCCAACCCATTCTACTAACTTCCAGACGAAGGGCCTTCGCTCGAAACGTCGAAGTTCTTATTGTATTTTTCAGGTAGTTCTACACAACAGTCAACCGTCGACTAAAAGAACAGTCAAAACAAATTAACGATCTTCTATATATACATATATCAGGGCGTCGAAAAGTGATTTAGTTGAAATTAAGCAGAGTCAATAATTCCTGATTGTTAAGTTCGACGAACTTAACAAAAGCTTGCAAAAGTCTGAAAGGAAAATCGAGCCCTTCGACAGATCAGTAATGACTTCAGTTGGTTCAACGTGTTGAGCAGCTCGAAGGTACAGTCGATGAATTGAAGGCTTATTTACCGCGAGATCTTTTAGAAATTCGTGGTGTGCCGCTGTCTTCACACGAAGATACGGATGAAATCGTTCGGAAGGTTCCTGAAGCCATCGACCCTGACCATATGCTCTCGGAAAGCGACATATCGATAAGCCGTCGATCGTCTTCCCGCAAGAAATAACTACATACCACCCATTATCGTAAAATTTACTCGCAGAAGTGTGAGAGATCGTTTGTTTAACAAGAAGCGTAATCTTGGTTCAACAACTGCCAGAGATTTGGGCTTTGATGGTGATTCACGGCTTTATATCAATGAAAGCCTTACCCGTAATACCAGTGAATTGCTGAGGAAAGTGAAAGACTTCCGTAGAGAAATTAGGAGTAAGAATGGCAAAATTTACTCGAGGAACAACGAAGAACAATCGTCGCGTGTACATTCATTCTCAACTTTGTCTGATTTTACTAGTTTCAAAGATGGATTTTGTCAAGATAGCTGACTTAGATAAGTTTTGTATTGCTATTGACTTAATTTGTGTATGTTTGACAGTATCATGAATGAGTTACCCTTCTTTGATCTTGATGACGATGAGTTTAATTTAATGTTAATTGAGCAAGTGCATGGTACGGTAAATTTGAGTGACTAACTTAAATTTAATGAATCATCACTCTCATCAACCTACAAGTGAATTTTTGGATATAATTTATTCTAATATGTTTTTTCCTTACATCACTCGACCGACAAGAATTACTTCAAACACTGCAACTCTTATTGACAATATTTTTACTAATAATGTTGATAATTATTTCTATAGTGGTCTTTTATTCACTGATATTTCTGATCACTTACCGATTTTTTGTGTCAATCAAAAGTACCATTTTGCGGAAAAAGAGAACAGGTTTTTTTTTCATCCGTAACGAATCGGGAAAAACATTTCGCCTTTTTTAATACTTTAAATAGTCTTTATTGGGCCGACGTTACTGAGTTTAGTGATCGTAATCATGCATACAACCGATTTGTTGACAATTTTCTGATAGCTATAACGCTGCTTTTCCGATCAAGAAACTGAAACATGCTAAATTTATAAGGAAAAAACCATGGGTTTCCAAAGGCTTTCTCAAATGTATTAAACGTAAAAATGCTCTATACAAAAAATTTCTTAGCAAACCCTCTTCTGTAACGGAGAATAAGTACAAAAAGTATAAAAATAAATTAACTTATTTATTGAGGACTGCTAAGCAGGTATATACTACTAAATGAAGTTACAATCTGTTAAATCTGATGTTAAAGATACTTGGCGAATTTTGAATGAAGTAATAAATACAAAAAAGGTAGAACTAAGAAAAAATTACCAAGTACATTTAATTTAACAACCAAGACCTTGCTAACCCAGAAGAAATTGCAAACCGTTTTTGTGATTATTTCACAAACCTCGGGCCAAACTCGGTCTCATTTGTCTTTTTTATCCGGAAATTTTCCAAATTCAATTTTTTTTATAACGTAACTCATGAGGAAATTATTAATATTGTAGCTTCTTTTCGTGCTAAAACTTCTTTGGGTTTTGATTGAATTCCCATGTGGTTGGTTAAAAGATCAATTCACCGGCTCAATCGCTCAATCAATGATACTTTAATTCAAAATGAATTTGGCTTCAGAAAAAAACATTCAACCTCTTTGGCTTTGCTTCAAATTTTAAATAAAATATCAAATGCATTTGATGAAAGGAATATTTATAAAAGAAAGATGTTTATACCGTGGGTGTATTTATTGATTTATCAAAAGCTTTTGATACTGTTGATAAATTTTGATTAAAATTGATTTTATTTGATAAATTGGCCGTTTATGGTATTCGTGGGTTATCTCTTGAATGGCTAAAAAAACTACTTTGTTAATAGAGTCCAGTTTGTTGAATATAATGGTACATGTTCTAGTCGTGCAACTATTACATGTGGCGTCCCAAAGGTATCCATTCTTGGTCCATTGCTATTTCTTATTTATATCAACGACATATGCAATACTTCTGAAGTCATTGATTGGTTTTATTTGCAGATGATACTAACTTGTTCTTTTCCCACAATGATTTGAATACATTGATATCAACAGTTAACTTAGAGTTGAATAAGTTGGCAATATGGTTTCATGCAAATAGATGAACTATTAATCTAAAAAAGACTGGCTAACTATATTTTGTTCAGATCAAGACAGAAAAGGCAAACACATGACTTGACTTTGCATGTGAATGATTGTATCATTAAGCGTGTTAGTGAAACTGTTTTCTTGATGAACATTTATCTTGGAAAGCTCATATCTCACATGTTGCCAGCAAAATTTCAAAATCTATTGGAGTTATATACAAGTCAAGTTTTTGCCCACCTAAATCTGCTTTACTGACGTTGTAGTATTCGCTGGTTTATCCATGTCTTCAATATTGTATCATTGTGTCGCGCTCTACGTATCCGACCAATCTTAACCGCATCTTCTTATTACAAAAACGAGCAGTGCAAATTATTTGTAAGGTGTCTTATTTTGAACATGCAAGTTCCACATTCAAGGACCTACAAATCTTGAAGTTAAATTATATTTATTTATTTCATTTAGGCAAATTTATGCATTCCTTTACCAAAGGTTTGCTTCCCACCACATTTAATTATTTTTTTGTATTAGGTAACGAAATTCACATTTACAATACTCGTAGTTCCAAGTTATTTCATATTCCCTATTGTCGTACTAAAACTAGGCAGTTCTCAGTGAGTTTCCAGGGACTTAACCTTTTTAATTCATTGAGCTCAGACCTCCGTGATGTTCCTACAGTTTCTGGTTTTCAATCTCAACTTAAACAGTACCTTTTCTCAATTTACTAGTTTAAACAATTTTTGCATATTTTATAAATATATGCTTCAACAGGCATCACTTCTATTACTATTATCCGAGTAGTTGACCCATACATGTATTTAAATTTAAATTTTATATCTATTATGCCGAGGAGCCCAACGTTTTATAAGCTTTGCTTCTAGTTGGGCTTCCTCACCACTATCCTGTAATTCAGGGGCGGATCTAGGGGTCGTCAAACCGGTCACGCGACTAACGTAAAAATTGCAAACTTAAAGTCTTAAATATTCGAACAATAGTCCAGTTATTTTTATCATGCAGCGGCACCTTATAACAGTCCAGTATCTATTATCATGCAGCGCTAGTAATTAATATTCCAATCGAAGTGTAGTCCAGTGATCAAATTTCATACAGTGGCTGAGCCGACGAGCTTAGTCAAGTCAATGAGCAGCTGACATACGCAAAGTCGATCAGTCAAAAAGTCAAAATCCAGTGTTCTGATTGGTCTAGACGCTTATTTCCATGGAAACAAGCGATTTTTTGCGATTTTGACTGATCTGTGGGGAGTTCTGACCGATTTACAAAAGTCAGGGGCGCCCCATTAGTCGGAATAGCATTAATATATATTTGACGCGTGCTAAAGTCTTTCTGAGCGCTCGCTCATTCGAAGTGTCACGTTGGAGTTTTGTCGAAAGATTTCATTTCAAAGATTTCTACGGAAAATTCGGAAATGTCTGCTACTCCTTGTAGTATTTACGAAACGGTTCAATCCGCATTTGCGGTGAATGATTTAGCTGTCTTACAAGACTGTTGGACTGATCTTGGGACGAAACTCGACGCTATATCGGAGAGTTCGGTTGAGCAGTTGCTAGGCGCCATGAGTAGCACGAACTACAGTTTGAGTAGAAGTATTCTGAAGAGTGTGCGAGATCAAAAGGACAAGTCATGTACTGCAATAAAGTCAATTCAATGTGATATGTCGATTTTATTTCGTTTCAGGCAGTATAACAATATTTATAAGAGAACAAGATGCGCGCCATGCATATGTAAATACACGTATCTCGATTGAGATTTAGCTATGAATTTTGATTTACAGAACAAATTTGCATATTTTTGCGGTTGAAGGACCGTCAGAAGGCTATTAATATCGAGGATAACCGATATAAATGCAGTATACATAGGATATAAAGGTCAGGTTTTATCAATGAATGATAAAGGCTTTAACATTGATATAGATTTACAATATTTTTAATTTTATTATGTCTATTTAAGTAATATGACACTGTAGTGATTACTAGTCTAGGTTAATTTTTTGTTGAAGCTGCTCTCAGAGTGCTGCAAATGGCGTTTCTGAGGTTCAAAAATTTCCTGGGGGGGGGATGCGCCCAGACCCCCCTAGGTGTCTCGCGCCTTCGGCGCTCGCACTTGTAGATTCGAAAACTTTGACTAACGTACGAAAATTCCTTATTCTCCTAACATATGTGCTTTTCTTGCACAGTTTGCGCTTGTAGACAAAATGTTGAAGGATGTGTTTTTGTCTTCTGTTGAATATTATCCCGCACTCGTTAAAACCAAGTTGAAGTCGCGCTGTCTGGCTACCGTAGTCACCGCCGTCATAATTTGATGTTATCAAAGGACGATCTAAAAATGGAGTTGTCACTTGCGACCGTCCACATTTTGTATATACTTTGTTTTGACTAAATCAAGCTTATTGGTCCATTTTTATCACGTTATCGATTCATAATAAATGCACATGTTATTTCCGAACCACGTTGACCCACGCTACTAACTTGCAGACGAAGGGCCTCCGCTGGAAACATCGAAGTTCGGGTTAGGTTTTTAGGTAGCTATATCCTGGCTGCAATCTCTTAAGTACAGTATATTAGTTTACAAGATTAATCTTAAACGTGAGATCTTCTTTTTCATTAAGAGCTGATTTTAATTTATTGAAAAGAAATTTTCAGAATAATGGTAGTTGGTCATTCCTAGCCTCACGATAATAAGGAAAAGGTATAGAAAGTTAAATTCCTTCACTTTTTAAATACATTTTACAAGTATATCTTAAAAACAAATAGTTGAAGCATATAATTGTCCATTGAACTGACTGTTGATGGATTATTTTACGCTTTACATAACATAACATAAAATACGGTATACCTGTCCTACTTGATGCGGACTTCTCGACAAACTGTAAACAATCGCCGTGTTGTCGTTGCCCTGAAAAAGATATCGTTCTAGTATAATACACTGTTAATTTTAGAGTGTTAAAATAGCACCTCGACTGGTGTTATATTGACACCTAAGGGTGGTGCTAAATAGAAAGTGTCATTTTAGCACCTAATTCAGTGCTAATTTAACACCAAAGAAATACAAAGGGTCAATTTAACACTCGATTTGTTTAACACCACTTTAGAAGTGTTAAATTAGCACCTACAAGAGGAGTGCAAGTGTTACAATAACACCGGTTTCTGGTGCTAATTTTTGGGTCTTAAAATAACACCTCTACGGGTGTTAAACATTTGTTATTCGTAGTGCTAAATTAGCACCGTTTCTGGAGGTAGAACATGGGTGTTAAAGTAACACCTATATTGGTATTGCTAAATTAACTCCGTTTCTTGGGGTGAAAATATAAATGTTTGAATATTTTCGCGCAACCCTCTTGATACCACAAACGACATGGAAATTCGGTTCATTTCGATGAATCCTGCCAATATACTTTACTAATGTTTGAATAGATTCTGACACAAATTCGAGGCAAATGCTGCAACGAAAGCGAGCCATTATTAGGCCATATTCTTGTCAGAAACACAAAAATATTCTCAGTGGATGTGCTATACGAGACGTGACGCACTATACCGGGTTCCGAGGCCCCACGCGCTCCAACAACTCCGGTAACTCTCTATATGGCATGGAATACCATATTAGGCATAACATGAGATCAAATTTCGTGCGGCAAGATTGAAATTATTCATTCATCGCTGGCGACTTCATCGTTTGGTTTATATATTCCGCTTCGAGTTGTTTGTTTTTTTATACTTTCTGGTGTTGTCGCGGCTGTTAGTTCGTATGTTAAACTGCACATTGGCATTCTTACGAAGAGCAAAAAGGAATCGACTTTGTTAAATTGGTATGTTCCACACGAGTTGATAAAACGCGATTTATGTATGATATTCTCAAAGTATTTTTATATCAAACATCATCTAATATTTAATTGTGATTTCCTTTCGTTTCAGAAGATAGATTCTTCTTTACGCGAAACTCTAATAAATGCGGGTTTGAAGGAGATTACCATCTCTATTCTTGAGGATGAAGAGGTACTGTATTTATGCCATTTATATTGTTGAAATATATTTCAGATATCGTGATCGTCCCCGTGCCAGCGCTTGAATCATAAATATATTAAGTATGGAGTTGCGTTCATCAGTCGGAAGAAACATTGAATATTTGCTAGTCGAAGGCCATATTTTATACAATAACACAACATGATTCACGAACTCATTTTATTTTAACTCAATAAAGTGCGAGATCAAAACAATGTCGTAGGTCGTATAAAAACTATAAATTTCGTGTCAAAAAAATTCTTCCATATTTGCGTCCTAGCAAAGGCCACAAAACATGCTGGTAATTCATGGTAATATTTATGTTTGAATCACAGATATATTAAAATACAAACGACATGGATTTAGATTTGTCCAAAAATAACCTCAAAAAGTAGGTAATTAAAATTAAATTATAATTTGAGATTTCAATTTATAATAGTATTGAGTATAAAGACTTAGATAAAATATTATTTTAAAATATGGATGCCAGGCCCCACACCCATATCTCTGTCAGAAAAATATAAATATTTTGAAAATGTTTTCATGGTAAAGTATTATGAAATGTTATTATATAATTTACCAGAGTGTAGGCCTCTTGAATAGTTCTGTTTTAGTACTGTAAATATCAGGCTTATAGAGAGAGCCAACACTCCAACAGGCTTGGCCTCAATAAGCCTGGGCCGGGTATACATGTAGTGATGTACTGAGTTGGCTTGGCCGTGGGATTGTATTGAGGGGCTGATTGCATGAGGTGACTGGTGAGTTGACCCGGTGAATAGGGGCAACTCGGAAAGCTAGCTAGACTGGCTCAGCTTCTAAATGTAAATGACATTATTTTTCCACGTTGGGTTTTATACATGGCAAGCAAGCAATTTTGCCATGTCTGGTATCCTGCTAGAACAAAGATAGCTGTCTACTACTGTAAGGGGCTGATTACATGGAGATTTTTCAACCCCGGGGCCAAATTCATCCCCGGGGCTGAAATGCCCTTAGTTGCTGAAGAAACGATTGGAAACTTCTGGGTCATATGTATACAAATCCTATGATGAGAATCTTTCGTACTGTCTAGTCATATAATAAAAATATTATAATGGGTTTAACACTCTAAGCGGCATTTCACCCAAAAGAACCCCACCTTGGTACAGGTTATAGCAAATACAATATTTTGTACTCATGATGATGACATAAGAATTAATTAAGATTTTAAATGAATTCTTATGTCATCGTCACAAGTCACAAGCGCCTGCGATACATGCTGTATACCATTTTATTTTCAAATGGCAGTCGAACAAAAGAAATTTAATATACAGATATCGCTGTGAATTGAATAAAAGGTTAGTGATTCAAACAACTCTGGCGTGCTCCCTTGCTTGACATTGTTGTTTCAGTTACACTATCTCAGGCTGATTGGCTTTGCTCTAACTTGATTGGACTGACGTATTGTCTAGTGATCAAGTTTATGTATTTTTATTTTAATGATATAAAAGATGACCCTCGACTTATGTTTTACTAATTATAGTTATCCTTTACTTTTTTCCAGAAATTGAGAGCACTGTTACGGCATTGGTTCTCCAATCCCGTTTGAAAGAGAAGGCCATTTCAAAAAATCTCTTTTTCATGATTTGCACAGTAAGTATATTTTAATAGAAAATTTGACACACTTTATGCAGAGGGGAAGTGTTTGGCATAGACGAGTTAACTATATACTATATATTTATACGCCTCTTGTTAAATCATTACTTGACCCTTTCGATAATTACGTCATACAGTAAACACTTTTATGACACAATTATTTAAATATGCAACAATGTGACTTAGGCTCAGTGTTAAGTGGTGAGGTTAAATGCCTAAGGTTAGTCGATATTGAAACTTATAAGCTAAAATCAAAATGAATATTTTCAGGATGATGATTCCTTTGACGAAGAAGTAGAAAAATCCACCTATCCACGGATTATAGCTTCTGGAGACCTGGCAATCTTGGATCCTTTTACATCGCTGCTGAGGGACAAATCTACTTAAACTTATCAGGCAAAAACATTCCAGTGGCTATGGCAGTGACCATGCTTATCGCCACGCTTTTTATGTGCTGAATATGGAGTACACTCCAGGAGTTTCCAATTAATATCTACGCCTTCCTGGAAGCTGTTTTGATGGACAAGCGCGCTGATGCTAAGAAAAGAATTTCTGTTCAGAAGTTTGTCAATGAGCTGGGACTCCAATGGAAATAGTAAATATACTACATTAACATTAAACTTCATTTAATGCATGCATAATTGTTGGTTAAAAGTTTTGTGAAAGGATATTTCAAGTGGAAGAATTTTAACAATTGTTAAACTTATGAACAGCTAAGGAAAATGAACCCAAAAACTTTAAACAAATTTTATAATAATAATCATGAAACTATTTTCTTGTTTGTGTGTAATATTATGGGGCCATTTGGGTGCATGAAATCACTTTAGTGCAGTGTAAACTAATAACAAAATTAATTGTTATTTTTACCATGGTTAACAGTTAAACTTAAAAACTGGTGTGACTTTAGCACCGAGAAGGCGTGTTACTTTAAGTGTTATTTTAGCGCTGCACAACTAGTGTTAAATTAACTCTAAAAACCTGTGCTATTTTAACAATACAAAAGGTGTTGTTTTAGCACCGTAACTAGTGTCAAATCAGCACCATCAACGGCGGTGTTAAAATAGCACCCAAAAAAGGTGTCATTTTTTACCTAATTTTTTAGCACCACTTTTTGGTGTTAAATTGACACCCCAAATTAAGCGCTACACAACTAGTGTTAAATTAACTCTAAAAACCAGTGCTATTTTAACACTACAAAAGGTGTTGTTTTAGCACCGTAACTAGTGTTAAATCAGCACCATCAACGGCGGTGTTAAAATAGCACCCAAAAAAGGTGTCATTTTTTACCTAATTTTTTAGCACCACTTTTTGGTGTTAAATTGACACCCCAAAATTAACAGTGTAGGGATCTAGAATATTAGTGTCTTTGCTGCCCCCCGTAAGAGTAGCACATTTTTCAAGACTCCCAGTTAGGTTTTCGTTATCCCCCGGTCCAGATGACAATGACGGGGTTATGTAGTTTTGAAAATTGGATTTTTCTTCTTTTTGGATGTTGGCAAACCGGGGAGTTTTACCGTAAAGTCAATCCGTCAGTCAGGATCTTCGATCACCTAACTCCAAAAAATCAACAAATCTTATTTGAAGCAAGTGGATTTAAAACTAAGAACGGCTATCAGTACTGCTGGACGAAGAACTCGGCTGTTTACTTAAGAAAGGACACTAACTCTCGAGCTATTAGAATAAATGAACTTCACGACCTTCTGAGAGTACAGAATCCAAACGATGTGCCTTCAAGCTAAGTAAAATGAAATGTTTGTCTCTCATATATATTAATGACTAAAGATGCATGGAAATGATAAAATAGATATTCAACTGTCTAAGTCACTATTACGTGAATTGCCATTTTACAATGTTAACAACTTAGTCTTAAGTCAAGTCTTTAGCTCTAACAATAGCTTAACTACAAACCTCCCCACTATAAAAGACCTTGATAAATATTCTAGTATGTGTGACCTGGGCTTATTTAATTTAGACACAGCCTCCGATGCGAATCTAGATGTAAATTTAAATCAACAGATTTTACGATCTCAATATTATTCACCCCATAAATTCAACAGTCTTAAGTCACAATCAAATTATATTTCAGACACCAGTTTCTCGATGCTACACAACAACGTGAGGAGCTTGAAACGCAACTTGGAAAATTTTCAAACCCATTTATTACAAGAACTTGATTTCAACTTTAGTGTAATAGGAATTGCTGAAACTAAAATCAGGGATGATAAATTCACCGACTTTAATCCTGAGATAGTTAACTATAAATTTGAATTTGTTCCAACAGTGCTGGCTTCGGGTGGTGCGGGAATGTACATTAGAAATGACTTGAGTTAAACAGTTTTAGAAAAAACTTCTAATAAAGCTTTTCACCAGGCTCTTTGGGTTGAAATTTACTTTAAGAACAAACCAAATATTATATGTGGAGTAGTGTATAGGCAACATAATGCTCCAGAAAGCTTTCAAGCATATTTCGAAGCGCTTCAGGCTCAAACAAACCTATATACGTAATGTAAATTCTATACGTTTATTAGACCTAACCAGGAACAGTTGCGAAAAATGCAACTATAGGTCCCTGGCAGGAATTGAACCTGCAGCCCTGCGATTCCGGTGCAGCGCTCTAACCAACTGAGCTACAGAGTCCAGCTGTCGAGCTCTAACCACAAGTTCATGTATATACAGGGTGTATCAAAAAAACTGCAAATACCATAATTTGTATGCACGAGATCATACATTAGAATTTCAATGGCTGTGCAAATAATTACGCTTCTGGGATTTGAAAATACGTTTCCCAGGGGTATCAAAACAAGCACACAGAGTGAATTTTAATTCACTTTGTGTGCTTATTTTGATAGTACTGCACGTGGAAACGTATTTTCAAATCCCAGAAGCGTAATTATTTGCACAGCCATTGAAATTCTAATGTATGATCTCGTGCATACAAATTATGGTATTTGCAGTTTTTTTGATACACCCTGTATATGATGGTAATGCCATGTTAAGTTATGGGTAAATATTAAATTTTCTATTATTCAATCGAGTGAGATGCCAACAAAATTTAATATTTACCCATAACCTAACATGGCATTACCATCATATATATACATGAACTTGTGGTTAGAGCTCGACAGCTGGACTCTGTAGCTCAGTTGGTTAGAGCGCTGCACCGGAATCGCAGGGCCGCAGTTTCAATTCCTGCCAGGGACCTATAGTTGCATTTTTCGCAACTGTTCCTGGTTAGGTCTAATAAACGTATAGAATTTACACTCGATAATTTCCATCTACAAAAACCCTTCAACTATTATTCAATCGAGTGAGATGCCAACAAAATTTAATATTTACCCATAACCTAACATGGCAATACCATCATATATATACATGAACTTGTGGTTAGAGCTCGACAGCTGGACTCTGTAGCTCAGTCGGTTAGAGCGCTGCACCGGAATCGCAGGGCCGCAGATTCAATTCCTGCCAGGGACCTATAGTTGCATTTTTCGCAACTGTTCCTGGTTAGGTCTAATAAACGTATAGAATTTACACTCGATAATTTCCATCTACAAAAACCCTTCAACTATTATTCAATCGAGTGAGATGCCAACAAAATATAATATTTACCCATAACCTAACATGGCATTACCATCATAAATATACATGAACTTGTGGTTAGAGCTCGACAGGCTGGACTCTGTAGCTCAGTTGGTTATAGACTTGCTCCAAGTCTGTCTCATGCGAAAATGCGGGCGGAAGGAAATTAAGGCGGGCGGGACGCGATAAAATTGGAAGAGGAGAGACAGACTTGTTTCCTTGCAGCGCGCAAATTTACCGGTTGATTTTTCAACCGGTAGGCGGGCCAGTAGCCTACTGCTCATTCTGAATTAATTAAACAAAAGCTGTCATCAATCATCATCTGTAGGCTGTAGCCTCTGGCACAGAAGAAAGATATATACAGAAGGGCCACTCAGCGGTGCAACGTGTCCTCGGTTTTTTATGCAAAAATATGCAGTTTACTGGCCAGGAAAATGGCGAGTCAGCCGGTTCAGCGTGCTTATTGGCCAGAAAAAGCAATTGACTGGCCAGAGAAATGGCGGCCAACATGCGTAATGCGATATGCGCGATCCCAAAAAATTCAAAGGTTCCGAAGAGAGTGAACCATCTATATAATATTTACTCTATGCCTCTGGGCTGTAGCTTCGGAAGTGAGAGAAATAATCACAGCTTGTGGCGATTAACTGAGACTGACAATGCGATCTATAAAGGATGCTCCACGGTATGGAGTTATTTAACTTTAATTTATTAGACTTATGACTCACTGCTTTAGATTCATTTTTCAATTTACAGTTTACTCACTTGTTTCCTTTTATAAAACTATACTTTAGTTATACTTGTTTCGTTTTATAGAACTATGGACTTTGCCGAGACTTCTCGCGTAGCGGGACGAATATTCCCTTGTTTAATTCCCATGGAACATTATGTCTATGAGATGTTAATGTGGTTCTATAATTAGCGCTGCAGAACATGTACATTTCATGCACAAAATTACTGTAACACGACTATTTTAACGATTTTGTTGTTTTTCTTAATTTTTTGGTGATAAAAAGCATTGGTTTAGCAACATATTTGTTGCTTGTTTGTAAGACAAACACATAAAGCTATGTAAAAAGCATCAAATTAAGCGTCAAAATCGGAAATTTGGTTTCTCTATTTCATCCCCGTATTCTGTAAGCGGGCTGGTGTATTTATATGAAATATATTCATCACGCCTATACCTATGGTCTCGGCTCACTACTTGGGTGAGATCTCGCCAAGCGGCCAGCTCGCTTTCTCATATGAACGCGATGTATTTTTTATACTGAAAAGTACTTGGAGGCGAGATCATAAGCAGGCGAGATCATAAGCAGTTCTCGGTAAGCGGGATTAATATATGAACACGCAGGCCCTAGGTTTGTTGACCTTAATAGTATGTGACTATAAGTCCTAAATCTGTTTGGAATTCATGTAAAAGCTCTAAATTTAAACAAGCTTTTGTTTTTTTGGATGCTATAGGCCCTATAGCTATACTAAATAAGTTTCTTCTCGCGTCGGCTTTCACGACAACAATACAACACAGAACGCAAGTTTTATTCTTTGAATTTGGCGATATATCTACACGAGTACGTGCAAGCTTTCGTTGGAGTGATATTACTATTATTCTCTTGCATAGCCACACATCATTTGCGGTAGATAACGGCGGTTAACATGCAGATTTGGAAGTTAAAGAGTTAAAGTATTAGAGTGTGAACAATGTGTGAACTTACTAACTTAGGTGTCGAATAAATTAAAGCACCGCAAGGCACAAACTTGTCAACTTTCCCGCGAAATTTATAATCGGATTCAAATTCCTGCAAGGGAAACAAGTCTGTCTCTCCTCTCCCAATTTTCTCGCCGCCCGTCTCCCGCCCGCATTTTCGCGCGCCCTAATATATACTCCCCCTATAAGAGACAGACTTGGAGCAAGTCTAAGTTGGTTAGAGCGCTGCACCGGAATCGCAGGGCCGCAGATTCAATTCCTGCCAGGGACCTATAGTTGCATTTTTCGCAACTGTTCCTGGTTAGGTCTAATAAACGTATAGAATTTACACTCGATAATTTCCATCTACAAAAACCCTTCAACTATTATTCAATCGAGTGAGATGCCAACAAAATATAATATTTACCCATAACCTAACATGGCATTACCATCATAAATATACATGAACTTGTGGTTAGAGCTCGACAGGCTGGACTCTGTAGCTCAGTTGGTTATAGACTTGCTCCAAGTCTGTCTCATGCGAAAATGCGGGCGGAAGGAAATTAAGGCGGACGGCGGGCGGGCGGGACGCGATAAAATTGGAAGAGGAGAGACAGACTTGTTTCCCTTGCAGCGCGCCAAATTTACCGGTTGATTTTTCAACCGGTAGGCGGGGCCAGTAGCCTACTGCTCATTCTGAATTAATTAAACAAAAGCTGTCATCAATCATCATCTGTAGGCTGTAGCCTCTGGCACAGAAGAAAGATATATACAGAAGGGCCACTCAGCGGTGCAACGTGTCCTCGGTTTTTTATGCAAAAATATGCAGTTTACTGGCCAGGAAAATGGCGAGTCAGCCGGTTCAGCGTGCTTATTGGCCAGAAAAAGCAATTGACTGGCCAGAGAAATGGCGGCCAACATGCGTAATGCGATATGCGCGATCCCAAAAAATTCAAAGGTTCCGAAGAGAGTGAACCATCTATATAATATTTACTCTATGCCTCTGGGCTGTAGCTTCGGAAGTGAGAGAAATAATCACAGCTTGTGGCGATTAACTGAGACTGACAATGCGATCTATAAAGGATGCTCCACGGTATGGAGTTATTTAACTTTAATTTATTAGACTTATGACTCACTGCTTTAGATTCATTTTTCAATTTACAGTTTACTCACTTGTTTCCTTTTATAAAACTATACTTTAGTTATACTTGTTTCGTTTTATAGAACTATGGACTTTGCCGAGACTTCTCGCGTAGCGGGACGAATATTCCCTTGTTTAATTCCCATGGAACATTATGTCTATGAGATGTTAATGTGGTTCTATAATTAGCGCTGCAGAACATGTACATTTCATGCACAAAATTACTGTAACACGACTATTTTAACGATTTTGTTGTTTTTCTTAATTTTTTGGTGATAAAAAGCATTGGTTTAGCAACATATTTGTTGCTTGTTTGTAAGACAAACACATAAAGCTATGTAAAAAGCATCAAATTAAGCGTCAAAATCGGAAATTTGGTTTCTCTATTTCATCCCCGTATTCTGTAAGCGGGCTGGTGTATTTATATGAAATATATTCATCACGCCTATACCTATGGTCTCGGCTCACTACTTGGGTGAGATCTCGCCAAGCGGCCAGCTCGCTTTCTCATATGAACGCGATGTATTTTTTATACTGAAAAGTACTTGGAGGCGAGATCATAAGCAGGCGAGATCATAAGCAGTTCTCGGTAAGCGGGATTAATATATGAACACGCAGGCCCTAGGTTTGTTGACCTTAATAGTATGTGACTATAAGTCCTAAATCTGTTTGGAATTCATGTAAAAGCTCTAAATTTAAACAAGCTTTTGTTTTTTTGGATGCTATAGGCCCTATAGCTATACTAAATAAGTTTCTTCTCGCGTCGGCTTTCACGACAACAATACAACACAGAACGCAAGTTTTATTCTTTGAATTTGGCGATATATCTACACGAGTACGTGCAAGCTTTCGTTGGAGTGATATTACTATTATTCTCTTGCATAGCCACACATCATTTGCGGTAGATAACGGCGGTTAACATGCAGATTTGGAAGTTAAAGAGTTAAAGTATTAGAGTGTGAACAATGTGTGAACTTACTAACTTAGGTGTCGAATAAATTAAAGCACCGCAAGGCACAAACTTGTCAACTTTCCCGCGAAATTTATAATCGGATTCAAATTCCTGCAAGGGAAACAAGTCTGTCTCTCCTCTCCCAATTTTCTCGCCGCCCGTCTCCCGCCCGCATTTTCGCGCGCCCTAATATATACTCCCCCTATAAGAGACAGACTTGGAGCAAGTCTAAGTTGGTTAGAGCGCTGCACCGGAATCGCAGGGCCGCAGATTCAATTCCTGCCAGGGACCTATAGTTGCATTTTTCGCAACTGTTCCTGGTTAGGTCTAATAAACGTATAGAATTTACACTCGATAATTTCCATCTACAAAAACCCTTCAACTATTATTCAATCGAGTGAGATGCCAACAAAATTTAATATTTACCCATAACCTAACATGGCATTACCATCATATATATACATGAACTTGTGGTTAGAGCTCGACAGCTGGACTCTGTAGCTCAGTTGGTTAGAGCGCTGCACCGGAATCGCAGGGCCGCAGGTTCAATTCCTGCCAGGGACCTATAGTTGCATTTTTCGCAACTGTTCCTGGTTAGGTCTAATAAACGTATAGAATTTACACGCGATAATTTCTATCTACAAAAACCCTTCAACTATTATTCAATCGAGTGAGATGCCAACAAAATTTAATATTTATATACGTAATGGGTGATTTCAACATAAATCTCCTCAAGGCTCAAACTTGCAAGTATACTCAAAATTTCTTATTTACTCTTCAAAGTTATGCTTTAACACCAACTATTGACAAGCCCACTAGAGTGTATTATTCAGCAACTTTAATTGACAATATTTTTGTCAATAAAATTGAAAATCCAATCGTAAACGGGAATATTGTGTCAGATATTAGCGACCACTTTTCACAGTTCTGTATTAATCAACCAGACAAATGGCAAACCAAACAACAACATCGGAAAAAAATTCGAGATTTCTCTCATTTCTCAGAGTCAAATTTTAATGCTGATTTAGCATAAATTAATTGGAATTCTATAAGGGAGGGTTCATAATTTACCTAGAGGGGGGGCTATGGTGATTTTGAGGGGGGGTCATCATTTTTTAACATTGCAATTAAGGGGGGGCTATCAAAAATTGCCTGGAAATATGGCAGGTACTTGGGGGGGGGTTCACCAAAAAGTTTCCTAATGTTTTCATTTGCATTTAAATTTTGAATTTAGTAATTTACCATACAGTAAACCTCCGATTATAAGCTCTGGGCTTATATAAGTTCGTAAGCGTTTTTTGATGGGCTTATAGACGGGGGGGCTTATACATGGACGATCTTTTGTTTGAGTAATAAACTGTCAGGAGAATAAACATACATTTAATAATGCTTCTGGTGAACAATTATTAGCATATTAAGCTATAAAGACAATGTTTTTTTAGTAAACGTAATGGTGTGAACGTTAGTAATGTGATGGGCTTATAGACGGGGGGGGGCTTATAATCGGAGCTTTACGGTAATTAAGAAAATAATAATAATTATGATTAATACTTATGATATTACAATATTAGGCGGAAATGCAGTTTTGCTATGAAAGCAACTATGTAGGTCTAGATGACAGATTTAGTTCATAACTTAATATAATCCTTTGAATAAAAAGAACACATTCAATATCAAGTTTACAAGAATAGCACACAACAGCATGTGGACAGTAAATTAAGAATCCAATCAAATTAAAATTTAATTGGTCTATCTGCATTTAAATTGCAAATATAAATTAAATTGAAGCCTATTCATTTCCCAACACAAAGCTAGATGCTTTCCGTCCACTTCTGGTGCTGACCATGCGTCTCTTAGCGGATAGTGGAACTGGTTCGTAGTCGTTTTCTTCAGTTTCGCTATCAACCATACCATCACTGCTACACAATCGTTCATCGTCACTACTCCACGTTTCTCCTACAATATCGATGTCATCTCCATCAGTTTCTTCTTCATCATCAGATACGTTTTGACCAGGTTGTAAAAGACGCTGGCCTTCCACTGTCATTGTCTGCAATACTTGTCCTCTTGTTTGTTGGAGGTGGTTAGTAATTGTGCGAATTTTCTCAGTTTTTAACTTTTTCTTCCAGGGAAGAGAGTGGTGTTTTAAGTACGTATCAAGTTCAAAAACATAGAGAAACTTCAGCCCTCCAGTTAGCAGAAGTTCATCCCAGTTGTAGTCCTTGTAGCATTTTGCTTCACGGTTCCGTCGGTTATCTGCTTTTGCTTTAGTTCGCAACTCTTTGGTAAAGTTGATGTGCTTTAGATGGTCCACATATTTTTTTACAAGTTCCTCAGATACCACAAATTTGGATGAAAAATCAGCAACTTCGTGCGCCGTATTCATGTTTCCTGCACTAAAGAATTTTTTTATTTGTGCTCTGGGCATATAATCATCAACAGGACGTAGCTTCCCGTCTGAAGATGTAGTAGGAGATTCAAAAACAGTTTTGTACCTAAATGTAGTTTCATCGGGGAATGGGCGTGGTATTGTATCAATTTGAGAGCCAGTCCAACCACTTGCACATGCAGCGCACTGCTTCTCAGCCTTAACTTTACAGGCATCCTTGACAAACTCCATATAAAGCTCACCGACATCATAGTGATCTTTTATATAGTTACAAATTTTGGCAATATAGTTAGAACCGGGTATATTCTCTTTTGAACTTTCGGATGCCTTTATATAATCTTGAAGTTGGTTTTGTTGAAAAGAATGTCTCCTCGTCCTTCTCTGTTACAAAGGCTCTTATATATTCCGAAAGAACAGGAGCATCGTCAATCCGCAAAGCTATATCGTGGGCAACCCGCCAGGCGTTTCTCTCCGTCCTTTCGTCTTCATGTGTTTCATACTCAGCTAGAGTCATCTTCTCGATATCCTCATCTAATTTGTCATAAAATCTGTCATAATACTCCCATTTTATTGAACCGCCATCAATAACCGCATCTCCGACCGCAGAATTTGTTCGTTCTGCTTCCCCCTGACCACTGTCTTCGCGAGCTCGATGTAGTCTGATGCGGTAGTCAGAATTCCAAATTCTTGACAATTCAGCATCTCGGAATTTGACCTCAAAGTTTGAAACTGCAACTCCTGGTCCTGCATCAGTCAGGTCACACCAACGTGGTCTAACTGCAGGAAGATCTAGCTCTTTCAAACCTTCAAGTAGCGACTTACAACTCTGCTGCAGGTTCTGTATTTTGCTTGCCATGGTACAAGATTGATCGTGGTTCGGATCTGCAAGGAAGCTTTTTGCATCTTGCAAACTCACAGAGATTTTGTTTGTTTGTTAATGGTTCAATTCTTGAAGCTAAAATGACTTTCTCACCGTCCTCTAGGCATTCATTGTTGTTTACCTTTAAAGCTTTATCAATTCGTGTAGATAATCTTTCGAGTCTTTGCCTTTCGTAAGACGTGTGTGGATTATCTAGAATTCCAGGCCTCGAACGACAAATCTCGCTAGGTTCGCACATGTCATCGTACAAGAATATTGCGTCGTGCAGATGTGCGCATATGGATCGAAACGCAGATGAATAGTCGTGTTTGTTATCGGGTATTTCAAAAATACTTGGATACATGAATCTAAGGTTCACTGTTTCACTTGCCCACACGGTGCCACTAGAGCCAATAAAAAATTTCGGACGGACAAACACAAAGTGGTAGTCATCGTCAGTCATTAGTTTCTCAGTACCGTCAATTGTTTCTCCTATTTTAGAAAAGATGCGATGGGCTGACGGAGTTATATACATTTTCCTCTCTGGCCAATCATGAATAGGAAGTTTTCGAGACCTCTCCTCTGCAGTAGGTTGTAAAATTCTCTGGTTTCTAGCGTGGTTCATTCCTTCGCCCGTTCCAGGTCTTATGTATGCTTTGTCGTCTACTGACCGACAAAAGCAGTACTTTCGGTTGCTTTCATTTCTGCGAGAGAAGAAGAACATTTTCCCCGAGCCGGCGCGAAGCGCCGTGCGAGGGTAATAATTCCGCTCGGATATTTACACCTGGGGGAAAAGGAAAGCAATGGGAAATCTAAAGTTCATCAAGTTTTGCGGGCGCATGGGTGTGATGGGTGTGATGGGTGTGATGGGTGGTCATCTCACTGATCTCAAAAGAATGACGGACTGTCATGGAAAGAGCCACAATGATTGGTCAAACTCAAAATATTTCTTTAAATGAGTGACGACATCAAAATAACGGACACGTCTTGCAAATATTTTTGCTTTTGCAATACAGTATTTTGTAAATACTCAAAAGTTTTTTACGGTTTTCCTGTACAATTTATTAAGAAAATTAAAATATTAAATAAAAATTTGTATGGAGCCAAACGAAGAGCGGAAAGAAAACGAAAAAAAAGCCGAAAACCTTGCGAAGAGGAGGGAGCGAAGACGACAACGTCTGCTACAAGAGACTGCTGAGGAAAGAAACTCGCCTGGAAAAACGTCGAGAAGCATGGAAAGAAGGACTGCCAGAAGCGAAAGGTAGGCAAAAGAGTACCATAGATTGTATATGCAACAAAACGAGCTTTAGATCCTTCAGAAACTGCTGAGGAAAGAAACACACTTGATAAAACGCCGAGAAGGTTGGCAAGAAAGGACTGCCGAAGCGAAAGGTAGGCAAAAAGAGTACCATAGATTGTATATGCAACAAAAACGAGCTTTACATCCTTCAGAAACTGCTGAGGAAAGAGAAACACACTTGATAAAACGCCGAGAAGGTTGGCAAGAAAGGACTGCCGAAGCGAAAGGTAGGCAAAAGAGTACCATAGATTGTATATGCAACAAAACGAGCTTTAGATCCTTCAGAAACTGCTGAGGAAAGAGAAACACGCTTGATAAAACGTCGAGAAGGTTGGCAAGAAAGGACTGCCGAAGCAAAGGTAAGCAAAAAGTGTATAATAGAGCGCATAATATAGATAAAATGCAAAATGATACTGAAGAACAACGAACGAAAAGGCTTCAAAAGATAAAACAAAAAAGAGCATCAGAGACAGCCGGGGAAAGAAGTAGAACACTTGAGAGTTTAAGAGCACATTTTCACACAGCAATTGAAAAAGAGTGTTACCAAGAGCGACAGAATAGATTGACTGACAAGATAAGAAGAGAAAGAGAAAAACGGAGTAATGCATTGGTCCATGAAGCAGGGGATGCAGTTGTATCTGTCCATGGAGCAGGGGACGCAGCTGTATCTGTCCATGAAGCAGGGGTGCAGCTGTATCTGTCCATGAAGCAAAGGAGGCAGCTGTATCTGTCCATGAAGCAGGTGAGGCAACTGTATCTGATCATGAAGAAAGGGGGGATAGTAGGCATGAATATTTACACGAGGACGGTTGGCAAAATGCTGACAATCCTTTGCATGAGCAAGAGTTTGTTCAAAATGAAATGCACAGTTTTCATTTAGATCAGGAAAGTTTAGAGCATCGACAGTGTACAATTTGTAAAGAAGCTTGGCCGACGACAGAACTTAACATCAGAGACATATATTTGTTACCGGTGTAAAGAGACAAGAAAACACCTAAGAATTTCAGTGCTGAGAATGACATGGACCCAGGAATTGTTCCTGAACAGTTAAGAGGTTTGACACAGGTAGAAGAAATGTTAATTTCAAGGGTTTGCCCTATTATGAGAGTGTATAGAAAACATGGTGGGCAGAGGGGTATAAGGGCATGTACTAAACTTACCCCAAGATATTCAAAGTTTCTTGCATAGGTTGCCAGCACATGTAGCTGACTTGCCTGTTATGATTGTGCGAAGACACGGTGTTGACGACACACATAGAGATTTCACTGTGCGTCGATACAGAGTTCTGGAGGCTATATTATGGTTGAAGACAAACAATCCATTTTTCAAAGACATTGAAATTGATCGGGATGTTATCCAAAGTTTACCAGAAAATGGTATACCAGATGAGCTAAGGTATGTTGTTGATGAAAATGAACTTTCAGTTCATGTTGATAATGAGGGGCCTCCCCAAGACCCTGTAATGAGTGCTAATGCTAGTGTTGAAGAATTAGTTTTAGGAAATGGTAGTACATCATTTATTCCTATGCGTCAAAGACATAGAAAAGACAATGCAGCTATCCAAGATGCAGTAAATGAGGTTGATCCCTTAGACTGGCCGTCTACTGAAGGTAATGTAGTCAATGAATTTAAAACAGATGGTTTGGCTACTATGGCATTTCCGACATTGTTTCCTTATGGGAAAGGTGACCCAACAAATAGGGCTAGACAGCATGGTATAACATTAACAGAGGGATTCAAACACTTGATAAAGTTTGCTGAGAAACTGGCAAATGGTAAGTTTGAATGGAGGTTTGCTTCTCACCCACGGTTTCCTTATTGGGCATTAAATATGAAACAACGACATCAGTTGTTGTCACAAGCTAATATTTACTTACGTCAACATCCTGCTGATGCAAACATGACAATGGAAGAATTAAAGGAGATGGTTAATTCCATGAATGCAAATCAGATGATCAACAGGTTGCAACGCTATGTGTCTAAAATTCAAGGTACAAATCAGTATTGGTATCAGAGGCTTCAGGAATTGTTAGCCTTGATTGAGCAAAAAGGCTGCCCAACTTTTTTCTTTACATTTAGCGCAGCCGACAGTCATTGGCCTGATTTGCAAAGGCTGTTGCAAAGCAATGAAGGTGCGTCAAGATCCGAACGGGCACAAGCTGTAATTGACAATCCACATCTGACTGATTGGTTTTTCATGCACAGGCTGCAGGAGTTTATCAGACATTGGCTTGGTGGTGTCTTAGATGCTGAGTGGTTTTGGTATCGATTCGAGTATCAGGCCAGGGGGAGTATTCATGTACACGGATGTGCAAAGTTAAAAAATGACCCTGATATTAGATTATTACGTAATCGTGCATGTATTGCAGTGCTGGAGAATGAGACAAGCAGACATGAAATGTCACAAGATTCTTTTGATTTCCTTTTCCAGGATGTTCTCAGAGAGGGCGAAGATGCTGAGAAGTTGTTAATACGGTAATAACCAATTGTTTTACATACTATTGTGATGTACATAAGTTCGAATAAAGCACATTATTGGGGGGGGGGGGTGGTTGGTGCTCAATATTATTTCCATTAGAAACACTTATAATAGATATTTCCCAAATTTTCGGCCTGGAAATAAAGACTACTTATTGGATTACATTGTCAGCCTCGATTTCAAGCTGTTTATATTGCAGTCAAGCAAAAATTCGGGAAGTGTCTATTGTGATAAATGTCTGATAATGCAGTTGTGATTTATTGTTATACATTATCGATTATGAATAAAAAACACTCACCCTATATGTCCAGCTAATGTTCAGGTACCATAAATTATTGCTATTTTGAGTAGATGTTTGCTCAATGGTTTCCTTTCTTATCCAATGACATGTGCAATGCTGTTTACATTTATTGAAAATGTTGCAATCACTGTTGCAATCTATCTGATAGCTTCCACAAATATTTTGAAACATTTCAATTTTCCTTCAAAATTGTCGGTATGGAATTTTCCTAGCAATTTTAAGGTTTCATTGGTCTAAGGGATTTTAATATAGTGTGAAATTGAAAAACTGTTAATCTTGGATGAAAAATCAAATAACTTGGGATTTGACGTTTGTACTGTTGGAATTTATTACATCCTCCTCATTACGCACCAGTCAATATCGTTTTAGAATACAGAGAGTGGAATTACATTGTGTATATTTCAATGTACTCTATGTTCATTATATTTTTCCGATTAACAGGTATGTTGACTGGCTGGTCACAACAGTTAACGAGGACCTGCCAGATGAACACTGGAGGGTACCAGACCCTCACCCATCTGCTGTAAGAGCCACAGCAGTCGAGAACCGTGATAATGACTATCACAGGTTAGTTAATACTGTAGAAAGGCATACAAGATGCAGTCCAGCCTATTGTTTGAGGAAGAAAAGATTGGATCTTCCTGCAGAATGCAGATTTGGTTTCCCAAAACCATTACAAGATGCAACAGCACTAACTTACGAGGTTGTAGGTAAGAAGAATAAGTCTATAGAGTCTGAGTTAAATACCAAACGAAATGACGAACGACTTAATTCGCATAACAGGGTCATGCTTGAAAATTGGCGGGCCAATGTGGATTTGCAGGTAATTGTAGATGAGAAGGCATGTGCAAGATACATGGCCAAGTATGCTGCGAAAGGAGAACCGCGATCAAAATCTGCCTCTGAAATACTGAAAGTGTGTGTATCCTCATTACAGAATGATGACCAAGTATCTTCAGCCATCAAGAAAGCTATGATCCAAGTAGCTGGAGATAGAGATATGGCAGCCCAAGAAACTGCACATATGTTACTTAGTCTGCCATTGGTAGGCTGCACATATAGTTTTGTTACTATTTCTTTAGAAAACAGCAGGAAGGTTATTCTTGATGCAGAAAATGAAGGAGATGAGGTTCTTCAGAAATCTGTTGTAGAAGATTATGGAGAGCGCACAGGAGTGAGGAGTAGGTATACTGGGTTGTCTCAATTGAATTTGATGCAATATGCGTCGCAGTACACCAAAGTCAGAGGTGAGTTGACTAAACAGGCAAATCAGTACATTGTCAGAACATTTCCAAAAGTTACAGCTAATCCCGATGGTCCTAATTTTGGAAAATACTGTAAGTATCAGCTTATAAAGTTTAAGCCATGGGAAGGTAGTGCGTCAAATGCTTGGGATAATCAGAATGAGAGTGATGACATGTTTATTAACACTTATCATTTGTTTCTTCAGACTGAATTTGCTGAAGAGAATGTATTTAGGTATTCTGTTGAATCAGAAATGGTTCATGCTGCACATTCTGGTCAAAGCTATGAAAATGATCAGAGTGATGATGAAAGTGATGATGAAATTCATCCTAATGACGAGGAGGAAGTTGATGATTGGATGTTGTTGTGCAGAATCAACCAACATTATGATGACGCGGGTAATGAGATGTCGAGCAGGGAAGCAGTTGACTGGTTTGAGGCGGTAAGATCTGTACCTACAGATTTGCTAAAGGAATCTCCAGGATGGATATATCAACAGAGAAAGGATGCTGAGGAACTTGGTCACCATGGATACCGACAAGATGGTCAACAACATGTTGTTGATCTGGAGACTTTGAATGAAAAACAACGACTGGCTTTTGACATTATCACATCTCAGACTGGTGATAATCCTGTTCATATGATTGTCTGTGGGACAGCCGGAACAGGTAAGACGTACTTAATTAGTGCTGTGAAACAAGTATTAGGTGATCAGTGTATTGTTACAGCAACCACTGGGATTGCAGCCTTTAGTATTAATGGTCAAACGCTACATTCTGCTGCTCAACTTCCTATTCGTGAATATAGGGAATTGCAGGCGATTCTTTGCAGCGACTACAACTGAGACTAGAAGGTAAGAGGTATCTGGTCATTGACGAAATGTCAATGATTGGGCACAAAATGCTATCATGGCTGGACAACAGACTACGTGCTGGCACTGGAAAGGAAGACGTCCCTTTTGGTGGTATGTCAATAATTTTAATGGGTGATTTTGGTCAATTACCACCAGTAGGTGATAGGCCAATGTACATTACTGGTAACGGTACGGTAATAAGTGACCATGGTCACAGTATGTATCTGACATTTGATTCTGTAACAATTTTAGAGCAGGTTATGCGTCAGGCTGGTGAAGACCCAGAGGCAATTGCATTTAGAGCATTATTGATGAGAATGCGAAATGGTCAAGTTACAGAGGATGACTGGAAACTATTGTTGGACCATTCGACGACCAATATACCAATGGATCAGTTTACGATGCTATCCGATTGTATTTTGACAAAAGAGTGTTGCTGAATACAATTATGAAAAGCTATTAGCGATTGGACAACCTATGGCAAAAATTCAAGCGAGACATTCTGGTCATGGGGCAAGCGCTGCCACATCTGAAGATGCGGGGGGATTAGACGCAGTTCTGTTTTTGTCCACCAAAGCAGAAGTAATGCTGACGTGCAACCTGTGGGCTGAGGTTGGTCTTTGCAATGGCTCTTTTGGAACTATTGAGCAGATTTGGTTTGCAGAAAATATGGGCCCTCCAAACCTGCCAGTCGCAGTATTGGTTCATTTTCCTGCATACTCTGGTCCTGCATTTCTAGACGCCTGTTCGAAATGTCTGCCTGTGCCACCAAAAGTGTTTGAATGGATGGCTGATGGAAAGCACTTGTCGAGACAACAAGTTCCATTGAGGTTGAGGTATGCAATGACTATTCATAAATCTCAAGGACAGACACTAACAAAAGCTGTTGTTGATTTAGGTAAAGGAGAAAAAGTCGCTGGGTGCACCTTTGTAGCTACATCCAGGGTAAGATCGATTCATGATATTGTGTTTGAACCAATGACGTTTGACCGCCTTAAAGCAATCGGGAAGAATAAGAATATGAAGAAAAGGTTAGAAGCTGAAGAGCGGCTTAAGGTACTTGCAGAGAAGACTGTGCAGAAGCATAGTAAGCAATGAAAGTTATCATAGTGTCAGTAGTGAATTTGTATGCTACTTAGTGGTGTTTGAATATCTGAGATACTGGGCATATGTTCTGTGCTTCCGAGTGAATTATTTGGCCTGTTACTAGGCACAATTTTGGAGGTGTGACCACTGTGGTGTGACATTGGTCTATGCCTTTATTATTGTGTTTTTGAGAGGCAATTAGAGATTGGCATTTGTCAAAAGGTGCCTGTTACTAGACACAATATTTATATTGTGTTTTTGAGGTTGGCTGTTGACATTGTGAGTCCTTAACAATAAAATATCACTTAAATATGGAATAACATGTCTTAGATCTATTGAAGATTACAAATTTTAAATAAGATGAAAAGCAATTTGAAAAGGTAAGTTGCTGTCCTATTTTTAAGTTAGCACCCTTTTACAACTTTAGGATGCATAATTATTTCAAATTGTATTGATTTCATATACATTTCCACTGCGTGGATGTTTAGTGTGTTGCTGTGACTACCAAATAATCCACACGCAAGATCCACGCAATTTCAAACTTCTGGAAGCGCGGGAAAATATACGAGTTTATTTGACTGCGTACTGACTGGACTGTGGTAAGTTTTTCAAACATTTAAAATTGTGCCTGTTTTGAAATATTTTCAATTTAGTCTTTCCAACTCTTAATATACAAGGAACATTTAATAACTATACTTGAAATATACGGTTTAAATTGGTCAAAATTACTTTTAAATTATGTTTTAGTCAGTTTTAACATATCCCGGGAAGTATTTTTTATGACTTTCATGTTTATGCCAGTCTAGGCCAGTCTATCGTTTTTACTGTTTCTACATGTTTTTTTTCTGTTTTAATAGATATTTGAAAGAATTAAAATATTTTTGAGGTAGGAATATGTATAATAAATGTACAAATGTTTTATATACAGTATACATGTATAAGAAAAAAGCAAATATATTTCGACTACTGTTAACACTGAAATGTTGTTTTTATGCACTGTAGACTGCAAGAAACTATTAAAATGGAAAAAAGTAAGCTACAAATATTTCTTTATAAGTCATTGTTCTATATTATATCTTAGTCACAAGCCTTTTAGGAAATTTTACATAAACAACCCTTTTTAAAATAGTATTAAATTGCTTTTGCGTAAGTCAAGGATGTATATTCAAGTCTTTCAGTAAACTACAAAACATTGTACTTTTTTGAAATCTTAGTAATTACGCTATTCAACTTTGCCTTCCATGTTAAGCCATTTTAAAAACTTAAATTTTATTCTATCTCTTTCAAATCCCATATCTAATACAATTATGATATATGTTGTTATTTCAGTGACAGAGAACGACACTGTAAAAGCTGATGATATTGGTATGTAAATAATACAGTAGTTTCTCTAATTATATGCCCATATCTTAAACATGCCCCTCTCTTTAACACCCCACCCGTCTTCTAATGAATAAAATAATTAACCAACCCCTCCACATCTCTCCCTAAAGGTGCCCCAGGGGCCATATGGAGCCTACTATATATAGTATGTACTAAAAATAACATAATCTATATCAGCTTTGTAACCTGACCTGTACCTGAGTTACATAAATGCTAAAATGTAACGTTTATTATTTTAGATGTTCATGCTGATAATGATGCTGGTATATTATTACTTGAATGATAAATCATGTTGTATGATTCAATTATAATAGAATAGCAATAACAGATAAATATTCAGTATTATATAATCATTTTGAATATTTTTCAATTAAATGTAGACTCAAGTTACATGGGAGAAGATGTCAAAAGTAAGTGTTGAGAAAAATGCATTCAAATAGTACAATTTGATTTGCAAATACATACAACAAATGCTTGTGATATATTAGCTAATTAATGCTTTAGGTTTTCATTAACTAAAACTGGACTATTCAGACAATTTTATTAACTGATGAACCAAAGGAAAACAAAGATAATGGTGGTACAGTTCGTAATTTAAACTGTGGCATCGCTATTAAACTTTGCATTCATTCTTCTTAAAGAATCTTAAACCATTTTTATTCTGTTTCTATCAAATCCCATAACTAAGTATATTCTATAATTATGTTGGTTTTTTTCAGAGGCTGAAGAGAACTCTCACAATGGCACTGGTATGTAAACGATACAATATAATTAAAAGTTATATTTTCTAATAAGCTTCCCCTCTCAAATAAGCCCACTCACTTTAACACCCCTCCCCACCCATGAAGTCAATCTCGAGTGTAGTTTTTAGTTCAATTTCCCCTTAACTTATTTAATCATATTTTTTTCTATTTCAAACAAAATAGTAATCAAAGGCCAACCGGTATTGCTTGTCATAATTAATATATACATTATAGGAACTTCTACTATATAGATATATTAATTATATCTATGCCATACACTGGGAATGGAACTCCTTTATTTTAATGCTACATACTGTAGTTTACACAGGACTGATTTGTACTTTATTTCCCCCCATTTCCCACCCATGAAGTCAATGTCGAGCATATTTTTTAGTTGAATTACCATTTAATTTATTTAATCATATATATTTCTATTTCAGGACAAAACAGTAATAAAAGGCCTACCGGTATTGATTGTCATAATTAATTATTAATATACATGTACACACTATAGGAACTTCTAATTAATTATATATATGCCATACACTGAGGATGAAACTTCTTTATATAAATGCTGTATTCTGTAGTTTACACAGGACTAATTTGTAATTTATTTGAATTTAGGAAGATGCAATAAATGTGGCTTGCGAGGCCACTATGCCGATAAATGTAAAGCAAGTATGTACATTAGCAAACTAATCAATACAATAATATACTCCATAACGGGACCATACGGCATGTTTAAAAATATCTAGATATCAGATGCATGGTTTGAAAATATCAATCAGCCATTTGTTGTATAGACATTTGTGAAACTCTGAACGACAGCCCCTTGCCTTGCTCCTATAAAATCACAACAATTAAATGTTTGAAATGAAATTGTGAAAAATAATACCATATACAATATCCCGCAGTTGTGTAATATATTAAGATTATATAACTAAATCAACAGGTACAGTAATAGCATTTTATATTTTCAATTATATAGGAATGGTGTGCTGGTTATGTGGCGAGAGGGGGCACACTACCATCAAGTGCCCCCAAAGACCTAAACAAGGTCGCACCCTAAATTTTAATAATTGCACATTTGGGAATTTAAGTGCATAAATTGTGTTTTTCTAAAATCTATAATTCCCAAATGTGCAATTATTGAAATTGTTTTTACTGTTGAAAATTATTTTTAAATTATTTATTTGTAAATATTTGTTTAATTGATTTTGGAATTATAATTTGGTAAATTTTGTGTTAGTGTTATATAAATAATAAATTCTGTTAAATTATACTCAATGCTGCTTCCATGGGTTGACAACGTATACAACATGTAAAAATATACCTTGCCATCATATTCAAATATTCAATAGACCCTAATACCACAAAATCAGAAAAACTTTATGGGATTACCTGGAGATGGTTGAAATTGTAAGTTGCAGATCGAATGCACAGTTGCCGCTCCATCCAGTGACGCTAGTCTTGGTTAATAGGATGAGAACAGTGTAGCATTAGCATAGCATGTATTAGGTGTATTACAGTATATCTGATCGATTACGATGATTTTATTGATTACAATATATGATTATCATATAGTGGCCAACCTGCAAAGTAACGATTGTTCAACGTACATGATGACCTCTGCATGATGCCATGATGTACTTCATGTACTAAATTCGGAAATAATGCAGGCAGCGTTTCCTCTTGGAAGGAAATTTCCTTACAGAAGGATATTTTGGCGTTAGGAAGGAAATTTGGAAGGAAATAGTATTTGGGGGATTATATTTTGTTGTCAAGAAGGAAATAAGAAAAAAATTATCTCATTTCTTATAAAACGTAACAATACGGCAATTTCCAAGCAAATTCGCTTCAGAAAATGCTGTCCTGGAGGATAGAAAATCTGAAAATTTCCTGGGAAAGGACTCCCAGAGCCTTTAAGTCGTCTCTTTAAACAACCCCTCCCCTGCAACCTCCATGATTCTTTAACCCGATAAATGCACCATTATTCAAGATAAATTGATATAATGTGTTTTTAAACTAACTAAAATTCGTTAATTATTATATTCAAAATCCACAAGAAAAAGTGGAAGGAATATGGAGAGTGGAAGCATTGAATGAAAGCCTGCAAATGCAGGCTGCAAAAAAATAAATGATGTTCTTTATAATCAGTATTTGGAAAGACCTCTATGATTGATTTTGTGGTTTTATTATTGTTGAGCGTTTGGATGTTTGACAACTAATTCTGAAATATGGATTGTTTAAATTTACTGGCTGAACCGATGTGAAAACAAGGTATAAATATTACATTTACATGTTCTCAATAAATATCACTGCCATGCATTTGTCTCATACTCTCATTGTATAGTCTTGCTTAAATAATCCAGGCGAGATCTCGATATATGAGCAACCGAAATAGCCATTATAGGGATGGTTAGAGGTTGGGGGTTAAAATTAGGGTTAGTTGCTCATATATCGAGAAAGCGCCATAATCCATGCAAAGGCATGCATGTGTCATTCGCTATTAAATAGAATGGAAGTGATCAATGTCCCCCGTATAAGATAAAATCCCCTGCTAAATTATTTGAATCAATACTAAAATACTCTTAAGATCAATCACAGAGAATGCTCTACACATTTTCAAATTCACAAACTATACTGCATGCTATAAATTGGCAAAGCAAGCATGCAAAATAGATACTTGCCCGTTTAAAACTCTCCTTTTTCGGTCTTTCGACTGTTTTTCCTCTTGTTAATTTGTCCTCCAAATAATTTTCATTTATCTTGTTTACTTACTTACGTAGAGACTTGCTTATAAAATGAGTGCAAAACTATTCTTCAAAAAAGTTTGCAAAAGGAAGTTTCTCTCGTCTTGAACTCGCACATGCGTAAAAACACCAAAATTTTGGTTCCCTATATTCTAGCTTGAATATCCAGACTTGAAAACCGGTGCTTTATGCAGTACTTATATACTATGGAATGGCTTCATTTCTATAGTATCCATTTTCTCAATAAAGCATGCAATTGAATGTGACAGGCGAGGGGTTACTGCATGCATGTATTTCTAGTAACATTATTAACGTGAGCCCTCTGGTGATGGGTGGACTCATTTTCGCAATGTTCGGTTTTAGGCGGCTTTTTCGTACAGAATAATCCTTTTCCCAGATGGAGCTTTGCTTGAATAGAGTTTTTTCGCCGAGGTTCAGACCGATTCCAAACGGTAGTTTTTGAAGTGATTAAAGGCTTTCCCGCTAAAGCCAAAAAGTGGTTTGCAATGCCAGGTAAATCAGCGACTTTTACGCGACGGTTTGTATACATCGTTGTGTTATGACGCCGTCCATGATATGTCGCTTTATCTTCAATTGCTTTTGCAATTTTCTCTTCTGTGTCGCTATCAATCAAGGGCTTCCTTCCTTGATCCCCAAGTTTTCTTTTACCAACTCGATTCACGGCAAGAAGCTGTCGTGCTTGACGTTTACTCATCTGCTGCAAGCGTTGTTTATGTGTCTTGCTGATTCCAGTTTGAATATTCTCTAATTCCGTCAAACGATCTTGGTCAGCTTCAATCTTATCTTGCAATTCATCCAGTCTTACTTTTGACCAGGTTTCACATCTTTTCCTGACAAGTTGTTCATTTTTCTCGATCTGATACACGATGTATTCCATTTTTTCGTTAATTTTACTGCGCACAATATCTTCACCAACAACTTTTGAATTTCTTACAGCATCCAAAACCATCGGAACATGAGTTTTCAATTTCTGTGTGGATTCCCTTCGAACACCTAAAGACTCCATAGCACTAGCTGTTCTAGTTCGGCTGAGTATGTATTTTATCATATTTCTGTCCCATTCTGTTGACATACTTTCTTGTATCAAGTCAACCTCCGCTTTTGAAAATTCTTCTTTGCTGCTAGTTGTCATGTTTAGAGCAAGGAAGTCAAAGAATCTTGAAAAATCAAGACTTTTGTCTGAGCGCAAAACGATGACTTTTTTTCCAGAGCTGGGAAATTTCACAATGTTTGCACATAAACCTGTCTTAGGGTGAAGAACCGCGCACTGAAAATCGTAGCGTGCTTGTTCTGATAAATTTTGAACTGACTGAAATCCCATGTACATTTCAAAACCCTCATCAAATGCGATGAAGCCAACTATTCGCGGATTTGGTCCATCAAAGGGTTCTTCTATGAGCATCTCTTGCAAAATAGCTTGAAGTCCACGAATTATTTCTTTTCTCCTTGGATCATTTAACAAAATCATTTTTTCCTGTAAGACTTGGAGGTTGTCTTGCCAATGGCAAGTTTGAAGTGACTCGAGGACATTTTCAGACGTAGATTTCTTGGAAAACTTTATAATCTTATTTCTTACTGCATGTGCTTGGTTCCTTCTCCCTTTAGTTGTATCACCATCAGTATTCTCGTCATCATCGGATTCGTTACAACATGTTACTTTATTAATAGACATCCAAATAAAACCAAGACTGGCAGTAGCTGCACAAAATATCTTGGTCAGTATCGAGTGAGATTTCAATCTTTCTATACATCCTTTTTCAAAAATTAAAAACAGATTATTAAACGATCAGCAAAGAAAAAATAGGGTAGGGCTATTCTACATCTGTACAAAAAATTTTTTTGTCCTAATTAAACCATTACATACCTTCCCGACCTCCTCTATCGAGACTATGGCCGATCACAGCTGTCGATCTTTTGTCTTTTATATTATAAAATGAAACACATTCTTTTTCGTTCATGTCACCGCTGACAGGAGATAAGCATCCGTTTATAAACCAACTGAGCAATGAATGACATTGATTATATTTGCAATTATCAATGTGTGGCACCGCCCCAAACCCTCGTGGTTTCCTGATGAAATTTCTTAACATGTTTTATTCATTAAAAAAATTGAGTGAAACACAGAATGAAAGACAGAATCTTGTGCCAGCGAGCCATTGCACAGCAGTCTGTCCTCGCTGCGCGGTTCGCATGCGCGTGTTACCAGGCCTCCACGGTTCGCTAGTTTCCAAAATGGCGGATTCAGAGGCAATGGAGGTAGAATTGTTGGAATGGATTAAATACCTTGAAATTCAAAACGAACACGATGTGCTTGAAATAATGAAATGCGATGGTTTCTACAAACTTAAACATTTAAAAGACTTTCGTGGCGAGGAAGACTTGCATAATCTACCCTTATAAAAGGCAGAGGCACGAAGGTTTCTTTCTGGCTTGGAAGAACTAGAGCAAAATTGCTGGCAGTTTTGCCCTGTGAGCGATTCAAAGGAAGATGACGAACGGTCTGTCCATATAACCGTCCCGCATACAGAGATAACCCTTGGAGGTGTGAAGATGACAGAAAAACTACGGAAACAGTTTGAGAAGGAGAACGTTATTATCACAAATCCACTAAATGATAAACACAGATTCTTCAATGACGTTTTTGCTACGTTATTCAACGCTTCTTATGCAAGACTACAAAGCAGATTTGTACATTATTTTAAGGCAGAAAGGAAACAAAGATGGGAATTCAAATGTAACATTTCAAAAGTTGAGGCAAAGTATGACATATTAGTACACAAACCAATGGGGCAAGGTGGCGGATATGGTCTAGGTAATTACTTAGTTTTACCATCAAAGTTTGACAAAAATAATATTAGTGTGGTAAGGAATGGTATTGATGAACTTCAAATTTTGAACACAAATGTCCAAGACCTCAAAGACAAGTTGGTTAAGGACAGAAAAGAACGGTTGATGGATGAAAATAACATCATTAAAAAGTGGGCAACAACAGAGCAAGAGCCATATAATCTTGACGCTTTGAATACATGTGAACTGCTAAAAGGTGAGTAAAATATTGGAGGTTTTGTGGGGGGTTTTATATAACATTAACAATATATTAACAATTCAATACCTGTTTTGTGTTTCTGCTTAAAACAGCGTCTTTCCTACCAACATTGTGAATTCATTATAATATTTAATATTTATTTTGTATTTATCACAGGAAAAATTGATACTACCATTGAAAAATTGAGAAGTACATTGAAATCCATGATGTGCTTGCCCAATGAGCAAGTGTACAAAGACAAATCAGCACAAAAAGCATCCAGACGTATAAAAGAAAACCAGCATCATTGCAAGAAAAGGAAGGTATTAAAATCTAATTTATAAATATGTTTATAATAGGTGCTTTGTTGTTAAAATTTTGAAATATTATCTAGACTTGAACTATTTCACTCTTTCAGAGAAAAAGGCTGCAGAGGTTCACTTTGGAAGTTGCCAAACGTCTGGGGGCAACAATTTGTGGAGATTTATACAGTCCACTAGAAACTGGTGTTGCACAACTGAGTGCAGATGATGTCAAGGAGACGGTTGAGCTCCTGTCTGTTTACTCCAAAAATGAAAGATTGCTTGAAGCTCTGAATCAGCTGCGAGATGACCTGCTTGATAATACTGCATGGGAAGTTGTGATGCAGTGGTTTAATGATGAGGATTAATTTTTATAGTTTGCATCCTAATTCATTGATTAAATTAAACAGATTTGTAGTTTTGTACACTGTAGTCTTTGCTTGTACTCTTTGACTTATATTTAAATAGGATGAACAGTAATTTAATATATTGCTGAAAATATAGTTTAATCCTGGCATATCTTCAATCAAACCTTTGATTTGCCAAGGCTGTATATTAAACTGAAGCTGATTATTTAATAAGAGATATGACATATTATGTTGATATGAATGATGAAAGTTCATTGCAGGAATATCACTTGACCATTATTAATAATGGTCAAGTCTATTTCATTTATAATGCAGTATTAAATGCATGTCAAAATTTAATATATATACAGATTTAGAAACGAATTCTAGTATGTATTAATTAAAGGCCGGTATATATAAAGTATTTGGGATGGGGGGGGGGTCATAACAATTCACCTATCTTTGTTCACAAACATATAAGGGGGTGGCATAAGAAAGTTATCAACAAAATTTGGGGGGGGCCATAAAAAAATGTATAGCTAAAAATTGAAAATCACCATAACCCCCCCACTAAATAAATTATGAACGCTCCCTAAGCTGTCTCTTTCGGGTTTAATGGAGTATCGGTTGTGGGTTCGATGAGAACAAAGCCTTGTTGTTTCTTTCCAACTATCTTCTTTATATTTTTCCACCATGTCTTCGGTTCGTGAACTCGGGCAGGTTTATAAAGTTTTTCCTTTTCTTTCCGAATTTCCGAAACAATTTTGTTGCGCATTGATCTGAAATTACCCATTCTGCCTTGCTGATACAATTTGTCTCTTTTAGAAATCATATATTTGTTTAATATTTCCACATATAAAAAAAGTTATCATCTTCATGAACTTTGAAAGTTTTTAACGGAAAGAAAATTTCGATCATACTCAGTAGTCAGAAACAGCTGCAAAACTTATTTTCCTTTATAGCTGGCTATTGTATTTCGCTTTTCGTCTCGCTTTTGATAATTTCTTATCGTGAAACACTATTTTATACTTTTTCAAAAACTGAATATGAAAAGGGTGCTTTCTCGTGTGGTAATTGCAACGACGTCCAAGTATTTTTAGACAGAAATATCCCGTATGTAAATGACATGAATATAAGACATCACAAGCGGGTAAAATATAGAAAAACAAAACTCTTCCAAGTTGTCAACTTGGAAATTAAAATGAAAAAAATTGCGTTGAAACAAGAAAGGGGCAAAGTTTCAAAATGATCATTTCAGCATAGGTATAGAATTGAAAAGCATAAGTCAGCATAACCCCGGACTATGACAGCCAGTTTTTGTATTCTGATATAACACCGTGAGCATCGTGGCAGGGAAAACAAGCCGTCGCCGGTGAAAAAGTTATCCCTATTGTGACGTCATTATATTTACATATCAAATATACTAAGATATCTCTCAAAGAAAAAAAGATATGCACTTTTGACATAAAATTTGGTAAAACAAGTTCTTTGAATCTCGACCAACTTGTATAAATCCGCGACTGTTCCTAACCGGGGGCAAGGACTGCTAAGTGTTGGAATGCATTGTGGTCTCAATCACATTACTTCATTTTGACCATCGGTGAATGCTTTCCGACGGTAAACACGATTGTCCGATGGATGGACCCGTACCATCTGTACAACTAGTTTGTCGATCGGACTACGACCGTCAGTATTGGACATGTGTGTGAGCGAGGTTCAACAAGGAGTAATTATACAGTACCTCCAACGATCTGTCTTACATCATCATATAATTCGTTTGTTGTTAAAGCTGAAATAAAAAATATATACTATAATATTGCGTCATAGCTATAATATATAAATTACATCGAGTTCGAGTGCTATTTCCTTCCCGAAAATATTACTGGTGTTTCAAGATGGTTAAAAATTAACTTAAATAATGTGCATTAAACGATTTTAAAGCTAACTAAGTCTCCCATATCATATTTGCTTTCTTCACGTACTTTTTAATGCAAAAATCCAGCAGTCCAGATAACATTTTGCTACATTGTTCAACCGAAATTTCACGCTGATACTACAGCAGACGACAACATTCCCTCTTATCTTAGCTTAGCTTAGCATGCTTTTTCAGCTTAATCATTGGTTTAAATGCCGTATTTATACTTTGTGTATAGAAGAAACTATCGTTATTATTTGAGGTTTCTCACATTTAATTTATAATTTGAAGTCAATAAATCGGCTAATAAGACTCCATACCTAAACTATACTAATAATGAATGCCAAATTTTTCGTAATTCGAAAATTTTAAAAAGTAAATCGTAAATCGTAAATCTTTATATAAATCGTAAATCTTATACATTTTAAAAAAGTGTTAGGAGCCAGACCAGATTTTTCTCCAAAACCGTAATTTTTGTGCTGAACCCTTCCTCTTATATTTAATAAAAGAATTATGTATTTACGGTACCTTCGTCACCTCTAGCAACGACAAGCTTGTTGACTTGGAAAAGGTTGCGGACCTGGTTATTGACCTTTATACTACTTTTACTAGTATTTTTGTGAATAACTTTGGTATTGTCGCCAATTAATGTCGGGGCATCAGCTTTGGATATTGTAATCTTAGTTACATTCTGATCACGCTGCCCGCCTTCCTGCTCATCAGAATCATCACAGGTTTGTTCCATAAATTCTAAAACGATAAAATACTATAACACATATACTGTCATTCCCAAAAAGGTTGTCCAGATGAAATATATACTTACATATAAATATCGATCACGTGACAACAATTAATATATGCGTCAACTCGAGTGTGATTTTACCATGCGTGTAAGTTGCGCGTTCGATTAGGGTGGCGAGCTTTCCAACAATGCCAAGACCCTACTCGGACGATTTACGATGGAGAATGGTATATCAACGATTATTTTACCAGAGAAGCTATGATGAAATCGCATCACAGTTATTTGTTTGCCCAAAAACTGTTTACCGGACGATTAGAACGTTTTTGAACACGGGTGACGTGAAGCATTGCCGTCTTGGCCGGCCATCTGGAAGCGTGACTTTATTTGAGCATGAAGAATATATTTTAATGGAGTGTTGGAATAACGCGCAAGAAGGTCAGTCGTTCTCATTTTTAAACGTTTTATAGAAGCTAAAATTTACTCAATATTGCATGTGGTTTTATCGTAACCTTAAATATGTTATCCAGCATGTGATAGCCTAAATCGCAAAACTATGAATTTAAAGATTGTTGTTGTTTTCTATTTGCATCTATATACGTATATTTGCTTTTGCAGATAAAACGAATTGCCCTTCAACGAAACGATAATCTCAGGCAACAATTCAAAGCCGAAATTAGTGTATTTAATCCAAACCAGCTCGTTTTCCTTGACGAAACAGGCATTGTACGTATTAAGCTATACTCTAGCTGTATTGTCACCTTTTGCTAGGCAAGAGTTTTGACTAATTCAGTTGTACTTTTTGTTAAAGGAGAAAAGAATTGCTCGTCAGTATGGATACAGCGCTCGCGGAACACCGCCAGTTGTGAGCGATTATAGTTATTCACGGTGGACACCTCATTATTCGGAAATTTCGGCTATATCGAATGAAGGACTCCTTGCCAGTTGTATATTAAAGAATCCAAACGAGAGATTGAACGGGCACTCGTTTAGTCAGTTTCTCGTCGAACAGCTTTTACCAGCCATGAATCCATTTAATGGGAAAACCCGCGATCTGTTCTTGTTATGGGTGAGCATTGCATAATTTAACTAAATACTGACCTGTGCCCCAAAGGACTTTTGATTTGTATTTTTCATTTATGACTACAGGGTGTCTCAAAAAAACTTCAACCCTTTGAAATCAGATATTTTTAGAATTTGCATGATTCAGCACTAATTGATCCCAAGGGTGCGTAAACACAATATACTGTATAGCTACAGTATAACGTGGACAATTAGAACGTATTTTCAAATCCCAGGAGCATGATAAGTTGCACAGGCATTGAAATGCGAATTAGCAGTGGCTGTTATGAAAATTATAGGGTTGCAGTTTTTTTGAGACCCTGTATTAACCGAGAATAAAATGTAGCCGCCAGCCCATGCATGCAGTTTACGTATCTATATACTAATTAACGCAATATCTTTTTTCAATAGATAACCACCCAGTACATCATGTCCAGCGCGTTATAGAACGTGTTTATGACTCTGGAGGCATTATCCGTTTCTTGCCACCTTATAGTCCTGACTTAAATATCATTGAAGAAGCTTTTGCGAATGTCAAACACTACTTGCGACAAAATGATGTGGTTTTACATTCAGTGCAAGATTCTAGTCCACTAATATGGAATGCATTTGGACAAATATCATCATGCTGGCTATATTTGAATTACAGTATAGTAATAAACAATCTAAAGAGTCGCAACAAAATAAAATTTATTATAAAGACTAACGACGTATATTCATGCCTTTAATATTTGTTAGCCAAGGTTCAAATATTTACAAATATTCTAACAAAAGTTTCTTTTTTTCTTTATATTCTTCCTCGGTTATCGCCCCCATTTCTTTTAAATCAAACAAGTCTTTCACTTGTTTGATCGCTTCAGACCGTAACTTCAACTTTTCAGCTGCTGTAGTGGTAGAGTTTCCGACCTACGAAGCATAATATGCATTTATTTGTCAGGTATATTTACAACTGCATTGTTTGTTAATGACAGTGTATATTTGAGAGTTATGGTTTATACTTCTTGAATACCTGATCAACAGGATCTGCAGCGTCTTTTGAATTCCCCTCTCCCGGTGCCAAGGCAGTGACAATTGTCCGTCCTACTGCGCTTATCGTTTCTGCTAGACTTTCTCGTCTCGGACGTTTCGCAGGACTTGCACTAAACATTGGGACGTCTGGAATCCTTTCCCTTGTTGCAGTTCCAACAATCTGCAGGAAAATACACGTTACAATTAAGACTTAGATTTAGATGAATATATTTATTTATATTCTATCTTTTCCTTGCGCTTTAGCTCAAAATATACTGCGCTGAATAATCAATTAAATTAATGAGTAGCTAACATGCATGCCATAACATAAAGCACAATTATTATATGTGTTAAGTGAAGTCCTACTATCATTTCTGCCCATAATCGATATTTGTAAGGCGGAAGCCCATCCCCATGAAGGTTTTCAATTCCTCCATTTCGGCAAGAACTTTATCTTCTTTCCGAAGTACCGCATGCCAGGATTCGACGCGTTCGCTATACAATGGAAAAACAAGGTAGAATTATACAGTATCTGCATTTATAGTGGAGTGCACCATTTTGAACAAAGTAAGAAACCGAAAATCAAATCATTCCACTTTATAAAATCAAACTAAGCTTTCGAAACTGCTATAGGTCGCAAACGCCATTAATAAGGAATCAAAAATATTTCTTACATTCAACGTTCGTGCCACCGCGATTCTTTGACGCTGCTGGTTTTACTGGCGATGGGTCTAGCCACATTTGAAACCCTTTTTTAAATTCTTGACACGCATCTTGCAGCTCACCATTTGTCGCTATGGTATATTTCTTGTTTCTTTCTAATATATATCCTATTTCCCAATTCTCAACGTGCTCAATGTCTGGCATAAATATTTGCAATGCGGATTTCATTTCAGCCACTGTCTCTGCAAGTGGAAAATTTGTCAGCCGTCTGACTCGAAATTTGCTTTTCTTTGTCGCATCTAAAACCCGAACATCCAGAACTGGAAGCATGTCTTGCTCGTCAATATCATGGAGAGTTTCGTCCATTTCAGCGGTGAATTATGTATATCTCAGGTCAGAACAACTGTCACTGTGCTTATGCTCGCATTATTCACCGGTTAAGTTATCGATACGAGACGTCCCTTGGGATGCGTATTGATAGTTGTTCATTATACTGTACAGTAGATCCACATTGTTCCATTCATTATGGTATCACCGGATTCCCAATGCATGTTTTAGCACTTGATCCGGCAATACGCATTCCAAGGGACGTCTCGTATCGATAACTTAACCGGTGAATAATGCGAGCATAAGCACAGTGACAATTGTTCTGACCTGAGATATACATAATTCACCGCTGAAATGGACGAAACTCTCCATGATATTGACGAGCAAGACATGCTTCCAGTTCTGGATGTTCGGGTTTTAGATGCACAAAGAAAAGCAAATTTCGAGTCAGACGGCTGACAAATTTTCCACTTGCAGAGACAGTGGCTGAAATGAAATCCGCATTGCAAATATTTATGCCAGACATTGAGCACGTTGAGAATTGGGAAATAGGATATATATTAGAAAGAAACAAGAAATATACCATAGCGACAAATGGTGAGCTGCAAGATGCGTGTCAAGAATTTAAAAAAGGGTTTCAAATGTGGCTAGACCCATCGCCAGTAAAACCAGCAGCGTCAAAGAATCGCGGTGGCACGAACGTTGAATGTAAGAAATATTTTGATTCCTTATTAATGGCGTTTAAGCGACCTATAGCAGTTTCAGCTTAGTTTGATTTTATAAAGTGGAATGATTCGATTTTCGGTTTCTTACTTTGTTCAAAATGGTGCGCTCCACTATAAATGCAGATACTGTATAATTCTACCTTGTTTTTCCATTGTATAACGAACGCGTCGAATCCAGGCATGCGGTACTTCGGAAAGAAGATAAAGTTCGTGCCGAGATGGAGGAATTGAAAAACCTTCATAGGGATAGGTTTTTCAGAAATGATAGTAGGATTTCACTTAACACATATAATAATTGTGTTTATGTTATCGCATGCATGTTACCTACTCATTAATTTAATTGATTAATCAGCACAGTATATTTTGAGCTATATATATAGAATATAAATAAATATATTCATCTAAGTCTAAGTCTTAATTGTAACGTGTATTTCCTGCAGATTGTTGGAACTGCAACAAGGGAAAGGATTCCAGACGTCCCAATGTTTAGTCCAAGTCCTGCGAAACGTCCGAGACGAGAAAGTCTAGCAGAAACGATAAGCGCAGTAGGACGGACAATTGTCACTGCCTTGGCACCGGGAGAGGGGAATTCAAAAGCGCGGCAGATCCTGTTGATCAGGTGTTCAAGAAGTATAAACCATAACTCTCAAATATACACTGTCATTAACAAACAATGCAGTTGTAAATATACCTGACAAATAAATGCATATTATGCTTCGTAGGTCGGAAACTCTACCACTACAGCAGCTGAAAAGTTGAAGTTACGGTCTGAAGCGATCAAACAAGCGAAAGACTTGTTTGATTTAAAAGAAATGCGATAACCGAGGAAGAATATAAGAAAAAAGAAACTTTTGTTAGAATATTTGTAAATATTTGAACCTTGACTAACAAATATTAAAGGCATATACGTCGTTAGTCTTTATAATAAATTTTATTTTGTTGCGACTCTTTAGATTGTTTATTACTATACTGTAATTCAAATATAGCCAGCATGATGATATTTGTCCAAATGCATTCCATATTAGTGGACTAGAATCTTGCACTGAATGTAAAACCACATCATTTTGTCGCAAGTAGTGTTTGACATTCGCAAAAGCTTCTTCAATGATATTTAAGTCAGGACTATAAGGTGGCAAGAAACGGATAATGCCTCCAGAGTCATAAACACGTTCTATAACGTGCTGGACATGATGTACTGGGTGGTTATCTATTGAAAAAAGATATTGCGTTAATTATATATAGATACGTGAAACTGCATGCATGGGCTGGCGGCTACATTTTATTCTCGGTTAATACAGGGTCTCAAAAAAACTGCAACCCTATAATTTTCATAACAGCCACTGCTAATTCGCATTTCAATGCCTGTGCAACTTATCATGCTCCTGGGATTTGAAAATACGTTCTAATTGTCCACGTTATACTGTAGCTATACAGTATATTGTGTTTACGCACCCTTTGGGATCAATTAGTGCTGAATCATGCAAATTCTAAAAATATCTGATTTCAAAGGGTTGCAGTTTTTGAGACACCTGTAGTCATAAATGAAAAATACAAATCAAAAGTCACTTTGGGGCACAGGTCAGTATTTATTTAAATTATGCAATGCTCACCCATAACAAGAACAGATCGCGAGTTTTCCCCATTAAATGGATTCATGGCTGGTAAAAGCTGTTCGACGAGAAACTGACTAAACGAGTGCCCGTTCAATCTCTCGTGTGGATTCTTTAATATACAACTGGCAAGGAGTTCTTCACTCGATATATCCAAAATTACGTAATATAATGAGGTGCCCACCGTGCATAACTATAATCGCTCACAACTGGCGGTGTTCCGCGAGCGCTGTATCCATACTGACGAGCAATTCTTTTCTCCTTTAACAAAAAGTACAACTGAATTAGTCAAAACTCTTGCCTAGCAAAAGGTGACAATACAGCTAGAGTATAGCTTAATACGTACAATGCCTGTTTCGTCAAGGAAAACGAGCTGGTTTGGATTAAATACACTAATTTCAGCTTTGAATTGTTGCCTGAATTATCGTTTCGTTGAAGGGCAATTCGTTTTATCTGCAAAAGCAAATATACGTATATAGATGCAAATGAAAACAACAACAATCTTTAAATTCATAGTTATGCGATTTAGGCTATCACATGCTGGATAACATATTTAAGGTTACGATAAAACCACATGCAATATTGAGTAAATTTTAGCTTCTATAAAACGTTTAAAAATTAGAACGACTGACCTTCTTGCGCGTTATTCCAACACTCCATTAAAATATATTCTTCATGCTCAAATAAAGTCACGCTTCCAGATGGCCGGCCAAGACGGCAATGCTTCACGTCACCCGTGTTCAAAAACGTTCTAATCGTCCGGTAAACAGTTTTTGGGCAAACAAATAACTGTGATGCGATTTCATCATAGCTTCTCTGGTAAAATAATCGTTGATATACCATTCTCCATCGTAAATCGTCCGAGTAGGGTCTTGGCATTGTTGGAAAGCTCGCCACCCTAATCGAACGCGCAACTTACACGCATGGTAAAATCACACTCGAGTTGACGCATATATTAATTGTTGTCACGTGATCGATATTTATATGTAAGTATATATTTCATCTGGACAACCTTTTTGGGAATGACAGTATATTATATATATATATATATATACGTGTAGGTTTAGGTCTACGAAACGCAAAGAGTGCTCGACAACATATAGTTAGAGCAAATTATAGATTTTCGCTTACCTCAAAACTTGTCTGTAACAGGCTGTTTCATCTGTAAAAGAATCATCAGACAGTTTACAAGTATCGAAAGAAATGACCGCTTAAATGCTTCCTGCCGGAGCGTGGGGGTGTATGTGGGAGACAATGTGTGCATGCGTGGCTTTGTTTGCGTTGTTTACGCGAAATTTGTTACGGTGACGACATCGTGAAATTATTTCAGCTCTTTTGTTGAGTAAACAATTCTTGTTTTTTTCTTTCAAAATACAAAATTTTTCTTCTAAACATAAATTGCATCGTTTTGATCCTCCCATGTACGAACATTCTATTTCGTACACGGGAGGATCAAAACGATGCAATTTATGTTTAGAAGAAAAATTTTGTATTTTGAAAGAAAAAAACAAGAATTGTTTATTGAATGAACTATCTTCGATATAGACAGACCTAGAACTTGGAAAACTCTGTGTAGCAAGTGTCGTTCGTTCCAAACAAATTGTTGTTCGTAAATAAGTAGGAATGTATAGTTCGTGATATATTGTAATTTGTAATTTTATGTATTGTTATATACATGTATTGTTTAGTGTAACATTTGCAAATTTTTGGCGGGACTTAATAAGGAACTAATAGTTCGGTTGTCGTTACCATCAATCATACGATTGTTAAGTTAATAAAAAAATTTAAATTCATATTCTGGTGTGCGCCTGCAGCAGCCATGTGCAGTCAGTTCGAAGGTAGCTGTCCACTACTTTATGGGTATATGTATGATAGGCACATTAGCAGACAATTGGGGATGGGTGAGGGGGGGGGGAAATTAGCTTCCAATAATTGCCAAAAGCTTTTGGAAAATCTGATTAACTGTGCAACATTAGTAGCTGTAGCAATGATTTTCAACCGAAAAAGGCTTGATATGCGTTAGCCTCCTCCGCAGCCAACTATCGGTAATTAGTATAAACTTAGTAATAGACTATAACTTTTCCTGCGTTCTGATTGGCTACGCTACTCGTAGACTATTAGTGATAGTCTACTAGTAGCAAAATTCAAAACAATGGCGTGAAAATTCACGTTTAAAATTAATATTAATACTTTTGTTTACTTTTGTATTGTGTTCCCTAGTTCTCAATAAATGCTATAGTTTATACTAAAACAATTAGACAACTCGGCCTCGTTGGCTAATTGTTAATTAGTATACACCCAACCATTGTCCATTACAAATCCTACATTCTGATTGGCTACTCAACCGTTGACCATTCGTGATGGACAACGTTTGGGAAAATGAAAACAAACCTGAAAAAATATGGCAGTAAACTCTCGTTTTGCAGACGTTTCGGAGGAATTTTTGGAGAGTTTGATAGAAAATTCTACCCCTGAGAAAACTAAAAAGGCCACAAAATATGGCATGAAGATTTTTAATGGCAAGGAACGAATTAGAAACCGTATTTTATTAATAAATCTGCTTTTACTTGCCGCTCACGAGTGGTTAAATAACACAACTGAATTAAATTATTTTAAAAATTACACGGTGTATGGATTATTTTCTCGAAATTAATATATCTATACAAGGTGTATACTAAAACAATTAGACAACTCGTCCTCGTTGTCTATGAGCGAATAGTCGACTCAGGCTTCGCCTTCGTTGACTATTCGCTCATAGACAACTCGGACTCGTTGTCTAATTGTTAAATGGCAGATGTCAACATATATATGATGTCAACATATAAATATATTTTAATATAAGTTTGTTATGATATTAAATTGTTACTTTCAACAATGGAATAATTTACATTCTACACAGTCAGTATGGCCAGTCCATGCCTTATTGTTGTCTTATAACCGATCCATGGGTCATAAGCTTTCTTTAACCAGTAAATTTTCTGAGTATTACGTTAAGAAATATAAATAATTTTGGATAAATCTTCGTATTCGAGTAGGAGTTGAAAGATCGAAAAATATCTGCATTGCTCTTCGTGTATATCCACGCGAAAATCGCGCACAAGTCCCGGTATTTGCGTAAATCAATGAAATTCTATGTTTCATTCCATTTCTCCACAGTCATGCCCATTCACTACCTAATCTGCGAACGGGCATACCCAGGGTACAAGATTGTGCATACGATTTACCTTGATATTTAATTTGGTCCGATCTCCGACTATTGCCGATTTGCGTTTTCGCATGTATGCATTTCTTTGAATGGTGTATTTGATTTCATGCATGGCTCGGTCAAGCACGTTAGCATTTTGTTTGTATTTGACTTCGTGCCCAGGCATATGCCCAGGCACGAATCTTAAAATGCAAGTTTGTTATTGTAGTCGAGAATATCAAAAAAGTTGTCCAGGAATTTCTGTTTGCATCACATCAGCTCACTACTTATTTCCAAAATTTCCATACACTGAATTTCTCGCGTTCCTCTAAATCGAAACCAGGGAATGAGACATGCGTGCTTTAAGTTGACAGATGGAAACTGGTAATTGTGGTTGGGAATATTATGCTTTGGACAACTATGCTTTCGACTTATCGCAGAGATTTCACGACGACGACGACGACGACTACGACGACGACGACAACAATTTTATTTGTACCCTTTTTAAGTTATTACAAAAGTATGCAAATTTAGAAATACATAGTGAAAATGGGTACTAGCTTTCAGAAATAGCTGTTGCTAAAAATGCCTGAAAGCTAGATTGCCAAAAATAATGAAACAAATTTTTAAGTCAGCACGTTAAGTTATATATTACAGGACTTACGCACACAGTATGTAAAACAAAAATACAAGCAAACAAAAATCTACCTTGTTTAACCGACAATTCTATATTACTTCCGACAGAAATGTACAAAGCTGTCGGTCACATATTGCTATATAATTCAATATTGAGAAGCGCTATATAGAAATATTTATAAATTAATAGTCAATCAATAGTCATGCAACAATTGCAAAAAAGAAAATAGAAAAATAATTGTTTACCATGTTTATCACATGACCATTAATTGAGCATCATCAGATAGGAAATGAGAAATGATAGACCAATCAAGTAGTAAAAAAAATAAAAAAATTGCTTAGTGGAAAAGCCAGGAAGTTAGTACTTGCATACAAATTCATCTTTTAATTTTCTCTTAAATTGTTGTAACGAAGATAATTTAATTTCTTCCGAAATTGAATTCCATATTTTTGGGCCTCTAAATCTGATATTGAAGAGTCCATAATTTGTTCTTGCTTTAGACAGATAAAAGCACTGCTTTGCTGCAGCTCTTGTATTGTAATTATATGTACTTTATCAGCTGAGATAAATAAAGTATCCAAAACGGGAGGCAAAAGTTGATTTTGAAACTTAAACATAAAAATTGCAATATTCAGAGTAGCGAGATCGAACAACTTAACAATATTTAATATCTTAAATATAGAACACGAGTTCAAGAACCTTTCTATTTGTAAGCGAGTTATCCTAGCAGCGAGTTATGAGTAGACCAACCGTTTTTATGATTGCCAACTCTTCCATTCGTGAGAGAGCTGTCATAGCAGCGAAATATGAAGAGACCAACAGTGTTTATATCGTCGCTAACTCTCCCATTCGCGAGAGAGCTGTCCTGGCAGCGAAAGACGAAGAGCCCGATATAATGGTAGAAACATTGAAATATGAAAGAAGAAAGTATTTGATAATCCATTCTTATCTAAAGATTATTTAGTTTGGATGAAAATTGGTGGCGAAATTTACAAAAATTTGTCTTGCTTTCCCCGGCTGAACAGAACTGAATGCGTAATTAGTGCATGTATAATTTATGCGAGAATAGACCTTTACCTTGTTAACATTTTGCAGCCAGGCAAATTCCGTCTATACCAGATGTTCTCCATTGTACGTGATTCAACAATGTATATCGCAATAACGAAGCTCTTTTGCGAGCTTTAAAAAGCTTTTCGCTGCCAGAGAAACCGCGTAAACTAGGCAAGCAGTCAAAACTTGACTTAAGATGAAAAGTTGACTGGTTAGATAAGGGTATATAGATTAGAAAAGTAATATCACAATTGTTGTCAAGATATATAGTGCAGGCTAAGTTCTTAATATAGATAAGCGAGATACTTGATGTAATCGGTCACTGAAAAGCCCCAACTGGGAGTGAACTGAATAATGTATGTATATACGTAAAGATGCTGGCGGAGGTATGTAATCTCTGAGTGCACTATAGTTACAGTTGAGTAAAGCCAGCCGGTTTTACTATTATTAGGAGTTTCTCGCCAGCATAAACTTGGTTACATATCTTAATATATAAGCAGATAACCGCAAATACTGTTTGTAATGGTTTTGCAGAACCCCGTTTTATGCGTTAAATTTAACAAGTTTCTTCTGAAACGTCTTTTAAAAGACAATGCTTATATTGAAGAGGGTGAAAATACTGATTCAGACTAGACTTCCTCAACTACCTTATATAAATAGATATAATATACTCTATGCGGAGTGTAATAATATTTTAATAAAATTGTACACAAGACGTATATTTTCTCTATTTTCAATTGCGCATGCACACGTTAATATAACTGAATGTTTAGTTACAGTATGCTTTACGTATAACTTTTAATGTAAAGTAAAGTTATCCCAGAGGTGGAATATAGACCATAAAATAATAGGCTTTAACATGTCGTTAAAGCCCGTCTCTTACAAGTTCAGTGTAAACGCGTTTGGGCAATGTCGTTAAAGTACAATGTGTTCACCCATGTACAACAAGTAATGAATTCTTAATGACTTTCGCTATTCAATTCCAATTAGTGATATTCAAATTACACGCGGTTAAGCTGTAACACTAACCCACCAACATTGAAATTAAGCGTTGAAACCAAGACAGTTTTATTTCATACTCGCTAAATCCAATTGTTTTAAATCGTCTACACATATTCGAACGGCTTCTCGCACTGTTTCAGTGTCACAAAAATCGCTCACTTTGTAAACTAAAGCCAGGTAAGTCATAATTCTACCAGAATTTGAAAGCTTTGTCTCTTCATATGTTTGACATAAATTTTCAAACACATTATCTCTTACAATAATACATATCATGGAGTTATATGTATGTTCATGCTTTCCTAAAAGCAGTTTTATATAAAACCGTAAAGTATCCTGCGTTAATTCTACGTTATTTTCCTTAAAAACATCCAGAATTAGCTGTTCTGCCATCTTGAAACAAAATGGCGAACTGTCGGAAAGCTCTCGTTGTTTTAACGTCGTCGGAATGAATCTAATTATAAATGCTCATTAATATGCATAACTCGTACTCGGAATTGTTCGGATTATCCTCGGAAATGAATTAATTATAAACCTCATTAATATTCAGATCATTAACATAATTAACTCATGAATTATGCAGGATAACTCGTTAAATTTTACGCATAAAACGGCCATTAAGCCCGAGCTTATACTACTCGTGACTAAATTTTAAATATTTAACCTGCAACTTATAAAGCAGGCTGTTTAACATGTTTTTTTATGTTATTATAACAAGTATTCAAAACAAATTTGAAGTCGATACAATCATTCCGTCGGGAGTTAAGAAGGTTTGAATATTTCTTATTGCTGACGTCTCACAGAATATGGACATGTGCATTGAAAATAACTGGAACGCTACTTCCGGCCGGCGGAAATGTTAAGCCAAACTTGAAAGTTATTCCCGGTCTTTTCACGCAAGTGAAGAACGCGCAAGAAATCGGTAATACAGACATGCATTCCTGAAATCCGGCTTAAAATTGGCAATAACCGGCTTAAAATGTGTGTCAAAGAGAGAGCTCTTTTGTTGACTTTTGGCTTGGATGTTTTGTGAATATTCTTCTTTTTCCACATTGATTTGAAACTCTGTTTATCAAGCCAATTTCACAGAGATAAACTGATGGAGAACTGTTTTGCCCTTTTGGGGATCATCAACACAGTGTCGCCATTGACGAGTCTTCACATTCAATAGTTTATATACTACCAAAGACAATGTTGTGCATGTCAATTGTTGTGCCTTTAAGCTATATAGTAGCCAAGTTGCGACTGTTTTAATAGTTAATTAGTATATAGTGCGTCCAACCATCGTCCATTGCAATCTTACGTTCTGGCTACTCAACCATCGTCCATTCGCGAAGAATCACCGTTGGGAAAACGGGATTTTAAAGCAAAGTCTGAGAACGTACAGTATGCAACAAACATTCGTTTTGCAGAAATTTCGGGGAAAAATAAAAAGCCCAAAAACATGTCGGAAGATTTTTAACAGTAAAGAACAAAATGGAAACACACAAAATATGACATGAAGACTGGTAAATTGTTAACCTCACTTTATTAATCATTTAACTTAAATAATTGAAATTAGTTAGAGAGTTAGGGAGTTCACCATATTTTGAAATGTCCCGCTTGACTAGAAATGTTGTACCTTTACAGTGTAACAACGGTAAAGCACCGCTCACAAAGTTTCAATGCGGAATTTACATTTGCGTTTTGCATTCAAACGTGTTAACTCATATAGGACTTTGAAACAGTGTCAGATTCTCCACAACCAATTCAATATACAGACTCTATATAATGGGGTAAATTTTGGTTGATTAGCGTATAAACTAATGTTCGAAGTTTTTATAGAGTAGACAGTTTATATTGTCGGCATTTGTTACCATCAACCTTGTCCTCAGGCGCTTTGAGAGGAATAAAGAAAAAATCGCGCTTTGCTACTATATAGAGTGCAGTGGCTAAGCTGATTGCGCGAGGGGGGGTGCTTGGGAAAGACGCGACGGGAAAGGGAAGCGCCGGGTAGCAAATGTCCGAAAGGTAACGAATCTTGGCCGATCCGATATCTGAAGAATCCTTTCCATCGCTTGATTTGAGGGGCTTTTTCAGTCCTTTTGTCTCTGAAGAGTTATTATTGATGACAGAATGGATGATACAGACCATTCTCTTCACGAAGGTCCGTCTACAAGTACATTTTATGTGTATATTTAATCATGATTTATACTGATGCATCCATCATCCATGGATGATCTGGAGAAATGGCTGCAAGAAATGGCTGCAAGAAAGGTAATATTTTGTAAATATCGGTGCCTATAGTGTGACAATGTGTTTTTTGTTTAATTGTTGTCGCTTTTGTAATATCCTATAGTATCACGTGGGGAACACGTGTAATAGGGAAGCAAGTAAAGCAACATGTGAGATAGAGAGTAGGAAATAAATGATGTTCAAAAAGAATACTACAATGGCGACGAGGATCTGAAAAACAAACAACAACAACAACCCAGCTCAAGATCTTACTAAACTCAGAAAGGTCAGTGCATGTATGTACTCATATCAATAAATACCAAAGAACATACGCTTGGTGTTTACACGTGGCCAGAAAACAGGCAAACAAAACGCTTTTAAACTCCCAATTCAACGGCTAAAAACAGCCTAAAACACAACAAAACATGGCAACAGCCCTGCCAACATTTCCTTCCTTCGATCCCAACGCGGACCAGGGAGCACCCGGCGTCAGATTTAAGAAATATATCTCTCGTTTTCGAAACTTGATCGTCGCAACCGACATCGATGATCCCAAACGTCAAAAAGCCCTCTTATTACACTACATCGGTGAAGAGGTCAATGATATCTTTGAAACACTAACAGTCAGTGAACCGGCTGAAGGAGAGACAGTTTTAGACGTCGCAATTAAAGCACTGTCGGAATACTTTACACCGAAACAAAACCCTGTATTCGAAGACTATAAATTTCGCAACGCCAAACAAACACACGACGAAGCTCTTATGACATACTATACACGACTCAAACAACTTTCACTCACCTGTGAATTTCACGACGCCGATCGAGAAATCAAGTCTCAGATTGTCCAACACGGCCGATCGCAACGACTTCGACGAAAAGCGTTAACCGACCCAACTATAACCCTGGGAAAACTTCTAGAAATGGGTAAAGCGATGGAGTTAGCCGACTCGCAAGCAGCGAACTTAGAGCGTACAGAGAACGTCAGCCATTTCACAACCGGAAGTAGCAAGAACCACAACATCCGCCCCGATAAAGCACGCGGTCAATTCCAACCCCGGAGCCCAGGCACCACCGGAAGATGTCGCAATTGTGGAGGCACATACCCGCACGAAGGCGGAAAAACTGCTTGCCCTGCATATGGAAAAGAATGTCGATCTTGGGAAGCTTAACCACTTTCAGTCCGTATGTCTCCAAGACAGATATCGCGCAAACCCCACCAAACCAAGTCAGCGACGTTACCCACAAAGATCCGAACGCCAGGACGTCCGAGCGATGAACAAGGCAGAAGAACGTTACCACAGCGACGACAGTGACGAAGTTGGAGTGTTCCGCATCAACATCAACAACATGACTTCGGATCGAAACAAACACCCATTGTTTGACGTCACCATCGAGGGAACACCGCTGACCATAATGGCAGACTCGGGTTCCAGTATCAACATCCTCGATGAACAAGATTACAGCAAGCTTTCCCCGACCGCGTTTGGAGAAAACACGCATCAAAGTTTATCCTTACCAGACGGAATACCTCTACCCGTCCTCGGACAATTTACCTCCATCATTGCGTCGGAAACAGTCAACCGTACAGAGACATTCTACGTTGTGAAAGGAACCAGTGGATCATTGCTCAGCTGGCGCACCTCTACCGACCTGGAACTACTCAAAGTCGTAAAGCCCATTAAACACCAAGACATTCCTACCGTCGACCAGCTCACCACCCAGTATCAGGACTTGTTCCAAGGACTCGGCAAGTTGAAAGATTACCAGGTTCACCTTCACATTGACAAAGGTGTACCACCAGTTGCCCAACCACACAGACGTGTGCCGTTCCATGTACGCAAACAACGAGGAACAGTTGAGTCAGGATGAAGAACTGGATGTAATCGAACGCATCGAGGGTCCAACCCCCTGGGTATCGCCCATTGTCGTGGCACCAAAGCCCAAATCACCCGGAAAGGTTCGCGTATGTGTTGACATGCGTCGTGCAAATACCGCGGTCCAGCGTGAACGCCATATCACCCCAACAATCAAGGAAATCGTCGGCGATTTGAATGGTGCAACCGTTTTTAGCAAGCTTGACCTCAACCAGGGTTACAACCAACTAGAACTAGCCCCCGAGTCCAGATACATCACCACCTTCAGCACCCACCTTGGGCTTATGCGCTACAAACGACTCAATTTTGGAATATCTAGCGCTGCAGAAATCTTTCAAAACGCCATCCGCGAGAGTCTGGACGGCATCCCGGGCGCAATCAACATCAGTGACGACATACTCGTTTTTGGCAAGACCCAGAAGGAACACGATCAAGCACTTGCAGCAGTATTCCAGCGCCTTCGCGAACGAGGTCTGACCTTGAACAAACTCAAGTGCGAGTATAGCAAGAACAGCCTTGAGTTCTTCGGCTATGTTTTTGGGGCAGAAGGCATGGCCCCGGACCCAACGAAAGTCCAAGATATCTTAAACCTCAAAGCCCCAAGGTCAGTCACCGAAGTCCGTAGCCTGCTAGGCATGACCAACTATTGTGCACGATTCATCGAGGGATACGCCACAATTACCGAGCCGCTGCGAGCTCTCACCCACAAGAACCATACTTGGGAGTGGACTGACAAGCAGGACCATGCCCTGGCTCAACTCAAGAATGTGTTGGCCAATGCACCTGTCACAGCGTACTTCAACCCTGAGAAAACAACTGAAATTTCCGTTGATGCGAGCCCAGTCGGCCTGGGTGCCATCTTAGCACAAGTCGACCCCACAACCGAAGTCACTCGTATCATTGCGTATGCCAGCCGCTCTCTGACAACCACCGAGCAACGCTACAGTCAGACAGAGCGCGAAGCCCTCGCCGTAGTATGGGCATGTGAACACTTCCACCTCTACATTTACGGCAAGCCAGTCAATATCTACACAGATCACAACCCCTGGTTGCCATATATGGCAACGCAAACTCGAAACCACCTGCTCGTATCGAAAGATGGGCACTCAGACTTCAACCGTACCAGACGACCGTGCATTACCGAAAGGGAGAAGAAAATCCTGCAGACTACATGTCTAGGCACCCTTCCAATCACCCTGAACCCTGCAGCAGACAGGAAAAGTCGCAGAGGAATACATCAACTACATTGCCACAACTTCAACACCAACAGCACTCACCTCAGCATGATCGCAGAGGCCACAGGGCGTGACCCAACCTCCGTGCTGTCATGGACGCAGTTCAATCAGGCAAGTGGTACGAGCTAGCCAAACACCCAAAGGTCGATACTGACACATTTCGCACATACGAACGCCTTAAAGATGAATTAACCGTTGGGACAACAATCCAAGTGATCATTCGCGGAACGAAATTAGTGATTCCAAACAAGTTACAACGTCGCGTCGTGGACTTGGCTCACGAAGGTCACCAAGGCATTACCAAAACCAAATCCCTACTACGAGAGAAGGTATGGTTTCCTGGAATTAACAAAATGGTCGAAGAACGAGTAAAATCCTGCCTCGCATGCCAAGTTGCAACCCCAGAGGCGGCACGTGAGCCGTTACAAATGTCTCCTCTGCCCGATCAAGCATGGGAAGAGATAAGCGTAGACTTTGCTGAACTCTCAACGGGGGACTACCTCCTGGTGCTTTCTGATGACTACTCACGTTACCCAATCGTTGAAGTAATTCGTTCATTGGCAGCCCAAACTGTAATTCCTAAACTCCAGCATATCTTTTCACAATTCGGCATTCCAGGAGTTCTGAAATCTGACAACGGTCCGCCGTTCAACTCCGAAGCCTTCGCAACCTTCGCCGATAACCTGGGATTTACCCACCGAAAGATCACCCTTATTGGCCAAGGGCTAATGGCGAAGTAGAGCGCTTCATGAGGACGGTAAAGAAGATCGTGAAGATTGCAATTACACAGCAGAAACCATGGCGTGAAGAACTAACCAATTTCCTTCGGAACTTCAGAGCCACACCCCATAGCTCAACTGGAAAGGCCCCAGCCACAGCCTTCTTCAATCGCCAAATACGAACGAAGCTACCTGAGGTGCACACCGATACACGAGACCCGGCGAAGATCCAACAGACGGATCAGAAAGCCAAAAGAAAGATGAAGGAGTATGCTGACTCGAAAGCATACGTCAAGCCATCGAGAATACAATCTGGTGACACCGTTGTTCTAAAGCGTGACCACTCATATCGAAAGTCGCAAACCCCGTATGAACCAAAGCCATACAAAGTAATCAGCTGCAAAGGCTCGATGATTACCGCCAAGCGAGGAGAAAAGACGGTGACCAGAAACTCGTCATTCTTCAAGCTCGTCAGACAGCAAGATGAACCAACCGAAGAGAACTCAACCGACGGAGAATATGATAACCTCGTTGATACGGATGATGAAGCTGACAACGCTGCACAAGCTGAAGAACAGACGCAAGAAGCTCACCGTTATCCACAACGTGTTCGAGCACCACCGAGACATCTAGCAGATTATGCGTAGCACTGAACTTGTCGGACTGTGTCTGTATTAAGACCTGCATGCATGTATATTACGAGTCACATAGAGTGAACTTTATATGACGAACACTTAGTTGACATTTGATTCCAAATTGTGTTATTTTACTAGTTATGTTTAGTGTGACTTTGATAGGTCTCTAAATCCCAGTAAGGGAGGGATGTAATATCCTATAGTATCACGTGGGGAACACGTGTAATAGGGAAGCAAGTAAAGCAACATGTGAGATAGAGAGTAGGAAATAAATGATGTTCAAAAAGAATACTACAGCTTTGATTTGACTTTGCAATCTCTGCCTGCTTACTTTACAATATTCAACATTGTGATACAAAATTGTTTTGATAGCATCCTGATCCTGCCATCCTCAAGTTCTAGTACATGATGAATCAAACATATCTTTCCCTGCAGCAGAGTAAAAACCCAAACAATTTTCAGGTATTAAGAATAAAAATATATATTGAAGCGCATGTTTATACATGGATATAATAGACTGACCGTAGTAGCAGGGCTAGCATGAAAAGGGTCTCAGGGTCAGAAAAAAGAGAAATAGTCCGTGTTTACATGAGCTAGAGTTGCTGCTAGAGTTCCTGACAATGCTTGTTTGCTGATGTATAACTATATCAAAATGGTGTGGTTATATTATAACTCCTTTAAAGGACATTGGCAACGAAAATTTTTATTCCTTATATTTATAGAGCATGCCTACGGAATACTTAATTTCATACTTTCCCTTGTCCATCGCATTTAGTTGTTGAGAAAATTTGTGACAAAGTTCAACAGTCGTCCGCCATTTTGAAAAAAACGGCGTATGCTAATTTATGCATGAAGACATTAAATGACGTCATTAGATGGGTTGACACAATTTCTCTAATATAAACTCTACAGTGTATTACCACACGCAGTAAACGTTGCGGCAAAATAGACGGCAGAAAGGTTTTAACAAGTGTGTAACATGTTTGTGCCACTACTTTTGATACTATTTCTTCCAATTCCGTGTAAAATAGACGCATAAATTCGAATATCACATAGGAAATCCTTATGCAATATTATGCCATTATTGTCTATACCCCTGAATGTCTCGCTGGATAAATGCATAAAAATTACTCAAATTGCAAAACAATCAAATCTCTATCAGCACGTTCAGTTACCAGTTCCAATTATTATTGAAAATACAACAGTAAATAAAATTGTCACAATGTAGTCTATACTAATACTAACTATTAAACCTAAGTAGCTGGCGCAATTATATATACATTCAAAATACACAAGAATAAAGGCCTAAAAATTTGGATAGTTCATCATTGAGATTTGAACTACTCCTTTTATACTTTCAATGCAGTTGGACAGTGTAGTATAAAGAAGCGCTATTACATAAAACAAACTCCAAATAGCACGCTGTATTCGTATTCAAGGTATATTATTGATTGTTGTAGAGTATATCGCTTCATCGCTTGTATTGACATAGTGCAAATTTAATACAACTACAGTCATTTTGAAAAGCGAAGAGAATACCGATATGTCAGTTAATAGCAAGTCTTCAGTGCGGCAACGCATTAAATTATTAATTTCTATTTTAATGATCAGTTATTCCCTGCCCAATATTTCTTTAAAATTGAAAAAAATGCGCGTCTTGACTTTTCGTAAAAAAGAGTATAACAAAAGAACTAAAAGATCTAAAAATATTAGAGTTCTCACTTCTATAATTGATATAGTGTATTTGTGTATTGACGCAATTAAGAACTATAGTTACTGAATTACTGTAATGGGAATCGCTACATTTTTGGCAATATTTTTACCAGCTTCATCATGTATAATTCACCAAACTATTTAGCCACACATATGAAACTGAAATAGTCTGGCTTTTTTCTATAAACTAGCTAGATATACTAAATAATGTACTATATTGACAGCTTCATATTTCCCGTCAAAACAATAGAAGCTCAAAACTTCATAATCTGAATCGCGTGAATAACTTATTCTTTAATAATCATTAGAACTTGAATACAGATTGTTTTCAAAAGAATATTACTTGTATCCAATAATTCTGCACCAGATTTATTTTTCAGTAACATTCAAGGCTTTAGCTTAGCTCCAGATAAGGTCAAGGTGCTCAAAATCGCTGGTTGACAATTCGTTCAACCTTTCTCGGTGTCTCGAGTTAATATAACATTTCAAACATCTCTTCTCGTGTCTTCGTTTAAAGAATGTATCCTACAACAACAGATGGTTCCTGAAACCTTTTCCAGAGTGTATGGCCATTTACGTTTCTCGTTAAATTTCAATTGACACAAAATACTATAGTATAATAGTAAATACTATAGCTTCAATAATACCCCAATCATTCACAAACGCGTGACACAATTAAACCACTCAAGTTGTAAAATTCGCAATTCCTTTCCTTCTCACACGCTTAACATGGCTTTACCCGATAGTGTAGCATTTTCTTAGTTCTCCTGCCTGGTTGTGAGAATTTTTGTTCATTATAACGCGCAAAAACGACATATTTTTCGTTACCAAAACCTTCACGCAATATAGATCCCTATGTTGTTTTGAAGCGAACCCATCTAATGACGTCACAAAGGTCATTGACCCCAAAGATAATTTTTTGAGAATTTGATCCAAGATGGCGGCCGATGAGCAAATTTATCACATTTTACTTGCACTTTACTCGCAAACAAAAATGTTACAGAAAAAAATAGTAACATTCTCATAGTTAGGTGGTCCAGTAAGATTAAATAAGCCAATAAAAATTTTCGTTGCCAATGTCCTTTAACTATTTTGTCTATAGTGGCCAGGATGATCATCCGCCTCGATGATCCGGCGCACATTGCGTGAAACAGGCTGTAGCGGATACGTTGAGGTAAGCGAAAAACTATAGATTTGCTCTATCTATATGATATCGAGCACTCTTTGACACGCCCATATATATATATTTATCACAAACTTGTGCCTGTATCAGGGCGATAACAGGGTGACATAAAAACGACATGTCACTGATATTGTTTTTTGTCACTGATATCTTTTTTGTCGCTAATATAATAGTAATAATAATATAATTACAATGTTTAGTCATGAGGAGGTCCGCTCACAAAAGTGATTTTCAGCTGAGCCCTGAGCAACAAAAAACTATATATAATACTATTTAACAATTAGATTACGAGCTCAAGATTTCTATGAGGTAATAGTTGATGAGGGCGAAGCCCGAATGAACTATCATCTCATAGAAATCGCGAGCGAATAATCTAATTGTTTTAGTAGAAACCAGCAAGAAAAGAGTATTTCAAAACGTTTTTCATAATTTATTGAAATAAATTCGGTAAAAATCGCGCCGAGGAGATGGCTGTTTCGCTACTCGCTATCTATTGACAATTAGATAGCGAGTAGCGTAGCCAATCAAATTACAGCATTTGCAATAGTATACTAGTATGATTCTACTAAATACTAATATATACTAAGTAATATATACTACCAATAATAATGAAAATATTAATGTTAAAGTTTATAATGTCTTAGTGCGTACCATTACTGCGGTATAGTGTCTTATAGTGACAAATGATTCTTAAGTTTATTTTTAAATGTTGTAAATTGTTCTGTATCCCGGATGTCAATCGGTAGACTGTTCCAGTCGTTAGAAGCATGGTAGCTGAAAGCCTGCTTCCCCCAATTTCTCTTGACGCGCTCCAAATGTAAGTTTTGTTTGTTTCGGGTGTTGTAGCTGTGGATGTCAGACGAGTACTTGAAGTTAAATTTAAAGTCGACATTATTGTTTAAACACTGATGTATGATGAGGCAACGGTGAAAGTGTCTGCGCATTGATAACGGCTGTCAGTCTAACGATTTCAGTGATTCCGAGGCCGGTGACTATAAAAGGCGGAATGACTCTGCGGAATGGCATGCGGAATGAGTTGCGGAATGAAAAATTACATCAAGTACAGTGTAATAAACCGGTTTTTCAATTTTTTTGTTTGTTCAAATATTAATGTTGCATGACTTGAATATGAATGTGATATTAAAATCGTTTGAATGTGATATTAAAATCGTAAGTACTTTAGTATATTAATAATCTTATAAAGGTGAATTTTAAACAATACTAAAATAGGCCTCTGGTGTGCTGTTTTAGTACTATATTTTGTTGTTTAAAAGAAACATAACATCATATCATAATAATATATACTTTGTTTTGCATCACATTTTTGATACAGATAAGGATATGAATAGTCTGTTCAAGACAGTTAGTTGACATGGTATATACAGCAAATTCAAGTAGATTGTCGTTCCAAAAACGTAAATCTTTAAATAGGGTTAGGTTAAGATTAGGATCAACTCTGAGCAAACAAAGGATAATGGCTTATTGATAATTTAGACCCTTACACTTGGAGAATTTGCCTTTGTAGCAGGTACGTTTTCTATCGAAGTCTTCTATATATGCACTAGCTATTGTTACAAGGCAAATTCTAATTCAAATTACAATTCAAAAATGTGATGCAAAACAAAGACGTATAATTATATTATTATTATATGGCAAGTGCTTGTTTTGGTGAATCTCGCAATCTGATTGGTCGCTGACGAGGCAGGATTTTCCCGTATTGCCCAGTATGGAATAAAAGGAGTGTGCGCCGGACATGTCCGGTGCACAACGGTGTTTGTTGGCGCACAAATCGGCGCACAAACGCCTGTTTTGTTCTACTTTGTTACCTATAGATGTATCTTTTTGGCGCACAATTCTCAAAGATGAACGTGTTGCCCACGGGCAATACGCAATTTTTATTGCCCTGCGAAGAAAAGCCGAGTTTTAGACAAGAAAAAGAGCTCAAGAGATCTTTTTAAATACTCCAAAACGGAGAAAATAACAACCACGAATGAAAAAATAAGAAATTGAACTATGGTTAGCATTCTATGATCAAGTTTGGTTTGCTTAAATCGAAAAAAGGTAAATTTTTACAAATTTTTTAGACGCTGCAACTGTAGTCGCTGAGAATTGTTTGTGTTTTGAGCATACGAAGGGCTAAAAAAATAGCTTGTAATAAGCCAGAAGGAATTTTAAACTTTTTTAAACATTTGAAAAAAGTATAACTTTAAAACAGCGACACAGTCTTAGGTATTTTTAGATAATTTCGTAGTCTGCTTTTGTTTATTAATTTAAAGTCTAAAGAGTAAACAAAAAATGACTTATCAAATGAGTTGAACTAGCAGCTTGTTTTCCGAGTTGTTTTCTGCTATTTTCGAAAAACTGTTATTAAATTATTAAATATCTCTATTTCTGTGTTAATATTTTATAAAAAAGTGTTGTATGTAGACAATGTAGTAGTGTTTTACTTAGCCAGATGCATTTGTACGAATGATATTGACATTTTGAAAATGAACCGGCTTTTGGACTTTGACCTTTGCTTTCGCATGACAAATCGGCGAATGTTTTCCACTGTTACAAATAACTACTCAATTAATCAATTGCCATATAATAAACAACTTACTAACCTCGACCGTTCGGGCTGTACGGGAGAATATTAAACCTCGGTCTTGCTGTATTGACCTCGCTATCGCTCGGTCAATACAGCAAGACCTCGGTTTAATATTCTCCCGTACAGCCCTCACTCTCGGTTAGTAAGTAGTTATTATATGATGTTATGTTTCTTTTAAACAACAAAATATAGTTCTAAAACAGCGCACCAGAGGCCTATTTTAGTATTGTTTAAAATTCACCTTTATAAGATTAATATACTATTTTAATATCACACTCAAACGATTTTAATATCACATTCAAGTGATTCAACATTAATATTTGAACATACAATAACAAACTTGATGTAATTTTTCATTCCGCAACTCATTCCGCTTGCCATTCGCATGCCATCCAGTATACCATCATCTCAGCCAACTCGGAATTTATCCAACCTAATAAAATTTAAAATGGGTGGGATTTCCTTGGCGAACTCGTTGAGAGGGTTTTCTATGTGCAGCCTAAATGCAAGATCGTTACGGAATAAATCTGCGGCGTTTGTTGACCTTAGTAGTAATATAGGGGCCGTTCGACCCTTATTTTTGAGGGGGAGCAGAGAGGGAGCAGAGGGGAGCAAGGGGGGAGCACATCATTAAAAATTCAAACATCATTAGCATATGGTACATTAACATACAGGGGGGGAAGCAGCGTCATTAACAGGGGGGAGCAGCGTCATTAACAGGGGGAGCAGCGTCATTAACAGGGGGGGGAGCACGTCATTAAAAATTCATTAACATAAACATAATTAATTATGTATTGACGTCATAATGATATGCAAGGCAAGTTTGGGCAAAACAGTCATTAAGCTGAGCTCAACATTTTCATCACAAAAAGAGTTAATCCTGACGCTTTTTATCACAATAGCTATAGCGTCCCTATAAAGTTCCCAAGCTTTGCGTTCCAAACACAGTCCGTTTCGACAACGAGTAAATAATATATTCTCGTATCTAATATCACCTTATACGAAACGGCTTATATAACTAATATAGCGACGCTTAACCTAGTAAAGTATTATTACCTTATGCGAAATAATAACAAGCAGAGATATAGCTTTCTAAAACGAGAAGATCTTAAGGTTTAATCGGCATAGGTAAGGTCTTATAGAGCAATACAAATATATGTTTGCCAAGCGATTGGAAAAACAGAGTTCTTACAGGGATTTAAACCTTACAAAGTTTAAAGCGTTTTACATGTAGCAGAGTGGGAAAAACAGTGATTTTTAAGCGAGATTTACAAGCATATACAAACATTGTATATAAACATTTAGCGTTTGTTAGGTAATTACGGGCAATTAAGATTTTCTAGCTTAAAAATTTGAATAAATTTAGAATATATTATTATAGGACGGGGAAATATTGTACAATGTACATACAACAGAATTAATTTTTAAAACACATTTATTGATAATAATTTATTTACAGCGTTAGTAAGGTCTGCTCCTAAGAGCATATCGTTTAGGTGTCTTTTGTATCTTTAAAGAGCTCTCATATTTTTTGTCTGTCTTCGGGGGATAATCGTGCAATTGCTAAATCTTAAGTTCTCCAATCTGATATCCTAAAATAATATCCTAAGATATTGTATGATATCCTAAGATACGGCATGATATCCTAAGATACTGTATGATATCCTAAAATGATATCCTAAGATACTGTATGATATCCTAAGATACTGTATGATATCCTAAAATGATATCCTAAGATACTGTATGATATCCTAAGATACTGTATGATATCCTAAAATACTGTATGATATCCTAAAATGATATCCTAAGATACTGTATGATATCCTAAGATACTGTATGATGTCCTAAGATACTGTATGATATCCTAAGATACTGTATGATATCCTAAGATACTGTATGATGTCCTAAGATACTGTATGATATCCTAAAATGATATCCTAAGATACTGTATGATATCCTAAAATGATATCCTAAGATACTGAATGATATCCTAAAATGATATCCTAAGATACTGTATGAAATAAGGAAGATAAAAATAAGGAAGATAAATTCCACTCCTTCCTCTACCTCTTTCTCTATATCCTAAAATGATATCCTAAGATACTGTATGATATCCTAAGATAGTGTATGATATCCTAAGATACTGTATGATATCCTAAAATGATATCCTAAGATACTGTATGATATCCTAAGATACTGTATGATGTCCTAAGATACTGTATGATATCCTAAGATACTGTATGATGTCCTAAGATACTGTATGATATCCTAAAATGATATCCTAAGATACTGCATGATATCCTAAAATGATATCCTAAGATACTGAATGATATCCTAAAATGATATCCTAAGATACTGTATGAAATAAGGAAGATAAAAATAAGGAAGATAAATTGCACTCCTCCCTCTACCTCTTTCTCTAACCCTAACTCTCTAAGTCCAACACTAATTTATTAACTCTAACACTCATGACTCATGACTCATGACTTATGACTCATGACTCATGACTCATGACTCATGACTCATGACTCATGACTCATGACTCATGACTCTGATATCCGATGACTGCGACTCATGACTCACTGACTCCTATGACTCATGACTCATGACTATGACTATGACTAGCTTCTGCATGATGACTTATGACTATGACTATATGACTATATGACTATGACTCATGACTATGATACTCATGACTCATCTAGTCCATGAACTATATCTAGCGATCATATCCTAAAGTGATATGAGTCATACTGATTCATGAAATAATAAATCATAATAAGTCATGAGTCAGTAAGTCATAAGTATAAGTCTAAGTCATTCAAAGACAACAGATAAATCTCAGACTATCTCATTTAAGTCGTAAGTCATAAGTCATGGGATAAGTCATAAGTCATGAGTATCAGAGTTTTAGAAGAGTCATTTTAGGAAGTCATCAGAGAGTTAGGTTAAAGTAGAGAACAAGTGTTAGAGTTAATAAATTAGTGTTGGACTTAGAGAGTTAGGGTTAGAGAAAGAGGTAGAGGGAGGAGTGGAATTTATCTTCCTTATTTTTATCTTCCTTATTTCATACAGTATCTTAGGATATCATTTTAGGATATCATTCAGTATCTTAGGATATCATTTTAGGATATCATGCAGTATCTTAGGATATCATTTTAGGATATCATACAGTATCTTAGGACATCATACAGTATCTTAGGATATCATACAGTATCTTAGGACATCATACAGTATCTTAGGATATCATACAGTATCTTAGGATATCATTTTAGGATATCATACAGTATCTTAGGATATCATACAGTATCTTAGGATATCATACAGTATCTTAGGATATCATTTTAGGATATAGAGAAAGAGGTAGAGGGAGGAGTGGAATTTATCTTCCTTATTTTTATCTTCCTTATTTCATACAGTATCTTAGGATATCATTTTAGGATATCATTCAGTATCTTAGGATATCATTTTAGGATATCATACAGTATCTTAGGATATCATTTTAGGATATCATACAGTATCTTAGGACATCATACAGTATCTTAGGATATCATACAGTATCTTAGGATATCATACAGTATCTTAGGACATCATACAGTATCTTAGGATATCATACAGTATCTTAGGATATCATTTTAGGATATCATACAGTATATCAGGATATCATACAGTATCTTAGGATATCATACAGTATCTTAGGATATCATTTTAGGATAGCATACAGTATCTTAGGATATCATACAGTATCTTAGGATATCATTTTAGGATATCATACAGTATCTTAGGATATCATGCCGTATCTTAGGATATCATACAATATCTTAGGATATTATTTTAGGATATCAGATTGGAGAACTTAAGATTTAGCAATTGCACGATTATCCCCCGAAGACAGACAAAAAATATGAGAACTCTTTAAAGATACAAAAGACAAATAAAAACGATATGCTCTTAGGAGCAGACCTTACTAACGCTGTAAAAGAAATTATTATCAATAAATGTGTTTTAAAAATTAATTCTGTGTGTGTTGTATGTACATTGTACAATATTTCCCCGTCCTATTCTAAATTTATTCAAATTTTTAAGCTAGAAAATCTTAATTGCCCGTAATTACCTAACAAACGCTAAATGTTTATATACAATGTTTGTATATGCTTGTAAATCTCTCTTAAAAATCACTGCTTTTCCCACTCTGCTACATCTAAAACGCTTTAAACTTTGTAAGGTTTAAATCCCTGTAAGAACTATGTTTTTCCAATCGCTTGGCAAACATATATTTGTATTGCTCTATAAGACCTTACCTATGCCGATTAAACCTTAAGATCTTCTCGTTTTAGAAAGCTATATCTCTGCTTGTTATTATTTCGCATAAGGTAATAATACTTTACTAGGTTAAGCGTCGCTATATTAGTTATATAAGCCGTTTCGTATAAGGTGATATTAGATACGAGAATATATTATTTACTCGTTGTCGAAACGGACTGTGTTTGGAACGCAAAGCTTGGGAACTTTATAGGGACGCTATAGCTATTGTGATAAAAAGCGTCAGGATTAACTCTTTTTGTGATGAAAATGTTGAGCTCAGCTTAATGACTGTTTTGCCCAAACTTGCCTTGCATATCATCATGACGTCAATACATAATTAATTATGTTTATGTTAATGAATTTTTAATGACGTGCTCCCCCCCCTGTTAATGACGCTGCTCCCCCCTGTTAATGACGCTGCTCCCCCCCTGTATGGTAATGTACCATATGCTAATGATGTTTGAATTTTTAATGATGTGCTCCCCCCTTGCTTCCCCCTGCTCCCCCTCTGCTCCCCCTAAAAAATAAGGGTCGAACGGCCCCTATATTACTACTGACCTTGCTTGCGATGTAAAGGCGGATATATTTACGATCTGCGAGACTTGGTTAACAGTTAATAATTCAGCTGTTCTGAGCGAGCTCAGACCGCCAGGATACAAAACTCTCTGCCATTGCCCACGATTAAACTGGATTGGAGGTGGGACAGCGCTGTTAATTAGGGATGGTATAGATGTTGTCAAGGTATGTTCGGCTGAAAAATCATCATTCGAAGTTTCGGAGTGGCTAGTCGGAGTGGGAGCGGTGCGTTCGCGAGTTGTCGTGATGTATAGACCACCATATTCAGCAGAACACCCTGTATCCATGTCCGTCTTCATTGGCGAGTTTGCGAACTACCTTGAATCAGTCGTCATGTCTAGTGAGCCATTAATAATATCGGGTGATTTTAACATCCATATGGATGCGTCGAATAATCCAGACGCCATTCGCTTTAGGGATCTTCTTGACTCTATGGGTCTAGTCCAACATGTGAAATTACCAACCCACGAAAGAGGTCACACTCTTGATCTTATCATCACACGCCAGTGTGATAACATTGTTGCCACAGAGCCATGGCTAGAAAGATATTTCTCGGATCATGCTGCTGTAATGTGTGAGTTTACGATTGCCCGACCTATGCAGAGGGTTAAGTACGCAGAGTATCGTAAGCTAAAGTCAATTGATATGCAACAGTTTGTTGAGGACATTCGCAATCCTAATCTATGCATTGACCCTCCATCTGACCTTTTTTTTCTTTTTTTCTTTTTTTATTCAACTTCGCCTCAATGGCAGGGAGTATTTGAACAGCGTCAGTGCAATCACTGACGTGGCCCCATTGTTAGTTCCAACTTGGTTTAAGAGGCATCGATCTCATGCAGTGCCACCCGAGCTAGAGCCGAGGAAACCTGATACGCACTGACTGCTAACCGCTTCCGCCACCCGTGCTACCCTATACCTTGATACGCTAGCTGACTGTTATAATACCACTTTATCACCTTTTCTGGATAAACACTGGCTTCGTTCAAAACCAAGAGCAACTACGCCATTCAGGTTATGAACGAAGCAAAACAAAATTATTATAAGCAGTTCATTGATGACAATGGTTATGATCAATCTAAATTATCAGAACTAGTAAACGCCTCCTGAATATGCAGCCAGACAAAGTTCTCCAGCCCTATACAAATGCTCTTACACTTGCAAATGAAATGGGCGAGTTCTTTGTACACAAGAACACTTCAATTAGAGCAAAGCTGTCTGCAGATGATCGGCCTGAAATGGGCGATGTTGGAACTGATGTGTCAAATTCTGACATTACTTCTCTGAATTTTCGCCATTGTCCGAGGAAGATGTATGCAAACTAGCCTTAGCGAATAGGAAATCGTGCGCGCTTGACCCAATTCCATCAACTATTCTATCAGTGTGCCTGGACGAGTTACTCCCAGTGATAACTAAAATGATCAACATATCCTTGGAAACTGGACACTTTGCTAATGACTGGAAGTGTGCCTTAGTACATCCAGCACTCAAGAAATACAATCTTGAAATCATTATTAAGAACTTTCGTCCAGTGAGTAATCTGCAGTTTGCATCTAAGCATACAGAAAAAGCAGTAGCTACTCAAATTCAATGTCATATGGTAAATAATGATTTGATACCTTATTTGCAAAGTGCTTACCGACAAAATCATAGCACTGAAACTGCTTTGATTAAGGTGAAGAACGATTTACTCATGAACATGAATAAGGGTCATGTAACACTTCTTGTATTACTGGATCTGAGTGCTGCCTTCGACACCGTTGACCATGCCTGCGAAGATTGCAGTCACTGTTAGGCTTACGTGTAATGCGCTTTCCTGGATTCAATCCTATCTGGATGGCAGAGCGCAGCGAATTTCGGTTGATGGCACACTCTCTGACAGATTTGCTTTGGAATGTGGTGTTCCACAAAGTTCGTGCTTAGGCCCCCTACTTTTTACGATCTACACCAGCGAACTGTTTGAGATCCTACGTTCGCATCTCCATTCTGCGCATGCATACGTCGATGACACTCAGCTATATATGTCATCCAGACCATCTGATAGCTTCAGTGAAGTCGAAGCTGTCGTTGCGCTGGACAACTGCATCCGCGATGTGCGTGCTTAGATGAAAGAAGACATGCTGTGGTTAAATGATGGCAAGACGGAGTTCCAATTGATTGGCAGTCGTCAACAGTTAGCCAAAGTGTCCATCTACAGCATCAAGGTTGGTGAAGCTGACGTTGCACCTGTGTGGTCTGCAAGGAATCTTGGAACTTGGTTTGACTCCCACATGGACATGTCCAATCATATATCCAAGACCTGCAGCAGCGCGTTCTACTATCTTTACAATATTCGTCATATTAGGAAATACCTCTCAAAAGAGCATACCGAACGGCTGATTCATGCCTTTGTCACGAGCAGATTGGACTATTGTAATGGCCTGTTGTACGGAGTTCCAGAATGTCAGATAAAGAAACTCCAACGTGTAATGAACGCTAGTGCTAGGCTCATTTACTGCGCGCCTAAGTTTTGCCATATTACCCCAATACTTAAGGAGTTGCACTGGTTGCCAGTGCGTGCGCGCATAGAATTTAAAATTTTACTAATTACTTTCAAAGTTATTATACTTGCTGTATATAGGTCAATTTAATTGTATTTATACTATTATAATTAACTAGTTTTTATATCATAGTTGTAATATTGTAATGCGCATATGAATATTTCATAGAATATGCGCAATATAAATTGAAAATATTATTATTATTGTCATTCCGCCTTTTATAGTCACCGCTCCGAGGCTGACGAAAGTGGATGAGCGTCAAGAATGATTTTTGCGGCTTTATTGTGAAGGCTTTGAAGATGATCCATGAGGACGGAGCTGTTTTTATCACCCCATACAAAATCAGCGTAGTTAAAGATCGGCATGACAAGGCTAATGACTAAAGTAAGCCGGGATTCGAGTGTTAAGAGGTGTTTAACTCTTCGAATGACACCAAGGCGTTGATAGACTTTGGTACAAAGTGTTTCAACATGATCTGACCACGATAATGTCTGATTTAAGGTTATACCAAGATATTTAAAAGATTGTACACGATTTAGTGGGCGGTCGTTAATGAGTAGATTTATATCATGTAGTTTGGTAAGTTTGGCATTGCTTCCGAACATCATAAATTTGCATTTAGAAGTGTTAAGAGTTAGGCGGTTAGCAGCAAACCAATGAGATAGGTTCAGAAACATTCCCGCTCAAAACATTCAAGATGGCCGTCGCCTCTGCGAATTTTTTTTCGGTAAGCAATCGAAAACATCCCAAGCAAACGAAAGCATCCCGCCTGCATAATTAATACGTCATTGTTACGACCCGCGAACAGGCTGGTAGGAATTAATAGGAATACTACATATTACTTTAATTTCTTGTAGTAAGTTAATGTAAATAGTATTTTTTGCCCTTCTTTTCAGCAAGCTTGCCTGTGGCGTAGCGTGTTAGGGCGTGCGTTAGCTGGGGCTATACTGTATTGTAGGTTCAAGCCCGTGCCCAACACTTTTTCTTAAATTTTTTTGTTAAGTTTTTTAAGTTTTTTTCTCTCGATAATTTTGACTTTCTAAGACTGGTTAGGGTTAGGAAAGGGGTTAATATTGGGGTTGGGGTTTGTTTATATTTATAAAAACTTTAAATTTGTAGTACAAATCATGCTGGATTGAAAGCCTGTTCGCGGGTCGTAACAATGACGTATTAATTATGCAGGCGGGATGCTTTCGTTTGCTTGGGATGTTTTCGATTGCTTATTACGGAAAAAAAATTCGCGTCGCCTCTGACATTTCAGAATGTGTCAGTAGACTAGTTTATTGCTGAAAATTTAATTCAAATACCAAAATAGGAACGTCAGGGGTAGAATAAGGAAAAACATAATACGGAGGACGTCTTAGAAGTCATAAGACCGGAGGTTATGGACAATTTCAAGGCTTTTCATCAACATACGAAAACCAGACGGAGAGAAGTACGAACCTCTGTCTTTACGGACTTTGGCTGTGAAACTTTCAAGTCGTTGCTGATTTATAACAATAAAATACGAAGCGGTGAAAATTTTATCGGTGGACGACTCGACGAAAGTTGGGAGTTGAAAGTATAGTGGTCTCAAACATTTTATATACATTATTAATCGCGTGAGTTTTTCAAAGACCTCAAATAGCACTCGTCCTTCGGACTCGTGCTATTTTGAGGTCTTTGAAAACTCACTCGTGCATGTTATATCCAAATTGCACTCGAAATCATACTACTGTATTACCTATACAAATTTAACAGATGTTGCTTTTGAAATGCTATACAGGGTGTATCAAAAAAACTGCAAATACCATAATTTGTATGCACGAGATCATACATTAGAATTTCAATGGCTGTGCAAATAATTACGCTTCTGGGATTTGAAAATACGTTTCCACGTGCAGTACTATCAAAATAAGCACACAAAGTGAATTAAAATTAGTTCGATTACGAATGGCTCAGCTAACAACAGAGCAAAGAGTATTTCTTGTTTTAAAGTACGCCCAAACTCAAAACTCGACAGCAGTCATTCGTAAACTGAGCCATTCGTAATCGAACTCATAAGTTTAATTCACTTTGTGTGCTTGTTTTGATACCCCTGGGAAACGTATTTTCAAATCCCAGAAGCGTAATTATTTGCACAGCCATTGAAATTCTAATGTATGATCTCGTGCATACAAATTATGGTATTTGCAGTTTTTTTGATACACCCTGTATATTAATATTGTACAAGAGATGTTGTGGATATATATAGAAGTTGTCCCTAACAATAACAAAAGCCATTCTTGTCAAAATGTTTATACATAGCACAAATTCATTACAATTTGAGTATCAGAAATGACGGTCTACAGGTACACTGCTGTCAAATCGCAGTGTGTGTATACAAATCACAGTCTGTAGTTCGTTCGAAAAAATGCACAAATTTCTCAAATACTTGAAGCCCTGCTTGAATAAACACTTATGGCTTATGCGCATACGCCGGCTCTTCTTAGCTGCACCGTAGTTTACATGATTCAGATTCGTTTTGCAAATTCCATTCGACGGAAATCTTTGGGGAATATTGTTCTATGTTGTGGATCAGATAAAAACGGATCGTAATACACTTTATGTAACTTCATTGACGTTGTCTCATTAAACTGATGATTTCTAGCAAAGAGAATAAGGCTTGGATTGACTGCATCTAGTTGTGGGAAATCAGAGCGGAAACTACTTGTGACGATAAATTTACCGTATGCACAACTAATCGTATCAAATTGCTGCCGAAAGTAAGTCGGATAAAACGTCTAACGGAAGATTAAAACTATAGCTATGCATGGTATGTAAACAGAAATTCGTTAAGTTTACAAGAACTAATTCTCCTTCGCTAAGCTTTACGATGATCAAATGTTTAATAATGATGTTTATACTTACGAGTTTTAACTTCTTTAGTAGTTTTTATGACCAATCAGTTTTCAAGCTAGAAGATACAATATGTAATACTGACAGTTGAACGCGCATGAACTTATGAGTTAAATATATTCGGAATCTCCCTCTCCTGTCCTATTAAACAGCATGTGTCCAGAAAATTTGTTAAGGAATTTATTCTTAGTTTATCATTTTTCTGTTTTTATTGCCAATTAGGTGAATCAAGATGCATATTTTAATTCAACAGCACACCTTCATCCTAAACTGTTTTGACTAAAAGAATGTAGGATTTTGCTAGTGTTTAAATTATCGCATAAAAAAACGGATCAAATTATCGCATTGTTGTCAACCATGACCAGCTCATTCATATTCAAAATAGCTATAGCCTATTTCATAGTGCAGTCGTGTGTAAAATTATACTTTGTTGTTGTTTAAGGTGGCTCCCTACAATTTTTTTGAAATGTGGAAAATTAACGATTTAGATCAAAGCTTTTGAATAATTTCTACTTGTTACAAAACAAAAATCCTGTGACTTATATTGAGCAACATTCTAAAAGCTGAAAATTGTTCACAAAAATGACGTCATTACCGTTGCTATGGTAACAATGATGTTTCAATATGGCCGACGTTTTGGCTTTTAACGCACTTTACTCTAAAAAACGCCTGGTTACCCCCATTAAAAACCATTACCCCGAGTTTAAAAAGTTCTGTGGAACCAAAAAATATTTATAACGAAAAATCATGTTTATCACTTTTTCAAAAATTTGGCTACACGGAATTTTTTTAACTTGTTCAGATAATCTATTGTACTAGACGAAAATGTTTTATGAAATAAAAAATGAGGGTTCCCAGGCATTTAAAGCTAATCAGAATGAAAAGAAGAAGTATTTACAAAGTGGTAATAAAAATATTGAATTATTGTTAAGTGTTCGTAAGAAATTTATCGAATTAACACGTTAGTAAAATTTCTTGGTGTTTACGAATTATGTTCATGGACGAATGTGGCTTAAAATAGCCCTAGATCCATTACAATACTATGGAACGCGTAGATGTGTGTATTATATTCAGTGAGCGTATTATGACCGATTCATGGTAGTGCACGGATTGTTTTCGAATAGTCAGGTAATTTAATTTACCCATAGTTTACCCAATCACTTTATAGTAGACAGTACAGATAATTAAGATGGTACAGATCTTACTAACTGTATAGTCTATATTCAGATGGCCCGTCAATATAAAACAGATCGCTAGGCATTTAAGGTGGCTACCTACAGTTAGTACGCCACCCTCGTGTCACACACGTGGGATCTTCGTGACCCGGTTTTGAAACAAGCCACGGGAAGTTATTTTCGGAGAAATCTCTGCGAAGAAACCGCAACTTTTTCATTATAATCGTAAATCTTTGAAATTTAAACAGTACGTAAGTTGTTAACCAGTTTCTAAACTTTCTTTTAGTGTGTTTTTACCTATATACGTTCAGTATTATCTTTTATAATGTTCAAAATCTTTGACTTGTTGCATTGACTAAAAATTCTGAATTGATTATATTTTATACTCTCTTCAAGACAGTCTAGAACTATCAAAGTAATATAATTATTTGAAGCAATTGAAGTTTGAAACTTATGTTACTCCTGCTTTTCAACTCAATTCACAATTAGTGTTTGAACTGCTAAACTAGTTACTAGTACATAAAACTAATGGTTTTGAGTAGGTTTACATGCACATCGAGGGACGGAAGTAATTAGTATTCAATCATGATAGTGAGAAATGACGTCATACAACAACATGGGAAGTAATTAGTATGCAAGCAGTCATAGTAAAAAATGACGTCATTAGGGTGTGCGCACTTATCATGTCGCGCAACAATTGTTGCGCTACATGAATATTAATGAGTTGTGACGGATGTGCGCACTTAGGGGGTGTGCGCACTTATTATGTTGCGCAACAATTGTCGCGCAACACATGAACATTAATGAGTTGTGAAATTTTACGTTTTGAACAAATTTTATTTTTAATAATATAATGTATTTATTAGGAAAGGTACTATAACTTTTAAGTGTTTGTATATAAATATAGTTCCCTTATCAAAAGTGTTTTGTTTAATGTTCATCGATCCTCTTTAGAGATGTTGTTATATGCTTCGACCTCGACTTTTGCACAATGTTGTTTCGTATTAAATTACACACAACAATTTAGATGTTTCTCTTAATAAGTTTTGGCTTTATTGTTCGATTGTCATGGTTTCTTTAACAAAGGCTCGGACCGTATTAGAACGTTTGACCGAGTTTAATCATCGCTTTCTGCGTCATCGTCTTCCTCATCAAAATCGTAATCCTTTAAAAGTCTTTTTATAAGAAACTTTCTCTTATCAATAGCTGCTTCTAAAGCTTCTTCTGGACCAAAGTCATCATTTTCCACAAACACATCAGTAGATTACCCCCCCCCCCCCATTCACTAACCAAAGGGATGCCGACAATGACGTCATACCGCCAATGACGTAATGACCGGAAATACCCGCCCACATTCGGAATTAATGATGTACGTTCATGAATTAATTACCCGCCCACATTTGGAATTAATGATGTACGTTCATGAATTAATTACCCGCCCACATGAATTATTAAGTATGCACGTTCAACTACGTGTATCCGGTTTTAATGAAGATGACGTAATGACATGTTTAGTTATATTTAGTGTGCGTTTCAAATGTACTATACATGCCTATAAAAAACGAAAATTGATACCCCCACATGAAATACTTTGATAATCACGCATTTATCAAGCCAATAGTGCTTTCCCACTGCCTAAGTTTTATGAAACATCGAGCTGGCTGAGAAGCGTACAATACACAAAAAAAGGCTCTTTTAAGAGCTACCAAATATACTAAAAGAATTAAACGAAACATTCGTTTCATGTTTACATATTTATAGTATGCACTGATCACATTTCGCTGAATATCAATACCTTTCGTATGAAATTCTTCGATAATCACACATCTATCAAGCCAATAGTCGTTTTTCACTGCTCAAGTTTTAGTATAACGCACTTATCTGTGAGATAGGAAGACTTCTGATCTTACTCACACTAATGAGAACACAACACTAAGGCTATATATGCAGAGGCTGGTGCTCGCGAAGTTGAAAATTGATACCCCCACATGAAATACTTTGATAATCACGCATTTATCAAGCCAATAGTGATTTCCCACTGACTAAGTTTTATTACTAGCTTACTAGCTTAGCTGTGAGATACAAAGGATTTGAATAATTTTTGACAGCTAATTGGAATATAAAATAATGATTTCCGACTTAGCAGCATGAGTCTAAGTAAAACATTTTGATCTATGCACACATATTTTGTTAGTCAGAAACTCATCCTCAAAATATACACCTAGTTAGCACTGATAAGACCTTTTTATTATGACACTACACAATCGTCTCTCTCTCCTTTTGCGATAAAAATGTGGACATGTTTGTGAGGCACTTATTGCTGTGTTTACTATAGATGCTTACTGATGTTTACTTTCGCATGCTGTGTTCAATGAGCCGTGCGCGAATAAATTTAGGTTGATCTATGCACACATATTTTATTAGTCATTGACACTACTCAGTTCACGAATCCTTTAAGCGTGATATCGCCACATTGTACAAGTTTTTCTAGCTGTACCATTCCTTTTGCATAGCGCACACATCCTTCTTGAATTCCATCGTCTTCGCATTAAGTTCGCATTTTTCTCATGCGTCTTCGCATTAAGACCTTTGTGGCCCTATGCGCCTTCGCATTTTGCTTCGCATTCTTCGCATTTTGCTCATGCGTCTTCGCATTAAGGCCCGGCCCGTCGTGGCTCGAAGGCCCGGAATATCTCAGCCTAGCTGACACTTATAGTCTTAAGTTCGCATTCTGTTTATGCGTCTTCGCATTAAGGCCATTGTGGCCCTATGCACCTTCGCATTTTGCTCATGCGTCTTCGCATTAAGTTCGCATTTTTCTCATGCGTCTTCGCATTAAGTTCGCATTTTGCTCATGCGTCTTCGCATTTACTTCGCATTCTGTTCATGCGTCTTCGCATTCTGCTCATGCGCCTTCGCATTCCGCCCATGCGCCTTCGCATTAAGGCCCTTTGTGTCCCGAAAGCCCGATTGATAGCAAGGCTTGCGTCCTTCCTACGGGAGAAGCAACTTTGTGAGCGTATCCGTGTGTAATGTTCGCACACCTCAATAACAAACAAATTTTAAAAAAATTCGCAAATAATTTGTTCTTTTTTTTTTCTCAATACAAAAATGGTTTAACATTAGTTTAGGCAAAAAAAATAATATATACAAAAAATGTTCAATTGGAATCTTCGTCGTTGTTAGAGCAGCGTCTTTCACTCACCAGCTTTTCAAAAGGAAATTTCCTCTTTTCAATAGCAGCAGCCAAAGCTTCGTCAGGATCGAAATCGTCGTCGTCAATGAGTGCATCTCTGGTTTTCATGATTTTCCGCTGTATTGGATCCCTTTTTAACGCCCTCATCCAAACCATTCGTTCTAAATAGGCTTTTTGAAGTTCTTCTCGTAGTCTCAATAAATACAGTGGGCTAGCTTTCGCTAGAGCATCTTCCTCATTAAAACCTTTGTCTCCGAATTCTTGCAATAATTCTTCGCACTCCGGAATCAACTTTTCTTGTGCGATACCTATTAGTGTCCCCCATGGATCCAATTCATATCAACTGTCTCGTCATTCTCACTGCTTTCCTCGGCGTTCTCACTGCTTTCATCGTCACCTGTTTCATCATCATGTGATGAGGTTGATACATACTCATCCGATTCTGTATAGCGGGATCTCTTTCGGGGAATTTCATCATCTGTGATCACTTTATCATATACTGGCTTATTTTCGTATTCCATCACGGAGTCTTCGTTAAAACTATGAGTGTTTGCGTATGCGCAATGGCTCGCTTTGTGTCGCCTGACATTATAATTAGATGAAAACCGTTTTAGACATCTATCACACTGATAAGAACCCATAGTCTACTGCAACCAAGGAATGAAACGAAAGTCAAGAGTGGCTAGTTATATAGTCGATAAACGCATGGTTCGCTTGTGGGACAATTCAGGCGAACTAGTTTGAACGCGATTCAGACAGTATGCATGTGCATTCTGTTCATGCGTCTTCGCATTCTGCTCATGCGTCTTCGCATTCTGCTCATGCGTCTTCAGCCTTGTTATCAATCGGGCTTCCGGGACTCAAAAGGCCTTAATGCGAAGACGCATGAGTAGAGTGCGAAGACGCATGAGCAGAATACGAAGACGCATGAACAGAATGTACATGCATACTGTCTGAATCGCGTTCAAACTAGTTCGCCTGAATTGTCCCACAAGCGAACCATGCGTTTATCGACTATATAACTAGCCACTCTTGACTTTCGTTTCATTCCTTGGGTGTAGTAGACTATGGGTTCTTATCAGTGTGATAGATGTCTAAAACGGTTTTCATCTAATTATAATGTCAGGCGACACAAAGCGAGCCATTGCGCATACGCAAACACTCATAGTTTTAACGAAGACTCCGTGATGGAATACGAAAATAAGCCAGTATATGATAAAGTGATCACAGATGATGAAATTCCCCGAAAGAGATCCCGCTATACAGAATCGGATGAGTATGTATCAACCTCATCACATGATGATGAAACAGGTGACGATGAAAGCAGTGAGAACGCCGAGGAAAGCAGTGAGAATGACGAGACAGTTGATATGAATTGGATCCATGGGGGACACTAATAGGTATCGCACAAGAAAAGTTGATTCCGGAGTGCGAAGAATTATTGCAAGAATTCGGAGACAAAGGTTTTAATGAGGAAGATGCTCTAGCGAAAGCTAGCCCACTGTATTTATTGAGACTACGAGAAGAACTTCAAAAAGCCTATTTAGAACGAATGGTTTGGATGAGGGCGTTAAAAAGGGATCCAATACAGCGGAAAATAATGAAAACCAGAGATGCACTCATTGACGACGACGATTTCGATCCTGACGAAGCTTTGGCTGCTGCTATTGAAAAGAGGAAATTTCCTTTTGAAAAGCTGGTGAGTGAAAGACGCTGCTCTAACAACGACGAAGATTCCAATTGAACATTTTTTGTATATATTATTTTTTTTGCCTAAACTAATGTTAAACCATTTTTGTTTGTTATTGAGGTGTGCGAACATTACACACGGATACGCTCACAAAGTTGCTTCTCCCGTAGGAAGGACGCAAGCCTTGCTATCAATCGGGCTTTCGGGACACAAAGGGCCTTAATGCGAAGGCGCATGGGCGGAATGCGAAGGCGCATGAGCAGAATGCGAAGACGCATGAACAGAATGCGAAGTAAATGCGAAGACGCATGAGCAAAATGCGAACTTAATGCGAAGACGCATGAGAAAAATGCGAACTTAATGCGAAGACGCATGAGCAAAATGCGAAGGTGCATAGGGCCACAATGGCCTTAATGCGAAGACGCATAAACAGAATGCGAACTTAAGACTATAAGTGTCAGCTAGGCTGAGATATTCCGGGCCTTCGAGCCACGACGGGCCTTAATGCGAAGACGCATGAGCAAAATGCGAAGAATGCGAAGCAAAATGCGAAGGCGCATAGGGCCACAAAGGTCTTAATGCGAAGACGCATGAGAAAAATGCGAACTTAATGCGAAGAAATACGAAGGCGATGGAATTCAAGAAGGATGTGTGCGCTATGCAAAAGGAATGGTACAGCTAGAAAAACTTGTACAATGTGGCGATATTCCGCTTAAAGGATTCGTGAACTGAGTAGTGTCAATGACTAATAAAATATGTGTGCATAGATCAACCTAAATTTATTCGCGCACGGCTCATTGAACACAGCATGCCAAAGTAAACATCAGTAAGCATCTATAGTAAACATCGCTATAGCACGTCAAAAAATCAGCAATAAGTGCCTCACAAACATGTCCACATTTTTATCGCAAAAGGAGAGAGACGATTGTGTAGTGTCATAATAAAAAGGTCTTATCAGTGCTAACTAGGTGTATATTTTGAGGATGAGTTTCTGACTAACAAAATATGTGTGCATAGATCAAAATGTTTTACTTAGACTCATGCTGCTAAGTCGGAAATCATTATTTTATATTCCAATTAGCTGTCAAAAATTATTCAAATCCTTTGTATCTCACAGCTAAGCTAGTAAGCTAGTAATAAAACTTAGTCAGTGGGAAATCACTATTGGCTTGATAAATGCGTGATTATCAAAGTATTTCATGTGGGGGTATCCAATTTTCAACTTCGCGAGCACCAGCCTCTGCATATATAGCCTTAGTGTTGTGTTCTCATTAGTGTGAGTAAGATCAGAAGTCTTCTCACTCAGAATAGTGCGTTATACTAAAATTTGAGCACTGGAAAATGACTATTGGTTTGATAAATGAGTGATTATCGAAGAATTTCATACGAAAAGTATTGTTATTCAGCGAAATGTGATCAGTGCATATTATAAATATGTAAACATGAAACGAATGTTTCGTTTAATTATTTTAATATATTTGGTAGCTCTTAAAAGAGCCGTTTTTTTTGTGTATTGTACGCTTCTCAGCCAGCTCGATGTTTCATAAAACTTAGGCAGTGGGAAAGCACTATTGGCTTGATAAATGCGTGATTATCAAAGTATTTCATGTGGGGGTATCAATTTTCGTTTTTTATAGGCATGTATAGTACATTTGAAACGCACACTAAATATAACTAAACATGTCATTACGTCATCTTCATTAAAACCGGATACACGTAGTTGAACGTGCATACTTAATAATTCATGTGGGCGGGTAATTAATTCATGAACGTACATCATTAATTCCAAATGTGGGCGGGTAATTAATTCATGAACGTACATCATTAATTCCGAATGTGGGCGGGTATTTCCGGTCATTACGTCATTGGCGGTATGACGTCATTGTCGGCATCCCTTTGGTTAGTGAATGGGGGGGGGTAATCTACTCACATCCTTTGTCTTCATCATTTTCCTCTGTATTGGATCTTTCTTTAGTTGTTTCATCCGCAGGAGACGTTGCATATAAATATTTTCAAGTTCCTTCTGGAGTTCAGGCTTGGTGTAAGCTTTGTCGGTAGAAGATTGCTCATCAAGACCGCTGTTTATAAGGCTCTCTTTCATTTCCTCAAAAGCTGTATTACTTCTTTGCTTTGCTTCTTCCATCATTGGTATCCAAGGATCCATTTCTTCTGCTTCTTCAGTTTCTGACTCATTTTCTACTGTCATCGACGTGTTAGACTTTTCAATTGAAGTTGTCGAAACATCGTCTTCGGAATCCATTATCTGACTTTCTGTTTCTGACATATCTCTCTCTTGATCCCGTAGTGGACAATACTCCTTTTCGTGTCTACGTAGATTGAAACCACGGTTAAATTGCTTTCCGCAAAATTTGCAACTCATTCCGCTAGCACTGACTGTCCAGAAATGACTTGTTATTGAGCAGCACGTTACTTTTATGAGCACATGCTTCTTTGCTTACTTACAATGAGCACTCGGTTACTGCGCATGCGCAATGCTCATCTGGTCATCGCACCATTTTGGACCACCCCCTATACACCCTTGGAAGTATGACATCCACGAAATCCCCTGGGCCAGACAAAATACCAAATATAATTTTGAAGTCCTTTGCCTTTGAATTTGCTCCGATCATCACGGATATTTATAACTCATCTATGAAACAAGGTGTCTTCCCGGAGATCTGTTGTTGTGCCTGTCCCGAAGGTTCTCCCCCCTTCAAATATCGAGGATGATTTACGCCCAATTTCATCGACCTCGCAAATTGCAAAGATCATGGAGGGATGTACCTTAGACAATCTGTTTCCTAAAGTGGTAAATAAAATGGACCCTAAACAATTTGCCCTGCCTAAGAAATCGACAACTCATGCTCTAGTGTATCTCCTACATTCAATTTTGGCCGCCTTTGAGAGAGGTTCCTGCAGTGCCCGGCTGTTTTTTTTCTGGTTTCCAAAAGGGATTCGACTTAGTAGATCACAATGTTATTGTCCACGAGCTTACTAATCTTGGAGTACACCCAGTGACTATTCTGTGGATTAAAGCTTTCCTCTCCAACCGAGAACAATGTGTGAGGGTTGGAAATTCAAATTCATCTTGGAAGAAAACGAACGGTGGTTTGCCCCAAGGTACAAAATTAGGTCCATTACTGTTTGCTGTTCTTGTAAATTCACTACTTAAAGATTGGCCTGGCAGAATAAAATTTGTCGATGACTTCTCTGCTCTTGAGATTGTACCGCGATACTCACCAAGTTTAATGCCATTAGTGGTTAACGATATTTCGGATTTTGCCAATGATCGAGGAATGAAATTAAACCCAAAAAAGTGCAAGCAGATGTTGATAAGCTTCTTTAAATATGGAGCACCAGGCACAAATCAACAAATTACTGTTGCTGGTAACCCGGTTGAAACTGCATCTTGTTTTAAACTTCTTGGCGTATGGTTATCAAATGACTTGCTGTGGAATATCCACGTAGATAAAGTCTTGAAGAAAGCAAACTCCCGTCTATACGCCTTGCGTTTATTAAAGAGGGCTGGTTTACAGCCGTCAGACATCATTCAAATTTATTGCTCATTCATCAAATCCAGAATTGAATACACGTCTCCAGCTTGGTCGTCAATATCTAAAACCTCGTCGGACCTCCTTGAGTCAGTACAAAAAAGGGCCCTAAGGATTGTTTATCCAGATTTATCCTACGATGCGGCCTTGGAAATCTCCAACCTCCAACGGCTGAGCACACGAAGAGACGTGTCGTGTAGGAAATTTATTGAATCCTTGCGTCGTGAAAACTCAGCTGTAAACCCCTTAACTAAAGTGATGGAAATTCGTCCGAGGTCCTCCACTCATGATTACATCCTCCGGAACGAACTGTCGAATGCGAATCAGAACCCTCCATTAATGTCTGAACGTTTCAAAAACTTTGTTACCATAAAATATTATTAGTATTATTATATCAGTAGTTATTATGTCATTATATATTTATATATTCATAAATTATATAAGTACACATATATATCTTTTAATCTAATAATTATACTTTTCATTTTAACTTAATTAGTCTTATATCTAACAATTTTAAGCTTTCCATGTAATTCAGTTGTTAAACTGCAATATGGTTTTATTAAACAGATTGATTGATTGATCTATGCAATCGGGCCACCGAGTATGTGTTTTGTGCATGTAAAATAACTGTGAAGTGCTCGGTTACTGCGCATGCGCAATGCTCATTTGCTCATCGCACCATTTTGAACCACGCCCTATACACCCTTGGAAGTATGACATCTACGCCATCGGGCCACCGAGCATGTGAGATGAGCATTGCGCATGCACAGTAACCGAGCACTCTCGCAGTTATTGTACATGCTCAAAACACATGCTCGGTGGCCCGATTGCATAGATGTCATACTTCCAAGGGTGTATAGGGGGTGATCCAAAATGATGCGATGACCAGATGAGCATTGCGCATGCGCAGTAACCGAGTGCTTATTGAGCGCAAAGAACCATGTGCTCATAAACGTACCGTGCTGCTCAATAACAAGTCATTTCTGGACAGTCAGTGCTAGCGGAATGAGTTGCAAATTTTGCGGAAAGCAATTTAACCGTGGTTTCAATCTACGTAGACACGAAAAGGAGTATTGTCCACTACGGGATCAAGAGAGAGATATGTCAGAAACAGAAAGTCAGATAATGGATTCCGAAGACGATGTTTCGACAACTTCAACTGAAAAGTCTAACACTTCGATGACAGTAGAAAATGAGTCAGAAACTGAAGAAGCAGAAGAAATGGATCCTTGGATACCAATAATAGAAGAAGCAAAGCAAAGAAGTAATACAGCTTTTGAGCGGGTCTTGATGAGCAATCTGCTACAGACAAAGCTTACACCAATATTCTGCCTGAACTCCAGAAGGAACTTGAAAATATTTATATGCAACGTCTCCTGTGGTTAAAACAACTAAAAAAGATCCAATACATAGGAAAATAATGAAGACAAAGGATGTGTTTGTGGAAAACGATGACTTTGGTCCAGAAGAAGCTCTAGAAGCAGCTATTGATAAGAGAAAGTTTCTTATAAAAAGACTTTTAAAGGATTACGATTTTGATGAGGAAGACGATGACGCAGAAAGCGATGATTAAACTCGGTCAAACGTTCTAATACGGTCCGAGCCTTTGTTAAAGAAACCATGACAATCGAACATATAACAACATCTCTAAAAGGATCGATGAACATTAAACAAAACACTTTTGATAAGGGAACTATATTTATATACAAACACTTAAAAGTTATAGTACCTTTCCTAATAAATACGTTATATTCTTTCAAAGTTTTAAAAATAAAATTTGTTCAAAAAATAAAAAAAAATTTCACAACTCATTAATTTTCATGTGTTGCGCGACAATTGTTGCGCAACATAATAAGTGCGCACTCCCCCTAAGTGCGCACATCCGTCACAACTCATTAATATTCATGTAGCGCAACAATTGTTGCGCAACATGATAAGTGCGCACACCCTAATGACGTCATTTTTTACTATGACTGCTTGCATACTAATTACTTCCCATGTTGTTGTATGACGTCATTTCTCACTATGATGATTGAATACTAATTACTTCCGTCCCTGGATGTGCATGTAAACGTACTGTTTTGAATGCTTTTGAAAGTTTTCACACCGATATTAACAACAAAAACAAATTGAAGAGACATTGGGTTAAAAGTATTTTCATTTCTTTATTGGTTATATATAAATCTTCTATTTCCATTTCAAACAAGTAAAGAATATTTGGCACAACCGAAAAAGTCGGAATGAAAATACACAACAAAGAACCGAGCATAAAACTACACACGTAAACGTTTCGTTTTGTTTTATTTCGTGTTGTTCACGCACAGGCGGCCCGATTTCAGGGTAAATGATCAGGAGTTGCGGGTTTTTAATGGCTTTTATATAACAAATTTTATACTCAACCAAAACTATTCTAAAAACATTCCGAAATTAATCAAATAACTACACTTTAACAATAAAATATAGTTGACATGATAGTATAATGCCTTTACATTCTTACTCCATGAGCTCATTTAGAGCTGTTTATGCAACCTTTTCTGTGGCCTATATGTTGTGTCAACTTGTGTGTTGCTCGTCATATGTATATAAAAGGTAAAGGCTATTTACTCGCGGCCCTATCGCATCGCCTTCAAAGTCAAATATCTCCGCTTAAACTTGCCGTACGGCAAAAAAATTCGATCAAATCTTTTCACAAAGGTTTCTCTTTCTAACGAATATGATTTTATCATAACTCGGACAAATTTAGAGACGAACGGAGCCAAAATCTCTCTCAAGTTCGGCTATGTTCATAATACTTCGAACTGTTCGGGCATGATCGTGGACGTGACGTAAACAACTGGTAAACAATACCGTCTTACACTGGGTGGGACAGCAGTCAAATTCGTCGCTACTCGGCAATTTGACTGCTCTCCCACCCGCGTAAGGCGGTATTGTTTACCAGTTGTTTACGTCACACAACTTGTGTGTTGCTCGTCATATGTATATAAAAAGGCTAATCGTGTTAGTCGCGACGCATCGCCTTCAAAGTCAAATATCTCCGCTCAAACTTGTCGTACGGCAAAAACATTCGATCAAATCTTTTCATAAAGGTTTCTCTTTCTAACGAATATGGTTTTATCATAACTCCGCAAATGATTTAACGGAGCCAAAATCTCTTCGGCTATGTTCATAATACTTCAAACTGTTCGGGCATGATCGTGGACGTGACGTAAACAACTGGTAAACAATACCGTCTTACACGGGGTGAGACAGCAGTCAAATTCGTCGCTACTCGGCAATTTGACTGCTCTCCCACCCGCGTAAGGCGGTATTGTTTGCCAGTTGTTTATGTCACGTCCACGATCATGCCCGAACAGTTCGAAGTATTATGAACATAGCCGAAATTGAGAGAGATTTTGGCTCCGTTCGTCGCTAAATTTGCCCGAGTTATGATAAAACCATATTCTTTAGAAAGAGAAACCTTTGTGAAAAGATTTGATCGAATTTTTTTTGCCGTACGACAAGTTTGAGCGGAGATATTTGACTTTGAAGGCGATGCGATCGGGCCGCGAGTAATTAGCCTTTACCTTTTATATACATATGACGAGCAACACACAAGTTGACACAACATATAGGTCACAGAAAAGGTTGCATAAACCGCTCTAAGTGAGCTCATGGAATAATTAAAAGAATGTAAAGGCATTATACTATGATGTCAACTATATTTTATTGTTAAAGTGTAGTTATTTGATTAATTTAAGAATGCTTTTAGAATAGTTTTGCTTGAGTATAAAATTTGTTTATAAAAGCCGTTAAAAACCCGCAACTCCTGATCATTCACCCTGAAATTGGGCCGCCTGTGGTTCACGCTTTATGATTACAAACATGCGCAAAATGCGATCATGTCGAGTCGATTTTTATGACATCAGCAACTTCAACTGGACTTTCGAGCTGTTTTACTCGTGATTCCTTCGGTGAATTGTTTAACAAGGGGAGAGGAAAAACATATCCAAATTTTAAATAGGTTTCTCTGCCATCGAAATTCCAAAATATCTCGAAAACGTATTTGTAAACTACCCCTCAAAGTTTGATATGTTATTATCCTTTGTGGACAATAAATCTTCCAAAAAAAAATCAGAAAATCCCGAAGGAAAAAAATGATATTGTCGATTCAATCTGAAATTAGATTATATAAGCGCAAAATATAAGACATCATGGTTGCCATAGCAACACTAACACAAATCTTGATTGTCCATAAATGAACAGCCTAAAGGCTGATTTCCATTCAGTGCAAAATGTCGCGCGATCGACCTTTTACGATCGTTTTCTTTGAATTATGAGCCCTCGACCGGATCCGTTCCAGTCGAATGCTCATAATTGAAAAGAAAATGATTGCAAAAAGTCGATCGCGCGACTTTTTGCACTGAGTAGAAATCAGCCTTAAGACCTCTTTACATTCCTGGAAATGCTCATATTTCCCTGTCGTAAATGTATCCAAAATAAATTTGGTTGAAAGCAAAAGTTACTGAAAAGTACCCAGAACCTTTACAGAACTGTAGGGAGCCACCTTAAGTGAGAAATATTGAAATTATTAAATTAAAAATTATAGGTATAAGACTATCTGCATTGAAGATCTGCACATGTATGTGCACAATGAATATGTTCCTTAAATAGTAAGACCGAAAAACGTTTATGGACCTGCAAGAGACCAGTTCTTGGTACTTGTAGATTCCGTCTTTACATCTTTATATGTTTTAACAGCATGAAAAACTTATATACTCATAAGCTCTGCTCTGGCATTCAGGTATACGTATCCTAATTTAATCAGTAAGACATTTCAAGACAATGATAAAAATAGAGTTTCATTTATTTTGAGAAGAAAGCGGGCTAGCTTCCTGATCAATGACGAAAAAGTACCTGCGTATCTGAAAATCTTGTCTGCTGGAGAACACAAAGGGCCTACTGGAGTAAATGCCGTATAGTAGCTATATATAGTTAAAATACCCTGAGACAGCTTTTGCCTGATGATAGTAGGACTTCTCTTTGAGCAATACTACAGCAGGAATATCAGAGAGGCTAGAGAAACCTGCCATGCAGAAAACCGGGGTGGGGCCAAGGCAACAGCTTCCGCACAAAGCTTTTATCTCACAAGTTCCCAATTGGAGTGTTGGTAACACGAAAAACAGAGCTGACTATCAAGCTTTTCTTTTTCAATTATTTATTTATTTATTCTTTATTAATTTGAATATATACATTTGTTCACTCAAGTATCTCAAACCATATTTTTCGCTAAATGTTCACTTGGTGAATCAGGCATTAATAGCGAGCTTAAGCAAGCGACGTTTTTGTCAACACGGACGTCAGATTGCCGAGGGAGGACTGGATTAAAAATTGTGTTTGTATCAGTTTGTGGTAATCTTCAACACATATGACAAAACATAAGATTTTTAAAGTTTTTTGCTTCCTTACACGAGCGCTATGATGCAAAATGCTGCCAAAATTAGATATACCAATTTTCGGGTGACGTCCGTATTGACAAAAACGTCGCTTGCTTAAGTTCACTAATAGCGAGCTTAAGCAAGCGACGTTTTTGTCAACACGGACGTCAGATTGCCGAGGGAGGACTGGATTAAAAATTGTGTTTGTATCAGTTTGTGGTAATCTTCAACACATATGACAAAACATAAGATTTTTAAAGTTTTTTGCTTCCTTACACGAGCGCTATGATGCAAAATGCTGCCAAAATTAGATATACCAATTTTCGGGTGACGTCCGTATTGACAAAAACGTCGCTTGCTTAAGTTCACTAATATAATGTCTGAAACTAGCTTCTTTTAATGCCGTCCAGGGATAATAACCATGGTGTCGATCGAACATGAGTAGTGCCCAAATTGTAAAGATATAGATTATATTTTGTAATAGGTCTAAGAGCAATTGTTAGTATATATCGGGTGTCCCAAAAAACTTACGGTGTTTGATTTAGTGAGCATAAAAACTACAACACTTATTTCACTCAAATAAGTTTTATTGTATTCAAAAGGAGCGAACTTCAATTATGATGGTACATAACACCAGAATTGTGATGCAATATTGACCGAGATATAAATGTTTGAAGTTGGGGTACGTCTTTGAAATTAGTGAGAAAACGAGTATTGTCAATTTCAATGGAGTTAACTTTAACTTCGGATTATTTCCTAGTAGATTTATTACTTTGTTAAGTCTTTTGTAACCCTTGGGTATAAAATGGAATAATAATACACATTGACAGAAAATGTAGTTGAAAATATTGAAGACTCACAGCTTCGTGAGGCAATTGTTTTGGCATGTGAAACTTGGGATGAAGATCTGATCCACAATTCCTTTGATGGCATGGCTTCCAGAGCAAGACGATGTATTCATGCTCAAATAACGTTGTACATGCGTTTTTTTTATATGTTTGATTTGGTCGTTTTAGGCTAATTTTTGGCAATTTCAAAAATGCTTATTCAACTGCAAACATCTGTAGCTCGGTTAATGTTGCATCAAAATTCAAATGTTATATACCAGAATTTAGGCTGTAGTTTTTGCGCTGCATTAAATCAAACACCGTAAGTTTTTTTGGGACACCAGGTGGAACAATATAACAATAAATGTAGCCCTATTGATTGAAGAAAAACTGGTTTAGAACTTTAGCTCTCTGTAGTGATAGTATATTGAAGGAAATATAATATAATTACAGCTAGACAGATATTAAAGTGCAAAATGTTCGTGATATATGACTATGACCTTATCTCCGTTTTTATGAATCAATCAAGCAGATATGTGAGTTAACCCTATAGTCTAGGACCTGTATAGGAATTTGTATGCGCTTCATTTAGCACAGGCAATCTCAACTGTTTTAGGGTAAAATGACCATGGCGGTCAACATGGCATATGTGCCAAAACCTGAATCCGGGACGAAAGTCCTGAAAATGACCCCGCCCTGAAACGGCAGTGCCGACATAGCTCTACCTTCCGAAAAGCAAAAGCGACAGCCTTTCTGAAGTGCTTATAGTGTTTAGAAGGGTTGCTTTTAGGGGTGTTATTGGAAGTATATCTAAGTATAATATTTTACAAGAAAATGACCATGCACCACCCAAGGTCAACTGATAATTATGCAACAAATAACTCATATACCTGGCAGAGATTAAATTTTCTTATTTCCTAAATTTTATCATGGGATGAAAAACTATGCTTAATTTAATATAATTATTGTAGATTTCATAGGGATTGACATTGTTTTGTTTAAATATAACATATTTTATTTCACTTACCCCCCACCAAAACACGATTTCAGCCATATTTTGCCGTCTTGTTTGCTTTTTATCGCCGAGTCTTGCAAGTATCATCCAATTGTTGTACATTTACATAATGATAGATGGCTAAAGAAGATTTCAACCAAGTTTCGTCAAGTTTTGAAGCAGTGCAGTGTATTTTATCTTCGATGTTGTGTCCTTCGATATTTCGTCAAATATGCCGCCATTGTAAGCCTCCGAAGCTTCTCTGCCCGATAAATGCCACTTCTTCGTCTTCATATGTATTTAGATTACAGTATCCAAGAGTACTTCATTGTAGAATAGTCCCAATCGAAAAATTGAAAACATTAGTTGCACTTGAAAGGAAAAAACCTCCCATAACACATTTAGGATCAGAATCAAGAACACAAGTTTAAAAATAATTTGAAAGTCACGCGCAATCTTCGCGAAAACTCCTCGTGGGCTACTTGACAGGGGGGGCAATATTTGACGAAACGTTTGTTCGCCACCACAGAACCCAATTAAATATATTATATTTATTGTATTTTTATGATTTATGATAAAAACAATAGAAAATACGGCAAAAATTTATTGTTTTTATTGATTACAGTACTCTTGGATACTGTAATCTTAATACATATGAAGACGAAGAAGTGGCATTTATCGGGCAGAGAAGCTGCGAGGCTTGCAATGGCGGCATATTTGACGAAATATCGAAGGACACAACATCGAAGATAAAATACACTGCGCTGCTTCAAAACTTGACGAAACTTGGTTGAAATCTTCTTTAGCCATCTATCATTATGTAAAAGTACAACAATTGGATGATACTTGCAAGACTCGGCGATAAAAAGCAAACAAGCCGGCAAAATATGGCTGAAATCGTGTTTTGGTGGGGGGTAAGTGAAATAAAATGTATTATATTTAAACAAAACAATGTCAATCCTTATGAAATCTACAATAATTATATTAAATTAAGAATAATTTTTCATCCCATGATAAAAAATTTTAGGAAATAAGAAAATTTAATCTCTGCAAGGTATATTAGTTATTTCATGCATAATTAGCAGTTGACCTGGGGAGGTGCATGGTCATTTTCTTGTAAAATATTATACTTAGACAAATTGTTCCTTCCAATAACACCCCTAAAAGCAATCCTTCTAAACACTATAAGCACTTCAGAAAGGCTGTCGTTTTTGCTATTCGGAAGGTAGAACTATGTCGGCACCATTGGTCGGCACTGTCGTTTCAGGGCGTGGTCATTTTCAGGACTTTCGTCCCGGATTCAGGTTTTGGTACATATGCCATGTTGACCGCCATGGTCATTTTACCCTAAAACAGTTGAGATTGCCTGTGCTAAATGAAACGCATACAAACTCCTATACAGGTCCTAGACTACTACTATACACTGTTATTTTCAGGGAGTTATTATAACTCTCCTATTACTCCTTTTTAGTGGAGTTAAAATTTTAGAGCTATTTAACTCCATTATTTGGAGTTAGAATAACTCGTTGCAGGAGTTACGCGTATTGGCAAGCTAATTAGTATGCGCGATTACACTGTAAATTAAAAAGGGCTCAAACGACCCAAGAAATTGGGCCAAAACGGTGACCGCAAAATAGATCTTTTTGGGGGATCAAAATGGCACCTATAACAAGGCTAAGGGATGTTTTGGCCCTTTCAGTGTAAGGGTTGTTTCAGCTTTTAGTAGGGGGGCTATTTTGGAAATTCGAGGTGTTAATTTAGCTCCCATTTGTGGTCATAATGGCCCCCAAAAGCGTCGATTCGGCTACTAAGTAAGAGAGTAGTTTCAGCCCTAAGGAAGAGCTGCTTTAGAACCGAAAGAGCTCAGATATAGCTTTTTTGGTGGTGCAGTTTTATGGCACTCAAAGGGTCAATTTGATTCATTTTGGAGCTATTATAGACCAAAAGAAAGGCCAATTTAACCCCTACTTTTTTAATCGGAGCTGCTTTGGCCCTTTCAGAGGAGCGTAGTTTCAACCCCAATGAAGAGGTGCTTTAGAACGGAGAGAGCTGACATACAGTAGCTTTTTTGGTGGTGTCGTTTTATAGCACTCAAAGTGTGGATTTGGCTCCACTTTAGAGGTATTGTATAATGAATCGGGCAAAAAATGTTGAGGTTGATTTGTTCTTGGAACAACTAGCGAAAGCACTACTTAATCAAATTCATAATTAAGTTATTAAAATTCCAAGAAGACCAGGATTAGAATGAGTTATTGTTATATAAGTTGAGAGAAATAATGTTCCAATTTTCAAAGCTAACAAATGGAATTACTATAATATACATAGTATAATATACACCGATTGCATCAATAACATTAACCTGGGCTAGTATATGCCAACATAAACGAAACTGGAAAGTTAGTACTAATATTTATGACAATGCATTAAATAAGGATGTGACTCTTATCGGCAACTGTCCACCATTTTTGGTGTGCGCAGTACTATGGTTTCCAGAAATGACAGCACGCTCTTGGCATTACAGTATTCAATGTTAAAAATGGCATCGAAACAGCAGTTGCTTGTATAATTGAACAGAACTCCTTTCCTTCAATGACGATTGATCCAGCTCACTGCCAATGGCACAATATGTGGTTGCGACACGTTTGAAATGACATCATTTGCATCTTTGGACTCCTACAAACAGCCAAAAATACAATTAGACCTCACATAAACAAACAAATAACGGACGATTGCAGAGGATTAGAACATGTAAGATTATTCCACATATAATTTCACATGTGAAATGATGTGGGAATTTTCCGTAAAGGAAAGGAAATTTCTACTATGTCTATGAAAATAAATCAATACAATATCTGTAACCAGTACAGTAAAATATCTCACCTTCACAATAATAAGTACTTGGTCGGGCTAAGAGGTATTCAGTTTACTCTTTCCCTTAACACGCTTTGATAGGTCCTCGTTAATGACAGAGGGTGAAGTGAACCACATGTTTTTCTTAATAGGTCACCAAATACATGTCACACAAATGTCAAAACAGTTTCAAAATAGTTTTGTACAACTAGAATCAACATTAACACAAAAGTAAAATTATGATAATATTTGTAAATATAAGCCTTATCCAAAAATAAAAGAGCAAAATTATGTAAATATTTCCAAATAAATAAGCCTCCAAAGACCAAAAATAAGCCTTCTCCAAAACTAAACCCCTCCAATAACATTCATTATTCTGAATTAACACACAGAAGGGAAGGTTTCTTTAGGTCCTTAAGTGTAATTAATTTTGAAATCTTACTAAACAGTATACCAAAGCTATAAGCATCTGTAGCAGCACATGGAGTATACATCCCATCATATTGCGCAGGATCAATATCCTGATAGTTACGTTCTGAAATTCCCTTCTTTTACCTGGAATCTTCTTTACCACACAATCAGGGACGTGGCGACCGGTGGTGCGTTGGGGGGGGTGACGCCCCCCGAATAATTCTAAATATTAAAAGGTTGGTCAAAAAATGGTTTGTTGTTGGTAAAAAATATTGAGAAATTATGCGTTGAGACTATGCGCTTGAAATTATAAAACGTGCAACGCAAGTACAATAATTCTAAATATTAAAGAGTTGGTCAGAACATTTGTTGTTGGTTAAAATATATGAGAAACAATATGTTCTAATTTTCAAATATTATGCGCTCCTGAGTACGTAAGCAGTTGGTCAATAGACTAGTGCAGAATTACTGGAGTGTAGCATACACGCATTTCCTCAACATCATTCTTTGATCCCTTCTAAAAAATGCTTGCATTTGAAAAATTTACAAAAATCAAGGACAATAAAGGCAATTGAAAGCAGTTTGGGCTTGTTTGGGACAGTTACGAATAAATTTCATGGTTAAATTGAAATTGCTAAACATTCTTGTTAGCAAATGTAACATTTATAACCCTTTCAGAGTCGAAGTGATATTTGTGTAGTTCAAATGAACGTTAGAAGCGCCTTAGCACAGGGCCCTTTTTAATTACCCCGCTATAAAGCTTGGTCCGTTTAGATGGAATATATAAAAAATTGTCTCTGAAAATGCAGGAAATCAAGCCACAGAGACTCAAGAATACGAAAATTTTCTAGAGGAGGACCCCCAGACTCCCCGCAATGTTCGCGAATCTTCAATATACCAGGTTTGTTAGGTCCATTTTCGTTGATGCCCCCCCCCCTAACCATTTCTTGAAAAAGGCCCGCCCTGGCTTAGAGAGTCCCTTTCACATCCGATCATACAACTATTCAGGTTTTTATGAATTCTTTCATTTCCCCCTATAATTTTGATACAAAAGTTTGTATATAGAAAGACAACAAAGTTGGTCATTTTAATCGGAAAAGTTGGTCATAATGATATGATACCCCCCAATCGTGATTCGTTCGCCACGTCCCTGCACACAATCACTAATATAATTAGCCTTATTCAAATCTTTTTTTTTTGGCTCCAACTGCATAACAGAGCCCTAGGTAACCATAATGTTATCTGACTTAATGTCACAAAGGATATTAATATCCATTAAAATTAAAGTAAATAAAAAAGTCATCACAACGCTTGTGCAGTACATCCGACCAATTAATTTGAACAAGAGAAATAGGAGGAATACCCTTCACCAATGAAAATACAGTACAACATTTTGAATCAGTCTGACCACAAAATGCCATTAATAAGTACTTTAGGAAGAATATCAAGGGCAACACCAAACACAACGATTCATACGTTTTTGCTGCAAAAGGCATGCGCAGATTCACCAGAAACATGTAACCTGATGAGTTTACTGTACATACACCAAAACAAACCTTTCCTAGAATGACACCTTCCCATTCGTCCCAGGACTTAGCTGATCTCTTCTTACAGTTTTTATATTTTTTAAGGGTTTTGTAGATGGAAAATTATTGAGTGTAAATTATATACATTTATTAGACCTAACCAGGAACAGCTGCGAAAAATGCAACTCTAGGTCCCTGGCAGGAATCGAATCTGCGGCCCTGCGATTATTCCTTTTATATTTTTAGACTTTTCGTTATTCAAATTTGAAACTAGATTAAGATTGGCAGCCTTTCATTTTGTCATCTTAAGAGAATGTAGTGCTGCACGACAGTTTTAGTTTTCTCTGAATCTCATTCGTCAGCTTATCATTTTCACATTTTAAATGTAAAGCAGATATCTTTAGGCTATTAATTGCCTCTTTCCTCTCTCGTCTTAAACTAAAAGTTTTTCCTTCTTCTGTAGCCTTTGTCTTTTCTTTCTATTTCTCCCCCATCTTTTTCCCCATGCAGGTTCGTGTGTGTTCTATGTTTGAAAAATATCAGTAATCATATTTCTAATATGTACAGTTCTGTTCCTACACAACATTTCCGCACCCACGCAAGTAGCAGTGGCGTGCTGGCAGGGGGGACCGGGGGGCGATGGCCCCTCCAGCGAAGAATTTTTAGGGGGCGCCAAAACATAAATGGGGCGCCGAAATTGCACAAAATCGCACAAAAGCGCTAGTCTAAATTGGAATTTTGTCAGATCCGATGAGCCAACGAGATAAAAAGAGTTTGGGGTTGTTAATGATTGATACAGTGTTTTTTATCTGATAAAAAGTTATCCGATAAATATTAGTGATTTCCGATAAGTCAGGTTTTCTTGGCAATGTTTACTATCGCAATATCGCATTACTTACTACCGCACTGCCCAAGCACTGTTCAAAGGGCTAGTATGTGCGCTTAATTTGAGTTCTGTTATTCGGAATACGACTTATACCAGGATTAAAAATTAACCACTATGTGGTTAATATACCTACAACTACAAGCATTACTGTCCAGCCTGTAATATTTCAAAGGATTTAAATTGTTCATTGTGAAATGTGAAGTGATTTAGAGGGGGCGCCAAATTTCCAGCTGGCCTCCCCTGGCGAACATAAGCCAGCACGCCACTGGTAAGTAGCTTAACCGCCTAACCAGCGGAAAATTAAATATTCAAAATGGCGTCGCGTGCGCACGGTAGTAATTAGTATACAAGCCGCCATATTGGAAAGTGACGTACCCTCTGAGGTTGCGTAACCTAGAGGTTGTGCAACCTGGAAGTGACGTTTGAACTATGTTTGAACCGAGTATTAGTATTCACGCGTCACGTTTGGAAGTAAGAATAATAATGAGGAGACGTAACGTAAAGCGTTGCGTAACATAAAGCGTTGCGTAACATAAAGCGTTGCGTAACATAAAACGTTGCGTAACATCCATACCGAGAGTATACACTGAGGATATAGATGCTTCTCGGTATATTGTTCACGGCTTTCACAGAGAGAACATTGTTGGATATATTTCTTGTGAAAAGACTGGCTTTGATATATTGTTCACAGAGAAAACTTTACTGGACTGCTTTGAATTTTAAAAGACCTGATTTTAAAAGTAAATACCTATACGTCTGTTAATTTATGTAAACTTTCTTGGTCGTGGTAGACAGTAAATGAACTTAAAACACTTTTTGTTTAGACATGGATACGAAAATATCCGAGTGCCAAACGATTGCGGAACTCGCTGAGCTGAAAAACCAACATGTGTTGAGTGAAGCGGAACAACGCCCTGTGTTTGAAACGGAAGAGAGTAAGGAAGAAAGAGCTGAAGAGCAAAAAGAACCGAGGGAATCATCGCGTAAACGTCTAATTGCAATGGCAAAGAAAAGAGGTATCATCTATGCGAGCAACATGAGTAAAAAACAACTCCGCCGTGTAATATCTCTAAACGAGCAAGACTCTGCCATACTGTGTCTCCCTGAAGTTGAGAATAGTAGAAACAATTATAGGGAGAATCACCGCGAAGAAGCTTGCGAGACGTCTAGACAATGGAGACTAAAAAACCCAGAAAAGTCAGCTGCTCATTGGACTAAATACAAAGACCTAACCGAGATCGGTCTGTTAAACTGGGGTGTTAGGAAGCGTGATAGAGTGCCAGGAGAGTGCTGGAAAACAACAACATCAAAACCTCCCAACGCGACGGAATAAGCCTAGAGCAAAATAGGGCCATTCAGAACATGAACATTAATTAATTTCAGAACATTAATTACAATTTTCAGAACATTATTCTGTTTAGATTAATATATGTTTGTATTTTATGGTTATAAATAAATAAACACGTTGTTTACTTTCTGTATTCATTCTGTCTTTGACTGTGCAGTATGGAAGTGATTTTGGATGAGCTTCAGAAAAATAACGTTGACATTGATATGAGAACGTTATCGCATCATATAAATGTTTGTCTTGAACATCACGAAACACTGTATACGTATGAACGAATGGCGACGCGTGTTAATGCCTGCGATCTAACTATGTTTTTTCACGAAACGAATGTTATCAATTTTGGTCGTGCCATAGCTTACCTAACATTGGTTTATGTGATGAATGACTCTTGCTCCGAGCACGTTACGCGTAGAGCTGTACAGTTGGTTGCTACACCTCTTAAAAGCTTTGATTTCACAAAGTTTAAGATCAAAGAAAGTTTTGTCAGCAAAATAATTTCTTTCGCTAAACGCATATTTTCGCTATAAAGTACAGGGGCCTGTGAAATAAAACTTATTATGTTGTTTGCTTGTGGACACGATGGATGTGAGATTTAAAACACTTGCAAATTTTTATATTTGTGGACAAAGCCAGAGTGGGAAATCGTATTTGGTTCGTTCTATGCTACAGTACATAATTTAGAAGAATTGTTTTATCCTGTTCCAACCAAAGTGATATACTGTTATGGCGAATATCAAAAAGAATTTGACGACTTATCTAACGTTGAATTGATGGGAGGTTTTCCGAGCGATTTATACGATATGAGCGACGGGTGTGAAAACTCTCTAGTCATACTGGATGATTCGATGTCTCAATGCTCTAATGATCAACGCATGTCGGATCTATTTACTCGTGGTTCTCATCATCGAGGCATATCTGTATTGTACCTGACGCAAAACCTATTTCCACCTGGTAAATTGTCACGAACGATCAGTTTAAATTCCCACTATATGATGATATTCCGAAACCCGCGCGATTCGCTTGGTATTGCAACCTTGGCGCGTCAAATGTATCCAAGAGACACGAATTACCTATTAGAATCATTTAACGATGCTACAACAAGACCATATGGATATTTATTGATTGATTGTCATCAGCTGACACCAGAAAACGTACGTCTTAGAACCAACATTCTGCCCGGGGAAAGACAAATTGTTTACATGAAACGTACTTAAGCTACGCGTGTCACCTAAAACCATCATTTCCGTCATGTCGAAGCACATGAAAGGAAGTCTGCCTTATCTTAAAGTCATGATGAAATGTAAACCTAAATTGCGGAAAATGCTCGTCGAACACGTTCCAACAGATGTCATTACGGCTATTTGTGAGTGTTCACTGAATTTACTTAAAGGCGTTATCCCACTAACACCTCGTCAAAAGCGACGTTTGGTGCGCTACAAGACACATCTCCGTGCCATAGCAAATAAAAAAGTGTCAAGAAAACAAAAGAAGAAACACCTTAATCAGAAAGGTGGAAATTTATTGACAGCTCTCTAGCCACCGGTTCTAAGTATACTTGGAAGTTTGTTGGTAAAATGAAGCATACCAAACGAATGGTATTGGTTCCTGAGGATGTGTTGCATAGATACGAACAGAAACAAAGGCTTGAAACGTCACCGCTTATGGCTAACATGATGCATAAAGATACGGCAATGTCAAATATTCTTCAACGTACGGATATGGATGATGCTGAAAAACAAAAACTATACTATGCGAACATGGAACGTTATTTAGATCTAAGACGTCAAAAGGATAGTCAAATACCAACCGTTCGGATAGCACCTAATGCCGAAAACAAAGAAGGGATTTTGCCTGGAGAGAGGGCACAGTTGCTTGATGCGACCATTGTCGACCATATACCTAAAACAATGCGTCCAAGAGCTACAGCACTTTTAAACCGTTTGAAAGCAAGACCGGACGTTATTTCTTGGGATGAATCTGGACAAGTCAACCTGGACGGTGTGAAAATTCCACAATCAAACATATCAGATCTCATCAGCGATGCCTACAGGTTCGAAGGAATTTTTCCGTGCTTTATCAAAGATGAATATGCCTACAGATCTTGTAAGGAATGAGGAAAGATGGAGACAAGCCCAAATGGACAGTTCGTCTGGCGAGGAAGAGGTTCATTACAGCAGTCCGCAACGTGCAAGCCAGCGGGGTACAAGCTCACAGCGTACAACCCCCTTAAAGTATTTGCAAACCTTTCTAAAGAAACGTGAAGAAACAAGTAAACCGGAACAACCTCAAAAACGATGGCTTAGATATTAAATAAACAATATGTAATTGTTTTGAAGTTAATAAATGTTAAAGTCTTTTCCTGTTATTTTTGGCACGGTAATAAGACTCTTCTTACTTGTCATTTTTTGTTTTTTAAAGCGCTAAAGGCATTGTGGGGCTAGAAATCAAAACACACATACATTGAATTTTTTAACATTTATTATAAAATTATTTTTCAAACAGTTTTTTACTAAACTGATTAAGGCCAACATAGGGCTGTTTTAACATAACTTTATAATGAGTTTTAACAAACTGAGACACTTTTGCGTCATTTAACATAGTATCGTTACTAAACAACTGTACGATTTTATTCATGCTTTGTCCGCGTGCTCTATGGAGTGTTAAATTCCCATTCATAAGACTCTAAAAAGTCTCCAAACGAATTCCTGTAGTAATCTGGTGGTTGCCCATAACTGTCGAAAAATTCTCCTTTCTCTTCTGATGGAAAGTAAAAGGCCACCCAATGCGTTCCTGGTTCTGTGCTCGGATCAGTGTTCGCGATAAATCCACAGGGATATTTATCGATCGTCTGAGGTAGCTTATCACTAGGAAACACGCCGCAAAACGTTTTGCTTGTTACAAGGTCTTGTTTTAGTGCACGAGTTATCTGTAATGTGTTCATCTAACCAGAGTAGTCGTAAACGACGTTTCTCTCAGCATCAATTTGAACCAGGTTTTCAAATTCCCCGTAACAGACGAGACTCACAGCTGCTGCCGGTGCGGCAGAGAACTTGATATCAACTGCTAGATTTCCTCGTTGAACAGCATTAAAATGAGGTGACGACCCACACATATCTGGGGGCAGATCGAAAGCATAAACTACATATCCTTTTGGAAATTCTTCTCGTGTTATATCGTTCCCTGTGTTGTAATACATTTTTCCCGTACCAGAAAACAATGTACTGAATGCTTCAACAAATATGGGGTTTTCACCAAAGGAAAGCTGCAGCGGTTTAAACGGCATATCTTCTCCATTCACGGTTATTCCAATAGAGGACACGTTAAAATGTTGAAAGTTGTAACGATTCTTCTTGTATGCGCCATTAAACGCTACGCTATCGACCAATCCAAAGACAAACGATTTCGGTACAAGTCCATTAAATATGTTATCTTTATTCAGGGAGGGATTTCCTGCGGGAACAATGAAACTCTTGCACTCCACGCGACGAATAGGATAGATAGCCGGTCCTTTTTTCAATGCAATTTCATGAGCGACGGAAATGCTTGGACTAACTTTCACCTTGCGTATCTTGAGATAGGCATCGATCAGCTTTACTCTGTAAGCAACATCGTCCTCAGACGCCATCAGACAAAACTCTTTACTACTTCGATTCAGAATAACTTTCAAGTCAACAAAACTTAGGGGGAGACCTTCGGTGAAAAATATGTCGCTGAATATAGGTCCAGTCATTTCAATAGTTCCACTTGTCTTGCTGAATTCATATCTTGCTTTAAGACCAAGGTTGGCTCCGGCACCTGCCATTGTAGGATCGGCAACGTCCATTTTCCCTCCCGTGTCTTTATAAAACATAGAGCTGGTAATTTGTGACTTTTTCGCTGACGGATTACAATTGAGGAGGGTTTCCAGATATGCACGGTACTCGTAAGTTCCAGTGGCTTGTGTCACTTGCTTTTCTTTCAAAAACACATCGACTTGTTTGAACAGACTGTGTAGGAAATTGTTCACAACTCCGACCTTTTCGTCTGCGTCAAGATTTGCACCGTCGGCCTTGGTCACTTTTGTCCTCACCACAAGAATCGTTTTTGATAAATCGACATAATCTTCAGTGCCTGGAAACAGGAACGTAATTGGTCCACCGTCTGATACACTGGAAACAGGTTGATGATCTATCCAATGTCCTTTTTCCAAACTGATTTGTGTTGGAGGTATAGAGAACAGATCGAGTTCCGTCTTTGTGCATTCTTGTGACTTGGAATGTACGAGATACATGTTTATCCGAATATGTCAGGAGCTGTTTTCCGCTTCTTGGTCTGACTGCTTAGGGTAATAGATGTTGATGCCTTTCTCTTTTTAACTGTTTTACGCTTCTTGGTCTGATTGCTTCGGGTAGTGGATGCCTTTCTCTTTTTAGCTTGCTTTGTACGTTTTCCACTTCCTGTTTGAGCGTAAGTTTGAAGTCGATTAACGGCTTTCCCCTTTGCGACGTTTACAGCCTCTTTCCCTATGGTTTTTACTGCTTCTTTTAGATTTCTTCCAGAAGCAACGTCTCCTAGCACATTAGCTCCAGCATTCAAAGCAATTTTACCAATAGCTTTTGCTCCACTTTTTACCATAGGCATGATTGCTCTTGCAACGCTACGAAACAGGCCACCGAGTCCATAGCCCATTTGTCCATGACCCACTTGCCATGGACTGCCTCTGAAAACAGGCATTCCACGTCCTTGCTGTTGATCAAGATAGTAACGTACGTATGGATTATTCATATTTAGGTAAAATAAGTATGCTCTCTGAAGTGCAGTGTTGTCACCACCTTCCCGTGTTCAAATGGCACAGGATCGCCTGTGTCGTTCCTTAAAAGAATTTCCACGTCTTCGAATGATTTGGTTTGGACAGGTACGTATTGTATGTTTGAGAAAGTTTTAGTAATGACGTCCCCAGACTTTCCCTCAACGGGGATGCTTCTGAGTAATTGGGCGCTCGTATCTCCGACGATCTGCGGTTGAACAATATCACAATAAACGTAGATGGTCGTCATCCTAAACAAGTCTGCCACGTAAGGACTTTCGGTCGTCTTTTTAAGTATTTTTACGTCTCCTCCAAACCCCAAGATAGTCGACATTTTTTATATAAGGCTAGTTCGTATGTAGTTTTCAATTGAACTGTCACTTTCCCGGTGCGAGCATTAAACGTTAACTTAATGTTGTCGTTAACAGCTTTTGCCAGGGCTTTATTGATGGCTTTGATAAGATCTTGCATTGTTTCGTAGTAACCGTAATCAATTTCTGTCGTCAAAAAATATCCACCTCTGTCCTTGTAATAGATATGACTGCTGACTCCCCTTGCTAAAGTATACCACGAGTTAGGGTAAGAGATGGAATACAAACCAACTTCCCAATCGCCATTCAAATCAATGGTTAGTGGTAATTTTACACGATAACTAGTCGTTTTGTTATCGGGAAAGGCATCCAGGGATGCATTGCTAGGAAGCGTAAGATAAAAATGTGTTCCACTCATTGTCACTACTAAAGTATGAATAAAAGACACACAACACAGACGCTGGTTTGAATCTTATTTATTTGAGAAGCAGGTACCCACGAATTAAACTTGTTCGGGTACCCTAACCATTTTACAAGATATTGTACATTGTTGCCTCTACCACGTTTCTTCAAAACTTTTTCAACTTCGTAGACGTCATCCTGCTTGATAACCTTTTGCAACTCTTTATCGTAAAACGTTCCTTTCAGTTCTTCGCCATCATAATCTTTCAACTTATACACGGGAGGATCACGAGGCACTTGTTTGCTTACGGTAAAGATTTCTTTTGAGAAATTTGGTAAGTAGCGTTTTTCAAATTTACGTTTTATTTTACTAATTCTAACTTGATCACCAATCTTAAACTTATACTTTACATTTTTTACAGCATTATGATCACCATACAAAGTGTGCCATACTTTCTTTTCGTTTTCAACAGTAACATCTGCGGGTTTTGTTTTAATACTGCGATTGAACACTATGATTGTAAGAATACACTAAATCAGGCAGCATGTCAATGTATCTCATTGTTTTCTTCGCTGTGAAGTATCGCCACATCTTCGTCTTCAGAGTACGGATCAAACGTTCCACGATAGAGGCTTTCGTTTCGTTGTACGTGTTATATATACAGTTCTATATATGTCTCCTTCTTTCATCAACGCTCGAAAATGTTTGTTTAAAAACTCTGTTCCTTGATCAGTCATGATCTTTTCAGGTTTACGTCCAGAAGACAAAATGATTTTGAAAGCTTCAACCAGAGAAGGACCTGTTTTATTTTTCAAAAGAACTACCCAAGCATATTTTGAAAACACATCAATGCAAACGAGCATATATCGATACCCATCATTAAACTTTTGCATGGACTGTGTGTCTGCTAAATCCATCTGCCATTGCTGGTCGATGCCACCCACGATCACACGATTCCTTTTAAAATTGTGTCGGATAGGTTTATGTAAAGTGTATGCATCCTGTTTCATCAGCCATTATTTAATTTGCTTACGGCTAATATCAAATTTCCCCTCCTTTTTCACATCATTGTACAAACGATCCACTCCACCATAACCCCCTGAACGTTTTGGATCATAATAAACGCTAGACAAATAATCGTCCATGTTCACGCACTGCTGTCTTGCATGTAATAAATGAACATCCCAAATTATCAACTGTTTTATTCTTCGACGTTTTGAATACTGTTAGTGTGTTCGACATTTTGAATACAGTTAATGTGTTCGTCATTTGTCAAAGCATCGTTTTCAACAGGCTTGTAGTTTTTGATAGTTTTACTGTTATATCCCATCTGTAAATGTCCTTCGAGATTGAGATCATTGCGACCAACACTTATACCTACTCTAAACATTTTCTATTTGTTATGATTTTTATTAATCTTTGGATTTTTGCTAGCAGAGTGACCCATGTTTACACTGTGGCTTCTACTTTACTCTGAAGATCCCAGACTTGTACGGTTGGTATAAAACACTTCAACTTACGAGAAACTGTCAAACATTCCCTGATAGTCGTCAAGTAAAGAGTCGTCATGTATCGTTCGTCTAAACATTTCGACATTGACAATAAAGAATTAGTTCTTCATCATCGTCAGAAACGTATTGAAAAGAAACTGTTGAAAAGTTACGCTGCAGAAATCGCGTCAATTATATCTCGCCTTGTTGTTGAAAACTGCAATGGTTGCATCATTGATCATCCGTCCCAAACACAACATGACTGTCTCATGATGGAAAAGGATGAGCAGTTATGCTTATACTTTGACCATGCTTTGGAAAAGATTTCAGAAGGAAATGTCATGGAGACTTTTACCAAACGTTTGAGCGATATTAAACCTAGAGTGAATGGTCTTGAAATGCTCAAGTATACGTGTGATGATTGGAGAACTGTTTTTTGCGCAGATCAGAGACGGGTGCTAAAACAAGAGACCTTTTAGTTATTGTAACTGAACAGGAAGTGTAACAATCATGATTGTATAAAGTAACACGGTTTTAAAATGTGTCTTCAGTTTGCAATATGCCTGGAAAGAGTAAACACTGTGTGCTGTCTCGTAAGAGATCGTCAAAGAGAAACGTTTTTGGTTCGTTACGCGCTAAATCAGTTAGGACACACGATCGAAAAAGAGTCATTTTGGGCCAAAGGAAACGCATAAAAAATGTTACGCGTCAGAATAAAACATTACACAGAATGGTGGAGTCCTTACGTAAACGAACAGACAAGCCTTCTATGACGTTCAAACGATCCAAAGTGGTGATTAAAAAAGCAGGAAAGACATGTAAAAGAATCGAAAAAGAACTTTTTATACTAAAACACTAAATGAACATTGTAAAGCTGTGTAATTAAAATAAAATCAGAAACAATAATTACTTTCTGCTGTTATTTATTTGTCGGTAAAATTGGTTGTATACAAGGTTATAAACATTTATCATTTAAGCATTCAAATGTAGCAATCTTTACCACTTCCCTATAAAAACACTGCGTCACCTCTGCTTTTGATCACAATCGCTCGACAGTGTCATAGCAAAGTGCACACAACATGACTATCGACATACTGTTCATGGCCGAGAATCAACTTGTGCTTCGTGTCAATATGTGTGCTTCTAGTTTTGAGAATATAATCTTAAATGATTTGACAGATGAAGAGTTTGAGAAAGGGGTTGCCGTTTATGATGATGACGAAGATATATATGTATATACTAACAAAGAGTTTATCGAGAAGGTTTGGTACGCATGTGTCAAGCATGGATATATTTCTGAAGATTACGATATCATGGGGAAGTTTCTTGACGAAATGAAAGTCACTCCATAAGCACAAAATGCAACAATTTGAAAAATCTATAAAAACCCGGCACCTTTCCTGATTTTCATCAGATCAAACAAACATTTTAAAGAAGCAACATGGTTTGGAGAAACATTGTAACACATCGGCTTTCGGATAAAATTATAACGCAAGAGGGAAATTTGGCAACTCTGGATTTGATGCGACTTTTGATAGAGAAGAATATAATACCAGCAACGCTTGTCGATAATGCAACGCTGCACTCCATTATGTTGACGCAAATCATACTGGAAACATTAACAGGTGTATCGGTACCTCGAGCCCCCCAGGGACCGAACTTTACCTATTGTATGAACGCTAAGGAAATGATGATGCGGGACTTGGCTAGAAAAAACGAAAAACAAATCGTAACGCTAGAAGAAGAAACGGGGGTGAATTTGGATCATTATCACAAACTAAACATTGGAAATTAACTTTGAGATCAAACGATCCTGTAACATTTATTTCAAACTTTTAACAACAATTAAGCATAGAAAACTTTTAATTATATTTTAAACATATATTACCGTTCTTTGTATTTAAAATCCATAAGGTAAAGTTTTGTAATCACCCACAATTACACGTTTGTTATATACAATACGGTAGTCCTAATCTTGTACGGAATGTCTACAGTAACTTGACGGGTCTCGTTACACACTGCGTGACGATACACCAGTTCACGTATAACGTCAAAGTTCACCGTTTGTCTTGCAGTACAATCCAAGGTGATCCCGCGTATCTTAGTCTCGACTTTATCGGTGTTGGTACGGTAGAAATAATTCTTTGGACCGCCCGAAATGAAGGTGGTAATGTGATCCCCTCCTAACTCGTCGGTTAGTTCGCCAAGATACGGGCCTATCGGGGGCTCTGGATCACCGGGTTTGCTGACATAAATTACCGATTCCGTATCGTAATACAATACTCTTTCCTGCAATTGGGCCAACACATCATAGAGTTTGAGACGGGCATAAGCGGTGGTGAAAGCGGCGATGATTGCATTGGTTTTGGCGTTTGGTTCGATAAAATTCTCGGTATACTCATATCGAATCTCTATCATCTCGTCGCTCACCAGACTAACATCAAGCACGTTAATTTCATCGGAGGAAAGGTAGTCGAAATACACTTCCGGATCTCGAATCTGTAACGTTTTCACCATGTTGGGTCGTTGCGCGAATTTACCCCAAAACGAATTCAACATCAATTTTGCTAGGGCGCGCATGCCAGGATTATGCTCAATCTTCTCTCGATCCAACTGTATTCCTTCGTGTTCGTAGTACTCGTCCACATATCGCTGCTTTTATTCCTCCGTTGTGCAACTATTAGGATAACCACTCGATTCTTGCTTGATTTTCATAAAGGTGTTCATGCAGTCTTTGAACAGCTCGTCAGAGGTTTCAGGAAAATGCCATACTTCGTGGAGTTTTAGGATTTGATAACCTTTCTCTAGGGCTTTCTCCAACTCTACGTGGCACCAGGTTCCTTGGATAGCTCTTTCGTTATCGGAATGGGTACAGGGGGTCTGGCCACATGTATCTGCACAGGTTTTGCACAGAGGGAACATCAACTTACCCTGGGTACGATAGGGAAGGACAGGATGGAAAAGACCTCGAGGTGGTAATACCGTGCACTTGATCATACCAAAATAAGTGGAAATGTCGTCGAAATTCTCGGTGATAATACGAGGACAACCAACAATTGTCTCTGTCATCTTATTTGACCAGGGATAGAGGCTAGTGAAATCTACGTAGTTTATTTTCTCACCATCCTCGCACTCATGGTAAAGTTTGGCGGCGTTGGTTCGACCACCATAAAAACCATCTCGAGGCTCCAAAGGATCCACCAAATCATAGTTGTCAAAGTACGTTTTCATGTCCTCATCACGTTCCAGCTCTTTCTTTATATCGCATTCCCATACTTCAACGAGATTGAAACCGCGTTCTTCAAGGTAAAGAGCTTTTTGTACTGTGGTTTCGTAAAGATCATGCATTGTTTTTTCACTTACTGGGTTGACTGTATCACGGGCATAACAATTCAAACATCCATGCCAAAAACATCCATGAAACTCATAAGCTGTGTTAGTCTCTTTGTGATATCCATCCAGGAAATATCTATGCACACTCTTTTCTCCACCATTTCGTTTATGTTGAATATGGATATCATTCTTTTCTGCCGTATAGGAAAGCCATTTCAAGGCGATATTGGATTGTTTGGTTTTCGGATGGTAGCCGTGTGGAGGAATGATGGCAATGGTATTTTCTTGGAGGTAATTGGTTCAGTATACCAAATTACAAGCCGAGGCGATGGTAAGGCATTTCTCAAAGGGATCGATATCAGTGACGTCACGGAACAACTAGCGGAAATCAAGACAACAGCGGCGGAGAATATCGACGTCAGAGCGACAGTAGGCGAGGATTTCTTGCTGGAAGTTAAACACATAATCGTTCTCTTTCAATTCAGTGTGCCATTCTAAAAACTTTTCTTTCTCGGCAGGACTCATTCCGTCAGGATTGTAAGATAAACTGGGAGGTATAGGCCCAACATAATTCTCGTTCTCTTTCTTATTGAACAGATGAGGGAAATAGCCTTTTGCAAGTTCGTCGATTCCAAAGGTTTTAGGGAAATCAGCTAATCTCATTGGGATAAAACTCAAGGAGTCGATAAACTTGATTTTGAACATAGGTACATATAGTGTAAGGACCTTGGCACCGCGTATAATCACATCATACTTGACATCGTTCTCGCGTAGGTACTGTAAGATGAAATAACTATCATACCCTTGAAAGTTGTGCGCCATCACAACACATCCTTCATGTTCCTCGGTAATTAACCATTCGCAGAATTCGTTTCGCGTATTGTCTCCTTGAAACGACCATTCATCACCGGCCTCGTTCTGAATCACGCATAAATTGGGTTCGTGATTTCCGTTTTCTTGACGACATTCAAAATCAAAGAAAAGCAATTGATCGTATCCGCTTTGGGATGCATCATCCTCGTCGTCCGCTGCATCGTCGTCTCGTTTCTTTTCAGGCTGTATATAACAGTAGTGGTCACCGGGTCGAGTATACTCTTTACATATACGACATTTCGTCATGCCACAATTGTGTTTGTCCGGATTCTTTTTGCTACGCTTCACGACGGTATTACATTCACGGCATTTGACCAAATCAGAACAAATCGATTTTGATTTTCCCATCGATTGTTTATGTCTATCGAAACATTCTTGGCTTTTAAAACATCATTTTACATCGGTCACAATGAATCCAGGATACGATAGGACAGTTTAGAAAACGACAACATTTACACGCATTGGGACATAAATGATCCCTTTCGTGATCGTAGGCTTTCTTACATACGTGGCAATAATAACTCCGAGCCATAAACCCGGGCATGGTGGTAATAACATCGTAATGGTTATCATGAAGATAAAGGTAAATCTTTTTCTCTTTCTCAGGACCGGTATAGACCAGACTACTTTGGTGCTCTTTAGATACAATATTGATCTGGTAATCGGTTAGGTACGTTTGGAACCGTTTGACTTCATCCATGCCACAGGGTCCATGGGGAACGTTCGCTTTTTTATGCAATTCACGCGCTAGACGAGCTTGCATTGTCCCTCGATGATCAACTATACTCTTGTACTGTCTATCGTTTTCGATTTTGGCTTTGGCAACAACAAGGGCTCTTGCTAAACATAGTTCATCCTTGTTTTGAATTCGCACAATTGATCCTTTTTTGGCTAAATGCTTCTCTAAATTAATTCGCGTCGTTTCGTACTTCCACCACCATGAGGCATCTTTACATGAACTATGTTAACACTAACCGTATCGTTCAATCGAAATTTCTTATTAGATTGGATGACACGTTCAATTTCAGCTAACACGCGTTCGGTCGTCAAACGTTGACGAGGCATGAAAGGAAGAGAGATGGGGGGTCGAGCACAGGTGATCGCAATACAAAACGGACTTGATCGTGTTCAGGAATATCTTGGGCGATGGTATTCAACAAGTTCTCAAATATTTCATGTAAACGATTATGGAATTGGGAAAGTTCCAAATGTGCGAACATGTCCGTAAATTTAACAGCATAATCCGTACCGGTAGTCTTAAACTTTTTCACTTTTACTTGTTTAACATTGGTCACAGTAAAAAAGTTATCGCTAACCTCATCAGATGTCCCGGCCATCGTTCACTTCATCAAAAGATCTTTTCTGGCCACAACCGACTTGTACCATAGGCTCATCGTTTATCTCTTCGTTCATATCATCATAAGCTCTCTTCTGGCCTTTCTGTAACACTGGTTCGTCGTTCTGCCAATCATACAGAAATCTCTCGTTGTTCCGCGGTCCAGGTATCGGTAAAGTCAGCCACAAGCCCTAGCCGCTCGTTTTCCATTCGCCATTCCCTTATACGATGAAAAATTTCCTTTTTCTTCTCAAACATAAGCCGTTGTTCAAGCTCATTCAACACATGTTGGTTTTCCAGCTCAGCGAGTACCGCAATCGTTTATTGGCACTCGGATATTTTCGTATCCATGTCTAAACAAAAAGTGTTTTAAGTTCATTTACTGTCTACAACGACCAAGAAAGTTTACATAAATTAACAGACGTATAGGTATTTACCTTTAAAATCAGGTATTTTAAAATTCAAAGCAGTCCAGTAAAGTTTTCTCTGCGAACAATATATCAAAGCCATTCTTTTCACAAGAAATATATCCAACTATGTTCTCTCTGTGAAAGCCGTGAACAATATACCGAGTGGCATCTATATCCTCAGTTTATACTCTCGGTATGGATGTTACGCAACGCTTTATGTTACGCAACGCTATTAGTATTTAAACGTTACGCAACGCTTTATGTTACGCAACGCTTTATGTTACGCAACGCTTTACGTTACGTCACCTCATTATTATTCTTACTTCCAGGCGTGACGCGTGAATACTAATACTCGGTTCAAACGTCACCTCCAGGTTGCACAACCTCTAGGTTACGCAACCTCAGAGGGTACGTCACTTTCCAATATGGCGGCTTGCATACTAATTACTACCGTGCGCACGCGACGCCATTTTGAATATTTAATTTTCCGCTGGTTAGGCGGGTTAAGCTACTCACGCATCGTGTTTAGGACTGAGTTTCAGATCATAGAAATGCTCTGACAACAGCCCTGTGGGTTCCCAAAGAGTGTGTGTAGCCCATGTATATCATAGTACAAACCGTAGAAATATAATTAAAGCAATATATTTCCATTTCAAACATTGTACATGTAAATTATTTTGCATCAATGTACAGTAATTAGGGAATTTTATATGAAGTGCAATTGTACGTTCTCTTCGATTGACTTGACTTGCAATACTTGCACAAACTGGTGAAAAAGTAGCATATCATTGATCACTCCCTCTCTTCTCCGCAGAGGCTATTTATTTAAAAAAAAATTTCATTTAGGTCAGATCGAATTGGTGGTTGCAGGTATTCGGATCCTGGAACATGTTTTGGAACAGCTATTGGATCAATTAGATTTATATTAATATATTTCTTTATGGTTTGAAGTGAGTTTGATATGTGACGAATGGTTTATAGTTTGATAAATGGTATATTGTTTGATGTGTGGTGTGAATTATGATATGAAGATGAAAGTGATAAATATGGAACAGTAACATTGAAAATATAGAACAGTAACATAATGAAAATATAGACATTGACTGTGATAAACTGAATTTGTATGTTGTTTGTGTAGGAAAAACCCGGGTGCAATCATGTGTGGACTAATGCCAAGGTCTGGGTGAATGCCAGTTGTTTTTGCCACCCAGACCAAGTCCCATTTCGTTTTCTGTTAAAAACTTGGTTATGTTATCATCAGGTTCCGAGCATGACCGGGACAGCACGTTTCTAACCCGCTAGCAGGTCTTGGAACAACATGCTTGCATATAAATATTGATTTTGGTGGTTTATGAATAAACCGTGTGGTCCGCGCGAAATATGCGTTGATATTTCGTGCGCAAAAACATTGTGGAATTGTGTGTGAGAATGGTTTTTATGTAGTGTTGATGATGGGGGTGGTTTATATAAACTATGCGAAGTGCTATATGTGAGACATTTAATAATAAATACGGTGAAAAATGAAGTTTACTTACGAGAAGGATGGCGTTGATTCTCACTTTGCGTTGGCGGGAGCGGAAAGGATTTATCAGGGGTAGGGTGGGTCGGACGGAAGGAAAATTGGGGGCTGTCGGCTTTCGTTTATACTGGTCGAGATTGGGGTTCAGATTAAAGTCTGAAATCCAGTGAGATCAAATGTAGAGGAGGTGTACAGTGGTGAAAATTGTTGTACGAAGTGGAAGAATCGATTGACAATGTGGTACGAAGTGAGTGTAGTGTGGTCTGTGATGGATGGCATTGTGTATCTGAATAATGATATTTTGGTGTGTAACAGATGGCGTGACGCATGCGTGACATGATGATTGTGATAGTGGGATCAAGAGGTGGACAAAGAGATGAAAATTGTTGTATGAAGTGGAAGCATTGATTGACAATGTAGTACGTAAAGAATGAAGTGTGGTCTGTGTGGTGATTGTGGATAATTATGTATGTGGTTTGTGACAGATGGCGTGACGCATGTGTGACATGATGGTCGTGACTTTGTTTTGGCTTCTCGTTCTTTGGGAGAATTGTGAATGGCGGACTTGGGTATATATGGCACATTGTGTCCAAGTTTCAGTCTGGTCAACATACATCGGGTTCGTTTGTCAAGCCATTTTTGTTATGCTTTACTTGCTGAGTTGCTAGATATTGCTAAATATGAATGAGCGAGTAATGGTTGGTTAAGGCATGTTGCTGATGCTTATCCTCTTCCTGTGAGTATCGCCCGCGCTCCGATTTTCAGCGGTTTCCTCATTATATTACCATTTAGCGCATTATATTTATTACCATCTAGCGCCTCCTTTTATTTATTAATTATCCAATATTAGCGGATATTTTATAAAAAATTTTTATCCAAGCCTCTGCGAAGGAGAGAGGATCACTCCCAACTTCAAATATAATTTATAAAATCCCCAGTATCAGGCGGCTAATAGTAAGCGGACGAAAAGGAGTGTGGACAAAAGGCGGCTTGTGGCCACACTTGCACAGCAACACAATTGTGCAAAGGCATAGATATGTATATCTTGTTTGAAAGTGGATAATATATATAATTAGTTTGAATCCTTCAATTAGTAACAGTTCAATTTATGTAAATGTATGTTTTGGCAGATACTGTAGTATAGATCCTGCCTATTTACCAGTGTATAACTATAAATTATAATTGCAAATAAAAATGACGCAAAAGTATATATGTTAACCCCGGAATTGTAGGCTTTAGCTTGAGAGCCCCAATATCATCCTTTGTAATGCCTATATTCAGTATATACAAATCTCAAACTCATTAATAATTCATAAGCAAAACACAAAGGAAATCACCACCGTATCGTTGTCTTGATACCACGGTAATAAACACCCATAAATTAACTCGACTTTCGCGTTGAATTTCTCTTTAAATACTGGTTTGTTTTGAGATGTTGAGGACCAAACACTCGAAAACAATAAAACACTCGCGCTTCGCGCTCGTGTTTCATACCGTTTTCTCGTGTTTGGATCCCCTGATGAAACACTCAAACTCGTTGTTTACATATAACGTAAAAATGCGTATATTTATGCGACGTGGTTAATGAATTGAACGATTGTCATTGACGTCATAGTGGTTTCGCATTTCATACTAAAATTAAATTGACATTTGACAGCCACAACCTAGTGTTCGTAAAATGAATAACAACCAACTGATTCCATCCTCTTTGAACTAACATAATTACATTGCTTTGCGGATAGACGACAAAGGGTAACGAGTAATGGCGCGGGGTGTGTGACAATGAAACGGCTTTATTCTGGCAGAAATATAGGGTTATTTTTGTTATTACTACATTAGTTGTTATTTTAAACTGAGCCTAAACATTATATTTTTCATATCTCAGTTTCAAGTAATATGCTCTTTTCTTCTACTTAATGGAAGCGTTAATGTTTTGCTAAAATACGCGATTTCACTCGTCATTGGAGTACAATATAGACATTACTCAAAGCCAATGCGTTTCTGTGTAACTGTTAGATACACTTATATCAGTTTGAGTAAAAGATCAAATAGAAAAACTCAAAGATTCAACAACTTCATTACCTGGCGAACACATGCTGCTTTTTGAACGTCTTCTAGTTAGATGTGGGGTACATTGTTCTCCTTCAGTGCCAGACGATGGCCACATTGTCGTTGTGCTCTCTGTTTGAGTTTCTACGTTGCTAAAACATTACAGAATACGTAAAAGAAAGTAAATAAAAAGCGTAAAATCATCATAAAAGGTCAAAGGTTTATTTGCACATTAATACGTGTTTCTCAATGCGTAATACTCGAGCAGAAACCTGCGACATGCTGATCGGTTTTGAGGTTGTGATCTTCTTTGAACGCTCTCCACCTCTCGAAAGCATCAAATAACGACACTTTAGATGCGTCTCTTTTCTTGTCGTATTCTTTTCTAGTCTCAGATCTGCTACGATGGCTTATATTTCAAGGATCTACATCCGAACGTACTTGATGTGCCAGAATCAGCCATCACTCCTTCCAATGGCGACAGTCGAATGAATATTGATTATAAGGCGGCCGCGCGTGTGTTTATTATGCTTTAGGACTGGAAACGTGTTATGATTGTAATATGAGTAGGCTAGTCATAACAAACTCACCGCATATGCGCAGAATCGACTGTAACCTACCTATTTCTAGTTATTGGTGGGAAAGGACAAATATTGTCTAGATCAGAATTTATCATCAATGGCCTCTCTTCCTTCCTAAATTTGCCGGTGAATAACTAATGAGGTCACACCAATATAAATACTTAAATACTTAAATGGTTCATTTAATGTACAGCTCGAAGATTACATCCAAATCTCAAGTGGCAGAACCAGGAGCTCTAGTGACAGTTCAAACCTGTATCCAGTTCACCGTTATCGTACTTCGCTATTTAGAGACTCCTTCTTCAATCGTAATGTGCAACTATGGAACAATCTACCACTTGACATTCGTAAATCAACTATTTTTAGTTCCTTTAAAACTAGATTATACAAATATTATTTTTGATACGGACAGACTAAGTACTTGGAAGACAATATGTCCTTATTGTAGGTCTATTGACAATCCTTCCTGCTGTTAGGAGATATATGGGCTGGTTTGCACTATCAAAGTTTTTGTTAACTCGGTGGTGTTATCTTTTCTCAAACAAGTAAATTTGTCCTTTGATGAAATCCATGAGTTAGTTATTCTTTCACGCTGATTAGCTGTATTAGGGAAACTTTGGTGGTGTAAATTAGCTTATGACGCAAGCAGTGAAGGGTCTATTATTATTAAAGAGAATGGCGTATTTCGTCCAACAGTAGTTAGATAAACTAGATAGGTTTTATGTATATTTTCTGTCATCATAGACATAGTGTAAATTTAGGTGTTATATATTTGCGGGGTTTGCCTTGTTGGGACTTCGAGTCCGTTTGTGAATCCCTTATCTAACTTGCCTTTTGTTGTTTGTAATATCTTGTTTGTTTTAATGTATTGTTGTAAATTTTTTAGCGAGTTTGATTAAAGCTTCTTATTATTATTATTATTATTAATATGGGCATCATAAGCCTAATTATGTGGTGTTTAAAACGTTCTAAAACACATTACTACATTAGAAGAGATGTTGGAAGCTATATTTCTCAAGTTACATAAGAGAATATATTTGCTTCATAGTATAACTAATTTAAACAGCTAACGATTTGACTAGTCAAGAATTTGACAGATTTATAAATCTGATCTCGTTAAAATATTCTGGCTTCAAAATTGGCTCATTGAATTCAATAGGATCCTCTATTTAGTTCTAGTTTTCAGATCAGTGAGTGTAGCTCAGTTGGTAAGAGTGCTGGTAAACATCAAAGTACGACGTGAATTTGTTAATTAGTAATATTGCTAACGTTTAGCGGGTTTAGCAAATTCCAAAGAGCATCAGCGAACGCTTTAGCAAATTTTCATTTTTTACAATACGAGTTTTACATAAATAGATATGATTACAAAATGCTGCAGGTCTTGAAACAAGAAAAAAAAATTCGTACAGGGAAAGTTCGAAGAAAAAAAATTCGTACAGAGATTGTGGGGGAAAAAATCTTACAAGTTTAAGTTTTGTCTTGGTTTTTGGAAATAATAGAATGTATAAAGAATCGGCTTTTTAGACCTATATTATAAACTATGTCCCGTCTCCTGAAACAGTATGGACACGTGGTTTCTATTCCTGCATTAAGTTTGTGTAATTGAACATTCGAAAATGTATTACATGAATTACTCAAGATGTGTATCATATATTCTGTCGTGTGACGTGCATTGCCACATGATGTGTTTTTGATTTAACGTATTTTAGCGGGACAGCAATTTGGTGTGAAGACAGATGTAAATTGTCTTCATGTGATTTCTATTATACAATGGTTCCATTTCTAAGGTTGTGACTGACTCAGGACATAATGTAAAGTCCAGTGATGGCAGGGCCTTTTTTAAGAAATCATTAGTCGGGGGGGGGCATCATCGAAAGGGGACGTAACAAGTAAGTGGTGTATTACAGGTGTGGGAAGCTGAAGGGGGGTCTGTGCTCCTCCCCCAGAAAATTTTTGTAATCTTGAGTCTCTGTGGCTTGATTTCCTGCATTTTCAGAGACAATTTTTTATATATCCCATCGAAACGGAGCCAGGTTTTGTTGTGAGAATACCATAACTTTCCTCCAAACTCAAAAGGGACTTTCACTGGGGGGGGGCCAAAATAGCTTACTGGGGGGCCAACATGGGGGCTGGGGGGCTTTGGCCCCTCCAGTACATTAGTTAAAAAAGGCCCTGAGTGATGGTCGATCTGTGTTAGCCTTTAAAAGAATCGAAGGGTTAACAACTGTCTTTAAGACGGTGACTGAGGTCACAGCTGGGAACCTCTTGGGACTTATGCACCAGTCAGTGGAAAGCCCCGTACCCCAATACCTAGGAAATAGCGGGGATTTAGATCTACCACGAAACAAAACAATACTAATTGCCCGCATACCGATACCGTGGCATGTTTTTCTGTCTAAACTCGTCATAAAATCCCCGTACCCCGGGACTGTTTGGAAGGTATTAAACACAAATATATGCAAGGTGATTTTAAAAGCATTAGCAGGTCAAGAATGAATAACAAAGTACAATACAGTTTAAGCAGTTGCAGCTACACATTTGGTATTAACCCATTTCTTTTTTCATTTTCAGTAATAATCATAGATTGTATTTATATTGCGCATAATCATAAGAATGTTCTATGCGCATTACATTAAAATAGTAGATAATTACATTATTTGCTATATGAACTTAATTAAGATAAAGTTCATATTTTAAAGTCCGTATCCTAATTGCGATATTTCCTTTGTTGCGAAGTTATCGCAACTTTTTCATTCAACGTTTCTGTGTATATTTTCAACGTGTTGATCTGGAAAGGAAATTTAAAGTCTCGGTTTCTGTCAATAAGCACACGAAGCGCGGTTCTACTTGTCTTATTCTTTGCTCGAAACCTTTTAAGATGGATCTATCGGTTTGTGTTGATGTTTTGTTTGTTTTTATATGATAATTGTAACAAAGGATGTATTTTTCGTTAGATTCACTGCAAATATAACACATAAAAGTTGCGAAATTGTACTTATATCTCCGTATTTCCTCATAATTTTGTAACCGCTCGAGTATTAATAATTTAATACAGAACAAAAAACAGTATAGATGACAACTACAAAAGCGGAAGTTCTAGTATTTTGACAGTTTAAGTATATTCTTGAAGATCAATGTATATCACATGAAGTATATTCAAACTGCTTTTATGCTGCCAGGCATGTAAATTCGTCATTTTTCCTAAAAGCTCCAAAACTCAATTTTGGAAAAATTTAGAACTGCCCATTTTAAGTTTTAGAACTACCATTTTATATTTAGAACTGCCCATTTTGGAAAAAAGGGAGGCTTTGGTTTAGGATGACCCCTGCAATTCCCAGAACGCCTTTGGTTTTATTGTTTGCTGTTTACTTGTTTTCAGCTTCTTTAATATTCCGTTAGGGTAAACTATAAGAGCTCATTTTATAGACCAAATGCAAATTTTCAAATTAATATCATTACCAAAGGCAAAGTAATTTTAATGAAACTTTCTCAAAGAACTTTCAAATACAATCGTAGGAAATATTCTTTGACAACGTTAGGGTTTTACAGTAATTTTTCAGTGTTTATGTGTACAATAAAATATCGAAAACTATGAGTGACGTTTCTAAGCGGGGGGGGGGGGGGGGGGGGGGGAAACGGAGTTTGGGTTTTGGTCGAAGGTCGAGGGTCAGAGGTCGAGGGTCGAGGGTGGAAGGTCGAGGTCGAGGGTGGAAGGTCGAGGGTCGAAAGTCGAGGTCGAGGGTCGAAAGTCGAGGTCGAGGGTCGAATGTCGAGGTCGAGGGTCGAAAGTCGAGGTCGAAAAATTGATTTCATTGGTACTGTTGAATTTGAGTAGAATGCTGAATGGTGTAAATTAATCATACTAAATATAGATTTTATAATTGTTGTTAAATTGACAAGGTCGCGGTCATAATTAAAAATAGTTATGAAAATAGTTCAAAAATAGATTACTAATCAATATTTCGTGTTAATTTTACGAAAAGAAGTTCTGTAAATTGACAAAAGAATAGTTTTTAAAAGTTTTTACACCATTCAGCATTCTACTCAAATTCAACAGTACCAATGAAATCAATTTTTCGACCTCGACATTCGACCCTCGACCTCGACTTTCGACCCTCGACCTCGACTTTCCACCCTCGACCTCGACCTCGACTTTCCACCCTCGACCTCGACCTTCCACCCTCGACCCTCGACCTCTGACCCATAGAATTAGTGGGGCATTCTGTCTCATTTTCATGCATTTAGCCTCGTTTTGGTGTATATATAAGGGTATGACGTCATCCGACAAGGAATGTTACAAAAAGTAAGTGACTTTGGTCAAGCCGTTCAATGCGCTGATTTGAAAAATCGATGTTCTGTGGGGAGTAAGCGTTAGCCTCGTTCTCATGTTTTAGTGAAAATATGAGATGACGTTGTCGATCGGATGAGGTGGGTGATGAAAGTTATCAATTTTGGTCAAGGTTGATGCACTGATTCCAAAAATCGATATTATTTTTAGACTAAGAGGGCATTAGGCTTCGTTTTTAGGCATTTAGCCTCGTTTGGGCCAAATATGTTTGGGCCAAATTAATATTGTAACTACTGTATTTTGATATTAGTCATAATTATTGTCTCTGCACCGTTGCTTCCATATCTATCAGCGTAAGCTTATAAGATAAAGGAGCCCAATTTTATAAGCCTTATCGTTTCTTTTGGGCTACCTTGCCTTCATCTACTTAATTATTGTTTCTTTTGTAAATATTTAACTTGTGGCAGAATAAATTGATTTGATTTGATATGGGGGTATCATCACACAATGAGGGGCGTTATGGAAGTTAGTTATTTTGGTCAATTTGGGTGTTTGAATTTTGATGTTATAGTACCTGAAAATATTGGGGCCAAATGTCTCTTATTTCATACACTTAGCTTCACTATTAGGCCGTTATATTTGGATCAAAGTACCATCATGACCAGCAAATTGGCGCGATTACTATTTTGTAACCAAAAATTAATTGCAACAATTATAAGAGTCTATAATCAAAATTTGGTTTCATTAGTGTCACATACCTCATCAACATCGGAGCAGGGATCGTTAACTACTCTTTTGTCGTTTTAAAAGAAGCTCTTTGATGCAGTCAGGCTAGCAAGTATTGCTTCAGACAACGTTTCCATGTTTCCATCTCTACCTCACTCATGCTCTTCCGGGCTCTTTAATGGTTTGCATGTCTTAGATTCTTATGCGATAATTCTGGTTGCGTAAGCCTGGTGGCATCAGAGCTAGGCCGATGATTTACTTATCCTTCTTAAATCTCTCTGCGAACACATCTCGACGACAGACTAGAGACGTGGCGGATGTCTGTTTAAAGAGGAGATGAATTTTTCTAAACCTCACACTTACTCTTCAATTGGATCAACTACACAGCCAACGGAAGCAAGCAAATCGACAAACTTGCTGTTCCTCGCCACTGCCTTCCAGATTGCTTGTTAACGCTGGACGTGCATTCCCAATATGGCATATATCTCTGGTTTGGGAACACTCTCGAAGAGGTCACATCTATGATTTTTCTAGGCGAAAGGGTGAGGTTGTTGTCACCAAGAAATGCTTTTCAACTTGATAAATCGATCAATTAAAGGAAGCAAGGAATGCCTAATTGATAAAAGTGTTTAATTCTCGAACAGGCTGGCAACGCTATTATGGTACGCTCCCGATCTGGTTTCTTGCTCACGATTTCCCTGTTATGCATATACTGTCTGACAATACACCGGAAAATGCGAAAAGGATTTTCCGAAAACCAAAGATATAATCCCTATTGTTCACTTATCTGCGCATTCACTATATATCCAACTTCTTTTTCGAAAGGGTTAACAAGGAGCATGTCGATGTATTTGCCTCCATTGGCTAGGTAGTTGACCCAATTGCAGAATAAGTGTGAGGTTTAGAAAAGTTCACATGCTCTTGAAACAGACATCCACATCTCCAGTCGGTCAACAATGCTCAACAAGCGGCGTTCGGAGAAAAATTAAGGAGGATAAGAAAATCAACGGCCTGGGTCTGACGCCACCATTCTTTTAAAGCCTCACATATCGAGAAACGTCATATCGACGTTGGGGGGCGGGGAGTGGGGGTTAATGGCTGTGACGTTTCTCTATTAACGTCGTGGGAAAATCGATAGTTTTTTCGAAAGTCTTGCCATTTCTGAAACACTGCCATTGCCCATTAGCAGAATATGACAACTTGATACAAACACCGTCGCCGATCCATTTCAGTTCTATAAATTATATCGTTTAATGTCGGATACTTGCATGATTGATAAGGGGCAAGCACAAAATATTCGGCAGAAATAATTTGTTGTCATTTATACTGTGTTTTGCTCTGTACATGTACATGTACATGTACATGTACATGGATGTAATTATTCATACTGGGGCGGTTATAACTATTATGGGGAAATACGACGATATGTTAAATTTCGCAACTTTTATGGCTTATGCGTTATCCTTGCAGTGATTTCTCAAAGAACTTTCAAATAATATCGTAGGAAATATTCTTTAAAGACGTTAGGGTTTTACAGTAGTTTTGCAGTGTTTATTATGTATACAATAAAATGTCGAAAACTATGCGTGACGTTTATAAGGAGGGGTGGGTGTCTTCAGAGAAACGTCCTTATGACGTTTCTCGTGGGTGAAATCGATATGTGAGGATTCCCTAAAACAACCAGGGTATCACATGAGAAGATCTAGCTATATTGCCTACATTCTCAGACCTGTAGACGCGGACTTTAGGACTTACAATTGATCGTGAAGTTTTGGTTATTACAAAATATTAATTGTGCTAATTTGCTGGCGAAAACGAGTCCTAATATCCTCTTAGTCTAAAAATAATTATAACATCAATTTTTAGAATCCTTGCATCAAACTTTACCAAAATTGATAACTTTCATCACCTATCTCATCCGATGACGTCATCTCATATTTTCACCAAAACGAGGCTAAATCATGAAAACGAGGTTAGCGAACACACTTACTCCCACATATAACATCGATTTTTGGAATCAGCGCATTGAAATTGACCAAAATCACTTACTTTCGTAACATTTCCTGTCGGAAGACGTCATACCTTTATATATACACCAAAAGGAGGCTAAATGCATGAAAACGAGGCAGAAGGTCCCACTAGTTCTCTGTATAACATCAATTTTTGAAATCAGCGCATCAAACTTCACTAGAATCGCTACTTTTCATAAATTCCCTCGTTGGGTGACGATAGCCCCCCTTCCCCTCCTGGACTAGTGTGTACGTACAACAAATTTTCTATGGCAAATTTGTGGTTTTCTGACCGCAATGATAGCTAATACAATAATAGATTGCTGACCAACCGCACCTATAAGTGCTCAAATTACTTTGACAAGTTTTCCTTGTTGACCCATACAGACGAGGAAAATTTGTACTTAGCTAGCATGCTAGCTTTTGAACAAGTGTACTTGTCATAGTCATAGAAAAAATTGCCAAAGTTGCGTATACAGACGAGCATATTATAAAACTTTTGTCATATAAAATCTTGTCATAGAAAACTTGCTCGTCTGTAAGAGGCTTAAACGTAAATACGTTAAAAACATACTAAAAGAAAGCTTAGAAACTGGTTAAAGTGCTTATAAACCCAAAATGGGTTTTTACTGATTCGGATAGAACATAAAAAGTTAGTTAATAAGTTCTAGATTCGTTTTTGGCTTAGACTTTTAGTTTCGGAGATATACAGGCTCAAAGTCGCTATTTTGGAAAAAAAGTAGCGTCTTCCGGGGGACTGGGTCCCAGGAACGTGTGTATTTAATTTTACTATAAAAACAATTACATTTGGATAAATCATCTTGAAAATTCGGCTATTTCTTGAGGAAAAAAACACATTTTTGAACTCAAACACATTTTTGAGTGTGTAAAGTAACCCTTCTAGTGGTTTGCATCGTCAATCGTGGAATATAGACGAAGGAATGGATTTAAATGCGATTTCAAAGTCGATCGTGGAGACGACCATGACACTTGATGACAGTAACTTATGTCTATAAATTCTGGGACATAGATGCCTCTTGCTTATAAAATTCTTTCGAAAGAAGAAATAAATGAACGAATGCAAGGGTTAAAAGTTTGTTGGAATGGAACTTAAACCTTTTACTGCATTTTATAGTCTTCATGCCTTCATGGACATGGGAATCGGTTGCATTTCATTTCTACACCTGCTTTAAAGTTGGTTCTCACTTTAGCAAGGAAGCTTGTTTCCCTACAAATTTTACATTCAAATTTGCCCAAAATTTGGACATTTTCAAGAATAGTAACTGGTTAACTGCAACTGGCCAACCCACAATCTAATGAAATTGGCCCCCATGTATATTCTCACAGAACCTTTCATAGAAAGATTGGTTGGCAGATTGTCATCTTTGTCCATGTAACTGAAAGATGATCAATACACGGATATCATAAACTGGATATATAGATATATATATATATATATGGAATTATTGTGACGACACTAAACATTAATTGCCACATAAATAGGCTTAGAATAATATTCATCTTTTGAGAATGTTTTAGTGGGGGAAACATATCTAATGTAATAAGCCCAGTATGTGATCTGTAAAACTTCATACTTTCTATGACTTCTATTACAGTAGCTTTGCCTGTGTGGGCAGAGCAAACATGCTTCAACTTTGACATTAGATGTAAGATGTGTGGTATGAGAGTGATGTATGCTTTACTCATAGTGTACACACATCCAACTTTCTTGGCATGCCCACATAGCTGATTTAAGTAACCCGGAAAGGTGCTTCTCTGTGCAGGTAAACCGACTTCCTCCCCATGGAGGAAAATGGATGTTGATCCCCTCCCGTACCAGATGTCCTTGCACATTTTAGAAGTGGAATCTCTCCTTCCAGATGGGTGAAGTTCTTCCATAGTGGGAGTCTGGCTCTTTTCTAGGTAACCCATTACCCAAAAAGCAGCTAAAGTTTAGCCGATCCAATCAAGCTCAGTTAACCCATTAATTGGCAGTACTCTACCACCGATGAGTAAAATTTGCCAATTAATGGGTTAAGCCAATCCAATCGATCAAGGGGCTGAGCTATTAAAAGTGAACTTGCCCCCAAGAGACAATAGAGTCACACTGCAACATATATTGATAAAGATGTTTAATAAATATTTAATTAAAAATGTTAATTCATCTTTCACTGATGGTTCCAGTTTACTTCACTGATAATCTAGATGAAATCACAAACAAATAGTTTAATGGGATATACAATGTTGAAGTGTATCTCTCTATTTAGGGAATTTTCTGTTAGCCTCCCTAAGGTTCTTCAACATAGGTAGTCTAGGACCTGTATAGGAGTTTGTATGCGTTTCATTTACCACAGGCAATCTCAACTGTTTTAGGGTAAAATGACCATGGCGGTCAACATGGCATATGTGCCAAAACCTGAATCCGGGACGAAAGTCCTGAAAATGACCCCGCCCTGAAACGGCAGTGCCGACATAGCTCTAACTTCCGAAAAGCAGAAGCGACAGCCTTTCTGAAGTGCTTATAGTGTTTAGAAGGTTGCTTTTAGGGGTAGTTATTGGAAGGAAAAATTTGTCTAAGTATAATATGTTACAAGAAAATGACCATGCACCACCCCAGGTCAACTGCTAATTATCCATGAAATAACTAATATACCTGGCAGAGATTAAATTTTCTTATTTCCTAACAATTTTTATCATGGGATGAAAAACTATGCTTAATTTAATATAATTATTGTAGATTTCATAAGGATTGACATTGTTTTGTTTAAATATAATACATTTTATTTCACTTACCCCCCACCAAAACACGATTTCAGGCATATTTTGCCGTCTTGTTTGCTTTTTATCGCCGAGTCTCGCAAGTATCATCCAATTGTTGTACTTTTACATAATGATAGATGGCTAAAGAAGATTTCAACCAAGTTTCGTCAAGTTTTGATAAAAACAATAGAAAATACGCAAATATTTATTGTTTTTTTCATAAATCATAAAAATACAATAAATATAATATATTTACTGGGTTCTGTGGTGGCGAACCAGCGTTTCGTGAAAATATTGCCCCCCCCTGTCAAGTAGCCCACGAGGAGTTTTCGCGAAGATTGCGCGTGACTTTCAAATTATTTTTAAACTTGTGTCTTTGATTCTGATCCTAAATTTGTTATGGGAGGTTTTTTCCTTTCAAGTGGGACTATACTACTCTAGTTTTTCGATTGGGACTATTCTACAATGAAGTACTCTTGGATACTGTAATCTAAATACATATGAAGACGAAGAAGTGGCATTTATCGGGAAGAGAAGCGGCGAGGCATTGCAATGGCCGCTATTTGACGAAATATCGAAGGACACAATATCGAAGATAAAATACACTGCACTGCTTCAAAACTTGACGAAACTTGGTTGAAATCTTCTTTAGCCATCTATCATTATGTAAAAGTACAACAATTGGATGATACTTGCGAGACTCGGCGATAAAAAGCAAACAAGACGGTAAAATATGGCTGAAATCGTGTTTTGGTGGGGGGTAAGTGAAATAAAATGTATTATATTTAAACAAAACAATGTCAATCCTTATGAAATATACAATAATTATATTAAATTAAGCATAGTTTTTCATCCCATGATAAAAATTGTTAGGAAATAAGAAAATTTAATCTCTGCCAGGTATATTAGTTATTTCATGGATAATTAGCAGTTGACCTGGGGTGGTGCATGGTCATTTTCTTGTAAAATATTATACTTAGACAAATTTTTCCTTCCAATAACTACCCTTAAAAGCAACCTTCTAAACACTATAAGCACTTCAGAAAGGCTGTCGCTTCTGCTTTTCGGAAGTTAGAGCTATGTCGGCACTGCCGTTTCAGGGCGGGGTCATTTTCAGGACTTTCGTCCCGGATTCAGGTTTTGGCACATATGCCATGTTGACCGCCATGGTCATTTTACCCTAAAACAGTTGAGATTGCCTGTGGTAAATGAAACGCATACAAACTCCTATACAGGTCCTAGACTAAGGTGGCTTAGGGACCAAGGCCTAACTGCAGAAATGCCTGATACTCAGGTTAAGGTGGTTCCACTAGTGGGACAGTGCAGCACTTGGTCATCAACTTTGTGCCAAATACATGTATCAATTAAACGTATATCATCAGTATCTCACTGTCATATAAAACATGTGACATTGACCACATGTGTAGGATAATACAAGACACTGAAAGTCCACATATAAAGTAGGTTGAAGTCTAAAAGTAGAATGGCCTATTAATTTATATTAGTTAAATACAATAAAGGCATTAAAGTTGTGATAATTTCCACATTGAAACATATATGATATATTATTCTATAACAGCAGTATGTAATCTCTCAGAGGTAGAAGCACTTCGATCGATTTGTGCGTCAACAAACAACGTTGTACACCGGACATGTCCGGCGCAGAACCTTTCATCCATACTGGCTTCAATGACATTGTATACTAAGCAAATAATATGCACATTTAGGTGACATGATTCAACGTTAAATATCCAAAGTTCATACGCGCGAATAGACATCATTGCATTTGTTAAAATCACAGCTTACCTGTATGTTGATTCCTGTCCTATGTTGGGACAACTGGGTACATTTGTCTTTGTTTATAGATCGATAACTATGGCCTGTATTTGCCACCAAATGTCTCAGTCGATGAGTTTCGGTGCCCTCTTTTCTATCGGTTTAAAGCCGCAATAGGTGATTTATCATCCAAAAAAGGTGTCAGATAGCTAGATATATTACTGTTGGTACTTTCTGTGTAAGATCATGCACAAACGAAACATCGTTTAGACAAAATATGCAAAAAAACACAAGATATCGATATCTTCGCCATATATTTCTTAGTTGTTTATCAAAGTTGGGTTCCTGGGATCCAGGCCCCTTGGTGATATTTTGGTCGCGCTACTTTTTTTCAGAAAATGGCAAAATTTGCCTGTTTGAGCCTTTATATCTCCGAAACTAAAAGTCTAAGCCAAAAACTAATCTAGAACTTACTAACTAACTTTTCATGCCTTATCCGAATCAATAAAAACCCATTTTGGGTTTCATACGCACTGTTTGAATTTCAAAGATTTACGATTATAATGAAAAAGTTGTGGTTTCTTCGCAGATAAGTCTCGAAAATAACTTCCCGCGGTAGCCTCCTTTAATCCTTTATGCCTCAATTATGCATTTATGCCTGCGAAGATGCCTGCGGAGGAGGCTATTCCCGCGGCTTGTTTCAAAATTTTACCGGGTCACGAAGATTCCACGTGAGGGTGACGTGTGATCTATATAGATCGTTTTTCAAACTGTACTATAACTGTAGGGAGCCTCCCACTGAGCTATAATCAACACGGACGTCACCCGAAAATTGGTATATCTAATTTTGGCGGCATTTTGCATCATAGCGCTCGTGTAAGGAAGCAAAAAACTTTTAAAATCTTATGTTTTGTCATATGTGTTGAAGATTACCACAAACTGATACAAACACAATTTTTAATCCAGTCCCCCTCGGCAATCTGACGTCCGTGTCGACAAAAACGTCGCTCGCTAAAATTACCACAGATTAAGGATATACCAGAAGTGTAACTTCATAGGGCTTTCGTGTCCTCAAATTTCCCCAAATGGCGCTTGCTAGGAACATGGCGGCGTGAAAAACACGAAATTTAGATTGAAATTTTTGGATAAAACAGTTAAGAGCATCATTGTTACATGTTTGAGCTGGTTGAAAGCAATTAAAAAGTGAGAAAAGACGAATTGTCGGCTTTGTCGCGCGCTTGCTAGGAACATGGCGGCCGTGGAACAACTTTTTACCTGAAGTTACACATCTGTATATATTTCATCTGTGATATTACGGAGCCTCCTTATAAATCAGCTAAAGCGTCCTTACATTTGTTGCCATAGCGACAAAGTATTTTCATTCCAAGTATTTCCAACAGGCAACATGGTCGAAGCGAGGGAGCGAGAAGTCAGGAAAATTTTTGTTTAAATTTTTGTTTATAACTTTCATCAAAGTGGCGCGTTTTTTCACGAAGTAAAAGAACTTATCAGATGTCTTCAAAAGGCTATCGCGGAGCACCTTTCGGTGTTCAAAGCGCCCGGTAAGAAGTGACTGTTTGTTATAAATACATATTAAAATACATAAATATGTTAACTAGTCGTATTATGAAGTTAATTTTGTTGTTTGTTTATCGACTGGTCACAAAGTCATATTGCCGGCTAAGTTTGCTATTTTGTGGCAAACGTTTAGGTGAAATGATGGATTTGTTGTAAACTTGAAGCTGTACATAGTTATTCGCCCGTTCCCCAACGCTGACAGATGTTAATGAATTGGTCAATTGACAGTTGATAGTGATGCTAATAAGTAGAACTGAGAGATGTACTATAATATCTGAGTGTCAACATTTCTAATGTTGATAGCCACCATCTGCTCAGTCCTTTAAGGCGCTTGTTTTAAGCGTAGCTCCACTTGTGTGCGAAACATAATTGTAATATAAGATGCAATATTAGGAATTTAATAGGCCTAGTTTCCATCGGATGTATCACAATTGTCGTGTTGCAAAAGTTGTAGAAATAGCTGGAGATGAGCTGGAGATGAGCTGATCGGCTACTTTTTGTTCACTATCTGATTGCTCAGTGGTGTCCATCACAGCATAATTTTCTGTGGAAAATGTGGTGTCGATCGCCATTCCCAAAATGTTGATTTCATGACAGTAGGAATGTAGTCACATTCCTGAATGTAGTCACATTCCTGAATGTTTTGACGCAAAAACATGACACGTTGTTTCTGGCAAGAGGCATCTGCGATTTTGGTAATACTTGGCGATTTTCTGTTTGTGTTGTACTTTTGTAAAACAGCAATTCCAGAAAACGTGAGCATCAGGTAAACATCGGCTCACAGGGTGCGATAAAATTATGGTCTGGTACTTCTTTGTTTTTAGGGAAGGACCACGTATAGGTACGTGAGAATTTGCTATTCGCATACAGTACTAATTACATTTTCCTTCCAGCAATAACTAGAAAACCTTCCAAGGTATTCAAAACCGTGAATAACTTTAGCTGTGTACTAGTTAAGTAAACATATTTATTAAATACATAAAATTCAGAAGGGTTTAATTTTTTCCGTCAAAGACCGTGCATATATATATGCACGACTCGGAAGTAACCTTAGGTATGGCTTGACTCTTAAGTTTGTACCAGCTCAAGTACACAGCAAAAGTTGTTGGAGTACCAGTCAGGTACGGCTAAAAATATTGAATTATTGCACCCTGGCTCATCTCTAGAAATAGCCCAGGGATGGGTTTACTGGTGGGAGCAGGGGTGCACACATATCCTTGGCCAAAAGGGGTGCAGGGGGGCTGCCAATTCCCATATCAAAGCCAAATTTTGGATTTGGCATGGCATTTATCAAACAAAAATAAAATAGTGGTCATTGACCATCTAGGCAATCATATTTTTCAAAAAATTTCTGACAACCTCATTGCACCTTGACTCTGCTGGAGATCATCAGTGATGATGCACCCTGCCTCGGTACGACGGTCACGTCCTGTTTCATGATGACCTGTACTCACTTAGCATCCCCCCTAACAGATCAAGCTGGATCCATCCTTGAATAGGCTGGTTGAGATTCTGATTGCGATTGCACATTACTATTACGATTTAATGGAATTAAACCAGGCCTTAAAAGCAGCAGGAATTCAGATTGCATATGAAATATTATGTTATTGAGAAGGGATCGAGTGACTGGGCCTGGAATATGGGAATTATTGTAAATTAAAAAATTAATAAATATTATTTAGTAAATATATCAATAATTATGTAAAACTGGAATATTGTTATAACATTATAGAGATTAAAAATTTTGAGTTGGATTCAACATAGCAATGAATACTTACTTGTGATAACATTTGATATAGACATGCCATGTACCTGGACATTTGTGTGTTAATCAGTATTTGATATTAGTATTGTTTTGTATTAGTATTTTTTTATGTTGTAATAACGGCTTTCATCTGTCCGTTCGGGTCTTCTACTATTCGTATTGTACTGTTTGTCTTTGTCCTAAAATAGCTTGTTTTTGTCAATGAAATATCACTCCAGCATTGCATCTGTTATAGTGGAAGTACTGTATTAACTGATTCATTATTCCACACTATATGACTTGGTCTTCCAGTTCCACAGCACATAACTCATCATTGTATAATGAGAACACTCCCACCTTCTTGTTTTTTCTTGTATATATATATATGTATTCTTGTAAACATTATTCTGGTTTTTCCATATTTATCAATTGACTGTAAATAATTGATTATGTAATGTAACACAATTGAACATAACTAGGGGCCTAAATAGAAAGTCTGCAAAGATTTCTATAGTAGGTCTCTAGCCCAAGATTTTTAGAAATTATTGTAATATTTTAAGTAAATTTATTGTACATGGCAAAAAAAAAAAAAAAAAAAAAATATGCAAGGAGGAGCTACTTAATTCTGAAACCCAACAACTACACAATATACAACATACACTTAATGCCTGGCAGGGACGTAGCCAGAACGTTCAAAGGGGGGGGAGCCCTGGCGTGATTAAATTTCTTCCATTTTTGTTGTCGACGGGGGGGGGAGGGTTAAAAAAATTTTTCCCGGACAGTCTTCACTATTAAGTATGTTTTAACGTCCAAAACCTGCTAATTTTACGTATAAGCCAAAATTTAGTGACCAAAGTAAATCTTTGGATTTAAAGTAGTCGTGCCAACATGTTGGGCATAATTCATGGTTTTGCAGTAAGTATTAGCACTAGATATAACCAAAGGGGGGGAGCCGCGGCTCCCAAGGCTCCCCCCCTGCCTACGTCCCTGATGCCTGGTCCCGAGGGAAATAGTTAGTTTTGTTTTCCTGAGAGTCTATTTATATGATATGTATCTGTGTCTATAGATATTTTACTGTTTAGATTTGATGTTTCTGGTTTACATCCAAAAAGCAAGACACCTGGAACTTTGACTCAAGTTGCCTATGATAAGAAGTCCATCAATGATATTGTGAGTATACAGGCTGTACAGCAGTGTACTGTAACAGTAGCACTATACAAGTACACTTTATGTGAAAATCTTGAGTTTAAAATTACACATTTTCTATTTTGCGGGATGAAGAACATTTTATGCCCATGCATATATGATATCAAGAATTGTATTCGTTTTTGTCAGTTGGGGCACAGAATAGGTATTGACCAGAAAGGCCACTCAGCAGTGCAACGTGACCCCCTATTTTATAGCTAAGCGTCCGTAAAAATTTCGCCTCTTAAAATTACCCCTTAAAACCGCCAGCTACTCAGGCTAAGTACTGCTAAAGCATTATGATGGAGTGCCTACATGGGAAGCCTGCGGTCTATTCAACGACAAAGCAGATATTCAGTTTGTTGGAAGGAATATATGCGAATGCAGTGGCTTCTGAAGTGCAAAAACTTTGCGAAGAATTATGCTGTGGCTGTAAAATTGATCACTCAAGTCAAAGACAACACGACTGCCTTATGATGGAGGAACACGAGCGATGGCAAATTACAAGCGTATGGTTTACAAGCGATTGAAAGAGATCGAGAGAGGAAAGCGTGTGGTTTGGTATGAATTCGCTGAGGCAATGAGGATACTAAAACTGAAGGTTGACAGAGATGCGCTTGGACATTTTCTGTTATTGGAAAGAGATCCAGATTCCACGTTACATCAGAGCACTGACAATTACAAATACAAGCTACAGTGTCACTATCTTTAACTATTTGTCTCATAGGAGACAAGAATCTTACGAAGAGGGCCCACTAGAAACGTTGTTTTCTTTACCACCTATTGGCTATTTTCATATATACTGTGAAGGCGACAGGTGAACAATTTAAGAGTCATGAGACGGATCATAAGAAAGCTTATCAATTTAAAGGAAGGAAAAAGGGGGTTATATGAATACGAAAATGTATACCTTTTGGATGCAAAATATCAGACTTATCAACTAGTGCCGGTTGGATGCATGCATATATTAGCTTTGACAAGACTACAAAGACCGATTTATTAACTTTTTGTACTTTATTCCATAACTAATTTACAAGTGTAAAATGTGAGAATAATATTATAACTGCACAATCTAAAATTTTTAAATAGTTTGTCCTGGTTTAACAGTATTGTTTTTATGTACGTTTCTGTCCTTTATGTGATGGGTTACTCTATTTTAGCGAGATAAATCAAAAATTTGTTTTCTTTTGCGTTTATTAGAAAATATTCTACACAATATATAAAGCAAAATCATTAAATTAAGAGTCGTAAAGGATTACAAGCCAGTGGCATTAGGGCTAGTGAAAGTGAAATTACCCTAAAAATCGGGCATGAGCGCGGCTTTGCGGGCCTAAATTAGCACACACGTACAAGAATTTAGTTTCAAAATACGTTTATTTCTCTTACAGCGCAGCAGCTTTATGAGGGAGGGGTGAGAAAGGCGATGTTGTTCATCCAGCTACTTTCGAATGTATATAAATAGCGCGGCGAAAGTGTTAATTGAAATCCATTAATAGCATGTGAAAAGTTTCAAAACAACTGCAGTGAAAACAAGAAAAATTCAACAACACAAAACTGATCACAAATCATCGTCATGTAGGTTATGTTATCCGTTGGCGGTTTAGCACATCGACAAAGACATTTTACTCGGTCCAATTCGTCCTTACTGCGAACGATAAATGAAATAAATGAAACGTTGCTGATTTCCCATATCCATATCCTGTTGGCATAATAGCCAGGCTACTTGAGCGTATCTCTATCCAAAACCACACTCTCTAAGCATAATTACTTGTATAATCTTGAAAATTATAAGTTCGTATACAGTATTACTTACTGAAAATTGTAAACGGCTTAGAAATAAACGAACACGATCGTAATACATATTTGAGACTCAAGATCGACATTGACGCTTTCAACGGCGGCGCTTCAAAAACTGCATTTTAATTAGATTCATTCACAACACTCATCCACCCTCCGTGCGTACAGCCATTGTCACCAAACCACGTGACCACGAATAACCAGGGTACTTTTTTGGGAACGTGCTTGATTATGACTATAGTCCATGAGTATGACTATAGGCCATAACTTTGATGACTATAGTCCATGACCATGGTACATGACTATAGTACACGACTGCAATGACTATATATAGTACATGACTATAATCGATGATTATAGTCCAATCCTAAGATTGAATTATTGAATCCTTAGATTGAAACCTAACGCTAACTCTAGCTCTAACACCAAGGTTAGGCTTAGGGCTGTGGTCATGATTAGAACTATAGTTAGGGTTAGTGTTAGGTTTAGTGTTAAGGTTAGGATTCGATCTAAGGATTCAATGATTCTGTCTTAGGATTGGACTATAATCATGGACTATAGTCATAGTCATGCATGGACTATAGTCATAGTCATTGACTATAGTCATATAGTAATGGACGATAGTCATCATAGTCATGGACTATAGTCATCATAGTCATGGACTATAGTCATCATAGTCATGGACTATAGTCATCATAGTCATGGACTATAGTCATCATAGTCATGGACTATAGTCATCATAGTCATGGACTATAGTCATCATAGTCATGGACTATAGTCATCATAGTCATGGACTATAGTCATAGTCATTCATAGTCATTGACTATAGTCATAGTCATGGACTATAGTCATCATAGTCATGCATGGACTATAGTCATAGTCATTCATATTTATTGACTATAGTCATATTTATTGACTATAGTCATAGTCATGGACTATAGTCATTATAGTCATGGACTATAGTCATAGACTAAAGTATCCATTTTTAGAGTCGAAGTCTTGGACCTGGTAGATACAACGTAGCGAATGGTTCATTCAGTGCAAAAGCCGTCAGAGAAAGATCATCTGGGCCAGGTATTGTAGCACACTACCCTTGACACTGCTTGCGATTCTCCAGAGTTTACTTGTGAGCAGTCCTTAGCGCGACCTATAGATGCTTGCGAATCTCAGGTTGCGTCGGTGTGATGGTGCAGTTGTATAAAACTCTTAACTACTTTTTAACTACCCGTTTTGTAGTGAAATTGTAGTTAAGTCTAACTAGAATAAGTAATTCTGATTGGTTAACTCTCGCACTAACTATAGTTAACTTTAACTACTTGTTTATACAACCGGCGAACGTACAGTATATACTAAACAGAAATTTTACGGCGCGTGTTATGCGTTATCTGACTATTTGATCTCTCTTGACTCATTGTATTCTTTCAAATAAATTACAATGTCATGTAAATGTATTTGATGTTTATTTCATCGAAGTTTCATTAAGGCAACAAGAGTTTTAGCGCTCATTACAGGGGAAAGCAGCGACTGTCCGTTTATGACGTTATCGATGCTTTAAGCAACACGAAATAGTCTATGTCTTCCCCAGTCAGTATATTGAGAACGTCGAGTTTGGGACAGAACTTTCCCTCCGATAGTAACCCCTAGTACTTAAATATTTTGTGCGTAATTGAGATATCGGTTCAGTAATTCACCAGATGTTGGAGCGTCATTTTGAGCTAAATTTAACAATTATTCGCCGAAGGCAAGGTGAATATCGGTGAATAAAAACCGAGACGAAGTCGACTCTAAAAAGAGGTGATTACTTGGAAAAATTAGGTGATTATTTGGGGGAAAAACATGCACATTTCAAAAATATTTTAATTGAATATTTACGATAAAAGCGGCTTAAAAACGCTTTAGGTGATTATCGCGTCTTAATCCGAGGTAGCGCAACCAATCAGCGTTGAGAATTTTCAATAATCACCTATGTAATTTTACTAAAAAAGAATATCGTACGACCGGCCTATACGCTGCTTACTGTACTTAAGCCCTTGTCAAACGAGGATAAGGGTTGCAACTCTCGCTCGCGTTTCACCGTCAACTCTCGTCAACTTTGAACCGGTTCAAATTTTGATGAGAGTTGACGGTGCGAGTTTTTGCTACGCGTGGCAACATCCACTCAACTTTCGTAAACTCTCTTGTTCTCTTTTGACCAGGGCATGAGAGTTGGTAAAACTCAACGCTTGCCACCGCGTTACGGTACATAACTTGATTACACATTGGATACAGGTTGGGAAAGAGCTTATGAAATGATGCAAGAAGCTAAGTGCCCACATCTACTTTATAAAGAAGAGTGGAACAAAAAGCAATTGCAGGTAGGATGTTAAATATATTTTCACCATAATATATTCGACTTAACCATGGGGTGTTAGTTGGCGCGTGTATTACTTCAAGGGATATTTTCTCTAAGAGGCTGTTTATATGAAGGAGAGCCAGCCCAAGTGGCCGAGCTAGTTCGCATTCCCGAGACGAATTTTACCCGGCGTGTGTACACGAGACTGCTCAGACGGGCTAGCTCGCCAAAACAAAGAACCCAGGCTGAATGAAATAATATAAACAAATTTTCCAACAAACCTGAAATCATACTTTCGCGAACACGTCCGTTATAACCGGCCACAGAACTGATCACAGAGATGTCATTTGCAACGTTATATTCGCGTATACATAAACACAGCGTTAATTCTCAACCCGGTGTCCCGGTTAGGCGAGCCAGCTGGGGTCATTACGTTTAATATACGGAAAATTCCAGACCGCTTTAAGCGAGATCCCGGATCAGTCGAGGTGGCTTCTCGCTTAGGCGGGCCAGCTCGGTTCCCATATAAACACAAGATGAAATTTAATAGGAAATCGTAGCTCGGGTAGCTCGCCTCATATATAAACAGCCCCTAATACTTTACTATCATAGTCGGGTTTTAGTAAGAGTTTCGATGAAGCATATACCATTATACCTGTATCACTGTATGGTAAGCATTAGATTCGACATTCTTTTGATAAATATTAATTATTTTTCCTTGTATTTCGTGGTAAATGCATAAAATAAAAAAGTAGCATAATTTGCTTGCAATATTTAGGCCGCCAAACGTTTTTCAGCCGCATAAACTTAACCGTCTTGTTTCCTATTTTGAAAAAATCAATTTTGTTTTCAAGTCCGTTCATGTTAGTGCAACTAAATCTTCAAATCAACAACGAAAAAGGAACTGATGTAAGACTTGACAATGAACCATGACTTATTATTTTTGTATGTGTGTAATATTTGTATCATTCTGAGAAGAAATGTAATATATCTTTTTATTATATAAACATAAGTGTTATATAGAGTTTTATGCCACTGAGAAAAATCGTATTTAAACACACGTAAAAAATACGATATTTTTACGTGTGAAAATATCATTTTTGCAAGCCAATCAACAAATTTACATATTTGTTTTGAGTTTCTACATGAATTGTCGTTTGTTTATAATTTGTTTATAAAATAAACAGAATAGTACATGGTTGCTTGGAAATATGGAATTTATTTCTCGTGTTGAAGAGAATATTGCTCACTCGTTCGCTACGCTCACTCGTGAGCAATATTCTCTTCAACACTCGAAATAAATTCCATATTTCCGCGCAACCATGTAATATTCTCTATATATTAAAAATCCTCATCTTGACCAACTTTTTCACTGTCAAAGTTTCCGGATATGATGTCTTGAGGTGAATTTTAGCATAAAAAGCAAAGGAAAACTAATTTACAATTCACCTAAAGATCTCATATCCGGTAACTTTGACTGTGAAAAGTTGATCAAGATGAGGATTTTTACTATAAAGATATATTACATTTCTTCTCAGAATGATACAAATATTACACATAATTATACAAAAATAATTTTTGCGGTTAGTAGCACTTTCATATTCTATTTCATCATGTCGTTTACAAGATACTGTTCTCCAAGAAAATTGCGGATTAGTCAATGCATGAGAATACAGCGCTAAGTCTTGCTCCGTTGCTCGTGATATGCTGGTACTTGCTGATAAATAGGGACGTGTTTTTTTTATAGAAAAAACTTCTTGGACCTGGGACTTATGAGATAAAAGATTTTGTTGAATTACTGGACTCTAAACCGGGAAGCGTTCGTGGAATTTGTGAAACAAGGGCAAGAAGATTTCATTCTGTAGGAAAGGTAGAGAAAAGCGTTAATTATTATTTAAAGTCTGTTCGTTCACGGCAACCACGTTTAATATCATTCATGTTTTCGATCGCTACTCTGTTTAAAGAGTGAGTATCATGCAAGTGATCCTTTGCGCGCTTGTGTTTACATTTTATGTTTACATCCGGTTGTATCTCATAAATATGCGTGGACATAGAGTGATAATATAGCGATAAGCAGCATGCGTGTTTTCATGCTGTTTCCCTTCAAAATGTCGGACTCGGAGAACGATTCTGGAGCGAAATTATAAACGACATTTAAACATTATATCAACGTTTTGCCACGTAAAAAACACAAAGTTTCACAAGATATAATTATTGCTTAGAAGTGAAAGTAATGCCTGGTTTTCATATGTCGCCGATGGTCGGCAATGCACTCATTGTTAGTGATCATTGAAGGAGAAAATGACTTCAGGTAGACAAAGGATTTTACTCAGCAATGATCTAAGATAATGGTACTGGGAAAGCATCGGCGACATATGAAAAGCAGGCTTAAAGTTGTTTTTCAATACGACGCGACTGGGATAAATAAACCGATACAAATTAGATCTCAGACATTAATATTATACTCATAAATGTTTTAAAAGGCAGCCATTTTGTGGGACGCCAAGTGAAGCGCGCAAAGGATCACTTTCATGATACTCACTCTTTAAGTAAATGAATGCAGACGGAGTGTCGAAACGTTGGGTCATGAATGCAATTCGACCGGGCTTTACATTCATTTAATTAAACCAGACTTGCGAGCGAAAACTTGAATCAATTATTTCAAAAATCGTTTATATTCATGAAATCGTTTATATTCGTTTATATTCATGTTTATAATCAGATTCTCTTGTTTGCACCAAGTAGGCGTGGTTATGTGTAGCAGTAAAGCGTATAGAAAGTTATCTAAAGCTACGTTAGTAGATAGTGCGTGCTGAAGGCATCACGGGAAGGTTAATAAATAACTTCTCATGTACAAATGTTAACGTTACCTTTTTCTTTTGGGCCTTTTTCAAACGATTTTATTTGATTTCTCGAATTCTATCCGCGTGCATCGGTTATTTTTTTAAAATAATGCGTTACGGTGAGATAATATACAATTATTGGACGAGGTTGAGCAAAATATCGTGTGTTTTTTTTCAGTGGCTCCCATATTTCATGAAAGAAATTTATTATTATAAGGAAAAACTCAGCAAGTAAAAAGTTCCTACTAATTTCTCCTGACGAAGGGCTTTAGCTCGAAACATCGAGATTTTGTTTATATCTTTTAGGCACACGCGAAGCAACCCTCAATTTGTTCTATATGTCCGTGGCCGACGCTGAATTAAAGTCTATGAAGCTTGTCGTTGTTTTTCTTCGCCTTTATCCGCGTAAACTTTTCCTTGTTCAGCTGTAAAACGTTTTCCATGGCAACCATGTCAATTCCCCATTAGCGAAATAAATTTTCTGCAACTTAGGCTTCTTTTTATACGTTTTTACTTCGAGCCAAAACAAAATTTTAATTTGCAATTTAAGTTCAGCAAAATATAAGCAAGCCGTCGTTTCAATGTTTACAGTACACATGGTATGTTATATACATTTGCAAAGGTTCACACATGCTCTAAGACGATTATCTATTTTTGCCTTCCTTTCACTGGACATCATGGTTTACAGATTCGCTCACACCTTTATAAAATTCGCTCACTTCTGCTTATCCGCATATCTCTATACGGGTTGCTTTCCGTCCTTCCTGTTGTCTTTCTAGTTTCTTTCCCGATTCAAAGACCAAATTCCCTTTGCCTTGAAATCACATGTTGTGTATCAGTTCAAGTGTCAATGCTGTGGTGCATTGTATGTTGACCAAACACGCCGACACATTCACACACGTATTTTAGAGCATATGGGAGTTTCGCCTTTGACTGGCAAAATACGCTCTGCTTCAACTATGTCTGTCATTCTCGCTCATAAACACATTCATAAACACCCAGTTGCTGTGTCTGACTTTAAGATCCTTTCATCAGGTACTTCTGAATCTGACCTTCTTATTCGCAAAAGCCAATTACTACCCAGAATCAACCCAGTCCTTAACGCTAATATAACATCTACTCCTCTGGATTTATTCTAGTCTTAATATTAACTTTTAATTACTAATCACTTAACATTAACCTGACACTATCAATATATACTGATAACTTGTTATCGTTTCTTTATGTTCATTTGTTCTTTTGAGTTTTTGAATGTAACCGTTTTCGTAATTTAAAACCATTCTATTGTAAATGTATATATCATACCATGTAAATTTGTTTAAATGCTCTGAAGATGTTGTATTGTAAACAACGAAACGTTCGCTAATAAATTTTTTTTAATAATATGTGTGGTTTAAAAGTCATTTGCTGGGCTCTTCTATTCATTTTTAAAATAAGATTTTCGCCTAGCGTATGAATAGCTACTATATTGAAACTTCGTTTCAATGTTTACAAAAGTGAAGCTAATGCGCATGAGCAGATAATTATTTGCAGCTGAGCAACGGATTTGGCCAATGCGTATGCTCAGACCATTATTTGCACCAGTTATTTGCAGCTGACGTTATTCGCACCAGTTATTTGCAGGAAAATTAACCAATCAAAATTGCAAAAATTGTTATGTGCATGAATGATAATTAAATTTTGGTGCAATAAAACTGCGGAATTAAGTAAAGTATTTGCTAATGTCCTGGTCAAACTAACCGGTCAAAGGTGCAAAAACTCTCATCAAAGTATTTGCTAATGTCCTGGTCAAACTAACCGGTCAAAGGTGCAAAAACTCTCATCAAAATTTGAACCAGCTCAAAGTTGACGAGAGATGATGAGCGTGCCGTGATAGTTGATGAGAGTTGCCTGTCAAACGCGAGTGAGAGTCGAAGGGGTGATCTATGTAATAAACTTTTAATTCAATTTTAAACGATGAGGATCATAAAGCCACCTAAATCTGCCACCTAAAGTGACATCTAAATATAATCTTAGGAATCATAGTCTTTTTAACATTCCTAAATACCGTACCAATAGATTTCGAGATACATTTATAATATCAAGTCTAATAAATTTGTAAATGGTCGGTATTTAGTTGTAAAAATGCTTTGTATATAAATCATGTAATTCAGCTCTATGGCTGCTAGATGATTTCATTAAACGGATTATCTTAATTATTAACTCTCAACCTCTTTGACAAGGGTGTAAATCTTCTAGTTATATACTAAACATCAGACACATGTCAATGTTATGTTATTTTTTCCAAAGAGCGATGTTCCAGGCCCAGGTACCTACGGAAAAGGCGGGATACCAAACGCTGCAGTGGAGGAAAAACAGAAACTGTCAGCAAGTAATGTCGGGATGTTGGAGTCAGGAAAATCTGAGAGAGAACTGCCAGAAGTGGTAGGTTTTAGAGTAGAATGTCACGTCAATATTCAGTATTTTTACTGTTCGTAACAGTCTGTGTAGCTTCACCGTCAAGACTTGCATAAATAAAAATAGAACAAGAAAATATATTGAAAGAATATATATATTTTCTCGAAACGTCGGATTTTACGTCTTTCATGCTAGCAATGATAATGATAATGATTTATTTTGATAATGATTTATTTAATGTCGACTACAGAGGGTGTGGTTGCCCAATTCACCCGAGCCAGATACACGTGGCTCGTGATATACAGGCTCATGATACACGTGCTCGACAGCTATAAGGCCTAAGGGTTAGTTTTTGGTGAAGGAGGAAACCGGAGTACCCGAAGAAAACCCTCGAAGCACAGGAGAGAACCAACCAAACTCTACTTACATGAGTTTATCAAGCACAGGGACGTACGTAAATCCCTGCCCTCGATCTGCTGTAGAGTCAGCTTAAAGCCCGTTCTCCACTAGGCGAATTTGTTCGCGCGACGCGAAGCGAAAATTAATTTCGACAACCTGATTGGTTGGCGAAAAAACTTTTCGCGGAGAATTTTTTCACTAACCAATCACGTTGCCGAAATTCGGTTTTAGCTTCGCATCGCGCGAACAAATTCGCCTAATGGCATTGAACTAAATATACCTGGAACGCTATACCTCCATAGGAACTCGCCTAAGATCGCATGAAGCCAAATTTGACCTCCAGACACGCGTGTCTGGAGGTCAAAACACGCGTGTTTACGTTGCGAGACTTTCCCGCGAGACCATTTCAAGGAGTGAACATGCCTTTTTGCTGAAATAGGTCGGAATGCAGGATTTACATATAACAAAGAAGAAAAGTTCTTTTTTTAGATTTTCTTGAAGGTTCGATCCATTGATATTTCTATATTCGTAGCGCAATGAAGTTTAACTTTGCATACAAACCATGCATGATCGACAAAAATACGGGCTTCGAGGCCGATCAAAATATTTTACAGTAAGTTTCTGATATTCTATATTATCTAAACTAGTAAAAAAGCAACACTTTTTTCTACAATAATCGTTGTATATTTTAGTACTGGTACACAGCAGTTTATTTCTGTGAAATTGGCTTTATAAACAGAGTATAGAATCAGTGTGGAAAACGAAAAAATATTCGCAAAACATTCAAGCCGAAAGTCAACAAACGAACTCTCACTCCTTGGCACACTTTTATCGAAAAAGATCATTCAGCCATTACAAAAAATGGTAAAAAATACAAGTAAAGTCTGCTAGGAAGTTTTACCTGAACGAAAGTATTAATAAAAAGCGTTGAACCTTGTAAAAATGTTTCTTTTTGCAAACCTGAAGCCTGTTTTCAAGAATGCATGACCGATTGACCGCGTTCTTCACTTGCGTGAGAAAACTGGGAATATCTTTCAAGTTTGGCTTCACATTTCCGGTCGGAGGTAGCGTTCCAGGTATATTTAGTTCAATGCCTAATAGAGAACGGGCTTAACTCAGAGGTAAGGGGGGGGGGGGGCAGCGCGCTAACTGCCAATGGCGTGCGTCCTTACAGTATGCGCGTAGGATTTATATTGAATGACAGCAGGGAAAAACGGTCACTAAATTACGTCAATTATCATACGACAAATTAAATTATCAACATTATAGCTTGTTATAGATCGGGGATTGCCTATAATCTATTTCTGTTTGGTATATGTTTTGAGTTTTATGATTTTATAGTTACGTAATAATTTTGTTTTATTTTTTACCAAGGGTTCACATCTATGTCCTGGCCAGTATAATTCGAAGAGCTTTGCCGATGAACTTTCAGAAAGGGTTGTCAGTAAACGTGGTCCTTACGACCTTTTCACTGGATCAAGAAATAAACCAATTACTGCTGGTCACTTTGCCGTACCGGTAAGAAAGCGATTCTTTATAGGGCTTAATTTTCTTCAAATGACAAGCGTGCATGACGATTGTCTGCTAAACCTTGATCATATACATTAAATAGCCTGTAGCGGTATTGAAAAAATACCGAAAACGGATATCGAAATAAAATACAGACTAGATTTTCCGATTATTACTTTTGCTCATTGGAAATTTGGAATTTCCTAATTGGAGTACGTGGACATCCGTTTATTACGTTTGCTAATTGGAATTAGCGCAAAGAATCACCGTCATGAACAGAGCGCATATATATAGGGCGAAAATAGGGCGGTGTAACTCTTAATTTTTGCTTAAATATAACATTTTGAGGTTGATTCTTTCGCGCTATCCTTTTTGCAATCTGGGATACGCTGTGGAAGCTAAATGTTTCTATCGAACGCTAACAAAGGTCAATGGTTATGCTTGTTATAATTTTCAAAATAAATACATGATTTTGACAACAAAACCCAAGTCCTTTGCTGTGAATGCCATAAGCAAGTCATTAAAAAGTTTAATCGATCAGTTTGGCTAATATTTTATCAAAAAACACAGCTATATATACAGCTGAACATTGTGTTCTCAGACTGATGTGGTCTACTGGAAAATATTTCGCATTAAAAACAATCGTTTTCGATCAGCCTTGACATGTCCTAAGAATAGACTTCGATTTGGAACAAACTCTTAAAATATAAGCATGAGATATTAAGAAAAAACTTCTGTTATTATCATCGTTGTAAAAATATATATTCGCCGCCGTGGAAATCGGGAAAGCCAAAGAGCTATCAAGGACAATATTCCACATTAAGTCTCTCACACAACGGTTTCTACACCGAAAATATACTGTTTCCATAGGAAAACCATATTTTAAGAAAAGTAAAGAAATTAGAAAAAATCGCCAACTACTGTGAAAAAATCAAAATCTGTTCTGCTTGGATTTTCGCGCGAAAACATCCTCGCCCAAGGCCACTGCCGCATCACACGTCGATCAACAAAATCACAGCCGTTGCACCGCCCTATATATAAGCGCCCTGGTCATGAAACTGCATTATCTACGTCATAATTTGGTCAACAGAACGACATTACACATTACGACACATTTTTCAGATTCGTTCGCATTTACATAGCTCGTTCAAAGAAACTGGCTGTAGTGAAAATCCAAAGCGTCAAGAATAGTGCACTATGTCGATATATCGACATTTTTTCACTCCGAACAGTTGCCAAATTTTACGACAGCTTATGTTGTTCACAAATTTTAGTATGCGTTTGGCACAATTTACAGGTCGTATCGAAGAAAGAAATAGCTTAGTTTATACGAATGAAAAGTCGCACCAATCGGCCTATCGGTTGCGTCGAAATAGGGAAATTGATCTACTTGTAACGTGTACGCTTCCTCCGTGTTAGCTGCACGCTTGCATATTATGCTCATTTCATCGTGTGAACTACGCTTAACTATTGAGAGTTAACCATATCGACTTCTACAATCTTGAGACAAATATGTATTTTCTGTTTTCATTATAACGTATATAATTCCTCCCTTATTTTTTGCAGATTCGAGCTAACCTTGGTCCTGGACAATACGATATAGAGTCATTTCTACACGATTTTACGAGTAAGTTCCACACATTGCTCAATAGGGAGTTTAAGCTTGGAGAACGCCAACGAAACAGGAGTGATTTTCTTCCTGTAAAAACAGCCTGAGAATAAATCTAGCCATAGTGCCCATTCTTACTGCAGTCTATTCGGCGTGTGCAGTCCAGTGAACTCAATTTGTTTACTTGGAACCATAACTGGCGGGTGAAAAGTGAAGCCAAAATAACAGTGCCTACGCCATCAAACGTGACTATTGATTTCACAACGGCCAAAGTTCAAAATAACTTGAATATCTGTTAAAACCTGCACGATAGCTTATCTTATCCCATATTTTTATGGCTTTCATAAACTTTTTGCACACACTAGCTTATACGACTGACAAAAAAACAAAATATTTTCGCTGTTTGAACAAAAACACTAAGGAAACTTGCTTTAATTGACTTACTTCAGTGACAAAGATATATTTTCCTCCTAGTCTTCCTTCTGTAATCTTTTTTAGCCAATTACAAAGGAGAAACTACTTCGATTTGCAAAAAAACTGTTGTTTTTTTCAAAAAAATAATACAAAACTAGAGTTGAGTCAGTTGACGTACGGACCGCGCAGTAAATAAGTTGTGGGGGACTGAGACCATTGAACTATAATAGACTGGAACGCTAACGCAGGGGGGGAGATTGAAGCCAGCTTAATTCAGTTTTTCTGAGTTTTGAGTTGAAATACTTAACGCCGAACATTGGGCTGTATATGAAATTGAAGCTATTAAAAAGTTATATTTGATATAAAAACTTCAAGACTTTAGGTAAAAGGGAAATACTTAAAACTTTGAGGTTGTTTTTGTATTTTTTAAGTTTTTCCATTTTGCCTAAAGTCTTGAAGTTTTTATATCAAATAGAACTTTTTAATAGCTTCAATTTCATACAGCCCAATTTTCGGCGTTAAGTATTTCAACTCAAAACTCAGAAAAACTAGCTTGGCTTCAACGAATCATAGGACTTGATCATAGGAGTTAGCGTTCCAGTTTACTTAGAGTTCACCGACTGAAACTGACGTACGAACCGCGCAGTGATAGCGTGAAAGGGGACTGAAACTAACGTACGAACCGCGCAGTGATAGCGTGAAAGGGGACTGAAACTGACGTACGAACCGCGCAGTGATAGCTTATCAGGGGACTGAAACTGACGTACGAATGGCGTGAGTGACTGACGTGATCCTACGTGATCTAACGGTTGGCTTCACTTTCTTTCCGCCAAATCAATGATACTTATCGTTCCAAGTAAACAAATTGAGTTCACTGGTGCAGTCACGTGCGAATATTACGCCATGCTATATAACCGGCAATTTGGGTGACATATCATGGATTTCTCGAAATGCCGTATTCGGTTATATCTTGCGAAATACTGAGAGACAATCTATATCTCGCTAGAATCCCTGAACAACGATGAGTATTTTGGTGTATGGTGTGTTGTTTTAACATGTCTAGAACGTGAGTTATGTGGGAAAGTTGGCGTACGTATTGATGTCAGCCATGTTGGATTTCATTTTAATTAGTTTGAATTTATCCAATGGAAATGGCTGTAAAAACCGGAAGCCACACAATTTCGAGTTGTGACGTCACTTGCACAAGCCGAATTGAGCATGGTTTTAAACTCAAAGAATGATTCCTGTCAACTATGGGTTGTTTGGCCCATAGCGAGACATGCATGTGTGTTCTTCAAATGTTCAACCTAATAATTTTTTGCAGCAAGTTAAAATTTCCTACATGCTCGACGAAAGCTATCAACACAGCGATACTTTCCTATTGCATTAAATAAATCAAGAATTAAGAGCTTTAGAGAGGTTGTAGCCCTCAAGGCTTTACAGCAAAATACATATTTTCATGACATATATATATATAGTGGCTAGCATTCAAACCGGGACTGCAGAGAAGGCCGAAAGCAATGCGAGATCAACAGTCATCTTCATCTGTGTTTCTATATGGTGGTTCAAACTTGATTGACATGCGCATGCCCAGATTCGCAATTTAGGGCCTGGCCCGGGTGCATTTGTATGGCGAACACGCTAGTCTGTGCACACGCATGTGAAGTCTGATAAATTCGTCTCAGTAAAGTATGGTAAAGCTTTCTAGCTCCTCCATATTTTTACCCATATTCTCGTGGTTAATTTTGTTGTCCTTTGTGAACAACGTTCCAAAAATTCAGAGAGTTAAAGCTAAAGTCTCTCTGGTGTAGTTTTGTGGTCCAGCGGTAGCGGCCCTCTCACTATTCGATCATTGAGGCACCTCCCCCGATGCTAAGGACGTGGCGGTGAAGTGACTTCAAATTTAAGTACTTTGTTTTTATACTAAATGATACATTGCCATGATTGCGGTGAAGCTGCTACGCATGCGCATCTTGACTGTGCTAGTATGAAATCATTAATTGTTAATAATTATTATGAGAGGTCATAGCTGGGGGAACTGAGACACAGAATTAGCTTGGGACTTAGACTATGTTCACACGAGACCGGAAGAATTCCGGACCGTACTCAAACTCGTCTGATTCTACTTGTTCACACGGGAAACCGGACAAATTCTAGCACAGCTAATCGTAACGAATTCCCGTGTGAACAAGTGGAACCGGACGAATTTCAGTGCGGTCCGGAATTCGTCCGGTCTCGTGTGAACGTAGCCTTAAGGCTCTTTTCCACTCGTCGCAAAAACCAACTCGCAAGCTCGCTGCGAGAACTTTCATCCAATCACAATGCTCGACAGTTTATTTTAATTACATGCAAGAACTCGCAGCGAGTTTGCGAGTTGGTTTTGCGATGAGTGGAAAAGAGCCTTTAAGGCGGATTTCCAGTCCTCGCACGAAGCTCCTCGCACGAAGCTCCTCGCAGCTCGCTGCGAGTACTCGCACGAATGTCATTCCGTTGCCACCACACGCCGTTTTATGATTGGTTTATTATTGCGAGCCCTCGCAGCGAGTAAAAAATAGTTTAAAATTTTGAACTATTTCTCGCGAGCGGCAAAACACTTGCAGAACGACTGCGAGTACTCGCAGGAGCTTCGTGCGAGGACTGGAAATCCGCCTTAAGATACCACAAGATTATACTGCATACGTTTGTTGCTTTCTTCTCGAATACATTCATTATTCGTGAACAAAACTGAAAGAAAATCTGCTGGCGAAACGTTATAGTTTGGAAAAGTCCAAACCAACTTTAGAGGAAAATTCTCTGTAAAATATTGATTTGTTTGAGAAGTTATATATTACACTCTCCATGTTTCGAAATCAGATTAATAAACGGTCTCTCGTGTACTATAACATATGTTATTTACACAACGTCTTGCAAAGGCTTATAGCCTTGTATTATAAACAGCTAATTAACCATTCCTTGATCGCATTAACTCTGGGGACTCTCGTTACCTCTTAACGTACGTTTACACGGTGCGATTTGTCGGACCAATTTTAGATGGAATTTAATGATATTTGAAAAATACGCAAACGTCATTTGACGACTTCATCATCTGAAAATATTCGTCATTAACATTCAGCAAGACCTATAATTGGCCCGACAGGCGACAAATCGCAGCGTGTAAACGCACCTTTAACTATGTGGGTGGGGTTGAGGCACAGTATAGAGACGACCAGTAGGGCCACTCGGCGATGCAACATGTATAGCCGGCTTTTTATGCATAAATATGCAGTTTACTGGCCAGGAAAGTTAGTCCAGCTTGCTTATTGGCCAGAAAGATCAATTGAGTGGCCCTATACTGAGTGGCCCTATACTTTATGCTGTGACTCCCTAATAGCATGTTAGCTGACGTGAAACATGTTTCAGTCAATTGAACTCGGAATTCTTTTCAAAGGTGAACATACGAATCGTCACGGAAGGTTTTTGAAATTGGAAAGATTTCCGGATTACCCGGCAAATAGAATTTACTTCAGCACATTGAGTCAATGTCCCCGTGGCAAGGTATGATACCTTATAGCTTAACTTTTCATCTAAATAAATCAAAGAAATAAGGCACGCCGTGCATGCAGATAGTAGCGAACTTAAGCAATTCTTAATCTAGTACGGGGACGTGATGAAAAACACTCACTAACTTCACAGTTTTAGCTGCATGTGCAAAAACTATGGATTGTCGACTGTGGTTGTAAACAAAGTCAAAGACGGAGATGGGTGAAAAACAAATTTAAACTGTCTTCGAGACGTTAGCGACTGTTTTTTTGTCACGTCCCCGTATACTAGATTAACCGTTGCTTAAGTTCGCTAAGTACCAGATTGTACGGGTATAGAGAAAGCTATAGTTTTTCTTGGCTATAACACAAACTGTTTGTGCACAGCTGTTCTTCTTTTCTCTTCGATCTCCTCTTGTCATTGTAACTGACTATACACACACCAGCTAATTCATGTGCCATAAATTGACTTAATTATATTATATACCTTTGGAAAATTTCGATGCATTGTTTGATAAGTCTATCCTGCACGATATCTTCCATCGTTTACCAAACCAATAGACCTTTTTCATAATGACGTCAAACGTGGATAAACACTTAATGCGCTGTCGCACGGGGGAATTTTTAGCGACCATTCGCATCGAAAATGATGTTGTATGAAATTTTATTGGCTCGGCAACGACTTCAATTGTGAATTGTTGTTAAAAATTGTTCCGTGTTAATACATCGTCTTTACCGGAAAAGCTGGAGCAAAAGTGTTTATCCGCGTTGACGTCATTATGAAAAAGGTCTATTATGGTTACACAACTAGGATATTGTTGTCAACAACAAAGCCCCGCATACTGTATGCGGGTTTTCTCTTACACCTCGATCGCTTTGACTGAAAATCAAATTGAGGCTTGGTGGCTGGTGGTGATAACAATATAATGCAATGCTGCTTTGCTTCGTGTTACTGAGTAGTACACCTCAGTAAATGTACAAAATTATGCACAACCAGCAACAACCTGCACACTGAAAGGTTATAGGTATTGCAATAGACTTGAGTGTATTAGTCGTAAATAATTACATTAGTTTCTTTATCTTTTTTGACCGCGGGGATTACAGCATCAAACTTTTAAGTTCTTGTTAACACATTTTCAGGTAGTTTGATCCTGTAATTCCTTTAAGTATATCGTTTAAGGTATAGCAACGTACGGCGGTTGAGAACTTCGACGTTTCCCTACTAACTTCCAGACGAAGGGCCTTCGCTCGAAACGTCGAAGTTCTCATTGTATTTTTCAGGTAGTTTTACACAACAGTCAACCGCCGTATTTGCTATACTCTACCCACACTGGCACCGCACGTATAGCATCGTAGCCTATAGTTCCTGGGCTTAATTTCACTTCCACAATGCCTGGTTTTTGCAAATTTGCCAATTTTTGCATTTTTGCCCATTTTGTACGCATTTATACATGATATATAACACAAATAAACATAAATTATACAATTAACTTAAATATATAATTACAATATTCTCTATTGATATTCTATTTTATTTTTTTTTTAATTTTTCGAATGCCATATTGGAATAGCCTGGAATCAGGCGTTAAAGATTTGCGAAATGTGCTAGGCCTTCTAGCGCGCATCAGTTCGCCCGTAAATTTTACGCTCGCCTCTGGACGGCCAGAGACTAGGCTGATAATAACCTTTGATAGAACTGCAAACGTCTATCTTGTATTACAATTATGATTTTACTATATCCTTTAGACCGATGTAGGACCTGGTTCATACACACCACGCAATCTCAGTAAACGTGAACCAATAAGACGACCTGGTTTTGGTTCGTCGGCTGGACGTTTTGATAAACACGGCAGAAAATTCTTCCTTGCAAGCAATGTATGTATTCATTTACTTCTCTGTATCTTTTATCTATAACATTTTGTTCAACACGTTCATGCGCGCAAGACTCTCCTCTTGACGAGTAAAATCGTCTGGCGTTAGAGAAGCTGGAATTAAAATAATCTGACGTTAGCGTAAAGTAATTAAAAAGCGCGCATCAGGGCGCATTGTGCCAATGATTTTATTGCATGGCACATAATAGGGAACTTTAGATTTGAGGACGGCTACGAGAACGACTACGACTGCGAGATTTTTCCGTTAAATATCTGGTAATACAAACTTGTTATCATCCTCTTTGGCACAGCATATCTTTAAAACAACAGTTGAGCCCAAAGCAACTTTGAGTTTAGCAGATATTTAATGGAAATATCTCGCAGTAGTTCTCGTAGCCGTCGTCAAATCTAAAGTTCCCTAATTACTGCCGAGCAGCAGCGAGGCAGCACACTATTCTTGACAATTTGAATTTTCACTCATGCCAGTTCACTTGACTTAAGTGCGATCGAATCTGAAAAATGTGTCGAACTGTTGACCAAATTATGGTCTTAATAAACCGATGTCCACGTACTCCAATTAACTAATTTCAATATGCAAACGAAATAAACGGGAAAATAGACGAACGGCGCGTGTCTTGTTTTCATTCGGTCGCGTTATCTGAAATCTCTGGACTGAATTGTATTCTTTCAAGACAATACATGTGACCCATTTCTTTTAAAGTTCTATAAAGTCTTTCCCAATCTATATGTTGGGGCGTCGAGTTTGAGGCAGCACATTCCTTAACATTACACTGTGGGTGTTAAACATATATTTAGATGTACAGGTCACTGACGCCCAAGTGCGAAGACGTGATAAATAACATGAAGCACGCAAAATGGCGGGTCAATCGGTTAAACCGCCTGTTTGTAATCACTAGATTGTTGATATATTTTTTCTTGATATATAGCCGTATCTTTATCTACATATATTTCTCACTATTTACAAACAGTATAAAGTATGTAATGTACATAAAGTAATTTGATGCAAATATCGACGAATTTCTCTTTCGTGTTTTCTTAGAATCCAGTTGGTCCAGGTCGTTATGACATGGAGAGATACCATGAAGCACAACCAGTAAATGGTAACTCAAGTGTCTTTAATTCAAAAACTGGAAAATTTGATTTGGTTCGTGACAAGTACATGACGTGAGTATATGCATGCTAGATATATTTGCAGCTAGAGGTGGAGTAATGCGAGCTACAAAATTGCTGCAACTCACAACAAAAACTTGTCTCAATGCATCAAAAATGTTCACATATATAAGTTGTAACAGCTTGTAACAAGTCTGTTGAGTCACAGGGCATTTTTAATAGTGGGGGGGGAAATCATGAAAGGAAGATGTGTGTATTACAGGTAGGTGAACCTGAAGGACCTGCAGAAAAGGTATGAAGGTTTGGTCTCAACAGAGGAAATTCTCTTTCAGAAAGACAATTTTTTATCGTTATTTTATATAATAAACCAAACGGTTTTGCAGGTTTTGTGTGACTTACCATAACTTTCCTCTAATCAGTTGCTTATTTTTTTTATATTTTGGAAAAAGGACCGTCACTAGGGCCAAAATAGCTTACTGGGGGCAACATGGGGCTGCTGGGATGTTGGCCAGTACATTAGTTAAAAAATGCCCTGTTGAATCAACAACCTTTGTAGCAAGTTGTCAACAAGCCGTTGACAATTTGTCAACAAGCTGGGAAAAAGCAGTGCGAACACATCCTGATAACAAGTTGTTGAAACAACATTGATATACAAGTCTGGTACAGGTTTGTTACCGCTTGTGCGTTTTTACGTGTGTAGCGGGGTTCTACTGTAACACCATCTTGACAATTTTGTGCTACTCCTTTCATCAATATTGAATAATACCATGCAAATAGTACATTTAGTCAAGACGTTTTTCTATTCAGAGAAAGAATCAGAGAAAAAGACGTGCGAACGGAAGAACGAGTCTTCATGGTGCCCATCGATGTCATGTGATTCTTATCATCACAATCATTCAACACGAACTTTAGAATTTTTTACTTTATTTTTCTAGTCCATTTTCTAGTCCATGCATTACTGATGAATTTTAATTTGTAAATCACGATTGAATGTCAATTAAATAAATGCAATTTCGAATAAGTATTGTAATTGTCGCATTCACATCCCGCGGGGACTGCATCATATTTAGGGATGAGCCGATAATCGTTTTTTATCGGTAGAAGCCGATAATCGGTAACTTTTAGGCTTATCGGTTATCAGCTGATAATATCTATGAATATCGGCATATATCGACTCTTCCGATATTTAAAATGTTAAAATGCTTGCCTTTCTTATTATATTTACACACTTCCTTCATTTATCAAGAAAAACGAGTGACATTATAACTAGACGCTTAGTTCAGTTTAGTTCGCAATCAATTACATTTAGCAGATAGCCCCTGATATATATGTTTAAACATTCAATGCACACGAGCAAGCAAAACTTGTAATGGACAGGGTGTCCAGAGAAACTAGTTGAGCATACATATGGGGTATTGCCACTGTTCGACTATGCAGACATAATTTGGGGACAACAATTCGGGATTAATGAACTCTCTGCAAACGCTGGAGAACAAGGCTGCAAAGGTCATATTAGACGAACATCTGCAGTATTCCGCGACCGAGCCCTTACGACGACTAAAATGGACAACATTGGGAACGAGGAGACATAAGCACCGATGTACTTTCATTTATAAATGCATAAACGGTCTAATTGACTTTGATTTGACGAAGAACGAAAACATCCACACAAGAAAACGCAGCGACTTACATCTACCAAAAGCAAAGACAAACAAGGGGAACAAAGACCTACCTATCAAGCATCTATGGACTTCAACAATCTAGAACCAGAACTAAAAGACGCGTATTCACTATCAAACTTTATTAAAAAGTCGTTGCGTTTGTAACCACTGAGATTTCTCTTATCCTTCTTCCACCATCTTTTCTTCATAACCTACTCTTTTCTTAAATTTCAACTCTATTTCTCAATTCTCTTATCTCACTTAATTAAATTAATTATTGTATCATCATCTATATATAACACTAATATTTAACTTACGAGCAGGAGTGCTTTATCAGATGCATAAAACACGAATTGCAACTGAAGTGTTTTTATATATGATAAAGCCTGAACTACGGAGTGTTTTGAATGGCTTAAAAACGACCCATCTTATGAGTTCTGTTGTGAAGCATTGTCTAAGCAAGAAGAAACATTATGACAGAAAAATCAAACTAAAGTTTATTTAAATTAACATGATTTTTATCACTATAAAACCACTGACATAATTGTAGTGATTTCCTTTTGTCTTTTCCTCATAAATTATTAATGGAGATTTTTAAGTGTATTTATTACTTTATACTATGCCAGTGTATGTTATAAGGTATTTAAATATTGTGTATTGATGTATTTATGGTGCAGGACTCCTGAAAAACACTACCCGGTGATGTGGAGGTACCTCGTTGTGAATATAAAATAATAATAAAAGAGATTAACATGCAGGGAAACTTGTCAGAAAATCTTGTTTTGTTTGTGAGAACTTAGCACTTGGATTTACTGCGTTATCCCAGCTCATCTAATCATATTGCCGAAGTTCAATCACTTCTTGTTTTTTTAACTCTATATATAATTTTCTTTATTCAGATGCGCCTATATATACAGTACAGCGAAGGCGATAGTTTAGGACCAGGGAAAACGCAGAAACGTTGTTTCTCAGCCGGCCATTGTTTCTCAAGCAGGGTGAAATTCTGTTCCTGCTAAAAATACAACGCCCATGTAGCCCTCACAAAACAACTTTTAATTTCTGTGTTAATGATAAGAAACGCAAATATGGCCATGTTCTTACTGATAACTTTGTTTTTACCAAACTTTAATCTACTGCACACGTACGTAAAAATATCACATCCTGTCAACAAGATGTGTTCGCAATACGCCAATGCTCAACAGGCTTGTAGCCTGCTTGTCGGCAAGTTGTAACAATGTTGCCTTTTTTATCAAGTTGCGATACAAGGTTGTCACTCACAACTTTTGTTTACAAGTTGTTGAATTGCCGGACGGATAACAAGTTTGTTGGAACAACTTGTAACAAGTCTGTTGAGACAACAACCTTGTTGCAATTTGTCAACAAGCCGTTGACAACTTCAACTTGTCAACAAGATGGGACAAGCAGTGTGAACACATCCTCATATGAACAAGTTGTTGAAACAGCATTAGTACAAGTCTGCTGCAGGTTTTTCACAACTTGTGCGTTTTTACGTGTGTAGGCTGTGCTCAGTAGCGAAGCCAGCCTGACAATTTGGTCATGCTATACAAATTTTAAATCATCATTATTCATTTCTTTAGAAATTGATTGTTTTCACAGTCTATGAACACGGAAATATTTGCATTGCATGACCAAATTGTCAGGCTGGCTTCGCCACTGGCTGTGCTTTATCTTGTTTCTCTGGTACCAAGATAATATCAACTCCCATCCCTTGGCAAATCTCATGAATGAACGAATGAATCAACTTTATTTAATGAGGGTGACGGCGTAACAGTTTAACACTGATAAACCCGTGGCCCTCCTAAAACCTAAGTACAATTTACACATCTATACATCTATACTAATATAAAAGATTTTGAAAATATACATGAATGTTAAATCTAAAATACTGGTTAACTAGTACTATATTAAATCTTAAAATGTTCAATGTTCGTGAACGATTCCTTAAAATAGTATGATTTGTATCAGCTTCTAAGATAACTCTTGCTGCGCGTTTTTGAAGTCTAAACACTTTGTTAATATTCTCTGTATAACATTAAGTCCACACAGTTGACCCATAAAGCATTGTCTGCTTTATCATAGCGCTGTACATGTAGTACAATATATATGCGTTCTCCAATAGGTAGATATCGTCGAATTTTTCTCAGCACAGCTATTCTTTGGGACAACTTCTTGCATAGCTTTTCGACATGCTCGTTAAAATTAAGAAACTGATCTAGTGTAACTCCGAGTAGTTTCTGAGCACCTACTTGGTCGACCTCCATACCTTGTACTGTGAGTTTGAGAGATAAGTCATCCAGTTTCTTGTTTAGACGTTTACCAGTGACCATTAGGCAGTTGGTTTTTCTACTGTTAATGACCATGTTGTTCCTGTCAGACCATGCTGAAACATTGTCAAGGTCCACTTGTAGCGTTGAGGATATAGTCTCGGGTGCGTCATTTACGTCAGAAGAATAGCTCATGGTAGATGTCAACCACAGAAGACTGTATTGCTAAGGGCAAATCATTAATAAATAGGAGGAATAGGATGGGTCCTATTATACTTCCTTGTGGGACGCCGGAAGATGAGCGATTTCCATCGATATCGACGTATTGAAAGCGATCACTTCAATAATCACGGAAAAGTTTCAGTTCATTTCCGTGCACCCCATAAGTTTCGAGCTTTTGCAGCAAAAGCTGGTGATCAATAAGGTCGAAAATCTTTTTGTAATACACAAAAACAAGCCCGGATACTCTATTCTTATCAAGATCCATCAGAAGCTGGTCGACCAAACGAACAAGAGCGGTTTCGGTAGAATAGGATTTCCGAAACCCTGATTGTAGTCGATCAAGTATGGAATTTTCTTTTAGGAAGTTTTGCAGATGCTCACAAATGTGCTTCTCAAATAATTTAGATAGTATGGGAAGCACCGATATTGGTCTATAGTTGTTCTTGTCATCTCGAGTCCCGTTGCCTTTGAAGATTGGCGTCACTCTGGCGATTTTCCACTTTACTGGGAAGGTCTGGGTATCTATGCAGTGATTAATGACCCTGCTAAGAGAGCCAGTTATGGCAGGTGCTGCAAATCTCAATAGTTTGGCACTTATATATGCCATCGTCACCGGTGGCCTTGAATGTAGAGATAGACAAGAGCAGATCTGAAACGGTATGTTGGGTCACATGTGAGATTGTAAATTCGCTATCGACTGCAGGTGCAAAGGAAGGCTCATTAGGAGAAACTATGCCACTGGGTCCGAAGCAGAAATTAGGTTGATCTGCTGATTTATAAAGAATGAATTTAGTGTTTCAGCGATGGTATTATTCTCCAAGATGGTCTTATCGCCTTCAATTAAGCGCTGTATTCCCTCATCACTGTCTCCGTCTTTCGAAAGGCCTTTAATGATATTCCATAGTTTACGGGGATTTTGCCTATTTTCTGCAACTTTGGTTTTGAAATAAGTTTCTTTGGTTTTTCTAATTAGCTTGGTTACCTCATTTTTTGCTTTCTTAAAACTAGCCCAGTCATTGGACAAGTTGCTCTTTCTAGTTACTTTCAGCAGTCGGTCACGCGATTTTATTGCTTGGGTGATTTCATTTGTAAACCATTTAGGCTGTACAGCCTGGTTCTCATTCATCGGCGACAGTCGGCGATGCTCTTACAGTGCCATTGTTTTTGATCATTGATGAGTAAAATACTTTGTCTACATAATTTTCTCCTTCAATGATCAATAACCATGCATCGCCGACCATCGCCGATGAATGAGAACCAGGCTTACCTTACGCTTAATCAGTCAACCACATCGTTGAAGTCATCGAACATAAAGGCACAGTCCCAAGGGGCATTTCTTAAGGACGAGATGAATTGTTCCTTGTTTAGGCTTTTTATATCCCGATAAGTTATTGTAGTATGTGTTCCTTCATTGTTCTTCGCACGCTTGAATGTCCTAGTAACGATTATATATATAGGGAGATGATCGGAAATCCCAGATGACAAAGTCCGTACATTATGAAATCGATTTGGATGACTGCACCAAATATGATCAAGACAAGTGTTTGACACTTGATCAAACTTGAGGTTTACAGTAGTAAATTCTATCATTTTTGTACTCATTTTAAATACCTTCTACACTGCACCAGTTGCATTTTGCATTTGTAAAATGCAAGAGGTAAGCACGCGCTTTAAGGTAATTATTCAGCGGATTGATTATGATGCAACAATGCGTTGTTTAATGACGTCATCCAAATCAGCTGACAACCGTTTACCTCGCGCGCGCGTAATTGTGTGCTTGCGTGACGCCGCAGCACTTGAAAGAACCAAGAATTCACGTTGCCTTCAGCGTTCGAGAACGTAAAAGAACCGTAGGATGACCAGTTCACCTCGGCAACAGAAGAGTACATCACCAGATGGCAGTGAGTGTACGCAATTACTTCAACTTTTGGCGAGAAATCCTTCCGCAGCTTTGAAAGTTTTCAAGTTTACGTCGCCGAGCGATGAAAAACCATATTCTGTACAAAGTTACAAAGGACGTCGACAAAAATATACTCCCAGAATCAACTACGGATCACGATTTCAATCGCCGCCGGAGGCACAGTATAGTAAAGTACGTATTTATTGTTTACCACCAAAGTTTAACAGTTCTCGGACAATTCTGGAAACTTTGAAAAAACCAAAGAAACCCAATAAGGTAAATTTGTTAAGTAAAGAGGAGATAGAACTGATATCGAAATGTGTTGATGATGTTGGGAACTTTAATTTCGACGCAATACTTCCTGCAGTTTACTGGAAGTGTGAAAAAGATGGCGCAGAAATGACGAACAGGCAAGATATTGCAAGTTTCGAAGGAAGTTGAACGTTGAAAGCTTCATTGGCGGCTGTGGAGTATGTAAATATTATCATGGTGAAATGGAATGGGTTTTTTTGTAAATCAAGAAAGTAGGGAACTAAAACAATAATGCCTTATGTAGGAAATCGTGTATTTTACAATAGACTTTAATTGACAAAGATAATATGTATATAAAGCGATAATTATATTTAGTAATATGTGAATATGTAGTAGAACCAATTCAAGTAGCACTGGTGCATGCTTATAAGTCAAGCATTCTGACGTAATATAGCATTCGCAAATAATATCGTCAATAGAGATGTACTTGTATAAATTTGTAGATTAAAATAATTAAAATCGCTAAAAACGTGTAGCATGATATGGAAATGCGTGTACAGAAAATCAAATCTGCTACACTTTTCGTTGCCTTTCTCGTTGGAACTTTCTAGTTTTGCAATTCTTGATCCAAATTGGATTGCCCTTTTTGGTAACTCAGAAGAATCTGTCAGTGCAAGAGATTTCGCCACGTGAGGTAAAATAATTTTCTCGCCGATACCACGAGATAGACGAGGGTCACACTAAAGATATGAACACTTATATAATGTGGTATAATGAAGGTTTTGTAGATGGAAATTTTGAGCGAAAATTATATACATATTTTTAGACTGGTTTCGCTTGCAGGGTTTTCATGTGCTTGCCAGAAGAAATGTGGAGAAAATTTAGCTATTTTGTAATTTGGGTCCAGATGTAATAATATCTTGCAATGCCTGATACATTCCAAGCTTTGGGTTCACACATTTCGGGTAACATTATCTGGTTTAGCAAGTACTGCAAATGTGTATAATTATGTAGATGAACAAGTGTATGTTCCTTATTATAGTTTAGTAATTAATACAATGTTTAAAATTTGAGTATTTTGGAAAATAAAGTATTCAAAGTTGTTGTCCACTACAGTGTCTTCTGCTATATGGTTGGCTTGGCCCACTCAATAATTCAACCCATTCAGGTGCAAGACCTTTCCCGTGATAAGTCAATTTACCTGGCGTTAGACCGAGTAAAATAGCAAGGTGGGGCACATTGCCGCTTAACATAAAACAAAGGCAGACAGGTTTGTTAACCAATTACGGCACACGACCCCTTCCTTAACAAGTAAAATAATTATCTGTGGTTAGGCAGAATTAAATGACAAAGTCAAGCACATTGCTGCATAATTATGTATATTTAGTGTTTTGTATAATAAATTGGAAATTATATTAAAAACACAAAAAATTTGCAGTGCCGTAGCTAGGAAGGTTTTTCGGATGGGGGGGGGAGCTGAAATTCATTGAAAGCCCACCTTTATGTGCAGGCTAGAGACAGTATTAAACTATTAAACTGCTTTTCCAGGACTAACTGTAACTGAAATCTATTTGTAATTTATTTCACAAATTACAGCTTTGAATTATTATACTGAAGTTGCACTGGATTTGGACTTGAAGTTATACTGGATTGGCACTTGAGAGTACACTGAAAGCTTGTGGCACATGTAATGGTGAAAGACTGTTCTTGCCACATGCTGTATAGTGATGTGAAGACAACAAAAGAAAACAAGCACAGTGTGAGTGTGGTGAATTAAGGAGGCTCCCTACAGTTTTAATTCTGTTGCACGCAAATGTGCTCTAAGGTCCATTATTTGCTCATGTTGCAAGGTATGATCACGAGACTTGGCCATCAGATTGCCACAATATTGCGGATTACGAAGAACAAAAAATGTTTCGTTGCCATGGTAACAACGCGATTTAGAGATTGTCGTATTTTTATCTTCTTTCTTAATTTTTTGGATTTTCCTTCGATGAAGCTTTTTTATTTTTTGCACACGAGCACCTAAAGTACAAAGTATTGAAATATGCGATTTTTTTTAAATCTGAATTTTTTTAAATCTCAAAAAACATTTTTTTGCAATAAAAAAAATTCGGCTCCGAGGAATTTTTTAAAATGGCATATTTTATGCATTTTGTGATTTCTGTATCGTATGCAAATTTAAAAAAAAATTACCGAAGGAAACAGGAGAAAAATGTATTTATAATTTGTGTGTGACGTCAGAAAAATCAGGATTTCATTTTTCACGCGAGACAAGCCCTCGAATATCCACGCGTGTGGACAACGAAATTTTGGCGCAATCGTGATTCGTGAACTCGTGATATAAACTATAAAAGGTTTGTTTATAATACATAAACTTCGTTTGTACTTTGTACAACTTTGTACAGCTACAGATTTCAAACTAATACAAATATGACTTTATTTAATTAAAACTGTAGGGAGCCTCCTTAAGGCTACAAATGTTATTAATCCGAAAGTTCGGGCCTTTAGAATCAATCTACCTGAAAAATACAACACAAACTTCAATGTTTCGAGCGAAGGCCCTTTATCTCAAACCGTCAAAGTACTTGTAGTATTTTTAAGTTAGATTGATCCTAAAGAAAGACCCGAAGCTTATTGTATAGAACTGATGCTGCCTACACTGGCACCACACGTTCAAGATATTAATCAGAAGGCCGGTACTGCGAATGGAAGCCCAGCCCCATTATTAAAAATGATATGCTTGAGCTGTTTGTTATAGTAAATCTGGCAAGCAAAATATAATTTCATCTGATGACATATTCAATGAATTTTCTCTCATGCACACATTATACATGCAAGATATTATTGCCAATGTGTTCATCACAATAAGTAAAGTCACATATTATATTGACGTTTTAAAGTACAATAACGCTCAATCTCAAGGGAGTCAATCCTGCCGGGGATGGGGGGGGGACGAATCCCCCCACATTTTGGGCAGAGGGGGATCAATATGTAATTATCCCCTCACTTTTGCTTATACGATATGTTCTGATCATCAGAATTTTGTAAAGTCTACCCCCAAAGTGCGTGAAATGGCGTTTCAGAGACTGGGAGAGCATGCCCCATACCCCCCTAGTGGCCTCGTGCTTTCGCCTCTCGATACCTGCGCATTCCCACTAGTGGCACGGGGCCTCAAGCCCTCAATTGGACAATTTTGGCTTTGGTCGGCTCCTTTACCACGCCTTTTCGTCGGGTAAAACGTACCCACACCCCTAAAGCTTAGACCGAAGTTGCGCTTCCGTCGGGAGGTGTCTATAAATGATGGAAAAATGGCCAGTTATCGTTCCAGTTCCCTTAGAGTTCAATGTTCACTGGTGCAAGACGTCCTATTTTTTTTGTGCGCATGCGTTAGATCCGACACTACTCCAGCCAGTAAACTGGCCGCTGGCGTACTATAGATTATATAGGGAAACGTGATGTTTGGGCAATAAAATTGCCTTTTACGCTCAAGTTTATCGAATATCGTGAACGTTTTTGCCCGAACATGAAAGAAATAAGGTAAGACGTTACGATTTATTCAGTAACAGCAATCTAAAGACGTTTTGTCAGCAAAAAGTGACCGTTTTCCTTGCTTGTATTAGTTGTATAAATAGCCTTATATCTGATGTATGTTGTATTATGCAAGGTACTTCGTACTTGTCTCCTACTTTACCAGATACTTATCTTAGTTCAAATCTCCATCAATTACAAATATAATGTAATTACTGTAGAAGCTTTGTTTATCCAAACTGTCGCGTATTCTTGACTTGCAATCAATCCCTTGAGAATTAAAAACAATCAAGTGGCGGCCTTGTTGGTGCCAAATTCAATTGAAATAATATATTTATCTCTGAAGATATATTAATAAAGTCTTACAATATAAACTGTAGAGTTACGATTAAAAACTATCGTTCAACTCCACATCAACACCACGTCGCTCAAGTCAGTCTCTCAGATATAACGTTTCTATATTCTTTACACTATTCGTCCCTTAAATTTGAAGGATAACTAAGCTGCAAAAATGCAGTACAGTCCAACATATATATATAGCTAAAGTCATTCATAGTCCCGCAACCACGCTGGTACGTTTTCTTCTCCTTCGCGCTTGTCTTTCCGGTGGGGCTTGTGACTGTTCAGTCCTCTTTTCCGTCTACTGGTTCTTGCGAAGTCCCGTCGCTACCGTCTCTTGGATTTTTCTGTTCCATTGAACTCGATGGTACGTCCTTTTGTACTTCGTCAGGTAAATTTTGTCCGTGTTCATCATAGATATAGGAGACATAGATTGCTGACTCGTAATACGTCACTATATTGACAAATGCCCAAAATTCAAACAAAATTTGACCGGTTGAGCAGCCATTTTGTATGATGGCATCTCAAGTGACTCGATGAACGAAGCTTAATGGGAGCATTTGCTAGATAATAACAGCATTAATTTCACATTACCGTGGAGTGTATTCAATATAGAAGTGTTGTGGACGGTTTTTCTTTGGAATAACAAACATTTGGCTGGTTTCAGTGAGCTCACGGATTGACGTTTTGCAATATTTTTGCCCTTTGGAGCAATGATGTCTAATAGAAAGTTGAAAGAGTTATTCCTAGATTATTTCTAAACAAAATAAAGTGGATTCAGGGCGACAAACTTGTGTATTACGAGCTGGCGGCCTAAATATGTGATTTCGCCGAACTTAAATCAGCATGAATCGAAGGTAATTTGTAATATTTTCCCTGTCAAATTGATGTGTTTATACGTCCACAAGGGCAATAAACATATTAAAAGAAGTATCTTTTCGTGAACGTTGCTGAAAGCGACGTACGTTGACTAGGTCACTTGATGTTTTGACTGGTTCAGCCGCCATTTTGAATTCTTCATGTTAGCGCGTGCCGTGACCTCGAGTCAGCAATCTATGTCTCCTATATCTATGGTGTTCATCCACGTTAATTGTCCGACCTGGTCTAATTTGTCTCGTATTTTGTCTGAAATATCTCACTGTCCACTCATCCTCGTCCTATCTCACTGTCCACTTCTCCATTAGTTATGGCTTCCGTTTGCGAAGTTTCACCACTACAATTCTCCGCGTTTTCTTTTCTCGTTTTAGGAGTTTCTTTCGATTGAGGTTTTTCGTGGTCGATCAGATAGACTGTTCGATTGTCGTTCGAGACACGGTTTAAGACGATTGTATTGGACCACTAACCTCTTCCTCTTGTTGGCATCTTTTTCGATTCGATACACCACATCTGAAATTTTCTTTACAATCGTATATGGTCCCTGCCACGGCCGTGATAACTTCAAATTCTTCCCCTTTTTGACAAATGGTACATGGAACCATACTTTGTCCCCGACGTTGTACGTCGTATCTTTCGCCTTCGTGTCGTAGTAATCTTTGTAACGCTCGCTAGCTTTCTTTGTATTTACTCTGGTCAATTCGTATGTTCTTTCAAAGCGTTTCTTTAGTGTTTCCGCATACTCTGATGTGGTCGGTGGTACTTCTTCTTGAGGGGGCTCAGGTGTCATTAGGTCAACTGGAATTCTTGTTTCTCTTCCGAACATCAAGAAGTGTGGAGACGGTGGACCGATACGCCAACAACGCTTGAGGTAAACATCTGTCCCAATCATCTTGACGTTCATTGACCAATTTTGAAAGAATATCTTTCAGGGTCCGGTTCATTCGTTCAACAAGGCCATCACTTTGAGGGTGGTATGGTGTTATTCGGGTTTTCTTTATCCAAAGAATATCGATTATCTCTTTGAAGACCGCGCTTTCGAAATTTCTCCCCTGGTCCATATGCAGTCGTTGCATGGCTCCATATCTACAAATCCAATTTTTGTGCAATGATATGTGCTTCTTGATTTGGAATCGCGTACGCCTCGGGCCATTTCGTGAAATAGTCCACAACCACCAATATATAACGATTACCATCAGCGGTGTGAGGTAGTGGACCAATGATGTCCATAGCAACACGTTCCATTGGGTATCCCGGTTGATCCAGTACCATCATTCCACGTCGTTTTCTCGACGGTCCATTTCGTTCTGCGCATATCCGACAATTCTTGCAATACATCTCGACATCTGACTGCCAGTCGTTCCAATAAAATCTTCTCTCTATCAGCGCTGGGAATATCATGGGTCAGCTCCAAAACTTCGTGTTTAATTTTCGTGGTAAACAAAGCTGAGGATGTCGGTCATCTCCATTCTCGTTCTCGAAAATACGATACAGGAGTCCATCAACAAGCGTCAATTTATCGAATTTGCTCCAAAGCTTGCCCATTAGAGGACCCATACGCGTTATCTCTTCCTTCGCTTACCGTCTCTCACCCATCCGATCGCGCGCCAAATCTCCGGATCTTCGTGTTGATACAAACTCAGGTCGTTCGCTGTCCAGCGGAGGCACCACGGACTCGTTTCATCATTATCGTTCGACGCGTTACACACGTGGCCAGTCTGTACCTCACGAGCATCCGAGGTATACGTGATACACCATCAGCATTACCATGACTACGTCCGGGTCGTCGTTCCACTTGAAAACCGTTCCCTTTCGTTCAAGTCTATAGAGTGGCTCTGCAATTCTGGCGTAATCACGGATGTATGGCCTGTAGTAACCTGTGCAACCAAGGAATGAACGCAAATCCGATAGGTTGTTTGGAATAGGCCATTTCTCCAGGACTTTCACCTTATCGGGGTCAGTCGAGATCCCTTCCTTACTAACGACATGTCCTAAAATAACACTCCGCTGTTGGACAAACTCACATTTTCTTGCATTCAATTTCAATCCTGCAGTTTCTAATCTTCCTAGTACGTTTTCGAGACGCTGATTGTGCTCTTCTAGGGTCCTTCCGCTCACAATAATGTCATCCAAATATACAACACAGTCAGTCCAGCACAGTCCCGCCAAAATCGTATTAATAGCTCGTTGAAATGTCGCCGGTGCATTAGTCACGCCAAAAGGCATTCTTTTAAACTGAAAATGTCCGTCTGGTGTGGAGAAAGCTGTTTTCTCGCGATCTTGTTCCGCGACCTTGATTTGCCAATAACCTCGCACTAGATCCAAATGAGTGAAGTAGGCTGCCCCCGAAAGCGATTCTAAAATTTCGTCGCATCTCGCTAATTGAAAGACATCCTTCTTCGTAATCGCGTTCAGTTCACGGTAGTCAATACAAAAACGCTCGCTCCCACCTTTTTTCTCACCAGAACAACCGGGACCGACCAAGGGGATATAGAAGCTTCAATCACATGCGTAGCTTGCGAGCATCGATTCCACTTCCTCTCGTAGAACCTCACGCTTGTGAAACGGCAATGTACGCGGTGGAACTTTAGCTGGCGTATGTTGGTCAGTGTTAATAAAATGTTGGACATCTCTCGCTTCTCTCTAGTCCGTTTTATTTCCCGAGACTATTGCAGTATGACTTGCTAGTACCCTGTGTACGCTTTCTTTCTCACGCTTTGACAAATCGTTTCCTATTGGAAAAAGTTATTTGACCGTGTCCATGTTTTCTTTTGTCACTGAGCTTGGCGTTGCTCCCGAGCAAAGCCCTCCACCTTTCATTTGCTTTTTGTCAGTCTCAACGATGTGCGTGGAAATGAAGTAGCAGTTTTCTGTTTCAGTGTTCTTATCTTCTAACAATGGGCAAAATTTTCCAACAGTGCTTCCTTTGTAATTTTTTTTTGGTCCGAGGTTGAATAGTCTCACAGGTATTTGTCCTTTCTGTACCTTCAATATTCCAGTTTTATAACGCTCTTCAAATCGCATCATGGGCTCAAGAACTCCAGTGTTATTGTCCTGAATCGTTCCATTCTCTACCTTGCATGAAATAGTTATCATCGCGTTTCCTGGCACAACTACAGGCTGGGCGTATTGCTCGCACCCACGATTGTTTTTGTCGCGCGTCTCCCTTGTGTTCCTTTATTACGTACTCGCGCTAGTAAATCCTCGTGCATAATAGTCACGGTTGCGCCAGTGTCCACCAAAGCTTTAACATAGTACCCGTTAACTCGACAGTTCACAAATATTATGGCGTCGTCTGTTGCATTAGCTCTTATTGAAATTGGAACCAATTGATACCACACTTAAAAAGCGAGAACATGTAATGACGTTCAAAGCACTACAAAAAGCAACGCCTAATTACATATCCGAATTATTCACCTTCCGCCATAATGATAGGTACAAGCTAAGAAACAATGATCGCATGCTCCACTTAGATCAACCTAAAACTAACTTCATGAAACGTAGTTTTTCATATCGAGGAGCCGTATCCTGGAATAGCCTACCCAATGAACTAATTAGTGAATACGAGAGCCTCTCCATAAACTCTTTTAAAAACTGTTTAAATAACCATTATAATCATGATTAAGTACGAAACACTATACTGATATATTTTAATATTTGTAAATACCTAATTACCAGAATTTTTGTAAATAGTTAACATTTTATAATGTAAATCACACGGCCCTTTGAAAACCAGGCAACTGAAAGGCCACCGTGTGCTTAAAGAAGTTTAAATAATAATAATAATAATAATAATTCCTAAACTCAGCGGTTTCAACACGTTTCGGCGCGGGCGCCCGCCCTGTCGGCGTTTCCCTGATTCTGCGATTCACATTCTCGGGGGAAGTGGCCATATTTTCCACAACGGTAGCACTGGCTATTTCCCCTTTGACGTCTTGGATATGAGACCGTATTTGGTTTGTTCACAAGAAATTTACTCATTTTATCCATCAGTTCCGCTTGTTGATCAAAGTACTTTTTCGCTCGCCGCGGTGTCGATCGATCTTCCTCCCTCGCGCCCGCCATGTTGAGGCCTGCGGTATCTCGCTCATCTCTCGTGCCCGCCATGTTGAAGCCAGCGGTATCTTGCTCATCTCCCGCCATGTTGATTTTCGCGGTGTTGTTGTTTAACTTGTTTTTCATTTCAGCCAAGTGAATACTTTCGAGACGTAATGCTAGTTTTAAGCTTCATCAAGGGATTTCGGGTCACTTTGACTCACTCCGATACGCAGTTCCTTACTTTCGAGGGCACGGATAAATTGTTCGACGGCTTCTTCTTCGACAAGCGATTTATCCTCGATCGGTGCGTAGTGGAAATAATTTGTCTTTATATAAATGTAGAACAGATAGATTCAAAAATAGTTTTTTTCCGACTATGACGGTGGTTTATAATCAGCAATAACTGAGATCCTTTAAAATTTTAACTATATATTATTGCATGCTATATTTTAACTAAGATTTTTTAATAGTTTTAACTACATACCAATTGAATGTAATATATCATTTTACATCCTGTAATATATAATGTAATTCACCTTACCGATGGTGCGAATTTATGTAATCTTTAATAAATTGAAAAAATTGAAAAAAAAAATTGAAAAATTGGTACGCCAATGCAGCAAGTTGTCGGAGATCAGTTGCTAAATCTACAATGTTCTCTCCGTGTTTTCGTTTCCTCGCATTGAAGGTCAGCTTGTGGATTTTTCTTTGTTGATCTGGCTGAATTTTAGACTGGAGTGCGTTCACTAGGTCGTCAAAACACGTCTTCTCCTCATCTTAAAGCGTCAAGAAGATTCGCTGAGCTCTACCGCGAAGAGAAACAGGTAGCTGTTGGCAACATTGTGTGTCGTCCCAGTTGTTTATCTAGCACACAGCTTGAAGTGACTGATCCACTCAAGTTTGTCGCTGCCACCAATGAAATAATATATTTATCTCAAAAGATATATTAATAAAGTCTTACAATATAAACTGTAGAGTTAAGGCCCAGACACACCGAACGCGATTCGGCAACGCGACGCGATTTTTCTGAATTTTTGAAGCGAAAAAACTGTCCCTGAAAGGAACTTTTCAAAGCTATGAACACCAGACGAGTCAAAATGTATTATCGTTAAGTAATTTTGAAAAATGTTATATCTGGATCAAATCTATTTGCTTCTGAAAACTGAAAAATCGCGTCGCGTTGCCGAATCGCGGTGTGTCTGGGCCTTTAGGATTAAAATCTATCGTTCAACTCGTCACAGAGTAATTACATACGTCACAGAGTAATTACATACAGAGGCGTATCTTCATGTCGGCACCTTTGATGTCGGCGTAAAGGCTTTTTCGGCAAAATCCGCCATGTTCTTAGCCAGTCCGGTAAAGAGAGGCCCCGTCAGCATGAATTGCTTACGTAAACTGCGCATGTGCAGTTACTGGCTAAGAACATGGCGGCCAGTAAAAAACACCTTACGGTTTTTTTTGAAATACCACGTGCACCAACATGGTCGAAGTGCAAGTAGTTGCAAGTCAAGAATTTACCACAGTTAAGTCTTGTGTAGTGACTTTTAAAAGTTATTCGACATATTTTTGTTTCTATATATGGCTGTTAAGTTACCAATACATAGATAAAAGAGAGCTAGCTATGTCTTCCTTTAATTACAAATAACGAGTATTGTGTTTTGTAAAATATATGCTCTGTTCATGTTGGAAATTTCTTGGTAAACAAACTGAAAGTCTATATAGGTTGATCATACAAATATTGCTATGCGTTGTTGTTTACTAATTACTAGCAGCATTTCTTTCTATTTCAACTGAATAACAGCATCAGAAAAAGGGTAAATGTTGGGAGGCTTTATATCATAGTTACCAAAGCTAAGACAATATACATGGAAGTCATGGATTAGGATAGAAGCAATAGACAGTTATGAGCTGTGTTTACACCATAGAGTAAATATTATATAGAGGGTTCACTTTGAATTTTTTGGGGTCGCGCATATCGCATTACGCATGTTGGCCGCCATTTCTCTGGCCAGTCAATTGCTTTTTCTGGCCAATAAGCACGCCGAACTGGCTGATCCGCCATTTCTCTGTCGAGTAAACTGCATATTTTTGCATAAAAAACCGAGGACACGTTGCACCGCTGAGTGGCCCTTCTGTATACATCTTTATTCTGTGGTTTACACTGCATGCCTGGCTTAATTTGGCTTACGCATAATTGGGTAATCAATTAGTGAAGCAAAACCTGGCCTAGGCCTAGGCTTGTAGTGTAAACACAGCTATGTAGGCCTATAGCATGCCTCGGTCAAGTCAGTCATCATGGGCCACAGAGTTGCAAGTGATGGTAACTGTCCGTTCTATGACAGCAATAACTGTCCGTTCTATGACACAGGGTTATTTACTTGCTATTTGTGTTATAATTATACCAATACCATCATCTAGCTTCACCAGCCCTCGCTGAAAACACTGAAATTCTTGGGCCCTAGATATTTTGAGCTGGTTTAAGGTGGCTCCTTACAATTTTTGAAATATGGTAAATTTATGATTTAGATTGAATTGTTACTTGTTAGAAAGCAAAATTTGTACCACATATATTGAGCAACATTCTAAGAGACGGAAATTGTTCACAAAAATGACGTCTTACCGTTGCTATGGTAACAATGACGTTTCAATATGGCCGACTCGAAAAACGCCTGGTTATCCCCATTTTTTATTTGATAAAATATTTTCGTCTAGTACTATAGATTATCTGAACAAGTCTAAAAAAATTCTGTAGAGCCAAATTTTTAAAAATATTTTTGTTAGAAATATTTTTTGGCTCTAAAGAATTTTTTAAACTCGTTCAGGTAATCTATTTTTCTACAGGAAAACGTTTCATAAAATAAAAAATGGGTAAAGTGCGTTAAAATCCAAAATGTCGCCAAATTGAAACGTCATTGTTACCGTAGCAACGGTAATGACCAATTGTGAACAATTTTCAGCTCTTAGAATGTTGCTCAATATAAGTCATACAATTTTTGTTTTGTAACAAGTAAAAATTATTCAAAAAGTTTGATCTAAATCGTAAATTTTACACATTTCAAAAAATTGTGGGGAGACACCTTAATGCCATAATTTCTGTTTCTTCTAGTTTAATTCATTCCTTTTGGATGTGCTCAAGCCTTAACTGCAAGTGATGAAGTTCCTGTCAATGATTGGATCATTTTGCATTGTTTTTGTTATAGTATATGTATGCCAGTACATATGGCACAATGCAGAAATAATACATTTTTACATGAAAACATGTTGACTAGTTTACTTTATTTCTGTCCTAGTGATATATTGTGCAAGATATATGTGAACAGAATATAAGGGGCAGTCCAAGTGAGCTGGGCCGGCATGGTAAAATGGGCAAGGCTCTTCAGTGCCAAGGTCCTATGTCCCACCTCAAATATTGTTTCTATAACATTTTGAGATTGTATTCAAATGTAGACAGGACAGCCAGACTAGAAATTGTGTTACTATACTGTACATGCATTGTTCGGCCTAACAATTGCTAGTGCTTAATTGCCGTCAGGCTAGCCTTCCTCATGTCAAGCAAGAGAATGCAAGCTAACCAGGTTTGTCAGGTCAGCCCAACTCATGTGAACAGCCCTCAAGGTTGAATGTGAATTGGTTACATATAACATTAATTAATTAAAACATTCAACAACTTTAGCAACACCAAACATCATAATTTCAGATTCATACAGTTGTGTTTTATAAGTCTATTAAATTATGAAGATTTGTTGAAAGGTTGTCTATAGCATGTAAGATAAAATCAGTTTTTAGGCAATGTTCAAAAATATCTTTGAATTACATTTGAACAAGTTCCAAAGTTCTTTCAAACAAATTCAAATGAATGTTGGGCTATGCTGGAACTATGGTGCCACTTCTAAAACAAAGGACAGGAAAACATATTAGAGTTAAACAAAGCTGATATGTCAAATTAAGACATCGATCAAAAACACAGCAGAGACATGAATGTAAATAAAATGTTGCTCCTAGCATATGTATGAAAACCTACATCGCTTCAACATCTAAACCAAAAATATATTCATTCACATTCCCTGTCGAAACTACGACCAAGCGAAAACCCAAAAATAAGACTATGAGGTCAGGTAAAGTTTATAAAAACTGTTTATATAATGCACATATCATCGGCTTCCCCGTGGGGTTAACCCCCGGGCTGACCAGGGAGAAAATCGAGAAAATGCAGGGAGATTGCAGTGAATTTTCCCCTTGGGGGGAGGGGAAATTTGCAACTTTGCTTCGAAATTTCTAAAATTGGGGAGGGAGATTTCGTGAGATTGCATTCCGTGTTTAGCTAATTTTAGCTAAGCACGAAGTTACAGGAGACTGCGCCAAGTCCAAGCGGGTATTGAGAAAACAATATGGCGGCGCAGGCATAGAAACGGGAAAAGAGTCAAAGAAGGTAAATAATCCGTTGTTTTTTAGAAGCAAACATGAACATCAGCTGAATTAAATCCAACCTTACTTTGATATATTATACAAAGAATGTGAATGTGCATATATTTTGTGTAAAGTAATTTAAAATTTAAATTAATGTTGTATATATTTTCTACTTGAATGAACCGTCGTGCATAGCAGCATATAATACCATCTGTCTTTTATTATTTGTTATTTAACACTTTTAATTTTCCGATTTAATTAATAAATAACTAATCTCTGAATGAACAAATAGGCATAGCATATGGGGCTTATCATCTGTCTTTTTATTTATTTGTTGTTTTATATGATTTTTTTTCGATTTATTAAATAACCAGAAATCGTATCTCTTGGTTATATCAAATAATGAGTTGGTTATATCAAATAAACAAATTTTACAGCTACAACTGATTTATTTTGGTTATTTAAATAACCATTTACCAGTAGTTTAAAGTTGGTTATTTAATAAATAACCAGTTTTCTTGCACGTTTAAAGTGGGTTATTTAATAAATAACCAGTTTTCTTGCACGTTTAAAGTTGGTTATTTAATAAATAACCAGTTTTCTTGCACGTCTAAAGTTGGTTATTTAATAAAAACCAGTTTCTTTGCGCGTTTAAAGTTGGTTATTTAGTAAATAACCAAATAATTTATAGACACCGTGGAACCAAATGACGTAAGCAAGTAACCAAAAATTTACCCTCACCCCCCACAGTATTTTGCGGATCAAATGTCGCCTATTATGTCGGCTCGCTTTTTTCGACATTTCGATAGTTCGAATTTCGTTCGTCTTTGGCTCTTTGTAACTTTGTTCTCAATATCCTTGCTCTCAAAATGGCATTGAAACAATCTAGAAAGAGCGATCACAGAAGCAATTGGGAAAGCTGTCCATGTGGCACTGAGAAGCGAACATGGGTAAAGGTAAAGATATAAATGTCTTTTAACAAAATACGGGGTTCGTGGTCATAAATATTCATCATACAATTAATAATTTATATATTCCGTCATTGTCGTGTTTGCATGTGCCGTCTAGCCGAAGTGTGTGATGAAATTTTGATATTTTGCCACTGGGGCAGCAGCTGCAGTGGACGACTGAAAAACATCAAAATTTCATAACTCACTTCGGCTAGAGTCGCTAGACGGCACATGCAAACACGACAATGACGGAATATATAAATTATTAATTGTATGATGAGTATTTATGACCACGAACCCTATTTTGTTAAAAGACATTTATATCTTTACCTCCCCATGTTCGCTTCTCAGTGCCACATGGACAGCTCTCCCAATTGCTTCTGTGATCGCTCTTTCTAGATTGTTTGATGCCATTTTGAGAGCAAAGATATTTGAGAACAAAGAGCCAAAGACAAACGAAATTCGAACTATCGAAATGTCGAAAAAAGCGAGCCGACATAATAGGCGACATTTTTGGCGACATTTGATCCGCAAAATACTGTGGGGGGTGAGGGTAAATTTTTGGTTACTTGCTTACGTCATTTGGTTCGCCGAGTGTCTATAAATTATTTGGTTATTTACTAAATAACCAACTTTAAACGCGCAAAGAAACTGGTTATTTATTAAATAACCAACTTTAAACGTGCAAGAAAACTGGTTATTTATTAAATAACCAACTTTAAACGTGCAAGAAAACTGGTTATTTATTAAATAACCAACTTTAAACGCACAGATAAACTGGTTATTTATTAAATAACCAAAATAAATCAGCTGTAAAAATTTGGTTATTTGATATAACCAACTCATTATTTGATATAACCAAGATACAGATTTCTGGTTATTTAATAAATCGGGGAAAATCATAGTGTTAAACTGCTAAATAATAAAAAGACAGATGGCGCCCCATAATAGCATGTGTTAAAATTATTCATTTATATTAATTTACCTGTTGCAGATTATTGTACAATTTGGTGAAAGACGGAAAGTATTAGAGATCTCAGGATTTAACACACTTGAGCAGCTGAATGAATTTGTGAAATGTCAATTTGATTTGCCGAAAAGTTCAAACATTCTGTTTGAGCAATGGTTTTTGTTTGGCAAAGTCAGGCCAAGGACATATTTTCGATTTAACTTCATTTAGAAAGAAGAAACCACATATTTATTAATTAAAGCACTTGGTTTCAATATTGTGCAGCAATAGTTTTGTTATTAATAAGGTTCTCTTGGACATCAATTGGCAATCTATATATACATCCTACGGCTACAAACTACGGGAAACCTCGATCAACAATTGTAAACATTTTCCATGGGGAAACAAAAAGTTGATTTGTTTTTAATTGTACAATGTTAACTTTTATATTAAAATTGTTCATTTTATGAAGTTGTTCTATTAATATTCTGGTATAAACTTTCTTCGTTGGTTCCTTGACCAGGGGGATTGTCTGCATGAGAAGATCTAAACCAGGGGACTTCGATTGCAACGTTTACCCAACATCACGGGGAATTTGGCAACTTTGTCTCGCCGCTTTTACAATCCCCCTGGTCAGCCCGGGGGTTAGCCCCACGGGGAAGCCGATGATATGTGCATAAATGTACTGTACGATAATTCCAAAGCCAAAGGATGTTTGTCACTGATAAACACCTCGACTAAATGATTTATTTGACTAGTAAATGAATATATATAAACTACTTGCCTTCCTCTTGAAAGTTCTGGTTATAAAATCCAATATTATAGGCACAAATCCTCACAATGTCCATTTTAAACCAAATCACGGCTCTCGCTCTATATATTTTATATTTATTCTAGCAGCAAGATAGGTCGCCACTTGTTTCCATCTACCAAACTGACGTTACGTCATTTTTTCAACTTTGAAGTAAAGTTAAAAACTTTGTAACTGACCCTAACCCTAAAACCTACCCTAACCCCTAACCCAAAACCTAACCCTAACCTAACCCTAACCAAATTGATGAAGAAAAATGAAGAAAAACGAATATGAAAATCTTTGAAAATCGGGAAAATTGCGCAACGTCAGTTTCATAGATGGAAATGGCCGCCCTCATATTTCCGGTATGCGCGACACGACATGTGCGAGGCCACCAACTTCAAAGTGTTCCGACATCAGTTCATTCAGTTGGGCTTCTATTCATTCTTTATTCTATGACCATAGTAACCTTGGTATCAATATTATCCTTGAAAATCCCACTTCTAATTGGCGCTTTCACATGCATTTTTGACAGCTGTCTAAAAACGTTCTTTGTATTGTGTATGTAAATTGTGAATTATATTATTTGGCTCACACTGTGTTGATGTTCCTGTTCCGTTTTCTTCTTGTGCAATTAATCTAGACGGCAAAGTTTTTTACAGGGTTTTTCACAGCGATTGTTTGCGGCATGGACCATGGTTATTCAGCTAATAATATATGTCATAGCAACGTCTCTGGGAGGCTATACCTGTCGTATGTATGGTATGCTTTTACAATGGTTTACTCTTCATTTTAATTGTAATTGTAATTGTAATTGCATTGTAATTGTAAGGGGCATGTTTCCGAAATACCTTAAAGAAAGCTTGAAGAAGATAAAGTTTCGTTTAAATACTGAGTTGTGTATATAACTGTGGCTAGTTTAAGCAACACCAGTAAAAGTAAAACGCTTACAGTTTAGGATCAAACTATTGTTAAGTGCCGAATGACTTTGATTTACGTAATCGACAGAGAGGGGGAAACCCCAAATATAACTCATTAGCTCATACATTCAACCCTTATTTTATCTAGCAAAGTTTGACGTCGGTCGCGTTTGAGGAAAGTGGCATCAAGTTACGAATGTATCGTCTTTAAAACTGATTGATCATTAGAATATTTACCAAACAAGTTAAAAGTCGTAAGTACAAACACCACTGTGAAACATTTCACAATCGTAACCTAATTTGCGAAGGATAATTAGTTCTTGTTAACTTAACGTAAACGCACTTCCGGTAACTGATACATTAGCTAGTTTTAATCTCCCTTTAGATCATTTTTGTCGTATAAAAATGTTCGGAAGCAATTCGATACAATTAGTTGCGAATGCAATAAATAGCTTCCTCTCGGATATCACCGATATTTTTCTTCCTTTTTCGTCACTGGCCATTTCTGCGGCTGTATTGTACACAACGATATAAACAATTGATCGTGTATTTACAGTACTTGATCTTGAAACCCCTTGAAAATACATACGTACGTTTACACTGTTAATTTCAGGGAGTCAAATTGACTCCAAATTAAGTGGGTTAAATTATTGAGGTACAGAAAATACAGAACGACAAAGAACGACAACAGGTGAGCAATTTGTCGCAGCTGACCGAAAATAGCGGGCTCATTTCTTCTTGAGTTTCCATTTTCGCGCCGAAGAGCAAAAGTATAAACTTTCGGAGAATATTTTAGCTGTTTACTATCAAATATGGTTATAAAAGAGTTGATAATCTTACTGAGGAAGGCCAACGGTTTCTGAAAAGCTAAAGTACGTCGGCTTTGGAATAGAATATATTTGGACCGGGCAAAAATGAAATAAATGGTGATTGGATGCTGACATCAACCACAAGATTTTGCCCATGGCTACAGAGCTAGTTGGATTTAAGCAAATGTTAAAAAGTAAGTGAAAATGTGAACTTTGTGAATTATAGTTTCATTGAAATGTTTCAGAAGGTCTCCTAATGCCAAACTAAACGTGTGACAGAGCTGTCAGTATACCCATATTTCAATGTTTATGTTGAATTGACCCATCTTCTTTGAAGTATAGCTTGAAAGTTAGGGTATGCTCAGTTAGGGTTGAAATTGCCCTTGTAAATGTACACTATTTTTGACATGTTTGGGTTAGTATTTGTGAAAAGGTGTTCTGGTAGGAAAATATATGTCTTGAACAATACTGGTTGATCCTTAAATTATAACTAGTGTTCTGTAAATCGCAGAAAATTTAAAAAAATCTGGTCCATCAACAATATTTTGGATTGTATGAGGTCCTGAATAGAGCTTATTTCAATGTTGAATCTGTTTATCTGGAAAAACTTTAATAAATCAAGAATTTGACTATGCTCGTCACTCAAAACCATATTTTACTAATTGCTATTTTACCTGGTTTTGTGGCAAAGCCATGTGACAATGAAAAATGCACGATATAAATTTTAGCTCTGAATATGGGTGTGTCAGCCATCACCGACTGCAGCCCCCTTGAGAAAATGTTATGGCAATTTGGTATTGATTCATATCTTACTGTTTTGTGTTTACAAAATTATTGGTAGGGTAACTGGCATATCATTTTCTACTTTGGCTTGGATTTTAAATACACCTTGGGCATTGTTGGCCTACATTTGCCTTACAATTTCCCTGTTTTTGGCCATTTCTCCAAAGATTTAGTATTATTTATGTTTTTTCTTGCAGATAAATTATTCCATGTTGTTGATACAACACGCAAATATAGTAAAAGGCTCTTATTAATCATCTTGGGTCTTTTGGAAATATATAGAGTATATTACATGGTGGCGAGAAGATATGAATAATATTTTCGAGTGGTAAAATATTGTTTTTATCACGAGAAAATAATATTCATATCTTCGAGCCGCCGTGTAATGTTCTTTTTATTATATGGAAAAAAATGAAAAGAAACTCAATAAGAACAGTCTTTATTTGACCACCGCGCGAGGAAACGGTCACACGAGGAAACACACACATTACATATTTTTTTCATATTTCACTAGTGAAATATGGAAAATATGAGTGTTTTCAATTATGAGGAAATGGCCACACATTGACATTTTGTATGACAATTGTGCTTACTTTATTCAAAACAGTGTTCAGAGGTCATTATGTCAGTGCTTACTATCAATCATTCATAGTGCACTTAGTAATGTTAGCCAAATTTCATAATTATACAATAATACAAATTGTTTTGAGAATCTAACAGTATTTATGTGAATTCGACCTGGTGTGTTTACACAAACTTTAGAATAATAATTTAAGTAAATTTGAGTTTTATTGTATTTATACCATGTGTTTAACACAAGTAATCCTGTATTTATATATCAGCCTTATAAAATGATTAAAAAAGTAAAGTCTACAAACATGTTGTACAATTTTTGTTCGTGATATGCATATTTGGATTTAATTAATTTGCTCAAATGAGTACTAAAAATACTGCAATCTTTCAGATCAGTGAACAATATAATTATACCTTATAGTTATATAGCCAAGTATTTAATCTGTTTCTGTTTAGTGTAAACAAATGATGGGGAAGTAACTTGGGAATGTTAATGGAATTTTTCAAAAAGAGTGAGCTTGCCTGTTTTCAAAGCATAAAAAGAGAAATAACGGAGCAAAATAACTTATTTAAAAGTTTAAAACCTTTGGGAAGCATTGCTAAATGTTTTCCATTAATTTTGCATAATTTCCTTTGACTACAATGCTGTTTTATCAACTTGAAAAGCAGAGAAATCCACGAAACGCTCCTTCCATGCATCGCCATATTGAATTTCTTCAACTCGCCCCAAGGATTGTGCCGAGTTTCGCACATAACTAGCGCATGCGCTGAGCAAAATGCCCACCTTTTTGGAGTAAATTTTACTCCAGTATTTTACTGCTTTTTTGGAGTAAAATTTACTCCATTATTGCAGTTGTTTTTACTCCTACAAGAAGATTATTGCTTTGCCACAATTAATACTTTGCTGGTTTTATGTGGGTTTTAGCATTACAGTATAGCAAGTAATGAAAAATCTCAAGCACTTATATTGATTTGTGAGCAAATGAATCAGCAAACATTTATTAAACAAACTATACTGGCACATGGGCTTTGGAAATAGAGATTCACCGGATAGTTGAAAAAGATCTGAGTCATCTGACCTGATTATCCAGCCGGATACTACATATAGTTAATATGATATCTAGTGGCCAAGCCAGCTGTACACTGCATAGTAGACCATCTCGGAGCTTAAAGAGGAACAAAGAAGAAGGGCCTCCAATAACCCGGCTTTCATGTTTACTCTTTCAGGTTCAATGAGGGCTGGTTTTACAGGCTATGGCAGCTGCCAAGGTTTATAAGCCTCACATCAGACGGGAAATGCAAATAAATGATAAAAATAAGTTTTCGACATCAATGATTTCCCTTAATCCTGGGAAACCTCTATTGTAAGAGGAATCAAAGTAGCAAAAGTAGAAAATGACCCAACAGGTGTCATATGTATGCATTGAGAGAGAATTAATCTGTAAGCCTGCCATTACAGCACAGAGTTCTGACCACTGATATACAGAATACACTTGCCAAGAGAAAGGCACCAGGCAAGTTTTGCTTGTTAAGATTTCTTTACATGGAGATAGGTTGACCCCATGAGTAGCAGGGTTATCCTAGTAAATGCAACACTAGTCCAAATTATTTGCGCCTTGTGTTTACATCTGTATTAGCTGGAAACCCTTGGGATATGGTTAACTTACCATATACAAATTTGAAATTGCTCTCAACTTCGCGAAGCGGCTCTAGGTACGAAGTTTTTTATTAGTATAGATTGTTTGGGTATTTATAATGTAGAATAAACGAAAAAAATCCTTAATTTACGCCTTTAGCTAATTTGTATATTGCTATTTCGCTTTTGCTCCCAAGAGACAATATGCAAATTAGGTAAAGGCATAAATTAAGCATGCAAAACTGATTTTTTTTTAAAAATGAAAGTTTGCGCGACATTTAGAAGTGCTTACACTTAAGCAATTTTCTGAAATTTTGAACAGCAATGCAACACCCAAAAAATTTCCACCCACTAACTCAAAATAACTTTTAAGCATTCAAATTTCGTACGCAAGCCATTTTTGATCTGTTGGACAAGACACCCCCCCGGGTTTTGAAAATTTACCTTTTAGAAATTTTTCGTTTATTCTACATTATAAATACCCAAACAATCTATATTAATAAAAAACTTCGTACCTGGAGCCGCTTCGCGAAGTTGAGAGCAGTTTCAAATTTGTCCAGTTTTTTTTATACACCCTGTATATAGTGAGCAGAATGGATAATACTGGAAGAAGGGCTATGCTATTGTTTACATAAAGTTAGCCATGTAAATTTCTACTGTAGGTAAGGTTACCCTAATAGGCAGCTACATGTAGGCTATATTATATTTGGTATGAATGTGAACACATGTCAAACAGGAATGACGTTGCACGAGTATGCATATCGACCTGGTGAATGTTTCAAGCAATATCACCTAAGCCATGTCATTTTCAAACGCAGCATGCTTCCTGACCATGCATAGGTAGTGTTTTCTTGACTGAGGAAACATAACTGTGTCAGTACCATCACCCTAAATCATGTAAACCGTTCCTTTTTATGAGCATCCTATCTCCATGCAGCAAAGTCATGTCATCACAAAAATATTGCAAAATATATAATGAATTAACTTGAATTATATGCAAAAATCATCTATTATTAATAATTATTACATACAGATTAGCCCTAGTAGATTACCGATTATAAAACAATTTGAATACCTAAACTGTTGTCGGTTTACCAGTATCTCCCCCTTCTCTTTCGTTCCTTCATCCTTGTCCAAACCGTTTACTTCGAGGGGGTATAATTTTTGAACTAGACGTCTTATTGTTGTCGGTCTCAATCCATTACTTGGTACCGTTACCTTCGCTCCTCGGTCCTTGCCTGGTATAAGACTGTCCAACTTGCCTAGTTTCCAATTCTCCATTGATTGTCATCGTGTACGAGAACATTATCTCCTTCGGCTATTCGTCTCAACGTCGGGTTCTTCGTTTCTTGTCTATGAGACTTCCTTAATCCAATAAGATATTCATCCCTCCATCGCTTCCAAAAATGATCCAAGAGTTTATTAAGGTTATTCGTGCGTTTCGCCGCGTCTTGCTTGGTTAAACTCCAGTCGGAGTCTATCTCTTGGATCGCTGAATTGGGTAGGAATAACATTCGCCGACCAAATATGAGGTGGTAGGGTGTGAGAGGTTTATCCAGTTCCTCAGTGAAGACGTATGTTAAAGGTCTTGAATTTAGGATAGCTTCAATCCCGACGACTAATGTTAACAGTTCCTCATAAGTTAATCTTACGTTTTCTAACACCTTCTTTAAGCATCGTTTCGTTGACCTAATTAGCCGTTCAAAAAACCCGCCCCACCATGGCGCCTTCTGCAGGTTAAACGGGCACTCTATTCCCTTCGTTGCGAGGCGATCAGTCACGAATAGCGCGGAGAGTTTCTTCGTTGACGAAACAAATGTCTTGGCGTTATCAGAGATTACCTTGCATGGTGTTCCTCTTCTGGCGGCGAATCGTCTAAAATCATGGATGAATGCTTCGCTAGTCATATTTGGTACAAGGTCGAGATGGACTGCTCTGGTTTAACAACATGTATACAATGGTACCCATGTCTTAATCATTCCTTCCACGTTTCCACTTGAAGGTTTGATGTATAAAGGTCCCGCAAAGTCAACTCCTGCAAAGGAGAATGGTTGGGTTCTTTGCACTCTAAACTTGGGAAGAGGAGGAGGTATTGGGCTTGATATGGCCTTCCGTCAATCTTTCCACAACGGACACATTTCCTTAAGAGCTTTCTCACTTTCTGCCGTCTTCGAATTAGCCAAAACGTCGCTCGTAGCTCAGTTAAGGTCTTACCCCTCCACGATGCACTCGCTCGTGGCATTCTCTTATAATCAACTCTGTCAACGATTGTTTGACGCTCAATAAAACTGGATGGCTCGCATCTTCTAGAATATCTGCTTTCTCAATTCTTTCCTTACATCGGAGTATTTTTCTTTTATCCATACAATCCGAACTGGTTTTCTCTTGATTTGAACCTTTGCTCGAGTTGCAGATTCCTTTGCATTGTTATTAACCACAGTGTCTCAACTTTTCGTGAATCTTTGGTACTAATCACTATCGAAGGTTTGACTCCTTGTTTCTTAGCTTCGTACTTGAAAATGCTGACTGCCTTCACAACGAGTGCTGTTATTCTCAATAGCTTGTCATAGCGGCTGAATCTTGACAATTAATTCGATTATAGACTCGATGTTCTTATCGGTATGTACGGCACTTGCCACTACTGTAGTTGGGTGCAAACCATCGACTCGACATTCTTTCTTAGCTTCCTTGTGGCATTCTCTTGGTATATTCTCAAATTCCTGTGCAATTTCTTGGTGCGCATCATTTTGTAGGACCTACGGAGGACCGTTGAACCAGGGTTGATAGTCGTGCAGCTCAACTGGATTAATACCTCGTGATGGTATTGAGGTAGAACGTGCTGACATCCTCATCATTTTCTTCTCCACTCGTCACATCATCTACATATATGGACTGTAAGGACTTTGTTACAAACTTTGGATCAATCGATCGGTAATTCTCGATGTGGTGGTTAATCGTGGCATTGACAAGAAACGGACTGGAAGACACACCGAAGACAACACGGGTGAATCTGAGCATATGAAGCACTTGAAATATCATCAACCCAAAATAATCTTAGTGAATCTCTATCCTCTGGCGCAATGCATACCTCGAGAAAGGCCTTCTCAATGTCCCCGACTAATGCGACTTTACGGCTTCTGAATCTCAACAATATATCCAGGATATTTTGGGCCAGTGACGGACCGGTGTAAAGGCAACTGTTCAACGAAGGACCGGTTGACTTCTCTGAGGCATCATAAACTACTCTAAGTTTTGTAGTTTTTTTACTTCTCCTCACAACGGCATGGCGCGGTAGATAATGCACTCTCCCGACCTCACCAGTGATTACTGGATCTTCAACTTGCTCAACAATTCCGTTCCGCACTTGCTCCTTAATGACAGCATCATATTCATGAAGGAGGTTTGGTTCTTTCTTTAGTCGTTGAAATAGGGACATAAACCTTTCCAAGCTCAACTTGTAGTTATCTGGAAACAGTTCTCGCGGCTGTTTCCGTTGTAGACTTATGTACTTCGTATCGGAATATGGCATATGGTATCGGAAAACGTCTCGTACACAGAGGATTCATTTGGAGATATGCCCAAACCTTCAAGTTCCCAGAAGCTCTTGAGTTGCTGTTCTGCAGTCGGAGGTTCTCGGGTAATTGGTAGAATGGAATACTTCAACACATGCGTACATGCCAAATTGATTGTGGTGTCTCCTTGCTTCTCCACTGGACCAGATAACATAAACCCGAGTTTTGTTCCTATTGCTTTAGGACCTCATGACCCTTGAACAACTTTGCCTGTTACAATGTTCTGATACTGGTCCGTACCAATCAGCACATCTACTTCAAATTCATTAAATTTGTCTCATCACAGTTTGCAAGGTTTAGTCATACGTTGCTTGGACAGCATGGGTTGCTTGATTACTGATCGATGCACAGATAGTTGGAACCACGTACGCCTTCAGATTCATGCCACCATCCTGATCATTTCCAACAGACAATGACCACACCCAGAAACTGCACTGTCCACATAGCTCTATCTCCTAAACCATCAAAGCTACAGACTTTCTGAAGTTCTTATAGGGTTTACAATGGTTACTTTTAGGGGTGATCATTGGAGAGTAAAATGGGTCTAGTTACAATATTTTACAAGAAAATGGCTATGCACCATCTCAGGTCAACTGCTAATTGTACATCACATAACTTCATACACCTTAGAAAGGCTATATTTTCTTATTTCCTAAATATTTTTGTCATAGGATAAAAACTATACTTATTTCTATATAATACTAATAGATTTAATGAGGGTTGGTATTGTTTTGTTGAGATATAATAAAGTTCATTACACTTACCCCCGCCACAACACGATTTCAGCCATAATTTGGAGTTTTATTTGCTTTGCATCACCGAGCCTCGCAAATATTATCCACAAGTTGTACTTGAACATAATGATAGTTGACTAAAGAATTATCCAACCAAGTTTCGTCAGGTTTTGAAGTAGTGCAGTGTGTTTATCTTCGATATTTGTAGAATCGATGTTCTGGGGGGTGAAATTTCTCACAAATAGTTGAAACTATATTTGGATTTGATAAACGATTTTCTAAGTTCCTGCGTAATATTGTATGTTCTGGTTTTCTTAAGCTAAACTGAAGCCAAAAACGTACAAAATGTTTTGAACCAAAATTTCAAAGGTTTCTATGCTTCAAATTATAGTTTTAACTTTCAACTAGAGGTTTCAACCCCCCCTGTTATCTAGCCCACGCGGTGTTTTCGTGAAGATTGCGCGTGATTTTCAAATTACTTTGAACATTATGTTATTGATTCATGTTTATAAAACGTTTGGGGGTAGTAAACTCAAACGGTTTGGAAGCTCTGTGTTTAATGTCTTTAATTTTTCGATTGGAACCTTTGTAGAATCACGTATTTTTGGATACTGTAATCTAAATCCGTTTGAGGACAAAAAAAATGTGATCAATCGAGAATAGAAGCGGCGAGACATTGCACCGGAGCGATAATTGAGCGAAACATTGATTCTACAAATATCCGGAAGATAAACACACTGCACTACTTCAAAACCTGACGAGACTTTGTTGGATTGCTCTTTAGTCAACTATCATTATGTTCAAGTACAACTAAGTCTTGTGGATAATATTTGCGAGGCTCGGTGATAAAAAGAAACTAAAACTCCAAATTATGGCTGAAATCGTGTTCCGGCGGGGGGTATGTGAAATGAACTGTGTTATATCTCAACAAAACAATATCAACCCTCATTAAATCTATTAGTATTATATTGAAATATTGTAACTTGAAGTACTGAGTCGACCAATGTAACCATGGTAACACGCAAGTGACGCAACACTGTATATTGTTTATATTTTAATTTGTGCAAAATTATCAATTGCCCAACTAAAAGCCCATGAAACTATATAAAGTGGGTATGCTATTATGCACTCTTTTCGCTTTGATTTACTGTAACATTCAACCTTAGACCTTCACAAAACGTTTCGAAATTTTCATAAAACTTCAATTGCTTTTCGAGCAGTATTTTTATACTTCGCAATTGCTTTTGAAATGAAGTTTTTGAGATTTAATGTTTTTTATTTTTCAATAACGTACGTATTTGAATCAATACTAAAATACTCTTAAGATCAATCAATGTTGTAGTGACCATACAGAATCAGAATGCTCTACACATTTTCAAAGTTCACAAACTATACTGCATGCTATAATACTGCATGCAAAATAGACACTTGCCCGTTTCGGTCTTTCGACTGTTTTTCCTCTTGTTAATTTGTCTCTAAATAATTTTCGTTTATCTTGTTTTGGAGACTTAACATATAAACTTACTTACATAGAGACTTGCTTATAAAATGAGTGCAAAACTATTTTTAAAAAGAGTTTGCAAAAGTAAGTCTTCTCTCGGCTTGTACTCGCGCATGCGCATAACTTACAAAACCGTCGAGTCCATGACAAAAAAAAATTCCACAATGTTTTCACATACCCGGGTGTAAATATCGGAGCGGAATTAGTGCCATCGCACGGCGCTTCGCGCCGGCTCGGGGACAAACGTTATTTGTATTAAAATTCTGCTCTGAAGTAACAAGTAGTTGCCGGCAATTGTCAGCAGAAATATATTTATGCAAATAAAACACTTCTCAAAACAGTGAAGGAATATCTAGACAAGGTGTGGATATTTATTACAATCTGCAGCCAGGAATCGACTTGTAAAATGTAAACACTGTATGGTATCAGTGTATCACTGATCTATTGTAGGACTTTCATAGATCACTGAAAATTCACAGTGGCTATATGTTTAATTATAATTATAGCAGTCAATGGTTCACTGTACAGGGCGTATTCTAAGAGATTTTCAATGGTGCACACTTCAGAGAATGGTCATGCCTATATATGCCCTTTGAGGTAATTTAGAAGTGCTCTTTCTCAGTGGTAGTGGAAGAAATTGTGACCACATTTTACGGAGGTGCAGCGATAATCCTCCGGGAAATTTTGAAATCTTCGATCTCCCTCAGAAATTGATTAACTCGTTTAATAAGTAAACAAGTGGTAGTATAGCCGCTAGTATAAAGGCGGTCGACATCGTAAATTCTGGTCGGTTTTGGGGCTGCAGTTAATGTCCATGGAAGTGCACTCAACAACATTTATTGTAAAAGCTACACCATTAAAGTCGCGTCGACGCGAGTGCAAAGAATACGACAATCCTCTAGCCACGTGGCCAAATAACTGGCGATATCGATAAGTGTATTATTAATACTATTACGAGCAAAACTCAATTCTAGAAAAATTATAAAAAAAGAAATAATTGTAGAAAATATTATAAACGGAAATAAATTGTTATATTTTATCACTTCGGGCCTATGTTTGGTGAATTTGTATGCGAACCGTAGGAAGGTGCCGATAAGCCATGGGGAAAACCATCGTGGGAAAAGTCACTCCCATTCCCTTTCACACAAAAACCTTTCCTTTTTATGAAAGGATATAGGTATATCCTGTGTTTATGTTCATCGCGAAAAGGTTTTGGATGTTGAATGTCGCGGCGGTTTCCTTTAACACACTAACCTCGGGGTGAAAGAAAAGGACAGAGGGTGGAGCTTTTTAAAAAGTTCAGTATCGTACCGATTCTTTTGCCGCTATTAGTCACCTGTCAAGTTGTGATTTCAAGTTCAAATTTTCGTCTTTGAGCATACTAATATCTTAACTTTTCAGGGGAAAACAACTTTGAATTAAAGGATAGATTTTCCTCATTAAGTTTGCAAATTATTTCGTCTTCGGCGATGTGATATCATGGCTTCCGTATCTTTCTGTTTTGTGAGTTGATGTCTGACTCCATCTCGTTTTGGGAAGTTATAGTGAGTAATCGGGATTTCAAAATTGTCAAATCCAATTTTATACCCTCTATTTCAGCGGCAATGACCTTGGTACCACAAGATCATCAAGAAATATATGTAGAAAAAATATAGTAATATTTTACTGTACTTCAAATCACAGAGCTGTAGTATAGTGTAGTGATAACGCTCAGATTGTCCATCGCACAATCTCATTAAAACAATGCCCATATTTATCAAGAAGTCGTACAAGAAATGCAACAAACTCTTAACATAAAAAAGACAAACGCGTGCCTTTAGGGTTTATGTCTAACAACCAGCGAAGAACCCTATGATTCTGATCTATACTCTCGATCTCCTCACATATGCACGCATCACCTTTCCTTTATTCTGTATTGCGCTTCCAAAACTGAATTTTTCAATGGAGAACTTTGCCTTTAGTGTAGTTCGTGATTTGTTCATCAAATTTCCTACTTTCGTAAAACGTTATCACGCAAGCTACCTTTTCAGAATGATGTAAGAAACGTCTTCAATCCATGTCAGTGTTAGCTGCGTAACACATTAATCGCATATAGTTATTAACGTATTTAAGCCAGCAAGGCTGCCAAGCTAGATCATCGATGTCCCCTTTTCAGAGGATTCCGCTTCCGATTCACAACGTTAAACCTTTGCAAGCACTGCTACACGGTCTACACAGCAACCCCGTACCCAGAGCCATATTTAATTTGAAATTCGTCAAATTCCCTCGTGGCTCTGCCGATTTCCTAAAACGGAGAGACAATGATCACTTGTACTCAGTGGGTATAGAGTCCCTCGAATTAGATAGAAGGCCATATCTTCTATCTCGGAACTCTATATCTCACGAGCTCACGCGATCATTCTCTTACCCTATCCCTATAACTCTACCCTAAACCTTACCGTAATCCTAACCCCCCCAAACCTCATTCTTACTCTGACCCTACTCTAAATGTCACCCCAATCTAACTATTTATCTCATACCCAGCGTAAAAGCGGCTTTCCTATTGGCTCCGAAGAGGTGCGTTCAATCCCGAACCCACCTGCTGACGTATGTTTAGGAGGTGGGTTCGAGATCGATGTATTTTCAAGATGGCCGCTGAAATTTGTTCGGCAGGTTCATAAACCTTGGGAATGTTTTCGCAGAATGTGTGCATTTTCCCTTTTCAAGAATAAGGGAGTGTTTGAGTATTTTTAGCTTCAATTTAAGCCTAAGTTTGTTTGTTTGCGTAGTATGTTGGCGGCTAAAATGTTCGTTATCCAAACAAGAAATTATTTGGATAAAATGCGTAATTTCTTCAGTACTTTTTCCCGAAATGGCATGAGATAAAAACCAAACATACTTGCAGGGAGGTGAGTCCGGGATTTGACGCACCTCGGGTGGCTGGTAGCTGTCCGAACCTACCTCGCTTCGCTCGGTAGGTTCGGACAGCTACCACCCACCCTCGGTGCGTCAAATCCCGGACTCACCTCCCTGCAAGTATGTTTGTTATAGAACCTACTCGCTTATATTTAATACACCGTCTGATCAATAGATCTTGTCGATAGAGTTAATCGCGTTGATATATGCATGGCTATCTAAATTGGTGTGGCGTAGCTACGTAGCCAGACAGCAGGTAGCCATATCCAATCACACCTTTCTAATGAGGGGTATTCTATAGCTATGCCCATTATCATCTGCATGACTTTCCAATTAATTGTTGCTATTTTAAAAAACTGCAGCAAAAATCTCAGCCAATCAGGGACAACAAAATAACCTGCACGTCTTGTTAATACGTAAAATATTATTTTAACACAAAAATATATTTAAAAAGTAATCTATTTCAACGCCAGCGTGTACAATATTGTCTAAATATTCTTTTTTAAGATTTATGGAATCAGCCCGGGATGACCCTGATCAGGAGGACGGCACGCGTGATAAGAATGCAACTAGCATTTCAATATCCGAAGCTAATGCCCCGACACTCATTGGCGACCAAACCAAAGTTATTACCAATCATGATCACCGAAGTACTAGAACACACCATGTAAATGTAAAAAACCAGGTTAACCACCTTGTCCAAGTCAACAACCTTGTCATCACTAGAGGCGACGACGGTACAGTAATACACAATTTTTTGTTGAATGTATTATAAAATGACGCATTAGAAATAACGGGCCTTTTTTTTAGAAAATGACTATAAAATTTAGAAAAGAAATATGGCAATAAAAATTTAGTTTGTCTCATTTGAAATTTTATTTGAATTATATATAAATCTTCCTTACCGATTTTTCGTATCTTTCTTAGTTCTTGAGATATTTTCACAGAAATAATCATAAATCAGCGAGCTGTCCGCCATCTTGGATTTTTGTGAATATGCATGCTACGTCACAAGCACACATGCTACGGTCGCGCAAGTATTTTATCCAGAAAGCCAATGGTTATTATGAGCCCAAAATTATACTTCGGTCACTATTTCAAACAAAACATTAACTGACAACTGTTTAAACATCTACTAATTGTTATTTGGTCACCTAGGAGTAGTTTTATATGGGTAACCCTGCTTGTGACGTCACTAAAACCACCGTTAATGAGACCAAAAATAATCCAAGATGGTGACAGCTCTTAGTTTTAAGTCAAGATATTTCAAGAACTAAGCAAAATCGATACAAATTCTCTTCAAATACAAAAATTTAGAAATTGCGTTTACTGCAATGTGTAAACATTTGTTCACCGTTTCATATATGTCAGATGTTTTTCATATATATATTGTAAACAACAAAATGTTTTCGGAATGCGTGTTTAAGTAACAATTTTCAAGCATGTTTTCATCGTGAAATGACTAGAAAATATTAATAGAAGATTTAATCAGTATACCTATGGGAACTTGCTCGCTATGCACTTTGTTGAAGCAACGATACTTGTACAAGACCAAAACCCCACGTCGAAAGCTTTTATTGCTAGCTTTGTACCTACCATATAGACTTGACAAATTGCATACATTTATTAATAATATCTGTTTTCTTAATGTTTCTTGTCACTTTTCGTTCGTATTTACGTTTTTTTTAACTTGAAGTTTTCTTAATCAACACCACTGATCTCAGACATAGTTTGCAACTCTGGAATTTTTGATAAAGTCATTTTTTCATCGACCAAAAAAGCAAATGCGTTATTTACCGTTTAGGTTGGTTCTGAGACCTCAGGAACATACTTTTCTAGACCGTTTTTAATTACCTTTTGTACCACTTAAAATTAGCAAACTAAAATAATAGGGCACAAAACGAATTTCAACCTTAGCGATGTTAGCAATAGGCCTTTTGCAGGTAACTTAGCATAGCAATAGCGGGATCCAGTGCAGGTCGTAATTGCTCCATTGTCTTTCATTGATTTGGAAATCCCACTGTTCTCCATGCGTCTCAGTTACTCATTGTTTTGATTTAATTTTAGCACCTTCAAAACGCCATTGCTATCGCTGTGATAGCTTTTTAACAATAAACAATGATTCCCAAAAAAATGGATCTCTTCCCGCAGAGCGTCGTTATTATAGTCATGATTCTTGGCTTTATATATTTTTAATGCAGGAATAATCTTTTTAATTGCGACTGCAAGGGAGGGCGAAATTCGAAAGGGGGCGGTTTCTAGGAAATTGTGGTGGCGGGGGGAGACGGTTTCCTGGGTCATCGGCTTGACTGGCCCTATTGAATAGCTGACGCGAAGATTTACCAACTTCAGCTTTTTCTATATTTGTATTGAAACAGATAAAAAAAAATCTAAAATTTATATATCTAAAATTTATGTTTCAGAGGAAGAATACGATGGATATTTAAAGGCGGTTGGAAACTCCGTATCAAGTAGGATAGCCGGTATGCGTATATATCCTCTGTGTTTTATTATAGGACGTATCTTGTCATGGCTTTTTAGCGTCAAACAAAGGTAAACGAAGACGGTCTTGGTAAACTCTGCTGACGTGACTCCAAACATTTTTGTCAAAAATTTTGATTTTCATTCATGTTTAATGCGTTTCAAGCTTTTCGCACATTATGGCTGTCTAAAAATGCGGCGTTTGAGCGGAAAAATCAATACTTCTCGTCGGTATAAAATTCAGTAATATCTTGATTTTCAAGAGTGGTTTGGAGGAGGGGAATAACACGCAGGCTGATCTGGTTTTGAATTTAGCTCATTTGACACTCTTTTCAAAATGTTTTATTGTCTTGTGCTTTGTGGCCTATTTAAATACATGGCAAGTATTTATGTAGATGTACATATTTAATTATGGCAGATAAACTATGTACATACTATTGAGCAAGCATGGAAATGAAAGTTTTTAACTCCATAGGTTATTATGTATTTGACTGTTCAAGTAATTTGACCCGTATAAAATTGTCCACAGCTCGCAATTTTGCGACTTAGGATTCTGTATTTGAAATATTGATATTGTTTTATTCATATCATTCCTGGATTAAACAAATATACCGGGTTTTGCTTCTACGGGCTCGCAAATCTAACGTTTTTATCGCGTGGGTCATACCCTATTCCGCAAGATCTTTTGCGTGCAGTGTTGGTAATAAAAATCAACATGGACCATGGCCAACTCAAGCGTTCGCTATAATTCTTTAATGATTTTCACAAAAACATTAATTATTCAGTGCATATACGGCACTATATTCGCTAAATAACATATCACAATAACATATCACAATTGTTACTAATGGATGATCGCTCCATTATACATAAAAAACGTTCATTCGCCGTAAAAGTGCACAAATTTCCATAAACGTTGACAAGAACATACAACAATGACTTTTGTCAACCTTCCAAACCATGTTTACTGTATGCTTGAATTGGCAGAAAAGATTTTGATTAAAACTTTAACCAGTCAGAAGCCGCGTAAAACTGATTAAAATAATATTAAAACAACTCGACTTTTGCATATAAGCGGATTTTTTATGTAAGCGGATTTGTTCCCAGGACGCGCATTCAGTAAAATTCATTAACATAATACAAAAATGATCAAAAATACAATAACCAGCTTCAACTTAGTGATATGCAACAACAAATTGTGAAGAAAGGATGGCAAAATTGTATTTATTAATAAACTAAAAATATACAGGATAACTTTTGGAAATAACAAGCAATTAATGTTTGCTTTTTGCATAGCAATATTTGTAAATTTTCTGTGCACAGGAGCGACTTCAACGCAAAATTTCTCAATATTTCTTTTGCATATAACCGACTTTTGCATATGAGAAATTTGCATATAAGCGGATTAAAAAACACATTTTCTTAAGGTTCAGTTTGTTTTAGATTTCCAAATTTTTTGCGTATATGCGCATGTATATAAGCAGCATGCAGCGACTACATGTAATAAGAAAAAATCAATAATCATGTTTATGGTTACTGCCCATCATAAATTTATATAGCACGGTTTATTTACAATAATTAGTTAAAAGTTAATGGTATTGTTAGAGCAAAACAGAAATAAATCATCTATAGCGGTAATAACATATAGGTAAGTGTATATATTTCGTTTTTTATTTATTTTGTCACCAACTATTATATATTTTCCATTGCAGCATTATCAACTGCTGGTGTCCATGATGATTTACCGCCCACAGGCAGAGGTATAATTTTTTTTTATCGTTTATTAATTAGTGCAGAACAGTTGTTGTACAATAATGTGCTACTTAACAAATAGATAACCTTTTACCGTTGTCTGTTCGACTGTTCAGTTATATAGATACACATTATGACATCGTAAGGTGTGGTAAGAACATAACTGAACAGACAACGGCAAAATGTTATCTATCTTTATATTAAAAAAAGCAAAAAAAGCAGTTGAGAGGGATAATAGTATATTTTTAGTGGGAAATAGAAAAAGACGAAATTTAACAAATATCACGCGTACATGATCTATACATATAAAACAACGCTTTTGGCTAATTTAGTCACGTGCTGAATTGGGACTGGCTAGCGAAAAGCAGGAGGCCATGGCCACTAAGCCCTGACTTATCAAACTATTCAAAACATTTGGAAATAGTACAAAATTCAAACAACATGATTTGATATCCAAACAACATGATTTTCTACGTTAGCTGCAAACAGGCGTTTTTTGTAACTTTTTATAATGGTCAAGAGCAATCTTTCTCGACATCTTCATTTGCACATTCAGATAATAATTGTACAGTGTCATTATTATGTAAAAAAAAGACAAAGCAATATTTGTGTGACGAAATTCCGTGCATCAATCCACCTCTAAATTATATTATAATATAACAATTATAGTACGCGCGTGCTGATTGGTCTAGAAGCGTGTTTCTATAACTGTTAGAAACACGGAAATTTTCCCGCCAAAATTTAAAATAAAAAACCCCAAATTTAATGCGAATTATAAAACTTTGAATACTATTTAAAAACAATTTTAATGTTTTAATGCTTTTTACACATTTTTGACTGTTAATTTTCAAACAGAGTTGTTTTCTTGCAGCGAAATTGACGAGCAAAGGTCAGCATGCGTACGTAATGAGAATTTGTAAATTAATCGAGTTTAAAAAATGTGTTTTGAGTTATATTATAAAAGAAATAGAAAACATTTTCTCCTGTGTTTCTATACACTTATAGAAACACTTGTGGAAGTTTGGGAGAACTCGAAATAACGTGGAAAAACTCGCTTCGTGGGCTCGTTATCCCACTGTTTATTTCTCGTTCTCCCAAACTCCCACGCGTGTTTCTATAAGTGTATAGAAACACGGAAAATATTTTCTATCTCTTAATTAGTAAACAGGCGAACGGATGAAGGCATTTCACTGGCGTAATATCCATTCGCAGCTCTCTCAGAATTAGTATCACGAACCAATGGCGTGCGTTATTTGTATATAGATTATGGATTACGTCAAATGGCGTGTAAATCTCTTTCCATCGCGCTTCCAAGCCCCAAAATGTTTTGGTACGAGTTTAGTTTAAATTAACTAATTTTTTAACAGTATAAGATTAAGCGGTACAGTATATTGCGTAGTTTCCGAACAGTGAACAGATTTTACGCTATATTTTACCATTTAAGATATCCAGATGGTCGAAACTGCTACAGATGATGACCACTATTCTGTAGTACATTACCGTAAAGAACATTTTCAGAAAATGAATAGACTGCTATTCCCGTATTCGGATATAAATATAATCGCCGTATTGTCGCTCTAAATAAACTGTATTTTGATAAATATTACTTATGAAATAAAAATAAGACGACATATATAATTTTTTGAACAATATTCCAGTATTAATTTCAGCAATGTTATCTTAGAATCCATAGGTTGTTTCAGTCTGGATAGGTTGGTCGGTCAAGCATAACTGCTTTAAAATAGGTTGTTTAAATAGGAAATAACTAGAATGAAATAAGTCGAACAAACCATTCCAAGTGGTTACTTTAACTTTATTAAGTTTATTAAATAAATACAAATGGTTATTTTGTCCAATTACATAGGTCATTACAACCTATATCCTAGAGTTAAAACAACCAAAATTAATACTTACTGTCAAAACAACCAAAAAACATAGCGGTAGTTTTTATCCAAAAATTTAGGTTGTTTTTACTAATAATATTTTGATTGATTTAACCAATAAGATTTGGTCAATACAGGTTTAACCTATAATTATTAGTTATAACAACCGATAATAATAGTTAAGGCAGGAGTCTGAGACAATCATTTTCATTGGTTACGTGCAGTTGTTTCAACTAAAAAACATAGGTCAAAACTTAATACAAAGATTTAACCTATTGTGAAATAGGTCAAATCACACATTATCAGTGTTTTTAATAGAAGGGTTTACCGCCACCTATTAAGGCTTTCACTGCAGTCTCTCATTTCTTTGTTTATTGGCAAAATCCATATTTGCCTTTCATCTTGAGCACAGACGCCTATTTTAGAAAATGCAGCCTGCTATTACAATAATTGCATTATACTCGAACACTGCATTATACTAAAACACTGCATTATACTCGAACACAAAAATACTGAAAACAATATTTCCAATTGGTAAAAATCATGTATTTTTAATTTTAAAGCTAAGTTTATACATACTATAGACAAAGTTGGCTAACAATCTAAGATTCATTGCGACTTTGAGTCCAATTTATGCTTACTTTAAATTTAAATCCTGTCATCTTTACATTCAGCCTTTAGACCAATCATAGCGCTAAAGGCTAGATTTACATGGAACAAATTCAGACTTGTAAAGTTGCAATGTTTTAAGCATAGTCTAAACCCAACTAATAATAATAAGCTTGGATCAAACAAGAAAGAAAATGCATAAAGGTTGCATTGACCGTCACAAATAATACTGTTATTTAGAAGACACCCAAAGCCTTGCATAGACAAAGTATAGGTTGATTGCAATATATGTAATATAATATGTACATGTACCGGACGTGCTATAGTGTTGGGGTGTGGTACTGTATATGATAGTACTGGGGAAGCATTTAGAATGGCTAAAAGATGTTTTGTGACAGCCAACTTCGGTTGTGCACTCTCGGCCTCACTTAATCTATGCATGTAATTATCGATCAACTATGATGCAGTTCACCCTGGCCTGCATTTGGAGAAAACATTTTCCAAATCAATGGCAGTGTTTTGCTCACTCTTGTCAAATATAGAATGTGTTCAACACAGGAAAATATAAATGTTCTCTCTGTGATAATTGGGTCCTTTGCTCCAAGCTAACATTAATCATAGCATCAATTATGTTTTGCAAGCAGAATTTGATTGCCATTATTTCTTCGGCAATGCATGTGTGCAAGCGCATTTCTTTTTTTGATAATTCCTGTGACCCGCAGTAACCTTGGTGTCCATTCTGACTGACGAGTTCTGTTACATGATTCTATATATTGTTATACTTAATGAAATATTCCTGACATGCTCTATAATATTTGGCGGTGGCTAGCTCGAAAGCTTTGCTCCTCTAGCCGTCGCACACTTCCTATATTTATTTATTTATTTATTTATTAAGTCTTTACATCAATAGTTACATCAGACGTGTAACTTTACAAAGTTAAGAAAATATTAAAATGAACTTATAACAGATATACTTACAAAGTGTTATTACTAATACAATACTAATTAGAATAATTATGTACATAATTATGTAAAAGTTAAAGTTTACTAATTTTTATTTAAAAAACTATTGAGGTTAAAAATTTAAAAATTTGCTACCTTTACTAATTAAAATAGTCAAAAAGACATCTATTTAAAAAGGTTCGTTTGAATCTCTCCGTCTTTATTTTCGGTAAGATAAATTCGTGTTCTCGTTCCCGTAATATTCGCTGTTTCTTGGCTGGAAGTAACTCATATAATATATGTTCTGGATTTTTCCTTATCTTATCAAATAAGCGTTTGTCTCTTTCTTCGATTACCTTCGATATTTTAATGAGTTTTGTAGTGTATCCAAATCTGTGGGCTCTTTTAAAAAATTTGTCAATTCTTTCTAAATATTTTATCCCAAGGGCAGAACCCCATACTTCAATTCCATATGAGAGGAGTGACATAATCAATGAATCAAACAATTTCGTCAGTTGTTCCATCGAATATCCATAATATCGGCATATTCTTAAAATGTACATGCGGCTGCTAGCTTTAGTAAGTAAATTATCAATGTGCATATCCCAACAACCGGGTTCATCTTGGAATAAAACCCCAAGTAATTTCAACCACGTTTTTCGCTCTATACCTGCAATCGGGGGTGGTGGTGGTTTTGCAGTTTGCCACTCACGATCTTTAAAGACATTCTGTTTATTCTTGACCAGTCCTCAATGCTCCTTACTTCAGCAGCCGCAGAATCACAATTTAATTTAACCGGAGCACTAACGGTCATATCATCTGCGAATTTCACCAGGAGGTTGTTACGCGGATCCTTAATTGCTATATCGTTAATCATTAATGAGAATAAAAATGGACCGAGTACCGTACCTTGCGGTACACCCTTATTAATGTCAACGTAGCTTGTTTCAATTCCATTAATTACAACCCTTTGTCTTCTATTTGACAAGAAACTTATGATCCAATTAATGATGTATGGGTTAATATTAGCTGTTTTTAGTTTCTCACAGAGGATGTCGTGTGGCACGGAATCAAAGGCTTTCTTGAAGTCAAATGATATTACTCGAACATGATCGGCTCCTTCATCTAACCACTTGTACCAGTTATGAAGACACATAATTAGCGCATCCGTCGTGTTTGTACTTTCTTTATAGGCAAATTGATCTCGCTTTATCACTGATTTAAGCTCCACTGAAATCTCTTGCTTAAAAACAATTCTTTCAAATAACCTCATTATAATGTTCGTTATTGATATTGGTCTCAGCTGGTTACATTCAGCGACAGGGGATTCCTTTGGAAGTGGATTAATATTAGCATGTTTCCACAAGAAAGGGACACACTGATGTTCCAATGAAAGATTGAAAATCTTCGTTATAACTGGAGCTAAGTATTGGGAAAATTCTTTCCATATCCAGTACGGAAGACCGTCTGGACCGGGCGACGTTCTTTTTTGCGTTTGCAAGTATCTTTGAACAGTAGACACATCAATGGCTGGTATACAAATGCCTTCCGGTATAGGAATAAGTTCAGGTTTTCTATAATTGTCGTCACTGTTAATTCTTTGGAAATACAGATTTATATCATGCGGGTCAATAGTTAAATTAATGTTATTATTATTCGTCTTCCTACCGGTAATGTTATTTACAGTGTCCCACCACTTCTTCGAGCCATATTTATTTTTCTTGTCATCCTTTATTGCACGAACAAGGTTTTCACGGATAAGCATGTTTATATGTTTTTGCAAATCATCGTTTACTCCCATATTAATATTCTTATTTCTTATTTTGCACAGGTGCTTGACCAAGGGGGAGATATAGGGTGGGTCACGCGTAGACATTTTCACTTTGATGAGGGGAATACAATTGTTAAATATTCCAGTGATAGTGTCATTAACTAATTTAGTTGCCTCATTAACATCATCACAATTATAAACATCACTCCAGTCGTGGAACATCAATTTTCTTTTCATTTCAATCCTTCGATGTTCTCTGACATCCCTGAAATACACAAATTTTCTTTGTGGTTTAACAGCAACCTGAGGTGTAATCAAAACTGCCGAGTGGTCCGATCTCACCAGACATTTAAATATTTTTGGTTTTTTAAAAAGATGTGGACAATTTGTTAAAAAGACATCTAGCACTTTTTGACCTCTTGTGGGTTTTTTGACCAATTGGTCCAAGTTATGTTGACTGATCAGATCTCTTATAGGCAATTGATTAATATCTCCAGCTATGATTAGTCTAGCGTTTGGCTCAGATAGGAGAATTTGCATGTTCAATGCATTCTGACAAGTAGTTTAGTAGTTCAGTTTCAGGATATGTAGAATCAGGTGGATGATAGAGCGAAGCTACATAAAATGTTGAATTAGTCGATTTAATCTCGCACCAAATACATTCTAGTGTATTATTTTCAAAATTTAGAAGAGTACATTTCCAATCACCACGACACAAAATTGCGACTCCCCCTCCTTGTCGAGCATCACTACGGTCTTTTCTTTGTATAACATAACCACTAGGACATACTAGAGTTGATGGGATGTTGGCATTTAGCCATGTTTCGGAGATAAAACATACGTCTATTTTCCAATTTTTGAGTTCTATATTTAGCGCAGAAGCTGCGTCAGGTTTCGCTAAGGAACGTGCATTTATGACCATGCAGATAGGTATAATTTTCGATGAGGGAGGTCCGTTTTTAGCAATTTTAACTGCAGTTAAGTTGTTTCGATTAGATCCGTTCCGTTTTAAATTTTGTCGGTGTGTGGTAATTCTAACTGGAATCGGAGTAATTAATACCGGTTGGGGCAATAATTGAGGTAAGGCACTGGGATATTCATTAGGGGTTTTAGTAACGGTTGATTTCTCCATGGCTCCTGATAATAATTCTGAGGCATCGGAAACGGGTTGTGATTGATATATCGTGTCACTGGAGCTCGGCTGTGGGATAAAAAAGAGCCAGAGAACATATGGCTGCCTGGATAAGGCCTAGGAGACAGGTTATTATGCACTGATTTGTCATGGGAAAAGTCACACATATTGTCTTTCAGGCAGTAACCTCTTTTCTGCAGGAAGGGACAAGGTATATTGCATTTCTTTGTTTGCGATATTTTTGGGTGCTGAAAATCGCATCGGTTACCTTTAAGACATCGACCGCGCCGTTTAAGAAATGGGCATGGAGTAGAACTTTTTAAGGACAAATCATATCCGTTTTTCCCCCCGTCTTTATTTGTTTTGATAGCATTGATTGATGATTTTCGGCCATCTCCGTTAGACTTCTGTTTAATTTCATTATCTACGGTCGAATCACACTGATTCCTGTCATGGGAAACAGAGTGTTTCGGTGTCATAATTTCTCTTGTTACTGGGATGGCTATATTTGTACTAGTTCTGTCGGGTTTATCTGTACTAGTTCTGTCGGGTTGACCAAACAGGGCCACCCCTACAACAGAGTTCATATTTCTATCTTTTAAATTCAAACCTGTCGTACTACGACGATTATTAGTTATGTATTTAGGTTCTTGCAATGTTTTATCCAATTCGACTAATTCAATTACTTTATTATGTTGCTCATTTTGTATGGGGTTTTCATTCTGTGTGCTTTCACTATACGCTGCTTGTTTTGTAATTTCAGAAAACGGTGCCCGTTCATAATCATTTCCTAAGCGCTTAGCTTCCATCATTAATTGCCGTTTGTCCTCGTTTACGAGACGCACTGAGGTTACTAAGCTGGCCTTCTCCTCTTCGAGTATTTTAATTTTTGTATTTAAATCAGAGATAATATAGACTAAGTTGTTCATGCGTTCATCTACTCTATATATTATTAATCATAGAGTGAATTAATTATTAATCACGCGTTCATGCGTTCATCTACTCTATATATACATATAAACCATCTACTCTATATATTATTAATGCGAACTTGTATACTGTAATTAACTATCAATTGTAATTCCTAATTTGTAAAAATGAAGTGTAAATAAAATGAAACTTGAAACTTGGACTACCATAATACAAAAACAAACCAAATTTCATAAATTTTAAGCTGCATATTTTAAGTAAAATTTGCTATAAATAAAAAATGCTATAAGATATACAAACAAAATAAGCCCCCTGGAGTTAACAAATTCTTTTTTGGAAAACTCTAAAACAAATCTTATTCCAATCGCCTTTATGGAGATTGTAATTTTGAATTGGGGCAAAATGAAAATACTATAAAAACTTCACTATATAGCCAAATTGAATATCACTATCACAGTAACACATTACTGTGCCACTTACTGACAAGCTTTGCTCCAATGATCTCAATCAAAATTGAATTAGTCACTCCATTAACCCTACAGTATGAAGATCTTGTTTGCACAGTTCATTCAACAGCTTGTAAGTGATAATTTAGTTGGTTTATAATTATGTACTAATAAACATAATTATCCTCAGCAAAGTACTGTATTTATGTAAGATTTATCTATTAATTCACGCCCGGTAAGAAGATAGCATAAATATTTTGCATTTCTTTATAATATTCGCAAATAGCAATTTTCTTGTCAAAAACATAACATTTAAGAAATAGTAAACATTTTGCGTGTTTCAATACACTTTAGAAACATGCGTGGGAGTTTGGGAGAACGAGAAATAATCAGTGGGAAAACGAACCCGTAGGGCGAGTTTTCCACGTTATTTCGAGTTCTCCCAAACTCCCACAAGTGTTTCTATAAGTGTGTAGAAACACGCAAAATGTTTTCTATTTCTTTTATAATATAACTCAAAAGACATTTTTTAAACTCGATTAATTTACAATTCTCATTTTTAACGAATTTATTTCAATAAATTATGAAAAACGTTTTGAAAGACTGTTTTCTTGCTGGTTTTTACTCTCGCTCTCGATTTCTCTTGCTCTCGATTCGCTCTCGATTTCTATGAGATGATAGTTCATTCGGGCTTCGCGCTCATCAACTATCACCTCATAGAAATCTTGAGCTCATAATCTAATTGTTAAATAGAAATACGCTTCTCGACCAATCAGCAGGCGCGTACTATAAATGTTATATTATAACATAAATTGACCGTAGAAATGGAAAAAAGGTTCACTATGAAGCTAAATTTAATTTAACTGCCACAGTAACAGTCACTCACTGCAAGGTTTACTTAAAATATCAAAAAATGGTCACTCCAAATCAATCCTACAGCATAAATATCTTGTTTGTGCAGTTGATTCAAGAGCTTGTTTAGCGAAAAGGTAATAAGTAACCTTAATACTCAAAAGAAAAATGTACTTGAATCAGTAGAAAAACTACTTTAATTAAAATATGGCGATTGAAATTATAAATACATCGCTTTTTGCTTCAATTATGGCAGAAAGTATGATTACCTCTCCATAATGTGTCAGCGAAAGACAGGAGACAAGTCTGAAATTTCCGACGTAAACACCATGTTCTCATTTGCCGAGTTCTAATGTTGCCTCGCATAATGTATTGCTGACTTGCCGGGATAGGGTGTTCTCAGTACCCAAGACCATATAAAACAGACCCTTAAGCAATTGGGGATATGCACAACAAACAATATTTTTAATGAATACATTATCTCAACTCATTCTTATTGGTAATAGTTGTCCATACAGGTATTTGACCATATTTCTAATATTTTGAAACAAATGATGGCCATCTGATAACAGATCTATTCTATTACTGTTTCATATGCCACCTCAAATGCCATGCAATCATGACATTTAGCATTTGACATTGAAATTGATTATAAAATGGTATCCATGCAAACGTCGTTATAAAATCAATCTATTGTCAGTATTATTTGAATGGTTCAAAGTCCATACTGACCACACAAAATATGAGCGTGTAAATTTAATCAATTATAATACCTGACTCAACTTTAAAGCGATGGACCAGTTGGCAACTCAAACCCAAATATCTTAATATAGAATGAAAACTATGTATGTTTTATATGATCTGAGTTAAAGTTGTACAATGTACAACAAAAGTTGAATTAACAAACACATAAACGAGGTGTTAAACAAGGTACAAATGGGGTTCTCAGGGTGTGAAATCATTATAGCTCGGGGCGCTAAACTGCATGCAGGTGTGCCCTTCCAATCTATTAAAACACGCTACGAGTTAGACTTGCCCCAAGAGGTTTTTATTTGGGAGTTATAAAGGGCGCGCGCGGGCGAAAATGCGGGCAGGAGGAATTTATAGGCGGGCGGGCGGGCTGGTGGAAGGCGAGAAACAACATTTCTCCCCTCTCCCAATTTTCTCGCCCACGCGCCTTTAAATTACTCCCGTTCGCATTTTCGCGTGCCCTTTATAACTCCCAAATAAAAAAACCTTTGAGAGACAGACTTGGAGAGACAGAATTTTTTCGGTTTTCATGCAACGATATACAATCATAATTATTAATATACATGCAGCATATACCTGTGATAAATTAATACTTTTAGAACAACGACAACACGATCGACAACACGATTTACAGCATATCGAAAATACAGTATCAAGTACGAGAGGTATGCATATATAGCTCCTATATATTATCATGTTGTGTCTCGAAGTTTGTTAGTTCACTGAAACCTAGCCTGCGAATAACAGCCGCCCGATTGTCTCGTTCCTCGACGAAACGAACGTCTGCGAAATAACCCCAACACTGATGACGTTTAATATGCCCTAAATCTGGGCATCTCTTCTGATTGGCTATTTTATAATTAACATATCAACATTCGCAGGCCACCGCTAATCAAGCAGCTCGCGCATGAGAAATATTGCTTCTTTTAAGTACATAATATTTTCTAGAGTTTAATAATTTCAAAATGGGGAATGGTTTTCTAAGCTATAAAGTATGTTGTGGGCGAAGTACAGTGAAATCGGAGCGAGATAATTTTAAGGTGAGCACGCTGTAAAATAAATATCGGACTGCTTATTATTTTGACCTACTAAGCTAAACAATCGAGCGTTTTGCGTGTCTGCTTGTTGAAATTGACAAATTTAGGCCATATTTGATGTTTAGTATATAAACATTTACTTGATATAGGCTTAAGGAGGCTCCCTACAGTTTTAATTCTGTAGCACGCAAATGTGCTCTAAGGTCCATTATTTGCTCATTTTGCAAGGTATGGCCACGAGACTTGGCCATCAGAGTGCCACAATATTGCGGATTACGAAGAACAAAAAATATTTCTAAATATTTACGTTGCCATGGTAACAACGCGATTTAGAGATTGTCGTATTTTTATCTTCTTTCTTAATTTTTGGATTTTCCTTCGGTAAAACTTTTTTATTTTTTGCACACGAGCACCTAATGTACAAAGTATTGAAATATGCGATTTTAAAAAAATTCCTCGTAGCCGAATTTTGTTCATTGCCAAAAAACGTTTTTATGAGATTTAAAAAAATTCGGCTCCGAGGAATTATCACCCCAATGTGGCCGGTTAATGTGGCCGGTTCTTGTGAAAATAACGTTGAAGTAGATGTAAATATATTCCTCATAGCTATAACTTCAGTATACCTGTTCATACAATTGACATGAGCTTTTTGGTACTTTGCTACCTGTAGCTGTATAGCAACTCTATCATCTATGAAATACGGCCTTTCAACAACTACAAGCGAAATTATCCACACAAAACGTTCGATTGTTGAGAAAATACAAGATACAAATCGAGCAACAATACGCACATATTTGTAGGTCAAAATAGTAAGCAGTCTGATATTCATTTTACAGCGTGCTAGCCTTAAAATTTTGAGGAAAGCCTTTCTAGCGGAACGTAGATTTTGTGAGCCTATGCATAATTGTCCGCTCCTAGCTTTGGATGGTCTTACGCGAATTTTCTCGTCCATTTTTGCTCCGATTTCACTGTACAGGTATTTCGCCCACAGCATATACTTCGTAGCTTAGAAAACCATTCCCCTTTTTCAAATTATTAAACTCTAGAAAATGAGTTCTTAAAAGAAGCAATATATTTCTCATGCGCGAGCTGCTTGATTAGCGGTGCCTGCGAATGTTGACATATTAATTATCGTTCACCTAAACTCTTGAAAGATTCTGCTGGCATTATAGCTTCGTCCTTGACAACAATTTTTAACCAGTCAATAAAGACTGCCATTTTCCCTGACGACCTAAAAGTGGCAATTATATCGCCCATTCATATATCAAGAAGCATGAATTAGAGTGCAATAATTATAGACTCATTTCAGTACTTTCTACAGTAGCCAAGGTATTTGAAAAGTTACTTTCGAACCAGCTTTATACGCATCTGGAAACAAATGGTATACTCACTCAATGCTATAACAAATGCTATAACAAATTTGATGGACATATTTTAAATTGGGAGCAAAATATTGAATTCCGAAATTGTGTGATTGATAATTTTTGAAACGTCAACGTTCTTATAAAATATCTTTTTTGGGTTGTCTAAAGTACATTTGAATGCACCAAACTGTGGACCTTCAAACAAGCTATACAGTGGATATAAATTTGAACGATTCTTTTTGTGCTGTTTCCGCAAAAAATATCAATAGTTGTGAAACCATTTTTCTAAGTTGCAGGTTTTCATAAACGCTCTCTAAATTTTTAACTATTTCAATGATCCTGTAGGCCGGTTAACTTAAACGCTGTTTAATATAGTTTCAAAATTATAGGATAACAAGCTGCTATTTTCGTTTTCCTAGAAGTGATAAAAGTTATTACGAACGGGCCATACGACTTTAAAGTAGATCTCAACATGTTTGTTGAGACAATGTTTATCTTACCTTCTCATGTAGTGTCAGAAAAAATAGCATTTATCCTTGATCTAGATCTCATCCTTGCCTAAAGATAGTTACGTTTGCATCGACAAAAGATTTTTAGACTTTTGAGTTTTGTGTTCGAAAACACACTCGGCTACGATTCTTTTTGACAGTTCTGTTTGATAATTCACGATATTTTGCAGCTCCCATGAAGTTCGGATATATAGAAAGTTTTCCACCCATTTCGGTTAATTAAAAGATGCAGTTCTTTGTAATATTCGTAAGGAATATAGAGTAAATTTTGAGTTCTTTTCGTGTTTTGCTCTTTGAATTATTTTTCGAATCTCTACAAATACGGCCGGGAGTCCGCGCATCATTCATAGATCAGGAGCGCCATTGTCGTTTCCCGGCCCGTGTTTTAATGTGCCTTGACCACTGACCTATAATACAATATCTGGACTGAGTGCTTGAGGTTAAAAAGTGTCCGAACCGATGCCGACGTCATATGGGTCCTCACGTCGATGAAAATTACCGCACACCGACATTTTCCTAAATTGTTGTTTGTGATTGTGTGCAAATTGTGTTTTTGAAAAGACATGAACCTTTTGTCAATTCTGTGTTGTTTTTTTGCAAACTTTGTTGTTTTTGGTAAATATTTATTACCTTCGATTTGTGAATATCCTTCGATAGGAGCATATTTTCCTTTTAATTTTGAATAAAATGATGGCTTTTGGATGTTTTTATATGCTAGCGGCGACCACAACAACAACTTGTTTCCGAGGGTTTCACCTTCGTCACGCCTCCCTAACAGCTGCTCCGGGGAAACCCTGTCACTGGCAGGTCATGTGACATCCCAGATTTTGGGATGTAGAATAATTTGTCGTTAGGGTGGGTACGTTGGGCAGAGTTATGAGTAGTGCTATTAATTAACTTTTACAATTTACTTTCCAAATACGCCATTTTACTGATATTGTTTTCGATTCTTTTTCATTTATTAATGACCCAAAGTCAGTTTGTATGCAAAATAATTCAGTTTGTAGAAATAATTGAAGCTTTAATGTGTGAAATTTTTAAGCATGCATTATAATATTTATAGTTAACGAAATTGATACACTCGTTGTCGCGTTTGTATCGATCTAAAATATGTGATCGTATTAATTGTCTTGGATATTACATATAGTTAAACCGTGTATAAATCAGTGGTATATCAATTTAAGCGTCCTCCGTACAGCGGAATCGAACAATTAGTTGGTAAACAGCTACAGCAGGACGATTCCGTGCCGCATGACTGCATTTTTAATCTTTATATGTTTAGTCTGTACGCGATAATATGCGAGATAGCCTATTTTATTAATAATAATTCCAAGGATATAAAACTAATAGTTATGACTAAAACACCGTCGTTCGATGCAGCGTCCTTTAGATGGATCTTTTAAATGACAGTGATTACAATTACAATTACAATGCTGTAGCAGATATTAATAATATCCTCGTTTGAAAGATTTGAATCTTGTAATTCTGTTGTTTGCAAAACTTAGGCAAGTATACTTGAAGAAAATTCATTAACGAATAACGGTTTTGCTGCCCGACAAAATGTCTTTGTCCTATACAAAGGCGATCGCGAATCTTGTTTACAAATAGCTTATTTTACTATTTATATTTATCTCTATGCTACATTTTTTATACATTTTTCGAGATGAAATCACAATGACAAATGTGGTAGGATTTTATGAAATGGATTTTGTGATCTTAGGAATGCAATGCTTTAATCGTTCGGATTAAATTATAGAGGTTGCAGTTGATTACTTATATATATTTGTCGTTTTTCGCGAAATATTTTTTAAAATTTTCTTCATTATCCACAATTCCTACGAATGTGCTGACAATTCGGTGAGTACTCACAACACACCATCAAACAAAGAAAAACCCAGTGAAATCCACGGAAGGGACTATTCGCTATAAAAAATTATATAATCAATAGAAACGCTAAAGCGATTATTTTTTACTTGACGACTGTATTGTAAATGCCACTAGCCCCAAATGTTTATCAAGATGAGGTTGTTTACTAGAGAAATATATTACATTTATTCTAAGAATGACCCTAATGTTAATCATACTAAATATCATGCATATTTGGGGTTAGTGCCATTTTAAACATAGCCCCGCCTTCTGCCCTCCATATAAATCAGCTACAGGTCGGCTGTTCATGCTTTATGTATTACATTTACTTATTAAACACAGTCGATCTTATGCTTTTGTCAATTAATTTTAAAATATTCGTTTTTTTAAGCCAACATTGAACGCAATAATTCAGGAGCTGCACAAGGTAGTGTATATTTATCAGTAGTCTGTAGAGAAGAGGGGGTTCTGAAGCAGGTGGCACATGATCGTGCATTCCCACCACATCAGCCGTGTCAATAGCTTCATGTATAACCTTAATTGTCAGGTGTAGAAGTGTCCATGTGGTTAATGATATTTTAACTTTCTTGCGCATGTGATCTGTATTTGATTTTCTACGGCTCCCTTCGGCTCGCTTTGTAAATCAGATACAGATCGGCTGCTTATGGCTTATGTATTACTTAATACACACAATGTTATGCTTTTGTCAACTAATTTTAAATCTGTGTTTCCTTTAGCCAAAATTGAACGCAATAATTCAGGAGCTGGAGGAGGTAGTGTATATTTATTAGTAGTCTGTAGAGGAGAGGAGGGGTCTCAAGCTGGTGATACATGATCGTATATTCCCACCACACCAGCCGTGACAATGGTTCCATATTTAACCTTAATTGCCTGGTACAGAAGTGTCCATGTAGTTAATGATATTTTACTTTCTTTCGCATCCCATCTTTATCTGATTTACTACGGCTCCCTTCGGCTCGCCTTGTAAATAATTAGATACAGATAATCAGCTATCGGCTCTTGCTTTATATATTACGTGCTTATTACACACAGTCTTATGTTTTTGTCTACTAATTTTAAATCTCTGTTTCTTTAAGCCGACATTGAACGCAATAATTCAGGAGCTGCAAGAGGTAGTGTATATTTATCATCAGTCTGCATCAGTAGAGAGGAGGGGGGTCTAAAGCGGGTGCCACATGGTGGTGCATTCCCACAACACCAGCAATGACAATGGCTCCATGCATAACGTTAACATTCTAATTATTGAATTGTCCATGAACATAGTGAATGGTATTTTAACTTTCTTAATATCCTTACACATTTTTAATCCAAACATTTTAATCATTTTTGGATTTGCGACGAGCCACGCGAGGAGTGCATACCATCGTAGCGCAAAGGTAAGGGCTACCTAAGCCCGGGTAACGAAACACTACGCGAAGTTGTAAGTTGTAAAATTCAGAGGCTTTGCCTCATCACAGAAAAAGGTGAATTTCTGCCACTGAGTAAAGAGGAAAAGATAAAGGGGGTTGGACACCTTTTGTTATCGAATAGAAATATGATGATAAAATCGGAAGACTCACACGTCTATAACATGTAGCAATTCTCTCGCTGCTCGCAATTACAACTTTCAATAATTATGAGGAAATACAAAATTATTAGCCCATGGCAGATTAACATTTGTACTTCCCTGGAAATTCCAAAAGAGGGGATATTATATTTGGCTGGACTCTATACGGCAGTATAATTAGCTATATACAAAGTAAAGGATTGATTCTGAAAAATTCGCAAGAAAATAATTATGTATTTTAATGAGATTGGATTAACGTGCAATGCTTTTCGAACATCACTGGTGACAACTTGAGCTTGTTGTATGTCACCAGTTCCTTAGTAGTTTGTTAATGTGTGTATTTAATAAAGAAATAAAATTATTCTAGTAGTCCGTGGGCCGGGGGTGGGGGACCTCTCCCTCGCAGGGATTTTTTGGGAAACCTCCACGACCATCATTTTGAAGCTTGACCCAATGGTGTTCCAAAATATGGTTGTCCGCATTTTATCGCATGGGTGTGGATGTACGGGTGCATTCTTTAATCGCTATAGAAAACCACTGGCTACCCAGAAATACTCTTTTTACAAAGGTTTTTTTTATGAAGTAATAAATCTATAATAAAACAAATCTTGTAAACTTGCTCATTTTTGTGGTCATTTTGCTTTCATAGTGTAAGACTTTTAAGCTTACGAGAAACGTTGAAAAATGTCGAAATACGGCCATGTGTTAACAGCAATACAGATAATACCCCTGTAAAGTTAGGTTTCAAATGTCACGATGGCCATGGCAATACATGTATATGTAACCAAACGAAAACAACGAATGAGTTAGTGAACATGTATATGGTCATGTGCTTTACAGAAAACCTGACATGCGCAGGCACTGCTTTAAGTGCATAAATATCTTAATTACATACGAAATGGGAAATCGCACTATTGCAGATTTACAAGTGTTTGGTCAAACCTTCGGGAGCAAAATGCTTTCGCGTTGTGTTGTATTCGGAGTTCTAGAATATCAAGTTCCAACTACTTCTGATTTGACGTCCGAAGCCTCTTTAGTCTTGAGTCGGACACAGACTGTTTTTTCCCGGCCATTTTTTAAAAACCTGATTTTTACCATGTTTAGAGCCAAATATCTCCGGAAATATTTAGCCGATGAAGGAATGTAGTATGTCATTCAGTTCGTTTCATTGCGGAGTATTTACAGAGAGAAAACAAAAAAATTAATGCTTTCATACAGTATGCACTTTAGTTCAACCCTTCAAAAAACTTAATTTAATAAATTGTTATATGTTCTATTGCATATGATGCATTGAGCATCTTAACTGGGACATGTGCAGTAAACAAATTGCCTAAATTTATCGACGGAACTACCTGTATTTCAGACATTTTTATTGCTAATATGCAGTATGTATAGTATACGCGTAGTGGTATTTGTTTTAAGAAAATATTAGATTTGCAGCTTAGATACCGACAGGATTGTTTGATAGGATATGTGAATGACTATATTTGTTAATAGCCAAACATGATCAGTCGTATGATCTAGCAAATCACCTTTTCTACTAGGAACAAGAGGGACAATAGTTTCTAGAATGTCAGGGGGAGGGGAGGCGGAGATGGTCAATAGGCATGGAGGCTATTTAACAGTTATTTAACAAACTCCTGTCGTATATGAGCTGTATATAAACATGAGTCTATTGCAATTCCAGGGTCAAAAGCTTGCTAGCTAGCTAACATTTTTTGTTTCAGAGAAAAATCTGACCTAAAAGCCCATGTTATATTATAAACTAGAAATATGGTCATAGGCGCAGGAAGCAACTTCAAGTTGGGGGGCACTTTGTCTTAAGGGCACCTCTTCTATTAGAAAAGGGCACTTTTTACATTGTTTTAGCTGGAGAAAAATGCACTTTGCAGAAAACGTGGGGAGGTACGTGCCCCCTGTGCCTCCCCGGTTCCTGGGGTGAATAAATATATCCAACCAATGGGAAATGAGCCTTCTGAACATACTTAAATTGGTTTAGCTAGGTTTCTACTAATTATAGATAATATTCAATTGGTGTCGAGAGAAAGTTCTTAATATTTTTTATTCTGTTATTGCATTTTTCAAGCTCGTCCCGATGAAATTCCTACATCATCTGATTTATCCCTGAAGGAAATTGTTCAAAAATTCTGCACAACGAATCAAACTGAGGAAAGGAAGCAATACGCTGAACATATCTACGACGCTTTAAATCTTTTCAGTGCAGATAAAACGCAATCGTGTAATGTACGTTTAACAGAAAAAATTCTACGCAACTATTTTTTGCTAGCTGATGAAAAGTCGGTCGAAGATCGAGTTGGTATCTACTGTCATCATCTTGTTGTGATGTTGCAACGTGGTTTTCAGCCGGAAACTATTAATCAAGAAGACAAGGCAGCAATCGACAAACTGTTGGATCGTTTGAGGAATATTGTAAAACCGCCTAATTATTATCCTACTTCAATTCTTCGCAAAGACATAGAAACGGTGATCGAAATGCATTCTGCATTTGTAGCAACGTCGAAAGAACAGAAACTACTGAAGAAAGTTACAAAATGTTTCAATAAAATCCAGAATGATCTTTGTGAAGAGAAAGTGACGACGTATTTAAAGAAATACTTGAAAATCCCAACTTGGATTCAGCTCTACCTGTTGATCACATGGTTGAAAATTAAGGTATCACGAATATCATATATATTTTTACTATTAATAATTTAGACCTACCATAAAATTGTAACAAAGTCATTTTAGTGAAAGTTATTTTCCATACATGTCTAGCGTTCGTTGTAGCATACAACCTTTCCACTGAAGAACTTTTTAATAAACACGGTTGCACCGATGTTAGTTAAATTTAACATTAAACATATTAAATATTGAAAACTAAATACTTTGCTAACTATAAGCTACGCACTGCATACACTGCATGTTGTATGTTCCAACCCATGCAATTATAATGTTACATGGATATGTTAAGAAATTGAGTGCTTTAATTCGTAAACCAAAACTTACGAATTTTCTATCTCATACTAATGCGTCAGTATTGTCGGTACAACCATGCACCCTTCGGTCAGCTCAGATTTATGACCTTTTTTTCAGGTTTATGAGCCTGTAGGCTCCATTGGAGAAATGTTTCAGACATTACATATTATCTGATATTTTCCTTTCTATACTACGGTCCTAAGCAGCTTAGAAATTTTACACCTTTCAAACATTTTAAATTCAATATTATTCACTCGCTTCAGCGGCTCGTGGATTACTTTTCATTTCAGAACGTTATGACGTCATCTGCGTATAAAAAAATGGGGAAAAACGGCAACCTAAATTGTCTATTTTAAAATAAAATTTACCTGAAAGTGCTAGTGCAGGTTACTATTTCTATTGAAAAGTATGCTGATGTTTACAGGAAACTGAAACCACAGGAAAAATAGAATATTTTATTATATACCCAGTGCAAAAGCTCTCTCGTTCTGGTTTCAATTTGGCTGAATCTTTCACATGCTTATTTCACGGAATTTGACTGTTAAGGACACGTAAATGGAACCTTTTTCAACCTAATGCATTTGTTTAGATATCAACAATATTAAGAAATTCAACAACAAAACAAGTCTTACTTGTATTTTTTCTCTTTGACACTTGGTATGACAACAAAGCACTTAATTTCGGAGAACTCAGGTTAGCAGTACAGTATGGCGTGTGATCCCGAGATCACCGATATTAAGTGTTAGTTAGTTAACTTTGGAAGGTAAGGAGATTTTGAAAATGAGACTGTTATAAAATTGTTACAGTTTACAGTTAAGAGTCGCAGATTTTTGCTCCGTTAATAAATTTTGCTCCGTTAATAAACTCATTTTCAAGGTTCTGGTTGACACGGGGATTGAGCAGCATCTCAAGATCCTCCTTTCAGTGATCATCTACTATACAACATCTTTACATAAAGAGGATCAAAGTTATCGCTGGAAATTTACCATTACTGTTGTTGGAAGTCTGGTACAGGTTGTCAAAATTCTTGCAGGTACTCTAAGTCGCTTGGAAAGCAAACACTATTTTCATTTGTACAATTGTATAGGTGTATATTAAATATTAAATTATTGAGAGGGTAAAAATTACGCTGACATCACACCAATTTATCAATATAAAATAAGACACAGTCATTTCAAAAATTTCAATTAAATTGAACGCTGCAATACGACAACAAACACGCAAAATCGACACCGCAATATTATCTGTTTTAATTGCTTATTAAGCAAAATAAAATGTTAGAACTCGATATACAGTAGAAAGCAATTCCCCCAATGGGTGTAGCTCATTATTTTAATATTCTGATGGTGTAAGGGTGGTGTGATATATTCAGAGTGAGCAAAAAATAATAGTGAGGATGTGTAAATGTCATCTCATCTCATTTCATTTCATTTCATTTCATTTCATTTCATTTCATTTCATTTCGTTTCATTTCATTTAATAATCAAGTCATTAATACGCAAGGCATGCTATGGCCAGCTTGGGCATGTTTTGGTGGACAGAGAAAAAATGATTTTTGCTGGCATGTATACATTTTCAAAACAAAAGGTGTTATAGATTCATGTCCCACTCTTTATTGATTGTTACCCATAATCCTAACCCTACACTAACGCTAAACGCTGACACTAACGCATAAACATTAACTGCGAGACATGAATCTGTATCGACAGAAGGTGTTGATTCTGACGCTTATTATATATGTGTGCATTTGCCTGTTTCAGGCGCCGTGCTTTACATGCGCCGAATTCAATTCAAGAATTAGGTACGGCAACATTTCGGCGTCTGAATCAAATTAAGTTCGCCAAATATATTGGGTGCGGCAAAATATTTAAATTCGACATTGGTGCGGCAACTGATTCAGACGGCGTACTTTACATGACTAAAAGTCATAAAAATCATTGGCCACTAAAAATCATTGGCCACTTCGTGGGCAATGCTTGACAGACAACATAGTATACATGCAGAGCAACAATTTCCACAACCAGCACCAAACACTACATTGGTAAGACATCAAGCACTTTCAAAGAGCGATATCGAAATCACTCATATTATTCATATTTAATATTTTCCAAACAAAAATGACTCGAACGAAATTTTCGAAATGCAATCTAACCTGGCCAATCTTAAAACACTCAATTTTTTACACGGAGGAACGAAAAGATGTAACTTACGTCTGCATGAAAATTTTTTTTATTTATTTAACAAACGATTAGTAATATAACTTCAAATATTATTTCACTTAAAAGGGAAGGGACAATTTTTCAACTCTTTTTGTCTACAGAAAGTTGTATATAACTTTAAAACTAGAAATACACTCATGCAGAATCCCCTCGCCTATTCGAACTCAGGAACATACTTCCCAAAATTTATTGTAACATGAAGTATTCCGTCAATCATTGTAATTTGTAACCATAGCAACACGCAATTTTTTACTTTTGGTACAAAATGATAAAATAGTAATATAATATTTGTACTTTTAGCTATAAACTTATGAATTGCCCCACTATATAAAGTAGATATGTTATTACGTACTCTTTTAGCTTTGGTTTGCTGTAAAATTTAACCTTAGACATTTCATAAAAACGTCAAAAAATTTCAGAAAACTTCAACTGTTTTTTGACAGTATAATTTTTTAAATTTATCTTTAAAATAGTTTCTGACATTACGTTGTTTCCTCAAAATTCAAATTTAAACTTGCTAAAATACCTTTTAGGTTTAATCGATATTATATTAATAACCTCACAGAGTGACATACGCTTTTGCAAATCCACAAACTAAAATATGCAAAATAGACACTTACCCGTTTAAAACACTTCAAACGTGTGCTTTTTTCAGCCATTCGACTGTTTCTCGTTTATCTTCTTTTGAAGACTCTATTCATCGGTATGTTTTTCCAATAGCCCGAGTATTAAAAATCATTTTTGATGCATATATTAACAAAATATTTATCCGTAAATCTTTAAATGTTTATTCGTATGTTTCTCTCTACCTGACTCGCGCATGCGTACAACGTAGAAAACCCTGAACCGTCCATGGCATCGCGGCGGATGACTTTGGATTCCGCTATGTTTTTACATACCCGGGTGTAAATATCCGAGCGGAATTAGTACCCTCGCACGGCGCTTCGCGCCGGCTCGGGGATTAAGCGCATGTGCAGAAGTGAATTGCGTCTGTGGTGCGCAAAGTTGATTTTAGTTCTATATCGTACACCATTTCAAATAGAAATACACATGGTATTATGTTCAGAAAAACTATTCTAATTATTGCATTTCGTTGTTTTCTTGATTTGAAATTGGTTCCTCTTACAGCAGCCACAATGGGATAAAATAGGGTTTTACATTGCTATGTTAATTAATTGTTATGCCTTGTTCTATTTTATAACAGGAAGAGATTTTCACGTGTGCAAGAAAGCACTTGTTGCACTGATCAACGTTTATCATCTACTTGAGCAAAAAAAGAATACTAAAGAGTGCATCGAAATATTTTACATGAAAGCAAGAGTGCTTTTATACATTGACAACGTACAAATTCGCAGCGTACTGCTTGAAAAGATTTTCAAAGATCTGGAAACATCTTCGGAAGAAATGACTAAAGAAAGACTTAAGCAAAGCAAAACGTTACAGCTTAATCATCTAAAGCTACATCATAATGGTAGTTATGCATTCATTTTTAAGGCAGATTATAAAGGTTGTTCTGTAGCTGTAAAGTGCTCCAAGCTGTCTAAAAAATGTCTACTAAAGAAGTATGGCAATCCAACTCACTTTTACTACGAGCTTCAATTCTTACGTAAGTTGAGAAAGAAAAACCATCCAAATATCGTCCAACTAATAGAATTTGATTATCATCTCCAATGCCTACTACTAGAATACGTCTCTTACGGGTCTCTGTCGACGTATTTGTCGCATCGTCGAGGGAACACTCTTGTTCCTAGTTTTGAAGAGCTGTTCTTGATCGCCGTGAAAATTGCTGGGGCGTTGGAATTTTTGGAAGATGAAGGTATCATTCACCTTGCGATGCAGGCAAGAAATGTGCTTATTCATGATAATGGCGACGTTAAGTTAACAGGGTTTCAGTTTTGTCGAACATTAAAGGAGATAAAAGAGAATGGAGTGAGAAACGCTGTCCTGAAGCGCCATTTCAAGTGGATGGATCCACAAGCTTTATTATTCTTATCTGTTGATCCAAGAACAGTTTCATGGAGTTTTGGAGTCTTTCTTTACGAACTTTTAACCCTTGGCTGTGAGCCATATAGCCATTTAAAGAAACACCCAGATCATGATGGATTCGAACTTCAACCTCTGACGTCCTCCGAAGCAAGAATATTCGTAAGTCATTTATATAATATCTTAAATCTAATTATATTATACGGGGAATGCAACACTTCATTTGATTGGCTAATAAGCGTGCATTATATAGTTAACAATTATTGCAATCGGTTTTCGCATGATATGAAGAATTGTCAAGGTCGAAGTTTGTGTTATCTGTCGAAGCTGAAGCTGAGGCGGATAACACAAACAAAGGCCTTGATAATTATTGTTAATATTCAATTTTCGTAAACTCGCGTTCTTATTGGTCAATTTGTACCACGTGTACCAATTTGTATCAATTTGTACCATTTGTACCACGGTCAATTTGTATCAGCACGGCAAGATGGCGCCCGAATTCACGAATGGAAAAGTTTATAAGATTTCGTTTATTTTAAACCGAAGACCACGAAATCCCAAAACCACGAAGTGACCAAATTTCTAAAATAATTCCGTATTTGAACGTAAACATGTGTTGTTTATTTAGTATATTTTACGAATTTAATTTACGGAATATAAGTTGTGAATGAGTGGCGAAGCGGGTTGAAAATATATTCGTAATTCGGCAGACAGATTCAAAACAACAACAAGGTTGTTTCTTATATAAAAGCTATTTGTCGTTTTAAAATATTCTAAAAACACTTTTGAATATTATCAAAACTAACCACGGAACTAGTAAACAGTTAGTTCAACAAAGTTTATAGAATGTTTTTTGCTCATAATTCATAAATAAAAAAATACCGCCAAAGCGTTTACTCAAATTGAATATTAAAACGTTTAAAGCACTCTTTGTTCGTGCATTATCGTGATTTACAAGCACTCGTTCGCGAACAAGGAACTCGAAGTTTAATACTGCACTCGACTGCGTCTCGTGCAGTATGAAACTCTCGTTCCTTGTGGGTCGCCACGAACCTATATGAACAGGCTTTGTGATTGGTTGATTCTGACAATAGAAGACAATAAACTATAGAAATTATCTTTCAAAAGAACGAGTCATAAACACTGACAACTTTTGTTTCAGAAAGCCAATCACAAAGTGCGTTCATATTAGGTAGGTACTTACTGTTCCTTGTTCGTGAACTCGTGCTTGTAAATCCCGATAATGCACTCACATTGCTTTAATCCTTAAGAATATAAAAGACTTCCGCATCTGTTGGTTAAATAATATCACCTGTATTGTACTATTGTGTCTTAATCTCAATAAAACTGTTTTGAAATTTGGTTGTGTTGTGCCCTAATGCAAAACAACCAGATATGAACAAAATGGAAATCTATGACTTTCCAGACTATGGCAGGATGTAAAGTATGTAATTTTCTGCTTTTATCATACTTAGAGTAAACATTACAAAAGACTCACCTTTTCCTACATGTTCAGTTTCGGCACAGAATACAATGTCAACTATCAATAAACAAGCTTTCAAAGTATCAAAAACGACATGTAGTATATTTGCATGGTGTTTCACACTGTCTACCTCTCGCTTTCAACGGACAGTGATAAATAAAAGTTGTTGAGAAGCTCAAACGTGCTTTTAAAACAAACAAAACTGATCACTTGCTGTTATTTTTGAAATTTTAAGCTCAAAATTAATGACGTTTTGTAGTGCTAACTAGTCGAACAGTGTTTCTCCTACTGTACACTTTTGCAAGAAAATTCGGCGAGTGACACTTACCAGGGAAATTTGCGTAGCGCATGGAATTGCGTGATCATGGGGACATAAACATCAAACGTTCCAACCAGAGATTAAGTATATACAACTCGCCGTGTGAATCTCGCCGTGAATTGTGCCACACGCTTTACTGCGCATGCGCGACTTTGTGGCAAGTGTCATGCACAATTTTCATAAGGAATTAGATAGGAAAAATTGAATTTTTGACAAATAAATGGAAAATAATCTTTTTGGCCTTTCTCACACCATAAGACTATAGACCTTGTTCGCCATTTTTAGTTTGCAATCCGCACGGTGAAAGCAGACGGCAACAAAGGAAGGAGTGAATTTAGTTAAGTAAACACATAATACTATTGTGTACAGGTACTATTTACTTCACTAAATCACTCCTTCGCCACTTGTTATCGTCTGCTCGGTTTGCCACCCAAAAATGACGGACAAAACCTGGTGGCATTGCGTGAGAAAGGCTAATTTCGTGCACACAACTCGTGTGATGTAAAAATTATTCACCGATAAATTTTAAACTTAGCTCAATAAGCATTAAAGTATAATTCATAAAGAAAACTAAAAAAAAAATTAATCACTGTCTGTAAATCTGATACAGACTTCGTCTTGATAAATATATTATAACCCTTTCATTTATTATAATTTTCTCAGCTTAAACAATCCATCTGATCTGTATGGGATTTACAACCACTCCTTTTCAGTTCGTGCTTGTAACTAAATCCCATACGGATCGACTGCTCACGCTTTGTCACGTTCAATAAATAAAATTTCGAACGAATCGCGTCGCAGTCTCCTGTGTTCTCTTGTGTAAATAATAATTAAGATCAACAAAATCACGAATACTATTCAGAGGCGTTAAATCGGGATGAATACTAAATTAGGGTAGCTTGTATGAAATGTAAGAATGTATTAACATCAGTATGGAAGCATTGGCATCCAATCTGTATCTGATTTACTACGGCTCGTCTTGTAAATCAGGTAGAGGTCGGCTGTTCTTGCTCTATATATTACTTAACTGAAATATCCGTAGGCTATGAAATTCAGTGCATGCATTCTGATACTTATTCTAAATTTTGCGGATCTCGCTCCTATAGGGCCTATAGTTGCATTTCTCTGCTTTTCAACTTGATACAAGTACTTCTTGATACTATTGCATGGTACTTCTTGATACTATTGCATGTCAATTGCTGACGTCATTAAAAAATGCAATTTTTGAAAAACAATCCGCTATATCTCGTTATTTTGTTCGGTGTCCTCTGTTTAAATTTTGCATGCACAAGTACTGTATTGCAAATGTCTTTCATTACACCAAAAATAAAAATATTCTGTAATGCTATCGAAGAAAACGACATTTTTGCCTTTTTAAAGAAAATGGCATTACAGAATTTTAAAATATTTTTTCTTATTGTTAGTCCATGTTCCAAGTAAAATGACACAGGAAAATAATTGGGGGTCACCGTGCTCCTTTTCCAATTACACAAAGCAAAAGGCCATTTTAGAGTGAATTTCATACGCCCTTGTTGCCATGGCAACGAACTATAACATAACCAAAACTAACATAATCTAAAGGAAGAAACATTAAAATGTATGAACATCCCGATATCTGTTACATAAAACCTAAAAATACGCAGTTTAAAAATGTCAAACTGTTGTATATCTGAATTTTTTGAAAACTGTATTGAGCTGCCTTGGCTCTATACATAACTATGACAATGTATTTTTCAGGTTATTCGCGGTGGTAAAATTCGAAGAAAATCCTCCATTCCGGATTCTAGTTTCCAGATAATTACAACGAAATGCTGCGTACAAGATAATTCCGAGAGAGCTTCATTTTCCGAGCTGCAATGTTTGCTCTCAAAAGAGAAAGGTAGGAAAAGATAAGATTTTCATAAAAATAATAGCGAATATTTCAATTAAGGTAGCTCCCTACAGTTCTGTCAAACATTGGGCACTTTTCAGTAATTTCGCTTTCAACCAATTTATGTTGAATACACTTGCGACAAGGCAAAATGAGCATTTCCAGGAATGAAAACAGGTCCTGGGCTGTCCATTTATGGACAAACAGGACTAGTGTTGGTGTTGCTATGGCGACCATGGTGTCTTATTGGTTCACCAAGGAATAACATATCAAAATTTAAAGGGTAGTTTATAAATAAGTTTTCGAGATATAGTGGAATCTTTATTGCAGAGAAAATTATTTGTAGAATTTTTTGAAATTTGGATATGTTTTTCTTCTTGCCTTGTTTAACAATTGTGCAAAGGTATAAAAATTTTCAGCGAAGGAAACACGAGAAAAACAGCTCGAAAGTCCAGATGAAGTGATAATGCGTGAACAACACGAATTGACACGAAACGTGTGTAGTTTTATGCTTGGTTCTTTGTTGTGTATTTTTATTCCAAGTTTTTGGCTTGTGCCAAATATTCTTTACTTGTTTGAGATGAAAATGGAAAATTAATTACCAAAACATTTAAAAATGGAAATATTATTAATCCAACGTCTCTTCAATTTGTTTTTGTTGTTAAAATCGGTGTGACAACTTTTCAAAACATTCAAACAACATGTATTTTTCATAAGACAACTCGTATTAACTGTCTGCATTGTATAAGTTTTTAATATGTGCTAGTTTAGCAGGTCAAACGTAACACTAATTGTGAATTGAGTTGAAAGACAGGCATAAGTTTCAAACATTCAATTGAAATGAAATGTTTTACCTGACGTAATCACTGTCTTCCTTCATTTTAAATTTGCCATTAAAATTTTGATCATTACTCTAATAGTTTGGAAAGAAGAGTGGAAGGAAACAATATTATTTTGTTGAAAGAAAACAACAAGCACAGAATACTACAAAAATAATTAAAATATTAGTTGTTGTAGCCATACAAATCTGAGATATATGGTGTAGGTATGTTCTTATGCATTCTATAAGCTTCAAATTAATGTTTAAATGCAACTAAAACGTTGCCAAAAGTTTATAAAACTAAACTTATAAATTAGTTTTGAAATGAAATCAGTTGAAAATATACAAATTGCTTCGCGCCTATAGACTATTATATTACTTCGACAGTCCTAGACTGCCTTGAAGCGAATATGAAATATTATTTCAGAATTTTTTAGTCGATGCAACAAGTCAAAGAGTTTGAACATTATAAACAGTCCCGGCGGTACGGGGGAGTGTGTGTGTGTGTGGTGTGCACTACCCACTAATTTTATTCGAAGCTTCAGTCGGCAGAACCGCTATTTTAGTCGGCAGACAAATATATATATACACGAATCGCGAAATTCGGGCAAAAATCACAGTTAAAGAAAAACATGTAGCTGTGACTGGATGATTTAAAATATGCGTATTAAAGTATTCAAATGTTCAGGCATGCATTCGTGATTACATATAAAAACACGAATGCATGACTGAACATTTGAATACTTTAATACGCATATTTTAAATCATCCAGTCACAGCTACATGTATGTTTTTCTTAAACTGCGATTTTTGCCCGACTCAGAACGCGTCATTTGGATGCGCAGCCGAATTTCGCGGTATTGTTGTCTAATGAAAATATATATTAATTATAAATTTTTAACCTGTTATATAAGAAACGTAATGTTGTGTGACCGACCGGGTAATAAGTCATAAGTTGTGTTTTGCGCTTTTTGCTAAATTGCGTGTTGTCAAAAAGTTTCTCAAAGCAGAGTTCGTCAACCAATAACATTTGGGGGCGCGTTATACATTTATATCTGCTATGCCACCGTGTTTGTTTCTGCAACGAGAGTGCGATATTAGCGGGCGTCATTTGAAGACCTCCAACGGAAATTCGATAGAACATAGTCGGTACAAGTTTGTTTGTCAGTCGGTTGAAATGGCCTTACACGGGGCTGTAAAAATTCCTAAGGACGGCCCTGATTATAAAATATAATACTGAACGTATATAGGTAAAAAAAAACCCACTAAAAGAAAGCTTAGAAACTGGTTAAAAATATACGTACTGTTTCAATTTCAAAGATTTACGATTATAATGAAAAACTTGTGGTTTCTTCGCAGATATACAGTCTCCGAAAATAACTTCCCGCGGCTTGTTTCAAAATTCCTGCCGGGTTACGAGATTCCACGCGTGGGACGCAAGGATGACGTCTGATCTATATAGATTATGTTTCAAACTGTACTAACTGTAGGGAGCCACCTTAAGGCATTATTTCAAAATTTGTCTACTTTGAAATCGAGCCAACTATGGATACAATATACCGTACTATTGCCCATTGCCAACTATAGAGCAAGTCGCTGGCTTCGAAAAGCGTCCAGTGATACGGGCCCTCCCATAAAGCAGTGAAGAAATGGAAAATATGGTAATGTTCAAACAGATATCCCTAGTATTATGCCCTTGCCATTCATGTTTCAATTAGTATACTCAAAATTCGACTTACAGGTTCTATCATTACCAATATTCAGCTTCACCGCCAGCCTTAAAAGTTCCAGCATTGGGTATTTTGTTTATCCCCCACCCTCTCTCTGCCACTGCTCATGCCACCCGACATATGTGGTAGTATAATTATTATAAACTGACTGACATGGATTAATACCGTGAGATAACTATGAATACATTGTCCCAGGTTTTTTTGTGAATTGATTATTTGGAATGTAAAAGCTGCAGGGATATATATGTCAATTGTTAGGTTTCCTGATTTTTAACAATCGCAGGGGAGCAAAAACATTTTTTGGAAACTTGACATTCTTTTGTAAAATATGACTTGACATTCTTTTGTAAAATATTTTTCCTCCTAATTAATTTAGAATGCTGATTTCTGGTGACGTATTTAAGTGCATGCATTGGTTATTGCAAATATTTTATTTATTTTTAAATATACGATCAGTTCATACGGTTCAGGAAACATAGGAAATGAAAGTCCTTAAATGTGATGGTACTCTTATTTCAAAATACCAAAACAGACTTGTTAAAAAATGCATATACTCCATCAAACCACACAGGGTGACCTACATGCAACTGCTTTCAAAACCACGAAAATATAGCACGGGCGCATACAGTACGAAGTAGGCAATAAAATCAGGTTATACTTTTTCGCATTTTTAAAATTATTTCTTGTTCGTAGTGGCTTTACCAACAGAAGTTGCTCCTTATAGCTATTCTTATGGACAACTACTCAATGTCCGCCATTTTGTTTTGGTAGAAGAACTGCCACAACAAATCAGATACGTTCCTCTTTTCGTACACAATTGATCTATTTTCGCCTGGGTGTTCGTTACTATCGCTTATGGACTTATTAAATCCGTTTTCTTTCTATTTCATCAAAACTGTGCTTGCTCCAGGAATCACATGTCTTTATCAACGTGTATGAGCTAGATGCACCGCTTTATACTACCCCTGGGGGATTTAGGTTCTAACATGTTTTTTTTCCTAATTTTTAGAAAGTTTCACAAATGTGAAGTTCATCCCTCCACGTCGAATCGAAAATTTGGAAGAAGAATTCCATCTTGAAGAGTACGATCCTGGGGTAAATTGCTTTAATATGTTCTATACCTATGCAAACTACATCTCTAGTTATGAAATATTAAGAAATATACACACGCCATGGAGGGCAACATGCGATGCGTCACCACAGCAGATTAACGGTTGTTATTGGAGCAAATGCTATGGAGCTAGACAGCGCCTTTTAGAGTAAATGTTAAAATTTATATATTAAAGTGACAGTCAAGTCCGTTCTGGTCAGGCGCGTGCTTTGTTTACATATTTTGTTTCAAACAATAGATAATTCAATTAAAAATTCGATCTGTGGGCCCACACATTAGCTCGTTCCGAATACATCACGAAAGGTAAAATTGAACTGGTAAAGAGAAAATTTTGCCCCCAAACCTGACAAATATCAAAGGAAAAATTTTAAGAACCATCTCTTACAAGGGTACAGTATATGGACAAAGTTTGTCTATATTTTTAGGAATTTCGGGGTTGAGTGCATACCTAATTTTTATCACTGCACATTCTTTGAGCAATAGGGGGTCTGCAAGTCCAGAGACTACAGGTACCCGGCCCCCAGGAAAAAATGTTCTCGTATGTTAATAGCCGAGCAGAATTATTACTCTTTCCCTGGTTATCTCCCGAAACAGCTAGTATTACCTTCCCGAAGATATGTTTATTTAGTTATTTCAAAAAAGCTATAAATTATTAAACAATAAATGAGAAGTCTTTTTTACCTTATTATAACCAACTACATCCCAACAGTGGCGTAGTCAGCCCGCCGATTTGGTCCCGCTATGCAAATTTCAAATCATTATCATTATTCATTTGTTTAGAAATTCATTGTTTTCCCCTTCAATGAACACGAACAAATTTGCATAGCGGGACTAAATCGGCGGGCTGGCTACGCTACTGCATCCCAACGATATGAAGCAACCACCTACATTCGGTTAATTCTGGGTGTCCTAAAACAAATCCCCCCAGTATGTTTTGTAGTATTCAAACGTGCGTTTTGATATTAGCTTCAGATTAGATATTATAATGATCGATATCTAGTATAAATAACAATTTTGATCCATTAATATTTCAATGAGTGATCAAAATAACCAACCGTTCGCCTTCCAGAATCACTTAAGTGGCGACCCCAATAATCCAACTTGTCCAACCTATAGAGGTTAGGTCAAAAGTGTTTCGGTATTTACTCTAAAACAGATGGTTTATGATCCCTTGCATCATAATTTCATTTAATGTAAAAAAGAGTAAAAGTGAGGCTAAAGCTCAACAGAGAAATGAAATTGTCTCACACGAGTGTGCTATTTTGTGGGAAAAAGATAGAGAAAAGATCGTCCGAATCCGGGCAAAAATAATATATAATAGTTATTGTATCCAGTATAAAAATCTGAAACTATTAACTCTAACGTAGAAATACCAGAAAAGGTAGTAGGCAATATTTTGGGCACCCTGCAATAGGAAGTAGCTAAAAATATATAAATTGAACTTCGTGTCGTGCAATTTTTGTCTGCAATCGAACTTGTGATTATAATCACGCGTTTAATTTCAGACCAAATTGCACTCCACTCGATCAGTTCAATTACCATTATTTTAATTATTTTCTAGATTAATCCACATGACGATGAATATCCGTTTTCACATCTGGATATTTTAGGTAAATTGCTTTTAATTTTTTAGCATTAAGTGGCTTAAAGGAAAAAATTGACTCTCATAATATCCACAGGAACTTGATAGCCCTCATCCTTTTTTAAAACTCGGGTGTAGTCAAGCGGGATTTGTGCAAATTACGCGCAACGGGGCGACAATACAATAATTTTGCGAAATTATGAGGGTATTATGTAGGTATTAATTACATATATCACTGCCTCATCTTACTCATTAGCTTGATGCTGGATAAATATATACGAGTACCACAACGAAATTCAGTATATTAACTATAAATCTAGGATTTCACCGTGTAGCTCAGTTGGTAAAGCATTGAAATATATTGAAATATGCAGTATAAATTCATTTATCATGCTTTAATATTTTTGGAATATTTTAGACTCGGAGTGGAATCAGAAATATTATTCCAAGAAGAAAATTGAGGTATAACTTATTGCTATAGTAGCTATTGATACACTAGGTGGGAATCTCAGTTTAAAAATGAATAAAAGAGCCCAGCAAATGGCTTTAAAAAAATTATTACACTGGCCCGAAAGGATTAGTGGTTTAAAATGGGCTTTTCTTCGTCACAAACTAGACATTCCACAAGCAGGGGTGGCGCCAGGAATTCCCCGATGAGGGGGCTAGGGTCCCCGACGAGGGGTCTAAGTTCTTAGAGGCATTCAAATGTTTAATCTGATGTTCAACCTGGGTGGGGGGGGGGGGGTTCGGGGGCATGCTCAAGTTTTGAATTTTGAGTCTGAAACGGTATTTCCTGCGTTTTGAGGGTATACGTATTTTGTAATACGAGTAATAGACTTGTCACTCTCGTTACAAGACATAGATTCTTCCCCGACGAAAGAGAAATTTTTCCCCGATCGGGGGGCTAGAGTTCCCCGACAGGGGGCTCCTCCCCAGCCCCCTAGCGCCACCCCTGTCCACAAGACACCCGTACAGAACGTTGTGTCATGATTCAAGATGGCCGCCGTTTAAGGAGTGGGCGATATGTATTAGAAGAATTTTCGTTATGCTTACGCAATTGGGGATTTTCGTTATGTCCTCGCTCGGGGACTCAGAAGGATTTTCTGAGTAATAAAGCTTGAGAACAACTTTTACTCACTATATACCAAGCTTACAAACTTACTAGACTATTAACTAACGTTTACATTACCATCACGTCTGGTATTACACAATAATAAAATCATACGCACTTCAAGTCCGAAACAGATATAACATCATTACTCGAACCAGATCGCGATAAATCTCTCGCCGAGTACCTGAGTTCTCGGTGGCGCAGTTGGTTAGCGCGCTTATCTAGAAACTAAGAAGTCGCGGTTCAATCCCCGCTCGGGGACTCAGAAGTATTTTCTGAGTAATAAAGCTTTAGAACAACTTTTATGGAGTATTTGAGAAGTTATGATCGATTATGTGTTGTGATTTAGAAATAGCACATGCATTCACGACGTGAATAGTCTAGTCATAGGAATATCTCAACACATAATCGATTATAACTTCTTAAATTTGTTTGTTCTCAAAACCGTGATGATGCCAGTTGAAATTTCACATATCATAAAAATTTCATTGTAAAATTGGTTGAAATATTGGTTAAAATATTGTCTTGATTATATCTTCAACAATATACACTTCAGTGAATGGAGGAGTGTTCAGTGTTCCGCCGCAGGTTGACCGTCTGCCAACGAAGGCAGTCCTTTAATGGCTATAGTTAACGTTAACTTTTTATAAAATGAAGCGATTCCAACGTCAGCCTAACCAGTAAATATCTAACAAACAATTTGAGAGTGATAACAAGTTGGAAAAAGAAGCTTTAAGAAAAATTGTAAGAAAAAGTCTTCAGCGGATTTGAACCCCTAATATTTGAGCTCATAGCCATAGGCACACGCTATTACCACTACACCGCCGACATTTCGCTAAATGTTCCGCAAAAATTATCAGTGGTGGCAAGAATGGGAGGGGTTAGACAAACTATAGGGAGTCCGCCGGCATGCTCCCCGGAAAATTTTGATATATGCGTTCTGCGGAATATTTGACATGCAGAAATCAGGTCCGTTTGTTCATTTCGCATTTCAGGCAGCGAAGAATCTGACAAATTAGTATTAAGTTTTTCCACTTCGATCTTCATTTGGGGGCTATAACTCCTACCTCTACTTCTGGGGGCTATAGCCCCATGTTCCGCCGCCCATGCTTTTTATATTACTAATATGAAATGTCAGCTGTAAAATGACTGGCAGTTTTACTAGATAGCGTCTAGTTACTTTTAACTAAGTAAATGACACGGTCTCAGGGCTCGAAATAGCTGTATGCCAATAGCCAAAAGGAGGCCATATATTTTTCTATTATTAAGAAAATTTCCTTTCACCTTTAAATTTTGCTTTGAGTCTTAAACTTGGAGGAGGGGAAGATATGTGGAATGCTGTAAGGGTATTAACAGAAGTAGTAACCGAAGAGGGTAAAGTAAACACAAAATACTTTCAGAGAATTAAAGTTGGTGTGGTTCTCCGGAGGGATGAGGGGGGTGGTGTTAAACTAAAACCTTCAAAAGGTTAGTCAGACACAGCGACTGGGTGTTTATGAATGTGTTTGTCTAATTTATCGTTCTCACCAAAAACTCGTCAAGCAAAGTTATGTTGATTTGTCAGATATAATATGTTTTTATGACTTAACTTAAAGGCTAAATAACCCTGAATAATTATTTAGTTGGGGGATAAACTACTTCCTCTCGGCAACGAAATTATTGGAATAATCGAGCACATTTCCACCAATTATAAAATTAAAACGCTCCGTTAAACAGGTATGACAAAAATAATTAAAACTGACGTTTCCGTTAATTCAGAAGACCTGACTTGTTGCTCGAGCGCAAGCTTTTTCCCTTTAAAACTTTGGTGCCTTATTGATTAATATCCATTTAGGAAAGAAACGGATACTTAAACGCAGATACGTCCATCAGTGAACCAGTTTTGGGTCGAATGAAATGGAACGAAAAGGTAAGATTTGCATTAAAGCCGGCATTTAAGTCAGACAGAAATTTTGATGAATTTAGATCACCCATGCATGACGAAGACACTAGATCGGAGTGACAAAACGTTACGTCGTAAATGGAATTTGACCGGGCTTTGCATTCACTTTCTAAACCAGAGTAGCGAGCGAAAACATGTCAAAAATGTGAATTCTAGCAAACTTATATTAAGCTGAATAATTTTTAAATTCCACAATACAATAAAACGCGAAATAACTGCCACACATTTGATTATAATTGAATCAGTCGTGGGTCACTTTTTTTCATTACCACAGTATGACTTGATCTATGTACCTAAAACTGGACGGCAATAGAAAATGTTATCTATTTGCTACAAATTATAATAACATAATAACATTACATTGCGTTGCGTTGCATTGCATTGCATAACACTGCGTTAAATCATATTACAGGGACGTCAATGCCAAAGAATTGTTGTAGTTGAGTACACGGAATTTCAAAATATAAAATTGGTAGAGCAATTACAACAGTTGGATTGTCCAGAACTTGTGAAGGTGCTACATGTTAATCGTTTTGGACCTGCTAAACTGGAAATAGTAAGTCGAATTCTATCATATTAGCTGTTAGTATTTGGCTGTTTAATCCCCGAGCCATGCGCGGGGCGCGTAGGGTGTAAGCCCGTGGTGAGCGTACTAATTTCACTCGGCTATTTACATCCGGGTTAAGGAAAGCAGAGTGAAGGTTAAAGTTCATCAATTATCGCGGGCGCATGGCTATGTTTCCATGGATGTCATTGGTGGTAGATTGTCAGGAGTAGAATGAGCGAGATTTCAAGAGAATTTTTCTCTCTTGCTTTAAAAAAATGATAAGAGAAATATGATGAGAAACCGTGAAATATAAGGCACGGCAAGGTGTTTTAATTTGTTTATGGATTTGTTGCTTTAAAAATTTAATTTCAAACCTTAAAATTTAAGAGAGCGAAAGTACTTTTTTGAGCGAATATCGTGTTACGTGTACGATTTGAACTCATTTCATGAACATTAGGAAACATTTTACAAAACGTCGAATTTTACATTAAATTGAAGCTGATAGAATCCCTAATAACCAAATAACATATACGTACGTAATATATTTTTCCTTAAAAGTATAAACTTTTCATTGTTTTTTTTCCTTTTTGTACAAAAAAAATATATTATATGACAGTGTTACCATGGCTACCACTTACAGCGAACCAGCGTTTGGTGAGCGGTTGGCTAATTACTAATACTTCGTGTTGAAACAATGATTGGGAACTATACTGAGTGTGTAAAAAAACGCAATCCTCAATAGACCTAGCCTGCTCGCAGACGTTGTTTTTCTCACGTCAAGCGACGAAAAACAAACGTCTGCTGAACCGAGCGCCAGAACGAGTTCTGCTATTTCACAAGGTCTCTTTTGATCGTCCAATCAGAATCTCTGATATAAAAGCGTGATTCTTGTGAAAATGCATAAATTAATTATAACAATTTGCTCACAGCTTCGTTGAACTCCATATTGAATTTAAAATTATGCTAATTATGCTGAATATACAACAAAACGTCACTTTCAAGAATTTGGAAGGTAAATTCTGATTGGTTGAGGGAAAAATAGCAGAATTCGTTCTGGCGCCCGGTTCAGCAGACGTTTGTTTTTAACAACGTCTGTGAGCAGGCTACAATAGATATTTCCCCTTCTAGAGTTTTCGCGCTAAGCATGACGGTAGGAGGATGCATGTTGCTTTGGAACGAAATGGCGGCTGCAGGAGCGAACAATTTTGTTTTGAAGATGAAATTTCAGATTTTAACAACTTTTTGCGTCCATCGGTAACTTTTATCAACAGGATAACAACAAGGGGACTTTTAACTACATGTATATGTAATTTCATGACGTTCGGTGCAATAATGGCGAAGAAAACACGTTGACAAGGAGACGACAAGTGAACACGCTTCGCAAAGAGTTTCTTGCAAAGCTTCGCAAAGAGTTTCTTGCAAAAAAAATAACCTTAAGATCGGTTTAATTTTTTTCAAAATTTAATATTTCTGATAGTTTCTTGTACTGGATTTCTAGGTTATTTAGATTCTATAAGTTCATATAAGTGCCATTTTTAAGCTTTATGAAATTGACAACTTTTTTGAGGATTTTGATCGAAATTTTCATACAGAAACCTCGCATCTCTTTGATCTAATTCACCTGCTTAAATTTTCTCAATCTGAATAAATGGTCAATACCTACAGCAAGAATTTTTAAAAGTGAAGATTGGTTTTTATCACAGTGGAGTGAAATAGCAGAGGTGCAAACAAGGTTGTCAAAAATTTGGTTGCTGAATATTTAAGCTCTCAGAGGCTTTTGGCTCACACATAATGCAAACCTATACTAGAAATACGTGCATGCAGTAACCCCTCGCCCATTTGAACCATAGTTAAGTTTGAACCAAACAATTTACTCCCCAATAGTTATTGTAACATGAAGTACTGAGTCGAAGAATGTAACCATGGTAACACGCAACATTGTATATTTTTTATATTTTAATTTGTACAAAATCTTATTTTGTTTTTAACTATAAAATTATCAATTGTCCAACTATATAAAGTGGGTATGCTATTGTGTACTCTTTTAGCTTTGATTTACTGTAACATTCAACCTTAGACGTTCACAAAACGTTTCGAAATTTTCAAAAAAATTCAACTGCTTTTCGAGCAGTATTTTTATACTTCGCACTTGCTTTTGCAATGAAGGTTTTGAGATTTAATGTTTTAAAGATCAATCAATGTTGTATTGACCACACAGAATGATCTACACATTTTCAAATTCACAAACTATACTGCATGCTATGTTAAAAATCGGCAAAGCAAGCATGGAAAATAGACACTTGCCTGTTTAAAACGCTCCTTTTTCGGTCTTTCGACTTTTTCTTCTCTTGTTAATTTGTCCTCCAAATAATTTTCATTTATCTTGTTTTGGAGACATAGAGACTTACTTATAAAATGAGTGCAAAACTAATTTTGAAAAAAGTTTGCAAAATGGAAGTCTCTCGGCTTAAACTTGCGCATGCGCATAACTTACGAAAAAGTCCTGTCCAGTCCAGTCCATGACAAAAAAAAATGACGGACGACTTTGCATTCCACAATGTTTTCACATACCCGGGTGTAAATCTCTGAGCGGAATTAGTACCCTCGCACGGCGCTTCGCGCCGGCTCGGGGATAACTGCTTAGTGCTTACATGATTTGCACAATTCTAGTATTGAGCCAACTTTAGAAGTTGGTATTATGTCTTCACCTGCCCACACTAATAATCACAAGATATCGAGAACTACCAACTTTATTTTGTGAGACACACACTTTAAAAAACCTACATTCAAAGTAAATTTATTGCCTCACTGGGAAGGTTTTGGAAACTTAGATAGTGTGGGAGCAAGGCCAATTTGTTTGAGCTATGACATAGAGACACTTAATACAGACACTGCTAGACTATTATTTCATGCACCTTTCATGTTAGTGTAATTTTTCAAATGGTTTTGTGTTTAATCACATTAAAACTACCAAGGGACCACTGACTGTATTGTTGTCTTTGTTCGGTTGGTCAAAATAATGGTTCCTGTCTAGTGTCGGGCACATGACGAAATATTGGGGTGGTAAGTTAGGTTGCCAACATATAACCACCCTTTTGTTGCTGCAAATCCCAGTTCTTAAAATCCTTTTGGCTTAAATTTCATATATAGCCTATCGCAGTTAATCAGCTATCGTTCATAGGCTTTGAGAAATTATTGGTGGGGAGAGTCTCTCACTGTTCCTGTCTTTTAATTTATATTTATCTATTTGGATAAAATGTTGTAAAGTTAATAAATAACCCATTTTGATTATTATATCTATTATCTTTTTCATAAAGCAATTTGCTTCTATAATTTTGATATGGCAGATCACTTTTTAATTGAACCATTCTGGCTTGTGGGGATCTTTAGGAAGAGAGGTTGTTCTGAGGTCCTGTATTACCTGAACATGGACACAGCATGTTGCATTCAACACAGTTAGCCTGGCAACCTCCTGGTAAATTTTGGTACAGGATATGTTTGACTCAGAAATTCAAGCAACTGAGTATTCAATCAAGTGAATCCTGTTAAAGCTGTGCCCGACTAGTGTATATATATTAAAATAGGCAGAATAAACACATATATTTTCCTGCAAATATGTGTGGATAATATCAATTACAGAATCTTGCACATCTTGCCAGACTCGCTTCATTCCAAGTTAATGTCAAATCCACCCAACAAAAACATTGATACTAAAATAGGTATCATTTTGAATTAGCAGGACAATATGCAAAGGTCTGTGAAAGTTAATGTATAACTTGCCAAGCTAGGTAGGTTTCAATTCATTAAAGGGCAACCTCAAACGTTCTTGCCCATGAGAACAACCACATGTCAGTAGTACAAAGATATATTTCTTCAGAAAGTATAAAACAAGCCTAGAAATGTCCATAGTTGAAGAGTATGTGTTAAAAAACCAAGCCAAATAAAGTTGTTATTTTCCTGAAGCTTAAAAATGACACTTATAGAACTTATAGAGTCTAAATAACCTAGAAATCCAGCACAAGAAACTATTCGAAATATTAAATTTTGAAAAAAATTAAACCGATCTTAAGTTAAAATGCCAATTCACCTGTTCTTGTTCGTCAGCTTATTTTTTTGCAAGCAGCTCTTTGCGAAGCGTGTTCACTTGTCGCCTCCTTGTCGACGTGTTTTCTTCGCCATTACTGCACAGAACGTCGTTAAATTATAAATACATGTAGTTAAAAGTCCCCTTGTTGTTTCCCTGTTGATAAAGTTACCGATGGGCGCAAAAAGTTGATAAAATCTGTCATTTCATCGTCAAAACAAAATTGTTCGCTCCTACAGCCGCCATTTAGTTCCAATGCAACATGAATCCTCCTACCGTCATGCTTAGCGCGAAAACGGTATAAGGGGAAAGGTCTATTCAAATGTGAATTTTGAAAAGAATATAGCAGTAAAGCCTATATGTTTACATTCATTTGAAAGCTTAGCCATTCAGCTTTCCAACGATGGGTTACGTTTTAAATTTGAACGATTGGTTCGCGAAAAATAGTACTTTAAGCGGCTGAGATTGGAAAATTGAAACTTCGAGATGCAATAATAAAGCGGCCCTGAAATAGGCGAACTCAATTCGTAAAAATCCCCGAAAATATCCAAGCCTTTTGCTGATAGCCGATCAAAATCAAGTAACTACGGCTACCTATGCACCATTTTTAGTGCAAAGTTTCTTCGAAACTTTGCAGTATTGTGGTGAGTGGCGAAAATTCAAACGAGTCAGTCATTCATTCATTCATTCATTCAATCATAGTGTAAACTTTCCGGGGGGTGCATACAATTTATGTTTCTTTTTAAATTTCATTAACATTTCGTCAGCTGAGAGTTAACAAGGTCTATCTGCATTTTGCATGGTATTGAGAATTTAGTTTTCCTGTTAAACAAACTAAATTTAGTAAAATTAAATTCTCAATACCATGCAAAATGCAGATAGACCTTGTTAACTCTCAGCTGACGATTTAGTGATTTAGTGCTTCAAGACAGGGCTTCACATTTTTCTTTAAATATTCTTTTGATCTTATGGCGACTTTACACAAACTATGCTGAATTAGAGTCTTTATATTGAACTTGAAACATTTGCTGAAGACGTTGAATTGACGGGGAAAGGTCCACCGGAACACCCGATTTTTTGTGCAATCACAGATGCACGTGCGCTATCAAGTGCGTGGCCGCGAGGTGACTGCGAGATTCGTACACGTGCCGTGTAGCGAGTCTAGCGACAAGAACATCATTATATCAAATTATCAATATAAGTATATAAACTATAACTATGTCGATGAACCGGAGAGAAATCAGTCATTATAATTGACTTACCAACTTGCCTTCAATTCAGTACTGGATAATCAACGGGAAGGATTGTAGAAATTCACTTATTTTCGCTTCCTGAGCAGTTTAAAGGCTATATTATTTCAAATACAACTATAGCCTTATGAACTATAGCCTTATGAACTATAGGGGCAATGCCAATGTCAATAAACTTGTGCAAGTCGATGGCTGGATATATATAAGTATACTGCACAGTAGCGTAGCTAGCGGAAAATTATTGGTCATGCTATATACTACATTAAGGTTGCAGATCACGAGGCGCCACCATGGTTGGCGCCGAGCGAGAAAATTTTTGAAATTTAGACCCTCTAGAACGTCGGAAATGACCATTTCAGAGGCTGATCTATTTGATATTTTTACAACCAGTTTGGTCAATTTCGAGTCTCTGAAACGGTACTTCATGCTTTCTGCGCGATGGAACTAATGACATTTCATTATAATTCCGCGTAAAGTCCGTAAAAAGCAGGAAAACAAGCTAAGAAACAATGTTGCAAATACATCATTTTTATTTCAACATGAGTAGGATAACTAAGTACAGTATATTACAAACATTCAAACAATGAAACAACTTAAACAAACAGGTTTTTATAACTTAAACGTATACTGCCGGAAAGAACATACTAAAATTAGTAAAATTGCAAAGTTTGGTTGCGAAATGTTGTAAAATGCGGAAAATATAGCATCACAAAGTTTGCAAATTTTGTATACTTTTGTATTACGTGCGGAAATTCCTACCACATTTGGGCCGAAATGATCGTCTAAATTGCCTGACTGAATCATTCTGATTTGTGCAAGGTTTGACCTATTAAATAGGCTACTGTAGGCATAGAAATATGTTTTTATTCCTATTTTACAATGGACTTTATGAATGGTTTTTATTCCTATTTTACAATGGACTTTATGAATGGTTTTTATTCCTATTTTACAAGGGTCTCAGAGACAGGGTCTCAGAGACAGGGTCTCAGAGACAGGGTCTCAGAGACAGGGTCTCAGAGACAGGGTCTCAGAGACAGGGTCTCAGAGACAGGGTCTCAGAGACAGGGTCTCAGAGACAGGGTCTCAGAGACAGGGTCTCAGAGACAGGGTCTCAGAGACAGGGTCTCAGAGACAGGGTCTCAGAGACAGGGTCTCAGAGACAGGGTCTCAGAGACAGGGTCTCAGAGACAGGGTCTCAGTTCTGCGCGCACTAAGACAAATATTCGAATGGCAATGAGTTGTGCTTTACATGTAGGTGACTCGCATATCCAGCAAAGTAAGAACAGAATGATGGAACAACGCTTTCGTTTTATAGCTTTCCAAATGCAAAATTATTTTGCGCACATGTATATATTTTTAACGCTTTTATACACTACAAAAATATGCAAATTTCTTGCGTGGCAGTGTCAAATTACTCATCGCAGTAAACATGGGTTTCATGTGGAATTCCATGTGGAAGAACAATACATGGAAAATATTGATATTTTGAAATAGATGTTACAAAATTTGATGTCTTTTAATGTTTCGTGATATATTTAGCTTGTCTCATCCTGCAAACTATGCTAGTATGCATCTACTGACAGCGCGCAAGCGACTGGGTCAATGCCAAATAATTAATCACCGTCTACTGAATATAATTTGTGTTGCATGTTTGTTTCAAGAAGCTAAAGCATAATAACAGTCCCCGCAGCATTCCCTACCTTGCATGTACCCTAGTAATAGAGTAAAATCACTTACCTTGACCAACTGAACGAACGTTCGGTGTATAAAAATATTCGTGCAATCAGCGTACGGAAAGAATTCTCGAAGGCTCAAGTCATGCTTTCGATAATGAGCATGACTAGATGTTGTGAAACTGCGCGTTTGAGCATGCTCAGATACTGTTATCCAATCAGATTGCGAGTATTTCTACTATAAAATATATTACTTGGTCATGCTGAATTCGGAGAGCATGACTAGACGCGAAATGCGTGGAATATAAGCTTTACACGCAAAATTCACACGCATTGGCCATGTTTGTTGCTAGGTAACCTACGAAATGAGCAAAATAATGCATAAAATGACGTAATTTCGCGAAAATATCGCAAAAGATTGCCAAAAAATGCGAGAATATCGTCAAATAAAATGGTTGAAAGTTTTTGGAAACTAGTTAACCAAACGATTTGAATTTGAAATTTTGAGGAAAGGAATTCTTTATTTTTGGGAAAATTTTTGGTCATGCTGGGCATGACCAGCATGACCTCTAGCTACGCTACTGATACTGCATGTATTCGATCTGTAATCTGTAGTTATGAACTATCAAAACAGTGTAGACTATAGTATCCGATTTATATTATAACCTCCATGGTATAAAACGGGATCATATAAACGTGCTGCAAAGCCTGCAGTCCCAATAGTCGTGTTAATTTAAACTTTACAGTATACCTTGAATTGATGGAATATAATTGTATTGGGATGTATATTTTAAAATAAATGTAAATTCTGATTTTCTGTGATATAAATAATTACGTTTGAACATAGTCCCTATAATACAGTGTCTGGAAACGCGGCAAACTTGAAAGTTTATAGCCATGTCCGTGGGTTGATGTTGAGGGTGTACTGAGAGTGCACGTTTTCTTTGTTTTACAAATGTTAATATTCAGCTGCACGGAGTTTATTGGCTGCTTCCTTCATTATGCTAAGAGAACAATGTGTTTACTGAGCGTGAAGGTGCACAAACATGAACAAAAACATAGAACAAAAGCTTTAGATGCGTTTCCAGACACTGTTAAGGGACTATGGTTTGAAGTGTGAACGTAAACAACAGTACTGTTTATATATGCATTGTCATTGACATTGTTAGGAAAACGAAAGTTAAACAGTATTTCCGCTTTGAAAAAAAACCCTTAAAAATTGTGTCGGTGTTCTAGTTGAAGGCAGTGGTCGACTATACACCCTTAGTTTTTATACTATTTCACCAAACAATTCAGATTTCCGACTTGGACTTACTTAACTTGGGCTAAGTGACAGTCCGGAATTATAGAGTAGAAACATATACAGTAGAGTCATATTACTGTAAACAAAATTTTCAACACATTTAATAATAATATGAACCCTGTAATATTTACAAAACTAAACTATATCATACATGTAACTACTCTTTACTCTTTGTCCTTCTATAACTTAATACTGAGTATAAGTCATAAACATAACGATTAACGAATGTTTTTCGTTCAACACAACGACAACGTAATATTTACTGTAACTATTCATCCACAACATTCATTGCCTTGATAACTTTGTCCTCTCTCAAGATTACAAATAAAATATTTTTTACTAAAAGCAAAGTTTCAATGATAATTTTCTTGGAAAGCTAAAGGTCCGTCTCTTGTTACAAGTAATTATAAATGGGGCATAATTTGCCTGCGTATGTTTACGCTTGGCGTTAAAAACACGATTTTCAAAAGAGAAGTTAAAAATAGGCCTTCGAAAAACAAATGTCATGAGAACTTGACAATCTTGACATATAAATACTGCTAGCTATAATTCCATGCATGACTCATCTATTTACGTCAGCAATAAATACGCATACACTTCCCACGGCGAATTGTGAAATATTCTTTATCTGTAGGATCAAGGAGAGATTTTCCTGAAACATTACTTGCATTTACTTGTAAATTATGGTGTTACAGGATCCAAAATTCAACAAAAATATGTCTTCGCTGCAGAGTACTTCAGTGCTTCCATATTAATCTTTCGTTTTCCTTACTGAATTTCCCCCCATTTTCACTCCCATTTTCCTCAAAACTTATGGCTCTTTGAAACTTTGCACAATCCTTGGATCCCTAGTTAACTTATTACTAATTTTCCCTACACAACGGTGCTGGTTTACACAGTTTAAGCTTCCGGCACCACAACTTGCAAATTCTGTTTACAATTACAAACATACGGCGCTGTTCGACGGGCAATACAAGGAGATACTTTTTAGGATCGATTTAATAGTATAAAATAAATTACACAACCCAACATCTTTTAAGATGTCTTCTAAAGACTTCTTGGTACTTTGTTTCGCGTGACAACAACGATATTAAAGTTTAAACAAGAAAATTCAAGAATTCCCAATGCGACTATTAAATAACATTAGTAAAATTGCATAATTAAACAGCATCTAAAAATGATGTGTTCTTCTAAATTTTCTCCTCTGCCGTTACTAGTTGCACTTAAAACACAAACAACCACTTGTTAGAATGAGAAATGAATGAGCTTTAAAACAATTCCAAAATCATTTTCTAAGGATTAATAATTTGAAAATGATGGCCCAGTGGCCGATTTCGTCAAGTTTTGCCTATTTCAGCTCGAGAAATTAGGTTGAATGTGTAAGATACTTATAATTAATTCAGTAGATGTGTAGAATAGAATATCAATTATTTCACACGCATTTTGTTAACATTGTTTGAGCGTGTGTTCGATTAAATGGTTTAAATAACGGATTGTTGTGTAAAATTAGGCACGTTTTTCAAAATTTATTGTGTAATTTTGTATACATCCAAGGTGTGCAAATAATTATGCATAGCTAAGGTGTGTACACGTGCACACCCTGCCGATGAAATTGCAAAAGATGTGTAATTTTGCACAACGTTTTGTAAACGATGTATGATTTTACACAAAATTTGCTTGTAAAATCGCATATATTAGTTTTTAGAGCGAAGCTAGGATGAAAGCAGATTTATATCAATGTCAAACGCTTGAAGCAAATTCTTCAAAAGAGAAGAAATCCACCCATTCTTACTGCCAGACGAGTTTTCCATAACAAAGCTTCACTTTACTAAGACTTCAGATATATTTTGTGGTTTTGTGTTTTAGATTTCTGATAGTTTTCCTGAAGGCAATATCCGTGATGCAATGCTGTACCGTCCAGCACTTCGGGACAATGTAAAAAAGTACTTTCGACAAGCTGGTTCATCCGTTATCTACCTTCACACTCAGGGAATTGTACACAGAAATTTAAAACTCGAGAACTTTCTTATGCTGGATCAGAATATGGTACGTGTTCATTAGCAGATTTTTATATTATTATTTATTCTACACACCATCGAGTGAAGAAGAGTGCATGGTGGGTATTTTTTCTGAAATTGGGTTTCAACCACCAGTCAGGTAAGGCAATGCCAGAAAAATGTACTTTCGGGGAACCAGCAGAGATGAAAATGTAATAAAAATATTCTTTCGTCTTTAAATGAGGCTAAACAACATGCAGTGTCCTCCTGACCTACTTCCAGCCAGGCGAAGTCATGGGTTTATAAGGCCTTCTAAAGTCCAATCAGTACTCCTCCAGTAGGAAATCCAGCACTTATCGCGCAACACATTTTTGAGCACTTCCATTTACCACACTTTTGTATATTTTTGAATTATCATCTGCTTTTTCTTGATTTGTAAAATTGCCTTCTGTTTACCCCATACAAGGATTCCATTCCACAACTTAACACTGTATCCTTTCGCCATTTTTCTTGTCTCACCACATCTTCACGAAACTGAATTCTCTCCCCTATATTTAGCATCGCTATACTCTGCTTCTGTCTTGATAGGACAATGTTGCTTTTCACGTTCCCGTCACCAAGCCACTACAATCCATTCACTTTGTAACTTTGGTCTCATTTTCATATATATATATATATATATATGTATATATATATATATATGTATATATATATATATATGTAATATATACAAACTGCACAAGAGGTCTTTATCAGATTTAAAACATCGAGGCGCAGCCGAGTGTTTTAGATCTGATAAAGGCCGAACTGTAAGGTTTGTATATGACTTCTAAAATGACTCGTTTTGTACGCTCACTGGCGTTGGAATTTTGAAGATTGATGTTATCTACGCTGTAAAAATTGAAGGAGAAAATTTGAGAAAGTCTATATCAAATATATAGATCCGCTACGGGTCATGAGTTTCCTTTGTATTTTGCCTATGAATAATTAATGAATTTTAGAAATATATATACAAGACACTTCACGCATGTCTGGATGCGCATGTGTCTGAGTATTGTACCACATGCGCTTGGTGAGGGCAAGAGTATGGTGTATAAATACGAAGTCACTCGCATCTAGACTGCGTTACAAGCTGCACTGACGAGCCGTTGAACGGCGAAACATGCATGTCTGCAGATTTGACTATATATATATATATATATATATATAATTATATATACATATATATATATATACTCAAAGATCTTTACTGAAATATTTATTTGCTCTGCTGCAAAAGGCATTGAGGACTTTTTCTGACATCAACATTCCACAACCCGTGAAGATTTACATATATAGCTAGCTATATATATATATATATATATATATATATATATTATAATATCTGGAGAGAGACTCCTGACGATTGCTAATAGCATAAATGACGCCATTAAATTTACGATCGAATTACCAAACGAAAGGCAATTGCCATTCCTAGATACTATGGTCACGTTCAACTCTGAAACGAACAAGTTTTCCACCCAGCTCTATATAAAACCCATCCACAGTAATTGCATCGTTCTGTGGGACAGCCACGGTTCCCTCGCATCTAAACGAGCTATTTTAATCGGCGAAATCAATCAACAGATGGCAATAATCGAAAAGAATCTTTGCGTAAATTAACCCAAGTGTTTGGCAGAAACGGCTACCCCAAATCATTTGTTAGAGCCACCATTCAACGTGTACTACACAATCAACCGAGAACCGATGACAAAGAGGATTACATTTATATGAAGCTGCCTTATGTTAACGAAGAGTTTAAACGACGCTCTCTTGCTGTAGTCCGCCGATCGGGGCTAAATAATATCAAAATCCATTTTCTGAATGGAAAGTCGACATCCCCACGTAAGGAAACCATGAGCTGCTCGAAGAAATGCGAGACTTGCAAATTGAGGAAAAAATCAAACTGTTGCCATAACAAGAACGTTGTGTATGAAATTGAATGCCTTCATTGTAGCAAGGTTTACATTGGTGAAACTGGTAGGACAATTGGCACGCGTATTGAAGAACATTTATCTATGAAAAAGCAAACGATATACAAACACATTGAATCCCATGAATAAAAAGCATGCAAATGACACGGAACTTTCGAAATATATTTGGACATTGAAAGAAAACAATAAGGATTTCAGTATTAATTGGCAAATTTTAAAACATTCTATTTCGTATACGGGAGGATCAAAACGATGCAATTTATGTTTAGAAGAAAAATTTTGTATTTTGAAAGAAAAAAACAAGGATTGTTTACTCAACAAAAGAGCTGAAATAATTTCACGATGTCGTCATCGTATGCACACATTGTCTCCCACACACACCCCCACGCCCCGGCAGGAAGCATATAAGCGGTCATTTCTTTCGATACTTGTAAACTGCCTGATGATTCTTTTACAGATGAAACAGCCTGTTGCAGAAAAGTTTTGAGGTAAGCGAAAATCTATAATTTGCTCTAACTATATGTTGTCGAGCACTCTTTGCGTTTCGTAGACCTAAACCTACACGTATATATATATATATATAGTCAAATCTACACGTATATATATATATATACGTGTAGGTTAGAGCAAATTATAGATTTTCGCTTACCTCAAAACTGCATGGTCTGCAACAGGCTGTTTCATCTGTAAAAGAATCATCAGGCAGTGACAAGTATCGAAAGAAATGACCGCTTATGTGCTTCCTGCCGGAACGTGGGGGTGTATGTGGGAGACAATGTGTGCATTCATGGCTTTGTTTGCGAAATTGTTGAGTTAGTAGGCGCGGAAATTTGTGAGTTAGCAGGCCTTTTCATTTTAAACCACCTGAGTAAGAAATTTACCGCCGAATCAAATTAACGCATAGTAAACTTTTTAGATGTTACTTTCGACCTTAACAATGGAAAACATAGGCCCTATAGGAAGCCCAATGACGATCCACTATACATAAATATGCACTCTAATCACCCACCGAGTATCACACGGCAACTATACCTGCATCCATTAACAAGCGCATCGCACTTCTTTCATCAGATGAGCAAACTTTTCAGGAATCTGCACCCATATTAATATCAGAACGCACTTAGGCATGGCAACTTTAACCATGAACTTAGCTACACTCGCTCAGCACACACCGCAACAACAACGCAGGAATAGGCAACGCAACATCATTTGGTTCTACCCATTAGCACAAACATAGGTCGTAATTTCCTTAGTCTATAATTGACAAACATTTCCACCGGTGCACAAGGTCCATAAAAATTTTAACAGAAATACAGTTAAAGTAAGTTACAGCTGCATGAACAATGTCAAGTCAGTAATCACTAAACACAATGCACGCATATCTAGGAATAACAAGCCACAGGACAGGGACACTACCAATTGCAGTTGTAGAGAAAACACCATTTGCCCGCTTCAAAAACAATGCATGACTAGGGACATAGTATACAAAGCAACAGTTACAGTAAGCAACACAAACACGATCAAAAATTACATTGGCATGACTGCAACCACATTCAAAGAGCGATTGGCCAACCACACTAAATCTTTTCAGCATAAAAGCATTCAAACGACACGGAACTTTCTAAATATATTTGGACATTGCAAGAAAACAATAAGGGTTTCAGTATTATTGGCAATTAAATTTTAAAACATTCTATTTCGTACACGGGAGGATCAAAACGATGCAATTTATGTTTAGAAGAAAAATTTTGTATTTTGAAATAAAAAAACAAGAATTGTTTACTCAACAAATAAAAATAGCAAAGTTTGGTTGCGAAATGTTGTATAAAATGCGGAAAATATAGCCTTACAAAGTTTGCACATTTTGTATACTTTTGTATTACGTGCGTAAATCCCTACCATTTTCGGCTCAAATGTGGTAGCAATTTCCGCACGTAATACAAAAGTATACAAAATTTGCAAACTTTGCAAGGCTATATTTTCCACATTTTACAACATTTCGCAACCAAACTTTGCTATTTTACTAATTTTAGTATGTTCTTTCCGGGAATATACTTTTTTTGGCCTAGATAAAAAATTAGTCCATAATGCAAATTATCTATTCACTTGCTGCATCCTTCAACATATCCAAATACACTCCATGTTTTTCAGTTTTATATAAGATCGCTGTTTCCAGTGAAATCTTTCCGATATTTAAGACGCCATTCCACCATCATGTCATTTGGGTCTCTTCTTACCCCGGATACGATATAGCTCATCGTTGTCGAATTTATTTATGTTGCCAATCTGTTTCTGACAAAGTATATATGTCAATGTTCTTTCCTTGATAGATTAAGCTTGGACGGCTTGGAATGTCAATGAAGGAACAAGACGAGAATGCTGTTTATAGTGATCCAAGAGACAAAGAAAATACACTTAATGTTACAGATATAAGATGGTATGGTTGTATATGAGCGTTAGCATCCTGTTCTTAAAGGATTAGTGTCAGGGTCGTGCATTTCGGGCTTTTGTTATTGTTTTTTTCTTACCAAACAGCAATAACTATCTTTGAAATCAATGGTGTAGCGTAATCAAAGCATTGCTGACAAACATTTAGAAACACGCATCGAAAACGTATATTTTCAGTAGAAATGTACACACTTTTTTAAAGATTATGGTAGCTACAAAGCCTAGCAATGGCCTGGGGTTTCGGCGCATTACAAATATCGTTGCTTGGACAACAAAAGGTTCGTGTTCGCTTGCTTTGCCGATCAAAAACATCACAAAGCATAATTTGAGTTTGATTAAAGCGATGCTTTTCTACCCAAAGACAATGAAGCCTTGGTATGCTGATTAAAATTTTGTACTTTTCTGGTCGTCTTACGATAATAACTTGTTTGGAAAATGTTCTTTTAACATGCAGTCTTAACTTATCTTGCCGAAAACACTTTCTGGTTGACATTGTTTACAATGAAAAATATATGACACAATGGAATCACTGCAGTTGAACGTGTTATTTCAAAATTTAATGTATAGAAAAGTTGTATGTTCAAATTTTTCTGTTTCAACGTTATATTTTTCGACTTTTAAGAGTCATTGAGATGCTGAATACTGCGTGAGTATTTAAAGCAAAACAAACACAGTAAAAATATGTCGTTCTTTTTTCGCACTTTGGCCAGAATAGAGTTAATTCCGGTGTACATCCTGCTTAGTACGAAGTCCATAAGTTCATTCAGTTTATTTTTCTATTTTTACTATCTTTAGATAAGTTTTTTAAACTTTTTGGGTAGATTATTAAATATAAAAATTGTCTTTACTCATATGTCTATTTTGGCGCGAATGTGTCTATTGTGATACGAATTGAACCTCGTAATCAGCCAATCAGGAGGCTGGCTCCATTTAGTTACGGATCTAGAGTTACGGACCTGAAAAAAAATAATGCCTATATATTACTTTTCATATTATAAATGTTTGAAGACCACATTATTTTACTTTAACCGGCACCAGATATACGACCTTGCGTGTCAAATTGACGTAATTTTGCCCATTGTAATAATTGGATAATACACAAACCGTGAAGCTTGTGGAGCTGTTGATACTGTGTTTCCAGTTTGAAAGCGGCCAGATTATCATTTGTACAGATAGAATTCATAATACGAACTTTGGCAACTATGTCGTTATATACACAAAAGTCAAATTAACAAATAGATAAAATATTGCTGTTATTTGTTCATTTAAAGATACACATATAAATGAATTTCTAAAACTCATCATAGGAATGCACCAGAAGTTTTGCAGAGGGGTTCATACTCAACGGAAAGCGATGTTTGGTCCTTTGGAGTTGTTTTATGGGAATTTCTAAGAATATGGAATGGTTCCCATGACGAAGGAAAGGAAGATGTTATTCCTTATAGTGGTATCTCTGAGGATAAGGTAATGAAAACACCATAAGTATAGATTTACCTGATTAGAATACGATATCCAGTAAAACTAATATTTGAAAATGGTGATAATACTATACTATCCCCGCAAACGGCGCATTAGCGCCGTTCCGGGCGATAGCTCGGGGCGAGGGTACTAATGAGTGGTCCTTCCACTGATTTTAAAATATGGCGGATTGTCAGGAGTGGAATGAGCGAAATTTCAAAAATATATTAGAAACTCTGAAAGTTGTTTTATGGGAAGAGCCATGAAAACAATGTTTTCGCTTTTAATTTACTTTATAAGGAAAGGATAGGCAGAGATATACTATGGAAAATCGTAAAATATAGAGCAAGCTTCTTTTAATTGCTGAATGTATTTGTTGTTTTAAAAAGTTGCTGCTTATAACACGGCTTTAAATTGCCCTATTTTATGTTATCAAAAGCTATAAATTCAAAGGAGAACAAAATTATTTTCACGATTGTATGACCGTGTTTCCATGACTACCACTTGTAGCGAACCAGCGGTTAATCAGCACAGCGGTTTGCTAATTACAATTACTTAATGTTGAATCAATGTTTGGAAACTATAAGTTGTCTGGCCAGGGTGAAGGGGTTGCTGCATGTATGTATTTCTAGTTTTTAAAGTACACAAATAACCCAGACAATGCTTGCTCAAAATTCAAAGATGGACATCAAACGAAACATTTGGAGTAGGGGAAGGGGCATTGTACGTATTAAAATATAACGATTAAACGAAGTACGAAATTGAAAGACTTGTTTTCAGCGCGGAGCTGAGGGATTGTAAATCTTTATGATTAAAACTTTTACTGATATGGAGGCATCTGAAAAATTAACTCTGACAGTTCAAAATTTAGTTTTTCGACAATTTGCCTATTACTGTAGCTAAAATATTGCAATGTCAGCAATGTTACGCTATATTTGACATTTGAAGCGTGAATAACTCAAAACAGAATTTGAAAATGAGAAAACTGTTTAAAGGTTTAAAAGTCTTCGCTGGCATCCCCCAATGTACCAAATTGGGCTCTTGGCTATTCGCTTTCACGATAAATGACATTGATGTTAATGCACCATTATGGAAATATGTGGATGACTCTTCAATTTTGGAACTCGTACCAAAACACTCTCAAAGTAACATACAGTCCTTGGTAGACTCTTTCGAAGCGCAATGTTCTATTCGCTTTTGCTCCCAAGAGACAATATGCCAATTAGGTAAAGGCGTAAATTAAGCATGCAAAAGCTGGGTTTTTTTTAAAAATGAACGTTTGCGCGACGTTTTGAAGGGCTTATACTTAAGCACATTTTCTGAAATTTTGAACAGCAATGCAACACCCAACACATTTTCCACCCACTAACTAAAAATAACTTTTAAGCATTCAAATGTCGTGCGCAAGCCATTTTTGATCTGTTGGACAAGGCACCCCCCCTGGGTTTTGAAAATTTAACTTTCAGAATTTTTTCGTTTAATAATAATAATAAATAATAACGAATGGTTTATTGAAAATTTTTTCAGTATGCTGAATTACAAAGATCATTACAAACAATTATATTAAAATTATCAATAAAAAAATATTTGTTAATAGTCTAGACGAGTATAAAAGATTGTCTACAAAAATCTATAATAGTGACTAAAATCGTGTTCAATAATTCCAATATATATAAAAATTACCTATTAAGCACACATATATACACTGCATATATGCGCATTTATATGCTAAAAGTTATTAGAACTTTCAGGCTTGAGAAGCACTGGCAATAATAAACAAGTTCTTAAAACGTTCAGTTTTGCACTTTGGATTATTAAAATGTCTATTCTTTCTTAAACGCTGGCAGCTATTTCGCTCAGGAAGCAGGTGGTGTTGTTTATGTGAATATCGCTAAAAGTTATTTCTGCGTGCTGTTGACGTCTTGCGTACAGGGTTTGGAGATTGGATCGTGATATAAGCAATCTGCATAGGGTAAACCACCAACTTTCAAAAAGAATATTCTCTTTGCAGCTTTCTTGACGATTGTTTCAATGTGTGAGTTTCACTTTAGATCTTTTGATATAGTCAGGGCTACGAGTTTGCCTTTTTTAATCACTTCTATGCTCAACTTTCCTTGTACTAGGACTGAATCAGGTTCTGCTGGGGTCTTACTAAAGTCAATGCGCAATTCTTTACACTTCTCGTTTAATTGGAAATTGCTTACGGTCTTACGGAACATTGTTTGGGTATTTATAATGTAGAATAAACGAAAAAATTCTGAAAGTTAAATTTTCATTTTCCAAAACCAGAGGTCCAACAGATCAAAAATGTGAAGCAGGCTTTGAATTAAAAAGTTATTTTGAGTTAGTGGGTAAATGTGTTGATGTTCCATTGTTGTTCAAAATTTCAGAAAATTTGTGTAAGCTTCAGCCGCGCAAACTTTCATTTTTAAAAAAAAATCAGCTTTTGCATGCTTAATTTACGCCTTTACCTAATTTGCATATTGTCTCTTGGGAGCAAAAGCGAAATAGCAATATGCAAATTAGGTAAAGGCGTAAATTAAGCATGCAAAAGCTGATTTTTATAAAAATGAAAGTTTGCGCGACGTTTTGAAGGGCTTATATACTTAAGCAGATTTTCTGAAATTTTGAACAGCAATGCAACACCCAACAAATTTTCCACCCACTAACTCAAAATAACTTTTAAGCATTCAAATTTCGTGTGCAAGCCATTTTTGATCTGTTGGAAAAGGCACCCCCCCCCTGGATTTTTTCGTTTATTCTACATTATAAATACCCAAACAATCTATATTAATAAAAACTTCGTACCTGGAGCCGCTTCGCGAAGTTGAGAGCAATTTCAAATTTGTCCAGTTTTTTTTATACACCCTGTATGCAGATCTTTTGCAGATTATTCATTGAAGTAGGTTAAATTTGCCATACGCCGAACTAATTTTGAACCATTAAAGTTGATTTTTAAATGCCTCCATATCTAATATTCATCTTCATGTCTAAACGTAGATTTTCTGCGAAAATTTATTTAACTTCACAGCCTCAACACTCTTTTGAGTATGAAGTCTGAAGTATATTACAATTAGCATGCAGAAATACGCAATCGCCATTTTGATATTAATTTATTGCTTCTATCAAAATATTCAGGTGAATGGTTGGGTGACAATGGGAAACAGACTGGAAGATCCTGACCCAAATCAAAGTTCAAGTAGCTCAATATATGACATCGTTTGCAGACGATGCTGGCAATGGAGACCTGAAAAGCGTGCTCCTATTAAAACTTTAGTGGAGGAACTTAATGAGTAAGTTGTTTGTCTTTTCTAATGTACAACTGGTTCGACGAACTCGTAGACATAAACAAATCGGGAACAATTCATCCGTAAACAACTAGTTCCTGTTGATCAAATACACCATTTATTTAATAAAACGTATCATGATTGTGTATGCAAAATTTACATCAAATGTTTACATCGTGTTTGGGTATATTTACTTGTCTGAAGTTGGAATTTTGGCATTGCAATTAATAAAAGAACTAATAATATCATGATAACCCCTGTAAACAACAATTGTTCATTTTACGCTATCGAGGGTTTAAAAAAGAAATATGACGAAAAGAAACAGAACTATTGTGAAGCCCATGTGGTTAAATTTACTTTTAACAACTTAAAGGAAAATGCACATATGATGCAGCAAATGACAAGGTATTTGTTCATTTTGATCGGCTATCGTTGAAAATAGTGGAGAAATATGGTTTAATGTGAATTTACTAAGGCTACAGCAATACCATAATACATGGTGATTGAAGGACTTGGAATTACAAAACAGATTTGTATCTTAAGAGCGCAGGTCCACAGAAAAAACTGATTGCCCATTGTTTTACAAGTTAAAAATCTTGACCCCACATTAGAATTGATGGTCAACTATGAATCATCTGAAAACTTGAGGTCCTCTAGCCTGGAAATCCTGTTGTAAGGCCTTGTCCGTTCTGCGTAAGATTTCTTATTTTTCCACCTGCCTAATGCAAGTTTATTTACCAAAGTGTTGATTCCTGTACTCCCTTGCCAATATTTAACACTTCAATTTGTAACGCTCTCTCGAGCTTTACATAGAGTAATATAATCTGGCATTAGACAGAGTACAGTACAATAATAAGGAGAGTGCATTGGGGCACATTGGGGCTTAATAGATGAATTACTTATGTCCACTAACGCTCAATATACCCTTTTTCATTATTTTGCTTTGGAGTGGCAAATAACAACACTTTTACTTGTCATTAACAGATTACTGCACTTGAACCATTAATGACCAACGCTTTCTCTCCATTATATAAAATACTATATCATATAAATCTTATTTGCCAGTCAATGTAAATCCTTGCACCTCCCAAACTGGAAAATCGACAAACTCCTCCTTATTGCTAGTTTACCTCTCCCTGATCTTTCCATAACATATTACAGAAGTACAAGTAGACAGAAACATCTGGTCACATGTCCAATGACTGTCATGTTAAAACGTCCAAATCGTCCAAAGCAATATTCTATACAGCCATTGACATTTTCGTTATTAGCTCGCCTGCACTTTAGTGCAGTAGTAGCGCGGATTGCGGATATAATCAGTAGCGGAAGCCACAGCGTATCGCAGGAAACAAGCAGGATACGTTCCTTTCGTGGATTATCTATGGGCAAAAAAAAAGAAGTTTTTTTTCTTTCTATTTACCTAAATTACTACGCGACTAAGCATTATGTGACTTCTTTTGGCATCTCTCTCTGGTTAATTTAATTATAATTGATTTGATTGTGTGATTTGTTGTTTGTTATTTTTTGGTATAATTGCATTTATGTAGACCTAGCAAATAGAATATGTAAAGGAAAATTCAATAATAAAGCATCGTGTTGTTGTAATACAGTCTTCAGTACACGTCTACATGTGTTTACTTAATGAATTTCAATGAATCGTGAGGGATCGCGGAGAATTTTTTTGGATTAGGGGGCTAAAGATCTGTGACACTAGTATCGAGTGCTGAAGGCGCGAGACATTTAGGTTCTGGGCCCCCCAGAAATTGTTGAAATCCACAGTCTCTGAAACGCCATTTCATGCAATTTGGGGGAAGATTTAAGAGCAATGTCACAACGAAAAGCTGCTGACCACCAAACCTACCGATCATACCTACGCAATGAATCAGTATTTGCTGTCAAGACTGAAGAAGAGAGAAAAGTGCCTAATTTGGTACTAAAACACTCATACCTTATATAAAATTCCGACGATTTTCTGCTAGATTTAAATAAAGAATAAGCCTAACATATAGCTGAGATCTTGTATATATAATAATGTTTTCTTCAGTTTAACTTATCTATTTATATCTATTCTACTAGAAATCACAATATGTATGACATTATTGGGAGGGGCTAAATCCCCCATCCCCCCCCTGCTCCGTGGTCCCCTATCGTATAAATTACATGAAAGCATCTTTCGCTAAAACCATTGCGAATGAAGATACAATAGCAAATCAATCGAATTTACATATCAAAGAATTTTGTTGAAATAGCATGATATTAACCTATATATATCATTACGCCTTTTCGGGGTTCGCGACCCCATCTTGCCAAGTGGGGCAAACACAATAGAGCAACAATAGCATGACCCTAGGGGCAAGTATCCCCATTGGGACGAGGTAATGTTATCACCATTGTATTTTCCCCGTCGCGAATCCCGAAAAGGCGTATAGATATACTGCAGACACGACATTTTCAAACAGCTATCAATTAATACGGCTCATTTGCATCTCGATTTGCATGTGAATGATATAATGTACAGATCTAGCTTAAGTAGAAAGGGCTGTACATGAATTAATAACATACCTTTGTTTTTCTTCTATATTTCTTTATTTTCATACTCCTATTATTCTAACTTCGGGCAGGCGAGCATTAAGTGACTTTGGCACTTATCTCTGTTTATTTAATGGATTAAGCCATCGTTTAACATACAGGTTACTTATTAAAAGGATTGTATTAAACGCAGCATTTTCTAGGAATGCAATAGTGATGTTTTACCTCTAGAAAAATATTGATTTCAGAAATAGATATTGCACACTAATATTATTGGACAAATATTGGCACAATCTTTTAAGAGCTATGTAGTGAGCAAAGCAGGATAAAAAATTATTGTGTTGTTAAACCCTTTTTAAATAGATGGGAAAATATATTTCTGTTTGATACGTCTGTTTGAAAATGCTTACAATCATATCGGGTTCTTTGATGTGACAGAATTTAATCTCATATACCGTTCAACTATTTATGAAAAATATAGTTTAAGAGACTTTCCTCACTCACTCATAAATTTTCGTATTTACATTTTTGTAGACTACTTGAAATGTCATCTACTTGGGAAAGACAGAGACGAGGGAAGAATGCCGAGGTGAGACCAGCTGACCTTTTGCATTAGAGCGATGCCAGCTATGCATTACGGTAGGAGGCTCATGCTTCCTAAGTTGCTTTCCAACGAAATGGCGACAGTGAGAGGGAACAATTTTGTTTTGAAGATGAAATGGCGGATTTTACCAACTTTTTCATTCATCGATAACTTTCATGTACAGTGAAACAACAAAGCAACTTTTAACTACTTGTAGATGTAATTTCATGACGTTCTGTGCAGTAATGCATGGCAAAGAAAACACGTTGACAAGGACGCGACATGTGAACACGCTTCACAAAGAATTTCTTGCAAAAAACTAACCTTACGAACAAAAGCAGGTGAATTGACGTTTTATCTTGAGATCGGATAGATTTTATTTTATTAAATATCATTCACTGGTAGTTGTTTCTACTGAATCTCTACGTTATTTAGATTCTATAAGTTTATAAATGCCATTACTTTTGTGATGATTTTGATCGAGAGACCTAGCGTCTCTTCTGTCAAATTTGTAAGCTTAGATTTCCTCCAAATGAATAAATTGTCAATAGTTTTAGCAAGAATATTTAAAAGTGAATATCTCCTGATTTATCATAATAAATTATACATATTTACATGGTAAATAGCAAGTGAGGCTTTCGGCTCACACGTAATGCAAACTTACTTATAACGGTCCTAGTATTAAACCGGCTTTTGGGATGGGTAATAATGCCCGCTCCCCACCTACCTAGTCTGATTAAACACCTTAAAACTAATTAACAATATGTCATTATTTTTGTTTATGTTGCAATATCTCGTGTACCTTGTAATCGTATCATTGCCCTACATTTAACTATGACAAACAGACAACTTTTACTTATTGTATAGACACTGACTGCTTAGACTTATAAATAACACATTTCGACTATCAAAGACTTAGGAAATCTCTATTTCCATCAAGCACGTTGTTTCCATATTTTTGATATGGCAGATCACTTTTTAATTGAGCAATTCTGGCTTGTATATGGATCTTATTTTAGCATGCTTATATTATGCTGAGATCATGTATTACCTGACCATGGACCATTGTGTAGCCAACCACTTGGTTAGCCTGATAAACTTTGGTACATTTCAGTACAGGCCACAGGACATGCTTGACTCAGAAATTCATACAACATAATTTTATACCTAGTGAATCCTGTTAAAGCCACTGTGGTATACTATTTTATATTTTCCTGCAAATGGGTGTGGATATACAATTACAGAATGCGCATCTTGCCAGACTAACCTGTTCCATTTGATGTTAATGTCGAGCCAGCCAAACAAAACACTGATTCTAGTGTACAGGGATTTCATTTTAAATTAAGCAAGACCATATATAAAGGTCCGTGAAAATCAGTGTGTAACTTGCCAAAAGTAAGCTGTAATTTCTAAGAAAGAAAACCTCAAAAGTTCTCCAGTTCCTAACATGGAATTTCGCCCTATATTAGAACAACCTCACGTCACTATACCTTTACCAAGATATTTTCCATCTGAAAGTTTATATACTTCATGAAACAAGGCTAGAGTTGAAGAGTACGTGCTAAAAAACCAAATCAAATAGATTTTATATGAGTGACAAGTAATTTTAATAGTAAAAAGAGAGTCAAAGTACGAAATAGTGTATGGTATATGAACAAACAATAACAGTACAAATGCGGAATACGAATAGAATATTAAAATACAGCAATGAAATCAAGAGAACATATTCACTTTTAAATATTCTTGCTATAGCTATTGCCAATTTATTCAAATGGAGGAAATGTAAGCTCAGAAATTTGGTCAAATAGCGCTTGGTCTCTGAATGAAAAATTCGATCAAAATCATGACAAAGTTGTCAATTTAACAAAGTTTAAAATTGCATTTATAAACTTATAGAATCTAAATAACCTAGAGATCCTTACGAACAACTATCAGTGATATTTAATTTTGGAAAAATTTCATCCGATCTCAAGCTAAAACGCCAATTCACCTGTTTTTGGGTGTAATTCTTGGCGAAGCGTGTTCACATGTCGCCTCCTTGTCAACGTGTTTTCTTCGTCATACAGAACGTCATGAAATTACAACTACATGTAGTTAAAAGTTCCTTTGTTCTCCTGTAGATAAACGTTATCGATGGATGCAAAAAGTTGTTAAAATCCGAAACAAAATCGTTCGCTCCCACAGTCGCCATTTCGAAAGCAACCTACAGCCTCCTACCGTCATGCATAGCGGGCATCGCTATAATGCAAAAGGTCAATTGATGTATACGGTAAACTATCAGGATGAAAAATATATTTTAAGTAGTGGGTTTCAGTGTAGGTATAGCGATGAACAATATTTATGAGTTTGCCTGAATGATCCGAACTGCCTGAAAAATATAAAAAGTATATACCTCGACGTTTCGTCCTTCGAAGAGCGAAGGCCCTTTGAATAAGGCGTTAGTTTATCAATATTTTATGTTTCCATATACGTAAGATGTTTTTTGTTCTTTAGGAAATTGAACTAGTGCTTTTGCCCCATTCACAGGAAGGTTATTCTCTACAAAGGTAAAATTACTATTGTGCATAACAAAAATAAACAATAATTTCAGTCAGAATGGAAATGAAATTTAACGTTATAATTCGAGGAATAAAGAATACACCCTTTCGATAATTACGTCACGAATCTCTCATTGGCCTGGGAGCCTCGATCTCATTAATCGTGAGCGAATTGCCTTTTGCCTTGATTCATGAGAGCGAGGCTCCCAGGCCAAGGAACTATTCGTGACGTAATTATCGAAAGGGTGTATTGTACCATCCATTAACGGAACATTCATACACACGCAAAATGTTGCCTTCCCATCGATATAATATTCTGCTTATGCAGAAACTGCTAACCCAGTAATTCTGAACACTTAAGAAAACACTTAGTGGATGATTATTAAATTAAGGTGGCTCCCCATAGTTTTTTATAGAATGGAAGATTTCCGTATTAGATCCTAATTTTCGACAATTATTATTTGTTGAAAAACATAGAGAGTCTGACTGGTATAAGACTATAACAGAAATATATCAATGGCGTATCAATTTTGGGTTTAAAGTAATTTCCTTGAAAATATTATTGGTGGCCCCCATTTTTATATTTCATAAAATGCTTTCTTTTAGTATATTGAATTATTTTGAAAACTTTAGAAATATTGTGTCATGCAAATTGTTTTTCAAAATAGGAAAATGTGATTATTCGTTATTTTTGGCATGACATAATTTTTTTTAAATCTTCAAAATAACTCAATATATTAAATGAAAGCATTTTATGAAATAAAAAATGGGGGTCACCAATGTTACTTTTGAGTTAAACTACTTTAAACCCAAAATATCCGCCATAGTGAATTGTCATTGTTGCCATATCAACGGCAGTTGCGGGCAGTTAACTCTTAAGTGTACTGGAACGCTACCTCCTATGATCAAGTCCTATGATTCGTTGAAGCCAAGCTAGTTTTTCTGAGGTTTGAGTTGAAATACTTAACGCCGAACATTGGGCTGTATATGAAATTGAAGCTATTAAAAAGTTCTATTTTATATAAAAACCCTATATTTTCCCTCAAAGTTTTAAGTATTTCCTTTTTACCTAAAGTCTTGAAGTTTTAATATCAAATAGAACTTTTTAATAGCTTCAATTTCATATACAGCCGTTCCAGTTTATTTATAGTTCAATGGTTGCGGGTCTTTTTTGAAGAATTTCAAACTCTTTAGTTATTGTTTTATACAAGTCAGACTTTCTTTGTTTTTGAAAAAGAAATTGTCAAAAAATTCAGATCTAAATCGGAAATCTTCCCTCTTAAAATTATAGATACTACATACATTAATTTCTAATTGTAAGTTTTGTGGAAAGCACCGCATCTGTTTATGTTAACATTTTTTTAATGTTAATGCATAAAATACAAAAACACAATTATAATGATTGTTTATATATCGGTATGTTGGATTTTATAGATGAGTTTTAGTGTTCATCTTTTTGTTTCGCAAGAAAGATTTTCACTCTGTGCAGCTTTTCAATTGTTTCGGCGAATGATATTTTACCCGCTTTGCTTTAGCTTATTTAAACCCTTCTGTGTTTTCGTAATCGATACCTTTACCGTAGGATAGAATATTGTTTCGATTTCGTTGAAAAATTATTCTTTAGGCAAGAGGAATCGTCCAATGACTGGGAAAATAGCAATCTTCATAACGTGTATGAGGCATCACATCCGATGAATCTGTGTTATTATGACACGAATCACATTTATGATGTGCCTGAACAGGTACGAAATTAATTTCCACTTACAAACTCGATATTGTATATAACTTGTTGTAGTTGACGCACTGGTACTGTAGTATAAAAATCAAAATGTACAACATGAAGATAAGCATCGATAGAGTAAGTAGCAGTGTTTGGTTCAAGATTCATGATGCGTTCATAACGTTCCATGTTTACCATCAAGCTAAGGACTCAAACCCAGCCATGGCAAGCAGATTTTTCTACCATGGTAGTATATATTTTACTCTTTTTGCACACGATCACTCATCGGCACAGTGTAACCGATGGTGAGTCTTCACATCCAAAGATCAGATATACTAGTGAAGACAATGTTGTACATGTGGGACAACAAAAATTGAGAAAAATAACGAAATAGAGATATACATGTTACGAATGCAACATGCACAGATGATTGTATGTATTATGCAGCCATTGTTTACATTTTATATATATTAGACACAGTCGTCTTGTCGAAAACGTTTATAAAGCTCTATTGCATCTTTCTTTGGTATTTACAGTTAGAGTTATAAGCGCTCAACAGCAATCCGGGTCCCGTATCCTAGGAAACGGGACCCGGGTTGCGAATCATGCATAAAGTCTGTGTGTTCGATTCATCATCTTCAATTTTTCTATTTTAAAGTATGTTCGTTTTGATTTCTTCATTTACAGGATAACCTACTGTAAAGAAAAATTATATTTGTACCATCTGAATAAATTTATTTATTATTTATGTAAATCAAACAGCTTCCGGTTTCTGAGTTTTCGAAAAGGGAAATGCTCAGATCAATTAAGAAAATATTAATATAAAAGCATTGTGTTTTAGAAATAGATTTAATAGACTTAGTAAATTGCTCGAGCACTAAAGGCATATAAAATCCTACGATCTGGTCTCACTATGGAACTATTTTTGTTTAGAGCGTAGAAAAAGTGCCTGTGTGCGATTCTGATGAAGATTATTATCCGCTGCGAAGGTAACTACATATAACAATTAATGTACTTAACAAATTATTGCTGAAGTAGTTTTGGTGATTCCACCAAAATTGATGGGAGTAATTAAAAACTAAATAGTTAGAAATAATTTCAGTCAGTGAGAACAGCAAATTTGACCGCTGTTTAAATTCGCGTTGTAGAAAAATTGTGCCATCCATTTACGCATAGACTATGGAAGATGGGGCGGGCTTTGAGACTTCCTCTTCAATGTTTACAATAGGAGCCACGTGATATTGAACCTGCATGAAGTGTACATTATCCCCGAGCCACGTGCGGAGCATGTAGGACTTACCGAGGGTACTAATTCCGTTTGGCTATATGCAAAGTCTTAAATCCAGGAATGATCGCGGACACATGGCTGTTTCATGGGTGCATGTGTGTTATGGCTGATCATCCCATTGATCTCAAAAATATGGCGGATTGTTAGGAGTGGGATGAACGAGATTTTAAAAACATATGAGAAAATCTGAGCGCCATTTAATTGGAAAAGCCTTAAAACGAATTTTTTCGCTTTATTTAAAAAAAATATGATGGGAAGTCGTGAAATGTTTGGTCTGCGGGTGATAATTTAAATACTTCATGTCGAGAACACTGTTTGGCAACAATAGTTGTTTGGTTTGAAAGGGCGAAGGGATGCGGCGTGCATGTATTTCTAGTGTATAGTGTATGGTTCAATAGAAGACACTGACCATCAAATCAATTAATGAAGTAAATGTTGACGAACTCGAATCAGACCGGATTTTTGGGGAAGAGCAAGGGGGAGCCCATCATTAGCATATGAGGTGCCGCATGATCAATAGCATATGAGAGTGAGCATCATTAAATATTCAAACATCATTACCATATGAGGGGTACACAGAGGAGGTATCGTCAATATACCGTGATGCATTGCGGTTTCGCACATATTAATACATATTATCAATTCGCTGGAGCGAGTCGTTCATTCTTCGGTTGGCTGTCGCAGTGACAACGTCAACACAGAAGTGAATTGTGTCCGAATTATGATGAAATTTCAAACTTTTGTCGCAAGAAAACTTTGATTTCACGATATATTCATTTCTTCGTTGCTCAAGTCCACTTTGAAAGAACGTTTGGTGTTCATTTTCGGCCTGCATCTTGCGTAGAATTAATGCTGCAAGCTGTCGCGGAGTACTTGTGATTCATTCGACGATATATAAAGTTATAACGATTATAAACGTACAGGCATTTTTGCTTTTGATTGTTCAGTCCATATCGAATACATTTCCAGTATTATTCCCAAGGTAAGGTAGTTAAAATTTTACTAGTAACAACGCATATTATTTTCAATACCAATTAAATTATTTGATATGTAAAAATTTAACATGAATTCCATCCAATTATATTTTTAGCCCAGGATTAGTGGATTACATACAATATTTTTTACAAAACAACCCACCCACATATAGACATGAAAGTTCCCATCTGATATTTCAACAGACAACATTTATATTAATATTAAAACTGTTGTCAATGTTGTGTGAATATTATATTTGTACTCTGTTGCATATAATTGCATTAATATAATTACCTTACAACCATCAGACAAAGGATATTTTCTATTTGGACTGGTTTACTGATAGTAAATAAAGCATATGTAATACAATATATGAACTATTTTATGTCTGTGTACCACACTATTGTTTTAAAAAACATTCAAATTTGAGATTGATTTTCATGAGGTAGTTGCATTCATGATAAATACATTCTAACAAGTATTTAAATTATTATGATCTTTAATTTTAGAAAGAAATGTCAAAGAAATGTGTACATCATGTATATTGTATGAATCTAAATGAACAGCCGGACAGATGCTTACAATACAATTAATTCAATGAAAAATCCCTGGACTAGCACACTACCACCTGACATGTAATGCTTCATGTGACAAAGGAGCTAACTACATGAAGATTTCCTGACAACATGCATGGACTATTGCAAGCCAGCCAAGCCACCTGAGATTGGTTTACGATAATTACTGCTATGCAGATGAATGAACATCTAAAGTTACTGAACTTGACAGACTCACCCGAAGCCAAAATGGACATAAATTATTTTTAAAGATGAAATCTCATCCCTCATAATTATACAACATAAACTTTTAAATATACAATAAAACAGGTGGGTTTTAACTAATTGCTACCAAACAGATGGCCAAAGTATCTGAGTTAGCCACCATATGCTGCACTGTTACACTTAATGAACACACCTATAAAGACAACCATCAACAATATTAAGGCTACTGCAGTGTATTTAATTATTCATCGATTAGGTTAGAAATCAAAGCATAACATGTTGTAATTGAAATCTTAAAATTATATGGACACAAATACATAATTTATAAACTAATAGTTTATTTTTAAATGTCTTTGAGATGGACTAATATATAAGGTTGAGGGTATTGGACAATAATCTGTGTGGATATTAATGTTTTTACCTTAAAGCAAAACAAATTTGTTGCTAGAGGGCCAATTTTCATGTAAACATCCCTATAGCACCAGAGTGTATTCTATGTGCAGGGGCAGACAGGCAAGTCAGGCTCACCTGGGAAAAGCCCAGTGGGCCCACCTGCAGGGAAAAGCCCAGTGGACCCCTGCTTGCAAGGCTCCTTTGGGCCCCTTGAAATGGCCTTTTACATACGACTCAAAAAGTACAGGGGCCCCCTCTAGCCCAGGCCCATCTGAGGTAGCCAGTTCGCCCCTGTCTATGTGAACTGCTCGGTGAAGTTTGATATGCCGATTTTCTTACACAGATATATCTCATTTTTTCGGCTTTCATACTCAAAGTTACATAATGGCTGGTTTCTGTTTAGTCGTAACTGTGAAACTATCAAGATGACCTGTGTAACAGAGTGTGGATATATCTCTACTAGGTAGAGTAAAAACTGATTTACATACAGCACACAAAAGACAAGACAGATCCACACTATTTCTCATTGTCGAACATGACTTAGTCATAACAGTTACAACCAAATGGAAACCAGGCCTAAAATGCAAACTGTCTATGGCACTGTAAAATGATAACAAAGCTTCAAAACTTTATATAATTCAAGGTTAGCTAAATTAGGTAATGCTAGGTTAGTATTATAATAATTTTCAGACAAGGAATGTTCTATCCCATAAACTTGACTTTTACCACTCCAGTAGTGCTTTGTCTACAATATAAAGAAAAGAGAAAAACATCTCAGTTGATACCCTTAGGTTAAAATTACTAATCTTTTAAACTACTTCAAACTCAAAGAGTTGTTTACATAGTATGTAATACCATTGACATTGTGCATACTGTGTATTACCCTGGGTACCAGAGCCTCTTATGAAGTGAGGACACGACGAGGAGGCTCTGGTCACGCGAGCCTCCAACCTCACTTTGGTGTTTACTACAGATATGACGTCAGAGAAAAACCGGTTTTCTAATTTCTAGTGTTGACATGATGGCGCCTCGATGGCGTGTCTGAAAAGCGATCGAGCGTATAAACTATATTAAATATGTCTATGGAAAACACCCCAGTAAAAGAAGTTATTAATAAGCAAAATAATAACATAAACCACTTCTGTCGAATTTGTGGTATCAATATACCTATTTCTGGCAGAGGGAAGCTAAACATTTTTGAAGGCGCCAAATCAGTTCGGGATAAACTGGCTGAAAGGTTGTCGTGTATTCTCCAAACTTCTGTGTCGAAGGATGGCACCTCTTCTACGATATGTTTGAACTGCAAGAGGAACCTCGAAAGGTTGAAAGGCAACAGCCGATCTTGTTAGATTTAAAGAAACGGCTGAGAGAACTGCTAAAGAGCAAAGAACATTTATACTTTATAGTAAATGACAAAGAGAACTCTGGTGAACGCTTTAAAAGGTGCAAGTTTTTAGATTCGCCAAAAAATGAAAAGCCCGTGAAAAGAAAAGCGTGTGAAACAGAAGTTCGACGAAATATTTTACAGCCAACGCCTATGTTTTTAACAGAACTTCCGAGTCACGACGATTTGTTTGTGAATTCCCAACCCAGAGTTATGAATCGTTCCAAAACTAAGCCACTAAGGTAGAGGTTAGTTTTTAAAAAATACAAATACTATAATTTACCTGTAAAAACTATCAAAAGAGCTTTAGCATAAAAGTAAAGTTGTACATTGTACAATACTTGAACAAATTTTAAATATTGAGCTTTTGTTTATAATGTAGGTGACAATAGACTATCCGTCTACACAGCAGCGCAAAACTAAACTCAAGAGTTAGATGCCAAGATCATAAGAGGTGTTGCTAACAATGAACGTGTTTCCATTGCAAATGCCGTATGGGACTCAAAAGATCTTAAAGACATGATCATGTGTAAAATTGAGAAGGATGTTGTCAATGAATTTAAAGGACTTTGCAGTCGAAGAAACCCATCTATTCTGGCCAATTCTACACCTCATAATGTAATAAACATTACAGATGCTTCCATCGCTTCTGAACTAAAAAATCGTGCACCTACTATGGAAAGAATTCTCATTGCGGCTCAATGGGTTAAATTCAATGTCGATTATCGACACGTCCGAGTGACATTTCATCACTAATCAACTGTAATGCCATGCTATCAGTTTGTAATATCATAGCTACCGAGACAATAAAACGGTTTCATTCGATTGAATAAGTTGAAATGAAAAGGCGCGTGTCTTTTTCATACTAATGACTATTGGGATATTAAATATTTAATTGAACATCAATATAAGAGGTTATGCATAAAGATGAGGGACTAATCATTCCTCGCGAAACAAAGGATTTCGAGGTAGCTATGATATTATTTAAATCATTTTAAGTACGCGAATTTACGTTAGAAATTACAAATAGACAGTTAAAACAGTAAATCTGCTGAATATTCTTTGGTATAAAACTTGATTAGTCGAGTATTAAATAGGGACAATACATGTATCAAATATTATGTATAAATACAGTACGACAGGCATTAGTGTCGAAATCGAAAGCTATAAATACAACACAAATACAATACAATAAATGCGTACCATTTTGGAACAACGTGCGCTTTAGAAAAACTAATTGATTTTCGAATCGCCTGAGAGAATTCAACATCCATATTAGAATAAAACATTTGATACATTAAAGAGAAAACCGGTTTTTGTAATAGACAAACCGGATCGCGTCGGTTAACCAATGAAAGGACTCGCATAAATTTAGACCAATCACAAACGGAGTTCAAATATTGAACTCACCAAAGTGAGGTTGGAGGCTCGCGTGACCAGAGCCTCCTCGTCGTGTCCTCACTTCATAAGAGGCTCTGGTACCCAGGGTAACTGTGTATAGACCCTAATAAAGACATTATAAAATTTCTAAATGATTTTCTCTACACTATTAATGGGTAATTCATATAAATTTGGGCTTAGAAACACAAAGTTTGTGTCCTTAGGGTTTTTGAACAAATCACTTTCGCAGCAGAGCGCTCTATAAATTGCATATTTAATTAGCAGCATGAATATCACAAAATACCCCATTTTCAAAATGCGATCTCTCGTTGGTTTGTGGAGTCTTTTTTGATTTCTTGGTATCAATTGAAAGAGAAACTCTTCATGAATACAGTGATGTTATTTTTATTAACCTTCCCAGTCAAAAAGTAAAAAAAACTCCAGCATATTTCAAAGCTATTTTTACGACTTGAGTAGTAACCCGAAAATTAGGTCAATACATATGTAAATTAATATAACTAAAGCACATCGTAGAAAGAAAACAAAATCAAAACCGTGAAATATGATGCACATACTACAATAATTTCAACACGTACCTTTAAAAATATCTGATTTTCAAAGAGAAAATACTAAGTAGAAATCAGCAATTTTCTCGCCGCTCCTGCCAAAAATCTTGATTTCGAAAAAAACTCCAGCGCAATGCATTGTGGTATACTCACGATTCCTCCTCTGAGGGGTATATGAGGGAGGAGCAAGGGGAGACCACATCATTAGCGTCATTAATGATGCAATTCGGTCCTACTCCTTTGAGACCTCTCATTAGTATGACGTCACAAGACCAGACAAGTTTGGGCGACCAAACAATAATTTTGCTGAGTGCAGCATATTTTGTGTGCAGAAATATGGTTTTGTTGTCGCGAGATTTATAAACTCCTTATTGGTAATGAATTCGTATCTAGTGAAGTGCTTCTTACAACCAATATAGCGACGCTTAAACTAGTAAACTATTATTGCCTTATGCGAAGTAATAACAAGCAGAAATATAGCTTTCCAAAACGAGAAGATCTTAAAGTTTATCTCCATAGTAAGCTTTGCTAAGGTCTTATAAAGCAATACAAATATATGTTTGCCAAGTGAATGAATAAGCATAGTTCTTACAGAGATTTAAACCTTACAAAGTTTCAAGCTTTTTAGATGTAGCAGGGTGTGTAAAGCAATGATTTTTAAGCGAGATTTACAAGCATTTACAAACATTGTATATAAACATTTAGCGGTTATGATTAATAAGATTTTGTAGCTGTTATTTGCATAGGAGAATATTTCATTATAGGACGGGAAAATATTGTGCAATGTACATTGTTAGTCCATAAATATACACACAGAATTAATTTTAAACACAGTTATTGCTCAAAATTTCTTTTAAGTTCTACTTAGAATAAGGTCTCCTACTAAGAGCATATCATTTAGGTTTCTTTTGTATCTTTAAGGAGTTCTCATATTCTTGTCTGTCTTCGGGTGATAATCTTGCAATATCCTCAGCTTTCATAGGAATGTATCTTAATCTCTTGTGAAGTAGTCTTTGTTCGTAACCTTCTCGTTGCTTTGGCGTCATCATTGCTAGATCTTTAGGTCTCCAATCTGAAGAGTCTACCCAATTAAATCTATTTTTAACAAAATAAATAAGGTCTGCTCTGGGTCTGCTTCTAAGAGCGTATTATTCTTAAACTCCATCACTCGCTTGGGAGCACTTATTGTAAGTAAACCTCGAAGCTGCTTTTTTCACGCTTTAACCATAACTTTACATTTCTTTAACCCATACCGGCAAGCATATCTGTGATCGATATACTTGTTAACTAACCCAATTTCTATGACTATGACTATGACTGTGACATTGAATCCTAAGGAGGAATCATTGAATCCTAAGATTGAATAATTGAATATCGAGCGAGCTTAGCTTCATATCGACCGAGCTTAGCTCTATATCGAGCAAGTCTACCTCCAAACCGAGAGAGCTTAGCTCCATATCAAGCGAGCCTACCTTCAAATCGAGCGAGCTTATCTCCGAACCGAGCTCTCAGTTTTAAGGAAAGCTCCGAGCCGAGCTTAGTATATATCTCCGAGCGAAGCCTACTATATAACTCTGAGCTTAGGAAAATAAGGAGACTTGATAGGTCTGAAGGTCTAGAAAAAAACATGAAAATGTGCTGCTAATGAGTAGCAAATATATTATGACCAAAAACCACGTTTCAAATCGCCAAACACACCCTTAAGGCTAGAATTTTTCACATTTCACATTTCCAATATACGGGTAGAAACCTATTATAAAACATCCATGGGATGTTTGCTTTGTTTTTACCAGCGCGTGCTGCGCTTGACAACCTTTCTAAAATTGCATTCTTTAAGGTGGCTCGATACAGTTTTCAAAAATTCGGGTGTTCAACACTTTGAAATTTTAAACTCCGTATTTTTAGGTTTTATTCACCAGGTATCGGGGTTTTCATATATTTTGATCTTTCTACTTTCAAATTTTGTTAGTTTTAGTAACACATAGTTCGTTGCTATGGCAACATACGCATACGAAATTCACTCCAAAATAGCCTATCTTCTCGTGTAGTTGGAAAAGAAGCACGGATTGTGCATTATTTTACTTGCAAGACGGACTAACAATAAGAAAAATATAAAAAAATTTTGTAATGCCAATTTTTTGAAAAAGGCAAAAATGTCGTTTTCTTCAATAAAATTTTTTTGGCGTTACAGAATTTCTTTATTTTTGGTATATTGAAAGATTTTTGCGGTGCAATACAGCATGCACAATTTGAACATAGGTCACCGGACAAAATAATGAGATATAGCGCATTGTTTTTCAAATATGGAATTTTTTAATGACGTCAGCAATTGACATGAAAACGGTATATAACACGCGAGATGGCGCGAGCAACTGCAGGTCATTTTGGAAGTTCTTTCGTTAATATTCCCGCGCGCACAAATGGTCACGCGGGTTTGTTCATATAGTATGAAGTTTTGTTTTCGCGATTTTTGAATAAGGTTTTAGTAATTACTATATCCAGCCACCTTAAAGGTCCTGCATTTCAAAATTTTACACTTCATGCTTTGCAAAATCGTCGGGAGATATTCACATTGTATTTTGTTTTACTTGTTCCAAAAGATGATCGTTTTCAGGCAGTTTCAACGCTCATTCAATGGCATATTTTTAATTTAGTGATAGACAAGAAAATGTTTATCAACATCTACTTCGAAGAACTCCAGTGGTGATCGGAACTGATGACATTAACACTGATCAAGAGGTTACCGCAGAGGAAGTAGCTGAACCAATCAGCGAAGGAAATGAAAGAGGGTTTGAGACGACGGATCACAATGCTGAGATGGATGTCTGTATGGCGATGGGCAGTCAAGGTTATGTTGAAAGACTTCGTGAATCTTTCTCACAAAAGAGTTATAATTAGTTTTAGATATTAACCACCAATTAATGAAGATGAATAATTTCATGCCTGGTCATATAGTTTTAGATTGTAGTCTCGTTTCGTTTCAAAACAGCAATTTATATATGAAATTCATTACTGAGATTTACAATGTAGTAGTGCGTTAACTGGCATTGAATGAAGTGTGGGCGTGCTTTAGCTATACTGAGCACTTAAAACATTCACCGGAGTCTAAAAAGTTATGTCATCCGGGCGACATCCATAAAACGGACACCACTCTATCGTAGGCAGGGCCGGGCGCTTATATACAGGGTGTATAAAAAAAACTGAACAAAATTGAAATTGCTCTTAACTTCGCGAAGCGGCTCCAGGTACGAAGTTTTTTATTAATATATATTGTTTGGGTATTTATAATGTAGAATAAACTAAAAAATTCTGAAAGTTACATTTTTCAAAACCCAGGGGGGGTGTCTTGTCCAACAGATCAAAAATGGCTTGCGCACGAAATTTGAATGCTTAAAAGTTATTTTGAGTTAGTGGGTGGAAAATGTGTTGGGTGTTGCATTGCTGTTCAAAATTTCAGAAAATTTGCTTAAGTGTAAGCCCTTCAAAACGTCGCGCAAACTTTCATTTTTAAGAAAAAATCAGCTTTTGCATGCTTAATTTACGCCTTTACCTTTACGTTTTTTTTATACACCCTGTATAGGGCGGTGCAACGAGCGCGCGCGCGCTGATCGACGTGTGATGCGGAAGGAGCCTGGGTCGAGCATGTTTTTTGTAAAAATTGAAGAAAAAACAGATTTTGATATGTCTACTTCTTGCGTTCATATTTCGCATCGTTTTAAGTGTGAATACAAACTAACGGAATATTTACGTGTAATATCACTCTGAGTACGTAGTCAGTTTGAATTTAGCAAAGATTTTCCTGTCAGAGAGAATATATTATCGATTATGCGCGTGTGTTTGGTCACTTCGAATGGTGACAAAATTTCAAATGAGAATATTTTTTTGATTTGGTGCCAACCTCTAAAATTCTCAGGCATGTTGAAGCTTCTTATCTCAAGTTTTCATCTTACAAAATTCGTTCAAATCGGAGTGGATTCCTAGGAGATAAGATGGCTGAAATTTGACCCCTTTTAAAGCTTCTTTTTAGGACGTTTAACCATAATTTTTTTCTAAAAAAAATAGCGAAGATGTTATAGTTTTGCTAGCCTGCGATTCTGTTGAAACCACTTAATGTGTGGCTTAAGTTTTACGACTGTTGAAACAAGATTAATGTATTTACCAAACCGATCCTCTTTGTAGCTCAATTTATGAAAAATTCAATTTTTGCAAACATGCTGAGCGCATTGTTGGTTAAAACTTTGTCCCCCTCTAAATTTTTATTTGGAGTGATAGGTGACAAGTATTTCTCTTAATTTTTGCTTAAATATAACATTTTGAATTTGATTCCTTTGCGCTATCCTTTTTGCAATCTGGGATACGCTGTGAAAGCTAAATGTTTCTTCTATCGAACGCTAACAAAGGTCAATGGTTATGCGTGTTTATAGTTTTGGCAAACACATGTTTTTGACAACAAAACCCTAGTCCTTTGCTGTGAATGCCATAGGCAAGTCATTAAAAAGTTTAATCGATCAGTTTGGCTAATATTTTATTAAAAAGACACAGCTATATACTGCTGAACATTGTGTTGTCAGACTGACGTGGTCTACTGGAAAATATTTCGCATTAAAAACAATCGTTTTCAGCCTTGATATGTCCTAAGAATAGACTTCGATTTGGAACAAACTCTTAAATATAAGCATGAGATATTAAGCAAAAACTTCGACATACCCACATTCTAAGGTGCTGTTATTATCATCGTTGTAAAAATATATTTTCGCCGCCATGGAAATCGGGAAAGCCAAAGAGCTATCAAGGACATTAATATTCCACATTAAATCTCTCTCACAACGGTTTCTGCACCAAAAATATATTGTATCCATAGGAAAACCAATATTTTACTTTTAAACTTGAATAATTTTCTTCTCATAAGTAAAGAAATGAGAAAAAAATCGCCAAATACTGTCAAAAAATGAAAATCTGTTTTGCTTGGATTTTCGCGCGAAAACATGCTCGCCCCAGGCCACTGCCGCATCACACGTCGATCAACAAAATCACAGCCGTTGCACCGCCCTATATATAAGCGCCCTGATCGTAGGACTTTGCTGCCGCTATGTGGTGTCCGTATCAGGAAGGTTTGACGAATGTATGTTCCATAATCCAGTGGTAATATTCGCTGTAATCTAAACTGGTAATAGTTTTTCTAATTAATCATGCAATATTTAGAAAAGTTTGTTGACATATATAGCTGAGCAGAACTTTTGACTTGGGTAAGTTATATGTGCACTTGGAGTCTTGTACTCTGAGACTGCAGCGTCATTCATACATAAGTGATAGAGTAAAATTAGCAGTAGAATGCTCAAATAGGGGCGAATAATAATGATTTGCGACAGGTTTTGCCTCAACCTGCTTTGTAATAGCTTGGTTATAAAATAATCTATGTTATCTAATTGATCTTTCCGTATGCTATTTGAATTTCAACGAGTATTATTAAGTATGGTTAAGGGAGGTGCCTTGCATGCATGGGATTTGCGTCTCGTTTGCATCTTTCCGTTTGAGCCATTAAATATTTTATAATTGTGTAATACGTATCTCTTTCTCTTCCTAGAAGTTTTGAGTGTACATCACCATCAATTAGATAATTTACTTTTTGATACATTTTTTCCTCTGGGTCCTTTTCACTACGTATCTTAAACGTTGATTTAAATTTACAATCTTTATCAACTGATTGCATTACTTATTCTCTCCATTCCGAGATTCAGCACCCCGTTAGGTACTTGTTTCATTTAAATTTGGTCAAAAAGCATTCAAACAAGCTTTGAGGGCGTTCCGATAAATATTTCGGAAGATATAGTTCTCCAGATTTGAAGATTTTGAACAAAATCGATTGCGCGGTCAAATCTTCGGAAAGTAAGTGACGTATGATGTCAGTTGTGATAAACAATGCAACAAGAAAGCTTTTAAAAATGGAGATTGTTTACAAGTGAACATATGCTCACCAAATGATTCGAATACTTGATAAAGACGTCAGAAAACCAGAAAAAATTGCAGAACTTAATTTATGTACTTTTTGTCACTTTTATGGTGTTGTAGAGCAGAGATCAACTGTTTTTTTACGTAACGTATTACTGCTCTACACTATCCCAGGTTGCTAACTATTGGCGTGGGAACTGACCGTTGAAGAACGCTCGAGTAGTAAGAAACCGTCCTTCAGCCAGAGTAATCCTATTCAGCCGGAAGAAACACATCGAAACAATGAGGATGATAGTGATGAAGAACGGATCATCGAGGTAAGTGACCTCAGTCCCCAGAATAATCCAAACGTGGATGAAGAATCAGCTTTATCACCTAGTACGGACAGTCAAGACACACCAATGACCAGTCCTACAAAGAGAGAGCTACTCGGGTGTCTTTCAACGGCTAGTTTCAACGGCTAGGGGCTTCGGTGGCGCGGTCGTCAGGGCAAGCGCCTTTCACCTCTGAGTTCGTGGGTTCGATTCTCGCAACGGACTGATGTGAAAAGAGTCCGTCAACGCTCTGCCGAAAGTCGTGGGTTTTCTCCGGGCACTCCGGTTTCCTCCCACAGGGAAAGTTGACAGGGTGGGTTAGGATAAACACAGTTAAGAAAGTAATATCACAATCGTTGTAAAGATAAAATAGTCTAGGCTAAGTATGTAATTATAGGTAAGCGTAACACTTGATGTAAAGTGCATTTGATCATATTCACATGTAAATTTGCGCTATAGAAATGTTAATCGTTAATCGTTAATCGTTAGTTCCCGCACCGGTAGTTAGCAAGCACCGAGATCAGTCAAATGGCAGAAGTTTACAAAGGCAAGCTGGAAGACCAATAAGTGCAAGAATCCCCGGTTTGGTCAAAGGATTATGCATGCTGAATTATTGGAAACAAGCACGGGACTAAACAAATTCAAGTGAATTCAAAATAATGAGGGGGTGATGTAGATATTTAATGCGTTAGATGTTTAATACGTTAAGTACATTTTTAAAGCTTTTTGAACCGTTTTTAGAGGCTACTGCAGTTTTTTCAACTTATTTATATATTGTATTTCCTAAATATTACAAATAAGGTCGTTATCTCCATCTCGTGCGCATCAAGTCACAAATCGTCTCATCGTGTCCCTGTACAGCGGCTGTACATTAGTAAACCGCCATAATTTGAAGAGTGAGGGGCAAAGGACTTCCAGCAAAAGCCTGAGTATCCTGGAAAGCTACACTACGCATTTTTAAAATGTAACTGGGTGAACTAGAGTATAAATTCCCGCAATTGGTATAAAGTTGCAAAACTGTGTCCTAAATCATGCAATATTTCTTAAAGAATTGAAACGTGCAGGTCTTGAAGTTCGCGAACTATCGCTATTCTACTTGACCTGCGTCTGTCCTGTGACACAATATGCTTACCCAGCAGTCTTCCACGATTCTCTGAACTATCAGTGAGACAATCTCGAGAAGTTGCAAAAAGCGCTTCGTATTATTTTTCCTTAGTTGTCGTATCAGAATGTGCTACAAGAGGCTGGCCTCGATTCTTTTTCACAACAGAAGAGAAACTAATATGAATCGAAAGATCCTTTTAACAAATCGTACAAGAGCCATCCCAGAAGCTGCATGCATGCACTTTTGCCAGAAAGAAATCAAAGCCCATATTTGCGAAATATACAGATTTCGGAAGAGCATTTTAGCAGCTAATTAACCATTCGATTACAAACCCGAAGCTTTCATTTCACTGAAAGACCATAAAGGCAATTTCGAAAACAATCCAAAATTCATATTAATTAGCGCGGCTAAAAGTGAATCCGGAAAACTCAGTAAAATAATTCTTGATAAAATCAATTCCAATTTGAGAGAAACTTTAAAAGTAAACCAATGGAGAAGCACGCAAAAAGTAATCGAATGGTTTGATAACAAAAGAAAAAAGCAGGCACACTTTTATTTCGTTTGACATCGTTGATTTTTATCCATCAATTTCGGAAAGCCCGAGCATTAGCCCGAGCATTTCGACCGAGCATTATCTTGGGCTTCAAATTTGACAAATATTTCCAAAGACGAAATTTCAATAATAAACTCCTTTTCAATGACGGAAAACCTTCGATAAAAAGAGAAAGCAACAGTTTATTTGACGTTACCGTGCGTGGCCAAAGGAGGAATCGTGGTCTTCCTGCAAATGCATTGCGTCTCATTAATATTCACAATCGCGATTTCCGAGGAAAGTTTGGTAAAAAATTGTTGAAATATATTGCGATTTTTGGCTCTGAAGATCTCGTCTTTTCGAAGGTATTTTTTATGATTGTTTTGTTTAGTTATGTAATGAAAGTATTATATTTTTGACTTGTTTCGTATATTTATAGCATTTTAGTTCAGCGCGTGAACAAGTAATATCAACAGAAAGAAAGACAATTGAACTATTATTGAAGAGCTGGAACCTGAAAACAATAATCTAAGAGCTGCCGCAAGAACTCTACAAGAAGATCTTGATAATATCAGGAAAGAAAAGCGGGAGTTCGCCAAAGTAACGAAACGGAGCGGTGGTACATCTAAAACACCTGATAATACAAAATCGTTTGAGACTAATAACCAATATGAAGTCCTTAGTGTTAGTGATCAGGAAGACGATGTGAATATATCAGTATCAAAGTTGGCTATCTCAACAGAACAATCAGAAGCTGGACAACACAAAGATACAGTAAGAATCCCCAACACAACCTCCGAAGATGGGAAATCCAAACCTAATATCTTACGGATTGGAGATTCTATGATCAAAAATATAAATGGCCATAAACTTTGAAAAAGCTCAGTTCGAAAGTTAACATACCCAGGAAAAAGAGCTGAGCAAGTAGAAAAAGAGGTTCAAACGGCCCATGTACATTCTCCACCCACTGAAGTAATCATACTCGCTTGTACAAACAACCTAATAACCGACTCTAGCAAGGAATGCTACGACCATATTCAGCGTTTAAGCTCTACAATAAAGAGTAAGTTTAAGAAGCCAGAATCGCGATTTCCAGCATTATATTGAGAAAGGATGTTGATGTAGCGTTAAAGACTGAAGAAACCAATGAATTACTAAAGGATCTATGCTTGAAACAGGGCTATACCTTATTGAAGATGATTATGCCACAGACGCCAAAGAAACGAACAAATCGATCAATGATCCGACATATGACTCAGAAGTAACTGGGGAAGCTGTTGAGGATGATTATGCCACAGACGCCAAAGAAACGAACATATCGATAAATGACCCGATGTCTGACTCAGAAGGTAAAAAAGGTTCCTATCTGCATGAGATTAAAAACCTAAAAGGGTTTAAAATAGCTAGCCTAAATATCAATAGTCTTTTAAGACATATTGACGAGCTTCGACTGATATTACCCAATTATTTTTTATCTATGAAAATAAAGCAAGCCCGCTCTGAAACTCATCCGGCCCGCTCTGAAAATCATCCGGCCCGCTCTGGATTACGCAACAAAACACAGGAGTGAAACAATTTTTAGATTTAAAATCTACCCAAAAGTTCAAAAAGCTAGCCTAACGATAGTTAGAGTACAAAAATGAATTGCATCAACTCGAAAGGCTTCATACTAAGCACGATGCGTCGAGAAAACTAATACATTTGTTTTAAATGCTCGTGTATTAAAACGAATACATTTGTTTTAATTAATGCTCATGTATTTCAGTATTTGGCCACATTAAAGTTAAAAAAAATACAGTTTAAACAGATATCATAGAATCATAGAAGAAATCATAGATATCACAGATATTTCAGAAATTGACGTTCTTGCTATAAACGAATCTAAAATTGATAATTCAGTAACTGATAATGAAATTAGAATTCCAGGATATAATGTGATTCGTAGGGATCGTAATAGATTTGGGGGTGGAGTGGTTGTTTATATTCGAGAGGTACACTCCTTCTGCGAAAGAAAGGATTTAAATTTAGATGGTCTTGAAATGATTTGTATTGAGATTTGTAAACCACGAAATAGGCCATTTCTCATTAGTGCATGGTTAGACCGCCCAACTCTAAGATGGAACTATTCAATTCGTTCGAAATATTTCTTAGTAAATGTGATGCTGAAAACAAAGAATTGCTTGTAATAGGTGGCATAAACTGTACATGCTTAAGTCACCACAAGATTCTCACACCAAAAGATTAATGTTTCTGAGTGCACTATATAATTTAGAACAGCTGATTAAGGAGCCAATTAGAGTTGTTGACACATCTTCAACTTTGATTGACCTAATATTCACCAATCAACCTAATAACATTTCCAATAGTGGCGTTATTAACTTGGGAATGTCAGATCATAGTTTAATTTATGCGGTTCAAAAGATGACAGATAGGCAAACTCGTCTCAAAGTTCGAAATTTAAAAAAATTTAATGATAATAATTTTATTCAGGAATTATCAGAAATACCTTGGTACATTACCACACAGTGTGTGGACGATAGTTGGCAAATCTGGAAATCCTTTTTTCTAGAATTTCTTGAGAGACACGCCCCCTTAATTCATAAAAGCATAAAGCATCGTTCTGTCCCTTGGGTTAATTCCAATATTAAAAAACTGCTAAGATCTACAGACTTCCGTAAGAAGAGATCAAAGAAATATAATTCCCAGGTCCACTGGGATGATAAGCACCACAATTCAACTGATGTTAATTCGCAATTGTATTTTTTTACTATTACTGAATCAAGTATTCTGAAAAATTTGAGGAATTTAAGGCTACCGGAGTTGATGGGATCCGGCTAAAATACTGAAATTATCCTGCAATATTATTGCCCCATCTTTGACCTATATTTTTAACCTTTCAATTTCTACGGGTGTATTTGTTGACGATTGGAAAGGAGCCAGGGTAATACCTGTTTATAAATCAGAAGATAGAAAGAAATGTGAGAACCATCGTCCAATTTCTATTCTGTTTGAGAAAGAAGGTTTTGGACATCTTTATCAATACCTGATAGACAATTCCCACTTTCCCGATTTCAATCAGGTTTTCGGCCCAAACACTCGTCGACATTGTCCTTATTAATCCAAATGAGTGATAAGTGGTTAGAAAATATGGATAATTAAGGGGGAACTAACCGGATTAATTTCAGTTGATATTAGGAAAGCCTTTGACTCTATTAACCACAAAATATTATTATAAGGAACTATATCCTCTGTTCACATTGTGCGCACACCCCTTAGTGTGCATATAGTGCGCACACCTGGGAGTGTCTGGGAGTTGCTTGTTTTTAACTTTATGCATAAATGTTATTTTATGAGATCTCCTTCTTTCAGCTAATTGTTGCCAGCCAAGTTCGGTTAGCATATCGCTTATTCTTGTATCGAACGGTTTCCCCGTAATTACTCTTGCTGCTCTATTTTGCATTTTCTGTAATTTTTCTTGCAGGTAAACGCTACAGTTGTCCCAAACTAAACTGCAATAGTCAAAATAAGGCAACACTAGAGCTTTATAAACGTTTTCTAAAATTGGTGTCGGAACATATTTCTTCATTCGACGTAACATTCCAATACCTTTTGAAGCATTATTAACTATGTTTTCGATCTGGTGTTACCACGATAATTGTTCGTCAACAATTACACCTAGGTTTTTGTACACTTTACCCTATTAATATTGGTTTCCCCAATTTTTAGTTCTTGGTCGTTTTCAATTTTGGCTAGTCTTTGTCTAGACCCTATTATCATGTATTCTGTTTTTTCTTTATTAAGAGTTAACCTGTTGGCCAGCAACCACTGATGAACTCTTTCTAAGTCTGCATTTAATTTAGTTATGACTTCATCATTTGATCTACCACTTGTCGCTAAATTTGTGTCGTCAGCGAACATAGCAGTATTCGAATGCGAGAGACACCTCGAGATCGTTTATATAAACTAAAAATAACAACGCTCCCAGATTTGATCCCTGAGGCACTCCGCATCTTATGGTACGTCTACTTGACATGGTTCGTTCTATTTTACACATTTGCGTTCTATTGGACAAATACGACTTAAACCATTTTAGGGTACTAGGGCTAGCCCCATACAGGTGTAATTTACTGAGAAGTATATCATGATCAACACAGTCAAAAGCTTTCTTCAGATCCAAAAAATATTACACCATTCAAGCATCCATTGTCCATATTAATTAACCATTTGTTGGTAGCTTGAAGGAGCGATGATTGTGTTGAGTGATTCTTTCGGAAACCTGCTTGTTCACTTGTGAGTATCTCATTGGATTCCAGATAATCAGACAACTGCGTTGAAATAAGTTTCTCAAAAATTTTGGAAATTGCCGAGAGTATTGAAATAGGTCTATAATTAGTGCACTCAGTCTTGTCTCCCGATTAAAATATAGGTGAGATCACTGCAGTTTTCATATCTTCAGGAAATATACCAGTTCTAATAGATTAGTTAAAGATATTAACCAAGGATGGAGCTGATATCTGCAGAGTCTTTCAACAATTTCGGTGAAATTTTGTTATGTCCTGTTGCCTTAGAAACTTTTATAGTTGAAAGTAAATTAAATACTTCCTCGATTGAAACGGTCCGAATTTCAAAAGAGGAATTCACAGAGGTAATATATGATTCTGCTTTTATGTTAGTTGCAGGTAGAGCATCAGCCAATTGAGGCCCGACATTATTGAAAAATGTATTAAAGGCATCAGCAATATGTTTAGGCTCAGTAACAGAGAGATCACTCTCAACCTGAATCTCAGTAATGTTAGTAGTTTTGGAATTTTTGTTTGTCAATGTCTTAATTGTGTTCCACATTGTTTTAGGGCTTTGATTATTTTCACTCAAGGCACTCATATAGTATTTAGTTTTCGTGTTTTTAACGATCTTGTTAACTTCATTTCTTGCTCTTTTATACGCTTCGTGCATTCTTTAAGCCTGATTTTACGGCCCTTTTCTCAAGATAATCTCTATTTTGCATACTTTTCTTGATATTATCTGTAATCCAAGGAGCATACTCACTTCTAACTTTCCGTGTTATTGGTGGCGCATGTAAATCAGCAACCGCCAAGAATTTTGATTTCCATTCTTCCCAAAGAATATTTGGGTTTGTAAGGTTTGATTGTGTTTGGAAGATTTCATTTAAATCAGATCTAAAAGCATTAATTTCGAAATATTTATACTGTCTTGTGTTGACAATTTTTGGCTCTTTTCGGGGGATTGAGACTTTTCGGCAGACATAAATCATGCTGTGATCCCTTATTCCTATGTGTTCCACGCCCGAGTCAATAATCAGTTCTGGCTTGTTGCTGAATGCCAAGTCAATTAACGTACTTGAGGTTTCAGTTATTCTCGTTGATTCTTTAATTAATTGTTCGTATTGAAATGTTTGAGCAAGATCAACAATTCTTTTTGTCTGAGGTGAAATCGTACTTTCTCTAAGATTATTCCAGTCACAGTTGAAATCTCCAATTGTGATAGCTTCCTTATTTTCAGAATCTATTTTTGTAATACACTCCCCATAATCGCTAAACAAATCGAGCCTTGTACCCGGGGGTCTATACCACGTATTGATGAAAAACGACTTCGCTTTTGGCTTGAAGATTTCAACTGTGATTGACTCCAAATTTTCATGATCTAAGTCTGGCCGTAATTTATAGCTTATACAATTTCTGATGTAGATCGCAACACCCCCGCCTTTTCGATTTCTATCTTTACGAATAATTTCGCATCCATTAAGATTTACTTCATAATCTTGTACTGTGTCGTCTAACATTGTTTCATTTAAACATATTATATCAAACTTGCAGTTATGACTATATATCCTTAACTGGTCTGTATTTTTAACTAAGCTTCTGATATTTAGATCAGATATCTTGAAGCCTTTTAATTTACTTCGCTGCTGTGTAATTTACTTCGCTGCTGTGTTACACTACTGCCGTTGACAACTTCAACTTGTCAACAAGATGGGAACAAGCAGTGCAAACACATTCTGATATAACAAGTTGTTGAAACAGCATTGGTACAAGTCTGCTGCAGGTTTTTCACAACTTGTGCGTTTTTACGTGTGTAGGCTGTGCTTTATACTGGAAAAATATTCCGGTAAATAATAATAATAATTTATATAGCGCCAATTCCCTAAAGTCCATTGGCGCTTTACATAATAGTAGCCTATGGCTATAAATAAGTTAAGAAATTTTGCATCGTTATAAAATAATGTTCCAAAGACTATCACAACATGACTAGTTAAAAGCATCTTTAAAAAGGTGAGTTTTTAAAAGTTTTTTAAAACTTTCAAAATTATTGCAATTTCTAATATTGTCAGGTAACAAGTTCCACAAAGTTGGAGCAGAAACGGAGAACGTTCTGAAACCATACGTGCGTAAATTGTAAGTTTCACACACTAGGAGATTATTTGATGATGATCTTAGTTGTCGCTTAGGCACATACGGTTTTATCAATTCTTTTAAATATAATGGTGCAATATCATGTAAACATTTAAGTGTCAACAGAATTACTTTGAAAATAATTATTTGTTCCACCGGCAACCAATGTAATTCCCTCAAGATCGGTGTTATATGATCGTATCGATTAGATATGCTAACTAACCCAGCTGCTGCATTTTGCACACTTTGAAGTTTTTGAATCAAATACTTGGGTAGCCCATAATATAATGAATTTCAAAAGCCGCGAGGTTATAAAAGCATGAACTAAAGTTGTAGCTTAAGTGGTACCAAGAAAATATCAACTCCCATTCCTTGGCAAATCTCATGAACGCCCAAGGTCGCTTGATCAAACTTGAGGTTTAGAGTAGTAAATTCTATCATTTTTGTACTCATTTTAAATACCTTCTACACTGCACCAGTGGCATTTCGACACCTTACTAACTTTGTTGCCTAACTCATTTCGTAGCAATTTAAGTAAGCATAAAAAATTAGAAGTAAAATTGCCTATGTCACATGATTGAGTTAGGCAAAAATCTGACTGAGATCTGAGAGCACATGCATAATTGGAAAATCGACATACACACGTGTTTAGGAGTTGTATTACACTTTGGAAGCCTGGCTAAGTCAAACAACTAAAATTCTTCAAAATTGACTTAGGCAGATAAGTTAGTAAGCTATCGATTTGTAAAATGCAAGAGGTAAGCACGCTTTAAGGTCATTATTCAGCGGATTGATTATGATGCAACCACAGAATAGATAATAGACCAGAAGGTCCACTTAGCCAAAATTATGTCCGAGATTTTTCATGCGCAGGCGCGAGCCAGCAAGTGTAATCACGACGCCATCAAACGCGAGCAATACGCCATCAACTGCCATCACTAGCTGTTCCCATAGCAATACACTCGAAATTGACGTGTATTGACGTGATGACGCGTGTATTAAATTGACGCTGACGTGATGTTCGCAGCAAGTGTCACACACGTCATCTAGCGTGCGCAATTCGTGATCCACAAGGCGAAAATCGCGGACACGAAAATGTTAGGGAAAGGTGTACAGTGAGACTTCTGGTCTATTATCTATTCTGTGATGCAACAATGCGTTGTTTAATGACGTCATCCAAATCAGCTGACAACCGTTTACCTCGCGCGCGCGTAATTGTGTGCTTGCGTGCAGCACTTGAAAGAACCAATAATTCACGTTGCCTTCAGCGTTCGAGAACGTAAAAGAACCGTAGGATGACCAGTTCACCTCGACAACAGAAGAGTACATCACCAGATGGCAGTGAGTGTACGCAATTACTTCAACTTTTGGCGAGAAATCCTTCCGCAGCTTTGAAAGTTTTCAAGTTTACGTCGCCGAGCGATGAAAAACCATATTCTGTGCAAAGTTACAAAGGACGTCGACAAAAATATACTCCCAGAATCAACTACGGATCCAGATTTCAATCGCCGCCGGAGGCACAGTATAGTAAAGTACGTATTTATTGTTTACCACCAAAGTTTAACAGTTCTCGGACAATTCTGGAAACTTTGCAAAAACCAAAGAAACCCAACACTGTAAATTTGTTAACTAAAGAGGAGATAGAACTGATATCGAAATGTGTTGATGATGTTGGGAACTTTAATTTCGACGCAATACTTCCTGCAATTTACTGGAAGTGTGAAAAAGACGGCGCAGAAATGACGAACAGGCAAGATATTGCAAGTTTCGAAGCAAGTTGAACGTTGTTTTCTTCATTGGCGGCTGTGGAGTATGTAAATATTATCATGGTGAAGTGGAATGGGCTTTTTTGTAAATCAAGAAAGTAGGGAACTAAAACAATAATGCCTTATGTAGGAAATCGTGTATTTTACAATAGACTTCAATTGACAAAGATAAAAATGTATATAAAGCGATAATTTTATTTAGTAATATGTGAATATGTAGTAGAACCAATTCAAGTAGCCCTGGTGCATGCTTATAAGTCAAGCATTGTGACCTAATATAGCATTCTCAAATAATATAGTCAATAGAGATGTACTTGTATAAATTTATAGATAAAATAATTAAAATTGCTAAAAACGTGTAGGATGAAATGGAAATGGGTACAGAAAATCAAAATCTGCTACACTTTTCGCTGCCTTTCTCGTTGGAACTTTCTAGTTTTGCAATTCTTGATCCAAATTGGATTGCTCTTTTTGGTAACTCAGAAGAATCTGTCAGTCCAAGAGATTTCGCCACGTGACGTAAAATAATTTTCTCCCCAATGCCACGAGATAGACGTGGGTCACACTAAAGATATGAACACTTATATAATGTGGTATAATGAAGGTTTTGTAGATGGAAATTTTGAGCGAAAATTATATACATATTTTTAGACCTAACCAGGAGCAGATGCAAAAAATGCAACTATATAGGCCCTTCGGCAGGAATAGAACCTGCGGCATATTTCGTAACTGCTCCTGGCTAGGTCTACAAAACGCCTTCAACATTCATTACTATCGAGCGAGATGCCCAAAATTTAGAATATTGACACTTGCATAATCTCTTAGTTAAACACAGGCAAGGCATTTTAGAAATTCACTTTATTAGATCCGTGAACTGTGGAGCGCTATCCTTCTGTACTCAAAGCTTCCAACTCCCTTTCTTTTTTTAAAGTATAAACTTCCTAACATGTATTAATCCAAACTGGTTGTATCGAGCGAGATGCAGAAAATTTTGAATATTTACCCTAATACCATACACTGGCATCACCCTAGTATACACAGTATATATACATGAATTTGCGGTTAGTTTTTGCTGACTGGGCTCCGTGGCTCAGAGACAGTGGTCAAAGCGCTGCACCGGAATCACAGAGCCGCTGATCCGATTCCTGCCGGAGGGCCTATAGTTGCATTTTTCGCAACTACTCTCGGACAAACAAACAAACAAACAAACAAACAAACAAACAAACAAACAAACAAACAAACAAACAAACAAACAAACATGATTTAAACCAACCTTTATCCAAACCGGTAAAGCGTTTAAAAACGACACAACATCTTCATCAAGAAATGGACAACGAGACTCGCGACCATGGTCTGATATGCATCTGGAAAGCAAGGAATATGAACAAATTATCTAACATTGTTACTGGTAAACGAATCAAAGATTAAGTACAGTAGATGTTTGGACAATGCTTCTAATACAAGAAAATTCACAATACCAGTATCCTTGCATGCTAACAATATGTTTATAGATCTCAAGAAGTTGGTTGAAGGATCAACTACCTGATTGAAGTATTTTCTACACTGCTCAGGTAGTTGCATCTTTTAGCCAACTTGTTGAGTATTGTTTAACGCCCGTGAAATCTATTATATAACACTTGCGTGATGCTGCAAAGGCCATGTTACACGAGGCGATTTCTGTTGCAACGCAATTTCGGACACAGAGCGATGTTAGGTTAAAAGCATAGTCGCAAATTGTGAGAATGAATCTCGTTTTACTTTGTCGGTATTTTTCTTGCTAAACTTGGCCGGCAGAAGGCAACAAAGAAATAAATGAGAATGATATATATATATATATATATATATATATAGATTTTCGCTTACCTCAAAACTTGTCTGCAACAGGCTGTTTCATCTGTAAAAGAATCATCAGGCAGTTTACAAGTATCGAAAGAAATGACCGCTTATATGCTTCCTGCCGGGGCGTGGGTGTGTGTGGAGACAATGTGTGCATGCATGGCTTTGTTTGCGTTGTTTACGCGAAATTTATTACGATGACGACATCGTGAAATTATTTCAGCTCTTTTGTTGAGTAAACAATCCTTGTTTTTTTCTTTCAAAATACAAAATTTTTCTTCTAAACATAAATTGCATCGTTTTGATCCTCCCGTATACGAAATAGAATGTTTTAAAATTTGCCAATTAATACTGAAATCCTTATTGTTTTCTTTCAATGTCCAAATATATTTCGAAAGTTCCGTGTCATTTGCATGCTTTTATGCTGAAAAGATTTAGTGTGGTTGGCCAATCGCTCTTTGAATGGTGTGCAGCAAATTGAACACTAAATCTTTAAAGCATAAAGCATGCAAATGACACGGAACTTTCGAAATATATTTGACATTGAAAGAAAATAAGGATTTCAGTATTAATTGGCAAATTTAAACATTCTATTTCGTATGGAGATCAAACGATGCAATTTATGTTTAGAAGAAAATTTTGTATTTTGAAAGAAAACAAGGATTGTTTACTCAACAAAAGAGCTGAAATAATTTCACGATGTCGTCATCAATAAATTTCGCGTAAACAACGCAAACAAAGCGTATGCACATTGTCTCCACACACGCACTGGCAGTGAAGCATATAAGCGGTCATTTCTTTCGATACTTGTAAACTGCCTGATGATTCTTTACAGATGAAACAGTTTGCAGACAAGTTTTGAGGTGAAATCTATAATTTGCTCTAACTATATGTTGTCGAGCATCTTTTGCGTTTCGTAGACCTAAACCTACACGTATATATATATATATACGTGTAGGTTTAGGTCTACGAAACGCAAAGAGTGCTCGACAACATATAGTTAGAGCAAATTATAGATTTTCGCTTACCTCAAAACTTGTCTGCAACAGGCTGTTTCATCTGTAAAAGAATCATCAGGCAGTTTACAAGTATCGAAAGAAATGACCGCTTATATGCTTCCTGCCGGGGCGTGGGGATGTGTGTGGGAGACAATGTGTGCATGCATGGCTTTGTTTGCGTTGTTTACGCGAAATTTATTACGATGACGACATCGTGAAATTATTTCAGCTCTTTTGTTGAGTAAACAATCCTTGTTTTTTTCTTTCAAAATACAAAATTTTTCTTCTAAACATAAATTGCATCGTTTTGATCCTCCCGTGTACGAAATAGAATGTTTTAAAATTTGCCAATTAATACTGAAATCCTTATTGTTTTCTTTCAATGTCCAAATATATTTCGAAAGTTCCGTGTCATTTGCATGCTTTTTATGCTGAAAAGATTTAGTGTGGTTGGCCAATCGCTCTTTGAATGTGGTTGCAGTCATGCCAATGTAATTTTTGATCGTGTTTGTGTTGCTTACTGTGACTGTTGCTTTGTATACTATGTCCCTAGTCATGCATTGTTTTTGAAGCGGGCAAATGGTGTTTTTTCTACAACTGCAATTGGTAGTGTCCCTCTCCTGTGGCTTGTTATTTCTAGATATGCGTGCATTGTGTTTAGTGATTACTGACTTAATATTGTTCATGCAGCTATAGCTTACTTTAACTGTATTTCTGTTAAAGAATTTCTGTAGCATCACAAGGCAACTACCTGCATCAATTAACAAGCGCATCGCATTTCTTTCATCAGATGAGCAAACTTTTCAGGAATCTGCACCCATATATCAGAACGCACTTAGGCATAGCAACTTTAATCATGAACTTAGCTACACTCAGCACACACCGCAAAAACAACGCAGGAATAGGCAACGCAACATCATTTGGTTCAACCCACCATTTAGCAAGAGTGTTAGCACAAACATGGGACGTAATTTCCTTAGTCTAATTGACAAGCATTTTCCACCGCACCACAAGCTACATAAAACATTCTATTTCGTATACGGGAGGATCAAAACGATGCAATTTATGTTTAGAAGAAAAATTTTGTATTTTGAAAGAAAAAAACAAGGATTGTTTACTCAACAAAAGAGCTGAAATAATTTCACGATGTCGTCATCGTAATAAATTTCGCGTAAACAACGCAAACAAAGCCATGCATGCACACATTGTCTCCCACACACATCCCCACGCCCCGGCAGGAAGCATATAAGCGGTCATTTCTTTCGATACTTGTAAACTGCCTGATGATTCTTTTACAGATGAAACAGCCTGTTGCAGACAACTTTTGAGGTAAGCGAAAATCTATAATTTGCTCTAACTATATGTTGTCGAGCACTCTTTGCGTTTCGTAGACCTAAACCTACACGTATATTCGCACCGTATATCGGTTGTGCACTCTTGTTTACGTTATTCATTTCTATTTAACTTCAAAATGCGGCAATTTCGATTTGACTATTCACTAAAGAATATCCCTATACCATCACAGGACGCTTATTTGAAAAATTTGATTGAAAAAGTGGAAAGTGTAATAAAACGTATGAGATGGAAAGCTAATTTCTTTCTTAATAAAAACCAAAAATGTGAAAACCAAAACAACCATTTCGGCCTTGCATCCAACAAAACACCTCCTTCTATTCCGGAAATGAAACCTTTCGAAGACGACCTTATAAAATTAATTGAAAATTTACAATTTTGGCCATATAGGAACCAATTTCAGAAATCTTTGACTAACGATCTAAAGAAAATCAATTCGTCTCCCAACATTTTCATTTTTGCAGACAAAACTAGGAATATTTATGAAACCTCGCTCGACACATACAACAAGCTCTTACATGACAACATCACAAAAACATATAAGCATGGATCCGAGGACACTTAGATGAAATTGATTCAGAACTAAAAAACATTTCGAACAATTTAGGAATCGGCGACAGAATTGAAAAAATGAAAAAACGCGAAGCATTTATATCTTTAAAAGATCACAAAGAAAATTTCGAAAACAATCCAAAATGCCGATTAATTAATCCCGCTAAAAGCGAATCCGGAAAAATAAGCAAAGTTATTTTGGACAAAATTAATTTCAATTTGAGAGAATTTAAATCAATGGAGGAATACAAAACAAGTTATTCAGTGGTTTGGCAATATAAAAGATAAGGACAGACACAGTTTTATTTCGTTTGACATTGTCGATTTCTACCCATCTATTTCTGAAAAACTATTGGACCAAGCTTTATCTTGGGCTTCAAATTTGACTACTATACCTGAAAACGATATTTCAATAATAAAACACGCTAGAAAATCTCTCCTTTTCAATACCGGAATTTCATGGATAAAAAAAGATAGCCATAGTTTGTTTGACGTTAGCATGGGCAGTTTCGACGGCGCGGAAATTTGTGAGTTAGTAGGCCTTTTCATTTTAAACCACCTGAGTAAGAAATTTGGCAAAGAAAGCATCGGCCTATATAGAGATGACGGTTTGGCTATTATAAAAGTAAATCAGCACGTTTAGCAGACAAAACAAGAAAAGATCTCCACAAAATTTTCGAGCAGTTTGACCTAAAAATTACCGCCGAATCAAATTTACGCATTGTAAACTTTTTAGATGTAACTTTCGACCTTAACAATGGAAAACATAGGCCCTATAGGAAGCCCAATGACGATCCACTATACATAAATATGCACTCTGATCACCCACCGAGCATCACAAGGCAACTACCTGCATCAATTAACAAGCGCATCGCACTTCTTTCATCAGATGAGCAAACTTTTCAGGAATCTGCACCCATATATCAGAACGCACTTAGGCATAGCAACTTTAATCATGAACTTAGCTACACTCAGCACGCACCGCAAAAACAACGCAGGAATAGGCAACGCAACATCATTTGGTTCAACCCACCATTTAGCAAGAGTGTTAGCACAAACATGGGACGTAATTTCCTTAGTCTAATTGACAAGCATTTTCCACCGCACCACAAGCTACATAAAATTTTTAACAGAAATACAGTTAAAGTAAGCTATAGCTGCATGAACAATATTAAGTCAGTAATCACTAAACACAATGCACGCATATCTAGAAATAACAAGCCACAGGAGAGGGACACTACCAATTGCAGTTGTAGAAAAAACACCACTTGCCCGCTTCAAAAACAATGCATGACTAAGGACATAGTATACAAAGCAACAGTCACAGTAAGCAACACAAACACGATCAAAAATTACATTGGCATGACTGCAACCACATTCAAAGAGCGATTGGCCAACCACACTAAATCTTTTCAGCATAAAAAGCATGCAAATGACACGGAACTTTCGAAATATATTTGGACATTGAAAGAAAACAATAAGGATTTCAGTATTAATTGGCAAATTTTAAAACATTCTATTTCGTATACGGGAGGATCAAAACGATGCAATTTATGTTTAGAAGAAAAATTTTGTATTTTGAAAGAAAAAAACAAGGATTGTTTACTCAACAAAAGAGCTGAAATAATTTCACGATGTCGTCATCGTAATAAATTTCGCGTAAACAACGCAAACAAAGCCATGCATGCACACATTGTCTCCCACACACATCCCCACGCCCCGGCAGGAAGCATATAAGCGGTCATTTCTTTCGATACTTGTAAACTGCCTGATGATTCTTTTACAGATGAAACAGCCTGTTGCAGACAAGTTTTGAGGTAAGCGAAAATATATATATATATATATATATATTTATATCAGTGGAGTGAAACGCGGGCGATGTTCACTGTTTTTCTGTGCGTACATTTCTACATAACATAATAATAATCGTTTTATTAACAACCAATTTTGCAGTTAAAACTGAATTACACTGGTTTTACAATTGTAAGATACTATATAACTAAAATTATGTAATAACATATGATTTAAGAATAATAAAAGTTGAAGTTAAATTTACAACTATAAAATACTATCTAACTAGAGTAATGTAATAACAATAGTATATGTAATAATATATGTAATGTAATAACAGTGTAATAATAATATACGGTTCAAGAATATTAGAAGTTAAAAGTTAAAATTGTTTCGTGTCATATAATGTTGCTACGGACGGTATAAAATTTTATGGTAGCGGTCAGTTCTACAAACTGGAACCTTAAAGCACCTATTATGGCGTAGATTGTGTTCATTAACTCTAAGAGTTGGAACGAGCGAGTTTATTTTGTGTCCTGGATCAAGCATTATGTGGAAAAGTCGTTCACAAAGAGTGCTTCGGCGATCGTACAACGATGGAACGTTGGCGGTGAGCATCGCTTGACTGTAGGTAAAGGAAGGGCAGATAATTCGGAGAGCTATTTCTGGATCTGCTCTATTTGGTTACTAAGGTACACAGGGAGGTTGTTGTGCCACGCCTCGCACGCGTACTCAAGGATAGGTCTAACGCACGTGCAATAAACTTTGACTAGAACGGAGTCCGGAAGGGCGTTTCTTTTCAACAGCCGCAGGGCGTATAAACGCTTGGAAGCCTTCTTACAGATGGCATTTACATGCAAGTTCTATTTCAAGTCATTCGAGATGGTAACGCCTAGCAGCATGGCATGCTTAACGATGTTGACTGTTTGGTTGTTGATCACGATTGGTGGATAAGAGGGTGAACTAGGTGAGAAGTTCACGCGCATCTCTTTCGTTTTTGAAGCGTTCAACTTCATGTTATTATCACATGTCCATTCCTCGCACGCTTTCACGGTTGAGGGGAGATTAGATTCGGAGTCTCTGTGCAGAACTTCCCACGTTGTGGAATCGTCGACGAATTTGACAAGGTCGTTAGGCGGTTTGAGATCATTTACCATGATTAAAAAAAGTAAGGGACCCAGTTTAGTTCCCTGTGGAACACCAGCTTGAATATACTTCCAAGCAGAGTAGTCCTGACCAATCTTTGTCCTCTGTAATCTGTTAGACAAGAAGTCGGCGATCCAATTAACGAGAACTGGGTGTATGGCCATTTTCTGAAGCTTTCTCAGTAAGACGTTATGATCGATCCGATCGAAGGCTTTGAAAAATCTAACAGGCAGATCCGCAGTGATGTTCCAAGGTCATCGCATGCTTCGTACCACTTATGAAGGACATGGATGAGAGCCATGCTTGCGCTTGAGCCTCGTATAGGGAGCCGAACTGAAGAGGGTCGATCTGACTTATGATTGATTGGAGAAGCCAGCGGTAAGGAAAAGACTCCAGAATTTTGCTAACAATGGCCGTGAGGGAGATGGACGAAAACCTGAGTCGATATCATGAGCGGGAGAAGATTTTGGTATTGGTGAAACATTAGCTGATTTCCACAAGGAAGGGGCAAATCCTTGACGGAGGGACAGGTTGAAAATAGAGCTTGGTGGGCGACACAAAGCGGAAGCGTTCTCGCGAAGAAACCACGCCGATATTTCTTCAGGACCAGCAGCAGAATGGAGTTTAGTTGAAAGTAATGCTGCTCCGGTATCTTCAACGGATATGATGAGTTCGGATGGATAAACGTCAACGGGAAGCGGAGTCCAGTCAAGAGGTGGGAGGGTCGACCCAACTGCAACAAATTTGTCGTTAAACAGGTCGGCTAATTCTTCACCTTGGTAGGAGCGATTATTATACATCAACGTTTTAGCACCTTTAGGCGAAGAAAGACCAGCAACCTTTTTACCGCTGACCACCACTTTTTCGGGTTGGATTGCTGGACGTCAGCAACGTTCTTATTGTAGTAGGAGTTACGGGCTTTTTTACACTTAACATTCACCATATTCCTATAGCGCTTAAAGGTGATGTTATTTCCTCTGGACCAAGCACGTTGTCGCTTTGTAATCAGAGTTTTAATCTCTGACGTAATCCACGGTTTGTCACTAGAGTCAACCTTCACTCGACTGAGGGGGAGGTACTTCTCAATAATCTCGTTAACAGTTTCGGTAATTAAAGAAGTGAAACTGCTCGTCGCAAGATTGCGAGTGGTACAATGGAGTCCAGTTAACTTGGCACAACTTTTCTCTCACTACTCTCCGATTAGAAGGTCGTGCGTCTCTCACGAGACGGCAGGATCTCGAGTTGGAGTTCGCGTAGGACGTGAATGGATTCAGAACTATTGAATTGTGATCTGAGGAACCAAGAGGAGCAACAACGTTGGGAGAGTCATAATATTTTGAGATGTTGGTAAATACTTTGTCTAAAATATTGTTACCTCTTGTGGCTTGGTTGACGATCTGCTTGAGGCCAAAGAAGGAGCATAACCGTTGATGTTTAAACTGGTTGAAATTGCCAGTTAAAATAATACCAGAATTTGGGTGGGAGGAAAGAATGGAGTCAAGATTTTCTGAAATGTGGGTTTGTAAATCAATATAATCGTTTCCGGGTGGATGGCATAGGCGGATTTTCAGATTTTGCTCTGGGGGGGTGCCAAAAATTTAGGGGGGGTGCCAAAAATTTAGGGGGGAGGTGAGCGACAGGGTGCGTAGCGCCGCCGAGCAAGCTGCAGCAGGTGTCTGGGGGCACAGTTGCCAATGGGGCTAAGGGGGCGAAGCCCCCAGAAAATTTTGAGATTTTTGGTCTTATTTAGTTCAAAATCCTTGTTTTTAGTCTTACTTAGTTCAAAATCTTTATTTCAATCACACTACTGTCATTTATCCCAATGAGCATTTACATTTTTTGGGGGGGTGCAAATTTCTCTAGGTGGGGTGGGAAAGCTTTATGGGGGGGTGAAAAATATTTTTGGGGGGGTGCGCACCCCCCACCCCCCCACAAAATCCGCCTATGGTGGATGGTAAATTACACCCAAAATGATGGAATTCAGGCCACGGGGTAGGCGATGCGGTTTCAAGAGGAGCCACAGTGATTCAATATCAGAATTTGAAAGATCGTCTAGGAGGATTAGGGGTAGGAGGTCTTTAACATAAGCGCAGACGCCACCACCCTGGCTCTGTGACGAAATCGCGATCACTTGCAAGTTGCAGCAAAAATTGCCCCGTGTGTAACATGGCTTTTATAACTGCGGAAAAAACACCTGTTCATTAACCCTAGAAATTCTAAAATTGGTTACTTAATCAAACGCAATATCTCTTACTGTACATGCAAATTATAGCAGTCATGAGATACTCAGGGACTGTACTGAAATTGTTAATATAACAATATAGTTGATGTTCTTGGGCATAAATATGTTTTTGACCCGAGTCAGACTCATTTAAGCCCGAGCGTAGCGAGGGTTAAAACGAGTTCTGATGAGGCCCAAAAACATATTTATGCCCAAGAACATCAACTGTATTACCATTATTATAATTTTACAGGGCATGCACTTACAGCCAGATAAGAAAATCAAAATATACGGCAAGCAGAATATACAAAATGAACAGTGCCGCCATGACGCCGGCATATTAAAAACTATATTTAAATATTTAGCAGAAAACTGTTTCCAAAAGACAAAAAAAAGAATTACACTGTATAAGTATTATTTGAACAATATATATGAACTGATTTATTTTAGTGCAATTGCCTGAGTTTGGCTGAATAATGCTAGTTTCATTGCACGATAAAAACTTTATACATTCACTTCGCCATTGATATTGTGTATAATTATACTAATAGTTTCTGGCACTACAGACATTGTCTTTCTCGTCTTTTTGGAATGGATTCTTGCTCATTTAGCTTCGAAGACTGATAAATTTTTCTTTGTTTATTTTTTCAGCCATGCATTTTGTCGTTAAAAGTGTAAAAAAGACACTTGCCGTCAGCCGGCTAAATACGTAAACAATGGTTTTCTGTCGCTCCACTCGCTCATTAAAATTCAGCGGGCTAACATCTATTTTAACCCGCTGTTTTGTTCATTTTAGCCCGCAAAATACGCCACAATGCCCGCTAAAATGATAATAATATGAGGTATAGTAAGTGTACTGCGTACCGGTCATCACGGCCAAGGTTTCTCTCTGATATTCTCTTTACCTCCATTTCAATTTCATCTACCAAACCTTTCCATCCTTCTTTACTGAAAAATATGAACAAAGTATTAGGCCCCGTTTACATGAGACCGGAACGAAGTCAAACCGAGACGATTTCGTTTCGATCATAGTATTATTTATAATAGATGTTTATATGAGACCGGGATGAAAAATTACTCAGACTGGTGTGAAGTCATCCTGCTCGCTGGACTATCTTCAGACCAGGACGAATTCGGAGCGGGATGAATGTACACACATATTATTTTCAGACCGGTCTGAATTTTGGTACAACGCTGATAATAGAGACCTTACGATTTCAAGACGGCAACGTGACGACGACGGCTATAAATACAATGAAATTTATAGTATTTTAGAATAGAAATGAATAATTAAAATCCCACGGGAGTTTTAGACGTCATCCTCGCTCTGTTTACAACGGTAAACTACAGATTTTTACGCCTTGTGTTCAACGTCTGCATTTCAAGCCGCGAGAAGTGGTACTCAGCAAATTGGCTCAGTACTGAAGTAGAAATCTTCTAAACCAAAAAGCCCTTATCTCAACTTCCACAAACTGAAGTGAATTCATACGATTGATAATACACGACAAGTTTTATTTAATTGATTTATTTGAAGCAGTTTGTTTTGGCCGTCGTCGTTCGCGTTGCCGTCCTACATCGTAAGGTCTCTAATAAACAACGGTAGACGACATCAGTTGTGGACTTCTTTTTATATACGCAATAGAGTGCGTAATGCTTTTCGTAACGGTTTCATGTAAACCTACTGACAATTTCAATTTTCATCCCGTTCTGTCCCGGTCTCATGCATGGCACTTGCAGCAGTTTCTGTTTGCAATGACTCAATTTTGCTATAAAACTTGAAGAACTTAAATCTTTTCAAACTAAACGAACAAATGCAACTGCTCCTTTTTACACTGAGGACACCAAAAGAAAACTCCCCATATTAATGGCACAATATATATGTGAAAAATATTTATGGGCGCGTTTTGGCTCCCGAAGTCACTCGCATCTAGACTGCGTTACAAGCTGCACTGACGAGCCGTTGAACGGCGAAACATGCATGTCTGCAGATTTGACTATATGTGCTCCTTCACTTTGTGTTGTTGAGCACTCTGTGAGGTTAATTGGTGGCTATAAGCTATAATGCAAAAGCTCACTTCCCATGTGGTCGTTTGAGCACTCTGGCTCCAAGACACTTCACGCATGTCTGGATGCGCATGTGTCTGAGTATTGTACCACATGCGCTTGGTGAGGGCAAGAGTATGGTGTATAAATACGAAGTCACTCGCATCTAGACTGCGTTACAAGCTGCACTGACGAGCCGTTGAACGGCGAAACATGCATGTCTGCAGATTTGACTATATATGCTCCTTCACTTGTGTTGTTGAGCACTCTGTGAGGTTAATTGGTGGCTATAAGCTATAATGCAAAAGCTCACTTCCCTTGTGGTCGTTTGAGCACTCTGGCTCCAAGACACTTCACGCATGTCTGGATGCGCATGTGTCTGAGTATTGTACCACATGCGCTTGGTGAGGGCAAGAGTATGGTGTATAAATACGAAGTCACTCGCATCTAGACTGCGTTACAAGCTGCACTGACGAGCCGTTGAACGGCGAAACATGCATGTCTGCAGATTTGACTATATATGCTCCTTCACTTTGTGTTGTTGAGCACTCTGTGAGGTTAATTGGTGGCTATAAGCTATAATGCAAAAGCTCACTTCCCATGTGGTCGTTTGAGCACTCTGGCTCCAAGACACTTCACGCATGTCTGGATGCGCATGTGTCTGAGTATTGTACCACATGCGCTTGGTGAGGGCAAGAGTATGGTGTATAAATACGAAGTCACTCGCATCTAGACTGCGTTACAAGCTGCACTGACGAGCCGTTGAACGGCGAAACATGCATGTCTTCAGATTTGACTATATAATTATATATATATATGTAGAGCAAATATACTTTTTTGCTTACCTCAAGGTTGCCCATACAATCTAAAGCCTGTTTCATCCAATCCTTCATTGGATGAAACAGGATGAATTCATTCCTTCATTGGATGAAACAGGCTGTAGTGGCAACCTTGACGTAAGTGAAAAAATAGTTACATACTTGAAGCGAGAACGATGACGTGCATAGCCACCCAGCTGTTCATCTGCCCCCATTCCAACAAGCAGCACCTAAAAAGTGAAAAACACCTAAATATTTTAAGGTGTTGTTAACGGTCGTTCAATATGGGTCAAATATTTATGGGCTAGATGTATAAAAGGTTCATATAGAAACCTAAGTGAGTGCGTTCATTTTCAGAACGGTTGGGTGGGAATTTGGGAACAGTATTTTTTGCAAGAAATTATATTAAAATCTTATAAAATAGCGATACCTGTCCATGCAACAGTACATCTATTTACCGTCAACTCATATAAACACTATAGCTAAACTACGGCACGTGTTACCGATCGATAAAAAACGAAGATAAAAAACGCACACCTTTGCAGGACAAGTGTATGGTTCATTATGGTTACACGAACTGTTATTCTCGTTATCGTAACATAACTTGCAAGTCAAGTTTCCTTTTCCCCTTGCTGCAAACCACAATGCACAACCAATACTGTCATCGAGAACAGTACTTTGAGGAGACACCAAATGTGTGATATAGTTTGATCTTAATAAAAAAAGAGAAATAATAAATTCCTAATATTCGCTAATTAGTATTAAGGTGGCTCGATATAGTAATCACGAAATCCCTTATGCAAGAATGGCGAAAATAGACTTTATTCTATAATTATGAATAAACTCGCGTGACAATTTGTGCACGCGGAAATATTAACGAAAGAACTTCCAAACTGACCTGACGTGAGCAGTTGCTCGCGCCATCTTGAGCCATTGTGCGTGTTCTATAGCGTTTTCATGTCAATTGCTGACGTCCATTTTTGAAAAACAATGCGCTATATCTCATTATTTTGTCCGGTGACCTATGTTTAAATTTTGCACGCTGTATTGCACCGCAAAAATCTTTCATTATACCAAAAATAAAAAATTCTGTAATGCCAAAAAAATTTTATTGAAGAAAACGACGTTTTTGCCTTATTGTTAGTCTGTCTTGCAAGTAAAATAGTGCACGAAAAAAAATTGGGGGTCACCGTGCTTTTTTTCCAACTACACGAGGCAATAAGCTATTTTAGAGTGAATTTCATACGCGTACGTTGTCATAGCAACGAACTGTATGTTACTAAAACTAACATAACTTGAAAGTAGAAACATCAAAATATATGAAAACCCCGATAAGACCTAAAAATACGGATTTTAGAAAGTTCAAAATGTTGTACGCTTGAATTTTTGAAAACTGTATCGAGCCACCTTTTAAAATAATGATTGTTTAAACCCTCAATTCAGAAAGCGATTTTGGAGGCACAGCATGCAGAAACTATGCCTTTAGGTTCCAACCTTTCGAAAAACAATCAAAGTTTCGATATACAGTCGAAATTTGAACGGCAGTGTATTATTTATCTTCTTTTTCACTTCTTCAAAAAATGTCCTCACAGATATCTAAAATCTACTTTCTCACCTTTCTTTCTGTAACTCCTCCAAGGTAACATTCACCTAGTAAAAATACATCACATAATAAATGCAGGTTTGCATTTCAAATGTTTGGTGAACTCAGGGCTAAATTGCAGAATTCACTATAGTCTGCGGTCACTGCGTAGCCATATTTTCGAGGCCTCGCGCGCAGTTATTGTATTTATATCAATAAGCCACGACCCTAACTATTTTTTGTCTTTAAATATTTCATGTTCTATGTCAACTGCCTAGTATTCTCGTCAACTGCCTATTCTCAAACTTTATTCTCGTTCCTGATTGGTCAACAAGTCCCAGATAATTCTCAATATCCGGTAGTTCCCACGTTATTTCCGCTGCTGACGTCATCAGCGTGCAATAATATTTTTTTCTGGATCGAACTTCGCTCCAAAAAACTATCATTGCACGCTGTAGAGCGCAAGCCCCTACGCGGTCTGCAGCTTGTATAAAAAGCCCGCGAAATTTTGAAAGCCTAAACCGGATGTCAGAAAAAGACAGTGACTGAAACAAAAAGGCCACGAAACAATACAAAACCATCTTCAACAAGTATTTATTGTTTTATTAAATGTTAACTTATGTGTTTTTGCATCTTTCCCATCGGCCGCAAGTCTTGGCTTACTTGTCTGGTTTTTGAATGTTTTATAAAACAATTAATGGATTCGGCTTACGCATGATATCAAGAATTATTCAGACCTCGTATAATGTTATCCACCTCAGCTTAATTCGCTTCGGCAGATAACATTGACCTCGGTCTGAATAATTCTTGTTATTATATACACAAGCTCTGGATATGAGGTATTCTGCAATCTGATTGGTTCTCTACTACCAGGATATTTGCTCATATCCTGCTAGTAGAGAAAAGTAGAAAAATGGCTGGCGGATTTGGACATTTAAATGAAATTGGCACAATGCCGGACAAGGGGGGAGGGGGGTCTGAAAATCTATAATTTTGCCGGACATCCTTTGTGACTGGCCCATTTGTTTTGTACTCCTTCGTCTCCTTGTACACAGACTATGCTGCCTTATTTATGTTTAGTATACCTCAACGAAGTTCCAAGTTCTGTGTGGATTAATCTGTCTAAGTTCCGCGATACCATTTCGTCCAGTAATCCGATCTGGTACATCAAAGTTAGTACCATTCGTTTCACCATCATTCTGACTTTTGTGGTGGTTGTGTTTTCTTCCTTGTTTGGTATGCCTGCCTTTATTCCTTTGTTCAAATGCAACGTTGATTAGGTCAATAGATTCATCTGATGGAATGCATCTGTCAATATGATATAAAGTTCTCAAACTCATTAATAATTCATGAGCAAAACACAAAGGAAATCACCGTTGTCTTGATACCACTGTAATAAACACCCATAACTCCACTTTCGCGTTGAATTTCTCTTTAAGTACTGGTTTGTTTGAGAAGCTATATCATACACTCGAAGTCGTTTATTATAGTGATTTAAAAACACCTCAAAGTATGTTAAAAACTCGGCTAGCGCCTTGTTTTTCAACACACTTTTCGGTGTTTCAAATCACTATAATAAACTCCTTCTCGTGTATGATATATTACTTAACCCACGCCGTAGACGTCTAAAGCACTGGCTATTTCCGTCTGCGAAATGCCGAGAACAATCTTGCTCTGAAGTTCCATTGTGTACCTAAGTACGAGTACTATGTTTTGGTTGGTTCATCGCTATTTTCAGTGATTTCGATTGGATATTAAGTGACATTCCGCTCATGAAACACTATTTGCATCCAACATTCATATAGATCTTGACATGAATGTAATCTAAATATATCATTATTTTGTGGATTTCGAGCGATTATTAACCATCATCATGAGAGATACGTTTTAAAAGCGTCCAAGAGCCTGCCTTTCATTGTGAACAATCCAGTACTCATATTTAGGTACTCAACGGGAGATAATGCAGATCAGAGCAGGGCTGCAGTTATTATCTGTAGTTACTATCAATTTCTTTCATTATCGATCCACGAATTCAGATTAACTAGACACGTGCATAATTCACACTATACTTCGCTTTAACACATAGTTGGAGTAGAAAACAGGCAGAGCTGAACTGTACGGTTCTCTTCTTATCATGCATAAAGTAATCAGTATTAGTAATATTTCCAAAAGACACAGTAGCTGTGACACTGTAGCATACCTTTGTAATAGTTAACTTAAAATGTACCTGTCTGCAAGAGCCGCTAGTACAATCGAATCTATTCCTCCAGAAAACAGAATCCCAACATTACTTCTTGATTTTCTCCCAACACACACTTCTGCTTTCCTTTTATCAGTACTACAATTTCCTTGGAGTTTCTCAGTGGGGATGTCGGACTCTTCCTTGGTTCTTCTTGGTAGATTAAAAACACGCCTTCTAACAGCTTCCGTTAGAATGTTCGCAAACTGTTCAACCACGACTTGGCTAATATGGCCCTCTCTCACATCCTTATGTGGGCATTGGTTCGTTTGATCATCAAGGCCAACTGGACAGGGTTGCGCACATATATCGGTTGCTTTATCGTTGTTCGGGGACAGTTTAGATAAGTGACCTGTAGCAGCAAGGTTTTCTGTTCTAGCCGTACTCAGTTCGCCATCTTTAGTAGAGCACGGAGAAATTTCTTCTTGTGATTTTGTATGATCAGGATGACCATCCGCTTTACCAGAAGTGCTTGTCTTATCTTTATGCTTTGCAGTATTAATGTGGCAGTTTGCTACGGACTGCGTTACAGAAGTCGTGTCCTCATCTTTAGATATAGCATCCCTATCCAGAAAACTGGTCGGGATATTTACTTGAGAATAAGCTATACTTGTTTGACCAATATCAGAAGAGCCCATTCCCGAACAAACACCTGAATTGTCTGGATTTCTATCCAGGATATCATTAACAGTATTCTCTTTTAATACCGGAGACGCAGTTTCATCTTCGCGTAAAGAATGAGATGACGCTTTCAAGTAGTGTGTAGAGGGTGGAGGAGTTGAGGTAATATCATAATCTAATATTTCTCTATTGAACTGGTTAGGTACAGGACATACTGGATATTTGTTGGAAGAAGGTTGCTGCCATGGATATCTTCGAAGAAAAGCTTGGACGTCAACAGCATCTATTTGAATATAAGAGTAACAGAAATAGATTGTAAAAATGTATCTTAATTTTAGTATAAAATAAATGTAAGACCTGCATTACAGTTCCAACAATACAGGTTTTTGGTCATTTGTGATTAGGTTATTTACAATTATAATTGTACATTTACCTTTTTTCCTGGTAGCCAAAAAATTATTTGCAGTTAGCCCTGCGAGCGAAGCGAATAGGTTCGGCGTCGCGTAGCTTGCGAGCTGGGGGTGGAATTAGGCCTCAGAAAGTCCATTTTGGCAATAGGAAACATGGTCTGGGAGAAAATCACGCAAATCTGACCACTGCGAGTGTAAAAATTGCAAAAAAGTTACTGGGAAAAAATTAAAATTTTCAGACAATATTTTCTACTATATACCAGAGCGTGCGAGACCTCCTGACCCAGGTTTGCAGTTAGCTCAAGTCACCTGCAGGTAACCGGGTTACCGCCGATCTCAACATCTCATACCCATGATCTTCGCACTTCCATATTATGTAAGATTTAATCCAAGTCCTGCATACAATTATATTGTTATTGCAGTTGAGAACAGCAAGTGCACATGGGAAAATAAAGCTGCAGTATTTGTAGTACTTGTACCTCCACTGGAAAAACAATTGCCAAGTTTCCTCAAATCTACTGAATAGATCCCATTTGCTGGTACTTCTTTCCAAAACTAAACAAACATACAAGAACAATTTATATGGGTGAAGCAAGCTGACTGAACTCAAAAAATGCAATTATGTACCGATGCGATGTAGCAATTATCTTGGAAATTTATGTTAATTTATTCCATAGCTTACCGAATTCGGCTAAATCAATAAAACCTAGCCTAGCCTCCTCCGCAGGCATCTATTGTATCCCCCCCCCCCGAATGGAGCTAGGCTATACAAGCGCAGCCAATAACTCGAAGCTTAGATACCTAGTTGCACATTATTTTTGGAGTTGTTAAGCAGTTAACTCCAATAGAATACTTGCTCCACTGCCTTCACGTGATTTTTGAAGTTGGCATGTAAGTGCATGCACATTTTGAATTTGGAGTTAGCCCCTTGAATTTGGAGTTAGACTATATAATAATAATAAAAGCATTTATTTAAACACGATAATAATTTTACAGCATAGCTGATGTGGTCGTGTAACTACCTAATAACTAAATAGTCTAATATGATTACTAATATTACGTATAACGTACAGTATGACTAATATAACGACTAATTATTCACATAAATACATTACAAAGATCACATTATTTGACAATTACATAAATCTAATGAGTATATAATGAAAACTTTCATCAATAATTATATGACTATCTACTTCCATGCAACATTGCAAGATTATTTGCATCATACACAACGCAACCAAATGTCATCCTAATTTAACCGAAGAATGTCTATATAATTATATTTCTGCAATTTTTGTAAACATACTGTACTGTACATGAGCTCATTTGAACTATTTTGAAATTGTATTTGTTTATAATTTGGGGGGGAATGTAGTCATATAATTATAATCAACAGCATCCATTCTATTACAACGTATGTGCTTTTAATTAACAGATTTCTTAAATTCTTTAAACGTTTCAGACGTTTTTAGTTCATGATTCAACGCGTTCCAGTGAGTAACAGCTTGAAAGGAGATTGATTTCTTGAGAATGTCCGTATTAGGTTTAGGAAGTACATAAGTCATTTTATTTCTTAGTTGGTAGCGATGAGCATTTTTTGTAAACAGTGTCTTTAAAGTTGGTGGAGAAAGATTATGATAGCATTTATACGCTATATATAAAAGTTGTTGCTTGTGCATATCATTTAACGTAAACCATTTTGCTTTGTTGATGACATCTTTCCCAGATGTGTTCTAATCCAATCTAAAGATTACTTTTGCTGCCCGAATGTGTATCTTTTCCAATTCATCAAACAAAGTTTTCCCGCACGATCCCCATAACAAGATACCATAAGTTATTGAAGGTAAAACAACTTTGAAGTAGAAGTCCAGTTTTGCGTTGAGCGGTAAGAAGTATAATGATTTGAGAAGATTAAGTTTTTTGCTAAACCATGGAATTAAAGTTGAAACATGGATATTCCATTTCAAATTACAATCTATTTTTAAACCTAAGCATCTTGTTGACACCACACGTTTTATCTGGCTTTCTCCTAATTTTATACATTGAAGAGGACCAACAAATTTTCTTCGACTCATTATCATGTACTCAGTTTTTTCGGGATGAGGTGTCAATCGATTGTGGCAGCACCAGAGGTGAAATTTACTTAAAACACTGTTGAGCATTTCCGCAACAAGATCATGAGTTGATGCAATGGCATAAAGCGTGGTGTCATCTGCATACATATAAATATCTCCATCATCTGAAGTATTGATATCTGGTAAGTCGTTGCAAAACAGAGAAAAGAGAATTGGACTAAGCACAGATCCTTGCGGTACACCAAATTTGACTGGCATCGACTTCGACACACAACCATTAATCACTGTCACTTGATGACGGTTTGAGAGATATTTCCTAATCCAGGACCAGAGATCTCCTGATATACCAAGTTCCTGAAGCTTTTTAAGTAGAACTGGATGGGAGATGGAATCAAATGCCTTCCGAAAATCTACGAAGACAACACCAACGACTAAATTGTTGTCCAATGCACGTCTCCAATCTTCTGTCATTTTTACTAAGAGTAACTCAGTTGAATGTCCTTCCTTGTACGCCCATTGGTGAGTATGGCTAAGTTCATGCTCTGTTAAGTGCGTGGTAATGGTGGAAGCTACACACGTCTCCATGAGTTTACCCGAAACACAAAGTAGGGATATCGGTCTGTAGTTGCTCTTGTCGGTTTCGTCATCCTTCTTATACAGGGAGGAAACGTTGGCATTTTTCCACTGATCGGGAACGCTGTTGCGTGTAGCACTTGAGGTGAAAAGGGAAAGTAATGATGGAATGACGGCATGACCTGCTTTCTTCAATAATTTGGGTGCAACTTTATCAGGGCCGCATGCTTTATCTGCCTTCAGTTTGATTACCGCTTTTGACACATTCTCGTAGGTCAGATCAATCTTCATCACGGTAGGTGTAACTCGGTTGATGGTACTGATGGAGGTTTGATGGTCTATTTTGGGCAGTTTGTCAGCTAGTTTTGCACCTATCGTGGAAAAATGTTCATTGAAAATTTCTGCGTTATCTTGATCTGATGTAGTGATTTTTCCATCTTCCCCTTTAATACCAAGTATTGGTTTTCGTGACACGTTGTTGGTGACATTTTTCAGCAGTTTCCAGTACGATTTACAGCTTTTAACTTCGTTGAAAAGGTCCGTGTAATAATTCGTTTTAGAAACTCGCACTTCATGCGTAATTCTATTTCTCAATACCCGGTATTCAGCGAATAACTCGTGACATTGCAATTTCTTGGCTTTCAAGAATGTTTTGTATCGAATATTCATTAAATGCCGAATTTGAGGAGTAATCCAGGGCAGAGACTTTTGTCTTATCTTCACTTGTCTGCAAGGTGCATGACTCTGGCAAATGTTGTTAAAAAGATGACCCCACGCCCAGTAGACATCGTCCATATCATCAAATACCGAACACACAGACCAAGGAGCTTTTTCGATATCTTTTCTAAATTCTTCTAGGTTAAACTTGCTGTAGGTGCGTGCATTAATTATTTTTGGTGGTGGTCTTCTTAACTTGGTTTTCAACGAAACGTAAACTAGCATGTGATCAGATATCTCTAATTCCAAAGTTTTCGTTTCCTTAATCGTTTCAGGTTTGCTTGCAATTACATGATCAATTAGAGTTGATGATGATGTTGTTATTCTGGTGGGTTGGTCATTCATTATGGAGTAATTGAAATGTTCTAATGTTCTGAGTAATTTTTTACCATGGATTGATGGGACATCACCGTCTTTCAACCGAGAAATATCTGCATTTAAATCACCAACAATAAACACGTTCTTAAATTTGCTCCAGACAAGTTCTAACACAGAATATAATTTATTGAAGAAACAGGAATCTGATGGAGGTCTATAGACAGTTCCTAATACGATTGAGGTCGCATTAACCGTAATTTTGAGCCATATTCCTTCAATGTCACGTGTTTCTAGAGATTTAAGTCTCGAAAAATAAATATGATCTGCAACATACACAATACAACCCCCTCCGGGGCCAGTATCTCTGTCACGTCGGGCAATTTTATAGTTCTCAATATTTAATTGCTGGTTTGAAATCTTTTGGTCGAGGTGTGATTGTACATTGTATATATGGAGGTAGCGTCGCTCCATGGCTCCCTAACTTCTGCAGCCATGTTCCATTTGATCGTGCTTGTCGTGACCAAGTCATGTTCGACGATTTTTCATGTCTACATTTTTCTTGTGTTTTGTGTGCTCCATGCAAATCAGTCTTTAATGATTGAGAGGTATATAGAAAATTATCGGCACTCGAATACATCGGCCACCTTGATGTGTTCACGACGGTTACGACCAAGCCTCTTCCTACCGGGAGGGGAACTTAATAGAATATTTACGGAAAATATATGATGAAAACAAAGATACTGAATTTCTATTTAAACGTAATACATATTGTAACGTTGGTGAACGTGACTTTGAAGAACAATACATGTATGTGCTTTTGTCAATGGGCAACCAATAACAAGTGCTTGTACCATTCTCATAAACTTTCCAGAAACAGGATAAGTTCTAAATACACGCACTTTCCTGGCATATCAAAAGAAATACTTTTGGAAGATGTTTTTGCTAATATTTACTAGGGATGAGCCGATAACGAAAATTGCCGATTATTGAGGCCGATTAAATTTTGTAGGCCGATTATCTCAACCTATCGGCCGATTAATCGGTATCTGCCGCTTATTGTAAGTAGCAGGACGGAGGTGTAAAAACCTTTCAAAGACGGGCGTTGCTTTGAAGTTCTTTGACCAAAGACTTCGATCACAGAAACTTTGATGGACATTGGCATAGCAGAAACGCTTGTATGGAGGCGTTTTAATTTTGTGAGTTATTTCGCAATGTGTTCATGAAAAACCCTGTGAAAAACAACCTATCTGTTCACTTGTATTTAGTATTTTAGCATGTGCTTGGCAACTATGAGGCGTTGCCATTTAAATTGGTTAATAACTGTGTAAAAAAGTCTTATAGCCGATTATTTTGCCGACTATCAAATAATAACCGGCCGATTAGCGATTATTTAAAAATGGCCGATTAATCGGCTTTGACGATTATTTTCCGATCAATCGCCTCATCCCTAATATTGATGATAACACATCTTACCTGTTCTCCAGTGCCCTCAGTCAGTCTCGTTCCAACTGATGATAATGCAAACAGGTCAGTGGATGATGAGGGAAGGTGCCAAAGTAAACTGCGACGTCCAAAATAATCTCGACCGAACCAAAGAGTATGTTGATTAGCCTAAATCATTGATGTACAACAAAAGAAAACACATGAGCAAACAGATTTCAATATTTCGAGCATAAAGGCGGATTTCCAGTCCTCGCACGAAGCTCCTCGCAGCTCCCTGCTAGTTCTCGCAGACGTTCTGCGAGTGGTTTGCCACTCGCGGGAAATAGTTCAAAATTTTGAACTATTTTTACTCGCTGCGAGAACTCGCAATAATAAACCAATCATAAAACGGCGTGTGGTGGCAACGGAATGACATTCGTGCGAGTACTCGCAGCGAGCTGCGAGGAGCTTCGTGCGAGGACTGGAAATCCGCGTTAAGCCTGGTTTTCGCTGCAACGCAAGGATCAAACGTTCCGACATAAACATAACATTAAAAATATCAAAACGTTTTTTGCAGTAAATCAGGCTGATGTTGTGTTTGTCACAATGAGAACAACGCAAGCATAAGCACATAAAAGCGTTCCGCTCTAACGCTTATGTTTGCTGCTTACGCTTATGTCACAGTGAAAACCAGGGTTGTTGCGCATCAAGGTGAGAAACAGTCTAAATGCAAACTGTGGACACAGGTCAAAAACCGTTATCACAATTGAAACGAGTGTGCCATCACATATGAAAGATTGTAAAAACTAGCTACTTAATATGCTTTCAAAAGTTCAGCTTAAAGCCTGCATGGTTTTCGCTAGCGAAATAAGCATAAGCTCGGTTCCCATTTGGTCGTAACTGTCGTGGCCAAGACATGTTCGACGGTGTGAAATAGTCTGCATACAGTATATCTTCATTGTTTTCTGTGTGTTGTATACAATTACAAAAAATCAGTCTTGAATGTAAAGATATATATGCCGCCTTGATAATGGTCACAACTGTCGAGACTAAATGGAAACCAGGCTTAAGCACGAAAATAGAGCATGGCTTTACCCTGTGGCTTACGAAGACAAAATAGAAATGATTTTCTTTTGAATTGCTTTTGTTTTGCTCCAGCTTGTCAATGTAGCGTTGCGCTTGCAGTATGTTAAAGCTTATGTCGCATACTAAACCGCATTTCTTTGTTTTGCTTTAGTCTTACTGGTATCCCTACCTCCTAGGCTTTTTTTTTCTTATATATTTTTGTATATTTCCCAATCCCCTTCTTAGGGAGGTGCCGTTCGCTTTCCTGCATTATACTCTCGCCGCCCGAGCTTTCACTCCCTAATTTTTCCCGCCTGCTCCGACTAATGAAACGCCTGTGGAGGAAGGTACAGTACTTCTTATCTTATCGTTGAGCTTTGGTGGTTATAGTGAAAATATTGCATAATTGAGCTTCACTTTGCACAGGTTTCATTTTCCTGATGGTTGATATTCGATGTCAGTTGCATTATTATTCCCTTCGCGAGTTTAACTGCAATAAAGTTTAACGGAAACCATGGCAAAGATTGACAGTGACTCCCAAAATACAATATCAAATGTATTGGCTTCACTTTCCGCGCCCTTAGGGGCGGACCATTAGAAAAGTGATGGGGTGGGGGGAAACAAACAAAAATTCACACAAGAGGAAATGAAAGGAAACAAAATTCATGCAAGATCAAATTTGCAAAATTCTGTCTAGATGGGATATAATTTCTGGGGGAGGACCCACCTACAGCCTCATACACCTCACCACCTCTTCGTTTAAAGGTATGTTTTAGATCTCCAAATATAACTTGGAAAACAAATTCGTGCAAAGGATGAGAGGTAAAAAACAATTCGACACAAGCAGGAAATAAAAAAAGTCGTGCAAGTCGAAAAAGTCTGTTCTAATGGTCCGCCACTTTTCTAATGGTCCGCCCCTTAGGGGTATTCATATGAACCGGGCTGGCTCACGAGTGCCGAGACCCCGCCTCGTATATGGTTTTTGCATGTTTTCGAGATTTGATTCACACAGGAACCGGGTCAGCCCGTTTTGCCGGGCTCCCACTAAGCGAGGCGAGATCCCGGCCTCATATGACTGCATGAAGCCGGCAAACCGGACTGTAAATCGTGTTGCAGCGCATGCTTTGTTTCGTCTAAAGTCTAAGCAAGCAAATAATAAACGAAACTACCGCCTCGTGTGAAGTGGCAAACCGCCTCGTGTGAAGTGAATAGCGAGTTTACGATTGACGACGCGGTGTGCGAAGACGCCGTAGAACCAAAAAGAAAAATATGAAAACTCACCTTAAAACATACTACGTTGTCAACACGACGTAGAATTGGAAAAATTGCGTTTCGTAGTGCAATAAGACGCCGCGGGAAAAAGTGAAGACACCCCAAACGCACTACTCTTCAGTTCCCTTGCGGCGTCTTCGCACACCGCGTCGTCAATCGTAAACTCGCTAATAACTACAGTATCGGGCCCAGCAAAGCGAACCAGTCCGGCTCATATGAACAGCCCCTAAAATACTACTTAAAGCTCACTGAATTCATATGATCAACTGGTTACCTGATAATAAACAAATGCCCAGGGTCCATGAATTCGGGACATTGTCCTGAGAATATGTTCCACGCCATTGTTATCCGTGGAAATATGTAAATTTCTGAGTAGTGCTGAAGTATCACTTTCATGAGCGGGAACCTGACGAAAAACGAAGTTTACGATATGAGAGTTGATCGATGATTGTTTGCAAGCGGGAAATTTTCTGACGAAAGTTTCATCAACTCTTATGCCCCGGTCTAACCGAAGAACAAGAGTTACATGAGAGTTGACTGGATATTACCACGTGTACCGATCAAACGAGCAGAAACTCTCATTAAAATTTGAACCAGCTCAAAGTTGATGGGAGTTGATGAGAGCGCACGAGAGTCTCATTGACTCTCATTCTCATTTGACTGGCGCTTAACTTTCTTTTTATCTGCTAGTTTAAGAAATATATGCATGTGTGTTGTAAAAGACATCTTCACGACCTCGTCTCCGGTCACTTTTCGCGCGGCATTGGTAAGTACACTTTCCGAACTGTGGTTGATATTTGACCAATTTCCACAGTTTAAGCGAAATTCTTTTTCCAAAAAGAAAGTTTTAAATCTATTTTCTACAAAAATATTTTCGTCGATGTGTAAGCAAAACAAAGCAGATCCGAGCATATATTTCGGACATTGAAACAATCTACATGCGAAGTACATAACACAATAAAAACCATAGCAAAACGAAGTCTATAATAACGTTAACAACATACGTATTAAAGAACTTTCAACGATGCGTCGCTCTTCAAATTTTAACGGCTTTTTCAACCATATTTCAACACAATTCGGAAAACGTACTTACCAAAACGGCGCAAGGAAAAGGGCCAAGGAAAGAAGAAGGTTGTGAAGCTATCTGGGGGAACTTCTATCACAACAGTCAACACGCTGCAAATCTGTCCATTTTCATTTGACACAAGTCAGAAATCGTTCAAAAATTTTCATGGTTCAAGCAATGGTGTTGGGGACATGGCATGTTAGAAATAACTCATAAAACTGCACTGCAAGTCATTTTACACTTCTTTGCAATCTGTCTTCGCTTTTGAGATATCTCAGCTTTTAAATCTATGATTGTGGTGCTACAACTCACGCGAATTAATTTAAATTATGCTACTCTGAGTGGCCTCACACTGGGAAAGCTGAACCTCGTAGCCCAATTGGTAGACATTTGGACTAGCAAAGCAAAGCTATTTTGGCAAGCTAAAATTTTGAAATCTTGAAAAATTCTGAGCAATGTTGTGAAGACAATACTGACATAAACAAACTTCTCGAGATCAAAGAGAAAAAGTAATCACGAAAATTTGAAACAGAAAAATGACGTCATCTTGTTTACATGTCAAAAACACTAAAAATCTCAAAAATGAAAAACAACGACGACCATCAAGAAAGTGTAAAAAACAACATTTACACGCCGGTTACGTGTCTTAACTGCTCAAACAAAATCATTTTTTTATCTGGAATATTATAAAAACAAAATAATCTTACTTGAAGGCCGACAAAAATTTCTCCATTCCACGCTAAGATGTTACCAAAGCTGTCTTCCACAGGTTGTTTGGCGATACATTCACCACGAAGGTGAAGAACTACAGCTGCCAAATGCATAAAACTACAGTCATCACTCCTTCCATTGTGATGTCCCTCTTCGAACGTTTTCTCATCGTTATCTGAGTGAGAACAGTTGATTTGTTTTTCACCAAAATGATCTGGGCCACGTCTTAGCAAAAACGGTTTGACATTCTCTAAGATTTTCTACAAAAACAAACTTAGTATACAGCTATTTCAATTAAGGTCATCACAGGCAGTAGTCAAATGTACAATCCAAGTGCGAACATGAAGGTGGGTGTATTCTATTTTAATATTTTTAGCTGTTTTTAATAATGCAGCCAATGAAGTAGCCTATGACTATAGCTGTTTTTTGTTTTGGCAATTCCCGGAGGTATACATGCATACATGTACTTGTCTGGGTAAACATTTAATTTGTCGGCGACAGCGCATACAGAAATTTACACATTAGCGACAAACAGTTGACGTTTGTGAGTAATAACTTGCTTCTTTCACTTGCAATCCTCTTATTTCTGTCAAGAAAATAGTTCTCCATCGTAAGTCTTGTCTGTAAGCCTATGCATAGGGTATTCTTTGATATATCAAGCAATTGATATCAAAGAGCTGTATTACTTGTAAATATGCAAATATGACAAGTGCTTATCCCATGAGGCCACTCTGGAAAGTTTGTATCGCGCAACCGAGATATCGGGCGCACAATTTTGATTCCTTTATACATGTAGTATTAAATTTTCGAAATCTCGGGTGCGCGATTTCCAAACTTTCCAGTCAGGCCATGAGGCGATTTATAATACGTTTTAGCCTATAAAAGATCTCATTCCATTATACTCTTCGCGCTTGGATTGTACATGACAACCTTAATTGAAATTAATAGCAGTGGTGGATCCAGCCAGGTTTTTAGGGGGGAGGGGGGGAGGTGGTGCTGGGCAAGCAGCCGAGCATGAGAACCTACCAACCCAGCACTGTGATTATGTGAATGAGAAAATGGAAATATTATTCAAAATCAGCTGAAAATTTATATAGGTTAAAAAATAGCCCAAAGCTGTTTTTTAAGACATTCAGAAAGTAAAACTATTCCTTTTGTTCAAGTTTTTGTTTACATTCTCAAAGCTGAAAGCAATTCGCCGTCAATTTATTTGGGTGACTGCGGAGCGTATTTGCCGCCAATTTTGAACCATAATAATAAGCGCACCTAAAAATTTCTAAATCTCACAATTTTTCAGTCAATCCCACTGTATGCAACTCACAATTTCTGCCACTCAGCCTCAGGGGTTAGCAGGTCTGTACATGAAATAGGCTGTAGGCCCACCTATATCCCACACTGACTACAGCATTCTGCAGTCCTGCTGTGGCTATGGGAAGCGGCACTTCACTTCTAAAAATGTCTAGACAGTATATATTAATCTACATTCACTAGAATACCCATCACCCACCAGACTGGAATCTTTGCTGGGGCGTGGAGATCTTCTCCGTGCAATTTCTCAGAACCTTAATGTTATCAGCGGACAATTGAAAATTTGGGTGTCACCTGCGCTATTATCAGATTATGTACATACAGTATGCTTTTTGAACATTATATGTGCAAATTTGTTCTTCCAGTGGAGTAAACGTTGTCTAAAGAAATTAAACATGCAGAAGAATTTGCCTACCTCTCTTCTAGACCGCGCCTCGTCCGTCGAAGCACAAATGGTACAAAATATTCCACACATTTTCAATGTTTCATGATTGCTTTTTCTGGTTCATTTCTGCCGCCATATTGGATTTTACCGCGCTGCCGCCTGGCTGCCTGGGTTCGAGAGTACCTTACACTGACCTGCATCATTGGACCTGCATAAGAACGGTAAGACTGGAGTGATTTCAAAATAAAGCAAGATGGCGGCCGCTCCAGATGTTGATGACTTGGAACCGCTCGAACCATCCGTCAATAATCTTATTGAACAAACTAGTTTGAAATGGATATTTGTTGGTGGAAAAGGTGGGGTCGGGAAGACTACATGTAGGTTAGTACCAAGCGTGAATTTCTGTCTATTTAGCCTACAGTACGTTTTTCTTTGTTGAATTGGTATATATTTAAAATATTTTTACATATAGATTTATAATCATTATTAAATCATTTATTTAAATGTGTTGTACAAAATTGTACAGCACGCCAATACATACGTATCATGACTTTTTGACTGGCTGCTAGTTGATTACTACATTAGTACCTATTCTGACACATACGTTTGCTATACCACTGAAGTAGTTCAATATAGTGATGTCATTAGTAATTACAATGACATCATTCAGCCATTGCCAGCAATTTTGAAGGCATGACGTCATTTTAATGTATTGACCAAGTTAGCTTGTTCCCATAAACCTGTTTGAAGAGGTTTATTTATTCACTTACTTTTTTTTTCTAAGTTCTGTAATGGAACATATATATGTTTTGTACTTTTGCTGTATTTTAATTATATGCTGTGGTTTAGAGATGAGCCTATCATCGGCAAAACATCGGCAGAGCTGATTAATGGAGAGTTTTCTTGATGGCAACCTCTCATTGCGAAATTTGCGAGTTAAGTCGAGTAAAACACTAAAATGACAATTTGACAAAACATCGGTTTTCCTGATGTATCGGCTGATGGTGGCCATGTATCGGCTCTTGAACAATCGGTATCAGAAATCGGCTCTTTTTAATATCAGCTCATCTTAATATCGGCTCATCTCTACTGTGGTTATACGTCCAGCACTGGAACCCAATGTGTAACTGCTATTCTTTCAACACAATAGTATACATCCATATAATTATACATCATCCAGGTGGGTGCAATCGATTAAAGCAATGATCGATGATAATTGATACCAATTGATATTGGAAATCCATGAGCAAACGATAACCCTGATGTTTATCGATTGGTATTGATTTTCAATACTAATCAATGATTGATTGGAATGGATGTTTGATGCCAATTGATAGATTCAATTCAAGTCAACATATTTGACAACAGTAGCCAGCTAATATAAAGGATTTCTTGATTGTGGACAGCTTGCTGTCATGATCTTGTCAAGATCTTGCAGGATCATGCCATGAACGAAAAATATCTCGACAAATGAACGATATGTTAAAGGAGGAATTTTTTATTGGAAATGTTGTCAAAAATGTTGTAAAATGATGCATATTGTCGGCAAGTGAAGGAATTCCCATCAAATAAATATGGAAGCTGCATTATCTGTCAGTCGGTAAACAATGTTTTTTTGAGAATTTTAAATTGTGACATTTATGGTTAAACAAATCATGTATACCACCTGTTATTCTTATTGAATTATTGGCCATTGTCCAACAAAATCCTCGTCAACCTAAAGATTTGTAGGATTCCAAAAATTACATGTAATTGAGTAGTCAACTTGGAATGACCACGCCCAGAGACCACGCCCTTTTTGTCGGCAAATGTGATACTCGCACTTCTTCCTCCCCCCCTGCTTAAACCACGATGGCCCTGAATACATTGACTAAATAAAAAACAACCCAAAACACTGAAGACATAGCAAGATAAAAATTTACATTACTGACAAAATAATGAATATGTAAAGCCCATGTCTTGAACTAGTCTGAGGGGGAGGACAATATTGCCAGGGGCTAGCCCCCCCCCCCCCCCGCCTTAGGCTATGTGTATGGCACACCCTCACTGTAACCCTGGTGGGCCCTCATCCTAACCCTCCGACCAGGCAGTTCCTCATTTATGGAAGGGGTTTTGTTTGCTGGGATTTGATCACAGGGCCCCACACAATGTTATACATCAACTCTGACATCGCACGGTAGGCAGACAGCTAAACCACTTGGCTACTGAGCATTCCTCGAAATCTATTGAAATTTAAGTGGTATGATGTTGCCTAACATATCGAAAGAGCGAAGAAACTTATTATTATATAGGGTGAATAGCGTTTACACATTTCGATCTGTTGCGGTCCGGAATAATAACCACTTCCTCAATCATGGTGAGGATAACCACTTCCTCAATTATGGAAACGTCTTACGCCTTGACACATTCAGCTGCCAAGTGACCCATTGGTTCCCCTTTTAATATTACTCATGAACCGCAATGAACTCTAATTTATTGCTTTACTCTAAAGCCCGACAGTTGTATTTGCCAAGGAAAGTGCTGGCATTTATAGGTAAACCATGAGTCTACATAGAGTTGGACAATAATGTTGCCAACAACTCGATTCAGGTTCCGAAAAGTTTACATCATCCCATTTCCTCAAACTATATACAATCAACATTCAGAATGATATTATTCATTCTCTATTTAGCTGTAGTATAGCATTATCATTGGCCAAAGTTCGGGAGACTGTTCTTATAATCTCAACAGATCCTGCACATAACATCTCAGATGCTTTCAATCAGAAATTTGGCAAAACTCCAACAGCTGTCAAACAATGTCCAAACCTTTTTGCAATGGTAAGTTCTTGAGTCAAATTTGCAACTGAACTTTAAGCCCTGGACAATGGGGAATAAATAAAATCCTATCTTTAAAAGCTAGAGACTCTTGAATTAAGTACAGTGTAGCCTACTACGCAAAAGAATAATTTCTACATGCATTTATGTTGCTGCAGAAGATGGTCAACTTCAAAAATTCTGATAATTACGGCAACCAGTAATTGCATGATATTTGGTAAATGCTCTTGTTTCAAGTATTTGTCACTCAAATACAAACTTTAAAGGGATATGGCAATACAAATTAGTTTGTCTCATTTGAAAGAACTTTTAAAATTATATATAAATCTCCCTTACCGATTTTTCGTATCTTTCTTAGTTCTGGAGATATTTTGACAGAAATAATCATAAATCAGCGAGCTGCCCGCCATCTTGGATTTTTGTGGATATGCATGTTACGTCACAAGCAGGGTCACGCAAGTATTTTATCCAGAAAGCCAATGGTCATTATAAGGCCAAAATTATACTTCGGTCACTATTTCAAATAACAAATTGACTGACAACTTTTTAAACATCTACTAATTGTTATTTGGTCTCCTAGGAGTCGTTTTATATGGCTAACCCTGCTTGTGACGTCCCTAAAACTACCGTTAATGAGATAAAAAATAATCCAAGATGGCGGACAGCTCATTGTTTTAAGTCAAAATATTTCAAGAACTAAGCAAAATACGCAAAATCGGTAAGGGAGATTTATATATAATTTTAAAAGTTCTTTCAAATGAGATAAACTAAATTTTTATTGCCATATCCCTTTAAGTAAAAAGTATTTAGTATGCATATGATGGGGAAAATTATTTAACATCGTTTTACTCACTTTGATAAAATTCGGCATCCTACTGTAGCACCATCGCATTAAATTGCCTCTATACTGAAACCTAGTACTAACAAACCATCAAGGTATAACCTAAGTAGTAGCTTATAAGAGTAATCTTAAGACTTACTATGTGGGAATTGATTTAACTCATTGTATTTACAATTGTTATGATATTTAAAATCTTATGGCTTTTCTTATTTAACATATTTCTTTTAAATTCCATCCCAAAGCAATACTAAAGCCCTGGTCAAACGAGAATGAGAATTGACGAGAGGTTGGCAAGCAAGAGTTTGCACGAGAGTTTCATCAACTCTCATGGCCTGGTCAAACGAGAATAAGAGTTTCATGGGAGTTGGCTGGATATTACCGCGCGTACAGGTCGAACGAGCAACAACTCTCATCAACTCTCATGAAAATTTGAACCAGCGCAAAGTTGATCAGAGTTTATGAGAGTGCATAAGAGTGGACGAGAGTTTAGTGATCAAACGCGACTCTTGAAACGCGAACGAGAGTCACAACTCTCATTAACTCTCATCAAGTGTACTCTCATCCTCGCTTTACCAGGGCCTAACTTTAGTCTTGATGTCAGTTTTGTATTAATTGCATATCAGGAAATTGATCCGAACCTTGGCTTTTCACAACTACCAGATGACTTTGTTGATGAACCAGGTTTGGTACAGTATTTACTAATGTAAACTTCAACATATCATTCTCAACTGAGACAAGACGAAATACCTGCTGACAGACGTATACGAAGACAAAATGCACGACTGTACACAAACACGTGGACAGGCTGGGCTTTACATGTGCACACAAAGTACTGTAACTTGTTTGTAAAAAACAATTATGTACAGAAAGAGAGAAAATCAGGCAAATTGCAGAGATGCTAATAGGTTTCACCGACGGACAGGCAGGCAGGACGGACGGCGTCATGCTAACAGCCAGATGGACAGACAGAGCTTGTTGTACATATATATATATATAATTACAGTATATATATTCATAACAATATTAATTGGCTTCCACTGTGTTTTGATTACAGACGCCGTTAGCCTAGGGAAACATCTTGCTCAAGATGTTCTTGGAGCATTTCCTGGTATTGATGAAGCCATGAGTTTTGCTGAAGTTATGAAGTACTTTATAGTGACATGTTTTATAGCGTGTGAATTATACATTTGCGACTATAGTATTTAATTTATCATTTACAGACATAAACATTTACAGTGTGTATATTTTCTTTACAGATTGGTAACACACATGGACTTTTCTGTTGTAGTTTTTGACACCGCTCCAACAGGACATACTTTAAGGTTGCTGTCATTCCCATCATTGATAGAAAACTCTCTTGGAAAGCTTCTTCAAATTAAGAACCAGTTCACTCCAATAATAAACCAAGTAAGTATATTGTGATTTCAATAAATATATTTCATATTTAGCAGATAAAGGAGATAGCAAGGCTAGCGTTGTTCGCCTAGCGTAGTGTCCGGCCTTTCACTTCTGCAATCCTTGGTGTGCTGTAGTGAGAAGCCTGTGGAGTGGCTGGCGTGACGAACTCAGAGCAATGAGAATTACGTATTTGAAATTCTATAATTAGTCGGAACAATTTGTCACCATATATGGGATAATTGTTTTGTTATTGTGTTATTGTAGTTTTACAGCGAGAATGTGAGATGGCGACGGACATTTTGTATTCTTTTAATTTTCGATTTAAATATATATATTATTACAAACATATAACGTTTGAGGGTTTGTATACTGAGGAGAACTTTGGTATATAGTGGTGCCGTGACCAGGATGTGAACAAGGGATATTAAACTATAAGTGAGAGTTTATAAAATGAGCGACACGGAAGTACAATCGGACGAGCAACAAATCGAGAGTAAAATTAATAAGGAAATCGAAAAATTGAAGTATTACTTGGAACAAACTGACGAGCTTATCGAAGAAGAAGATTTGAGGGAAATTGAAACGGTGAACAAGCGTGCGACAGCGATTTTGCATGAAATCTACAACCTTGTTCGACCACTCAAGAAATGAAAGTTGAGCATGGAAGTGATACACCGCGAGCAATTCGACAATGGAAGAAAGAGGTAAGGGATAAAATGCCGTGGGTAAATGAAATTTTTTGGTTAAAAGACAAGCAAAAATTGCCGCCGAAGAAGAAAGTAGGAAACGAGAAGCGAAACGTATCGAGGAAGAGCACGATCGAGACAGTACCTTAGGCGACAGCACCTTCTGCAAGATCAAGACGGAAGAGAATGATGGATACCCTGTTGTTGAAGGTACTTCATTTGGTTTGCTTATTCATGGTGGAGATATTTTAGGCGACGTATGTATGTTTACAAGAGGATCAACGGACTATGAGAAATTATACACACTGGATGTACTCGGAGTTGAAGACAGAGGGGATAATGATCAATATTGGATGTTTGTCGTGAGTTTAAAGAGAACATTACTCGAACTGATGACGGTAGATATCAGGTTCATGTGCCATGCCAAGTAGAGGTCACAGATATCTTAGAAGATGCCAGATTGCCACTACACAAGTGGGAATCCAACGTAGAAGCGTTAGAAAGCGAAGACATGCCAAATCCATCAAAGATTCCTGGACTTACATGGGACAAGAAGGAAGATGAACTGTATATTTCGGCACCGGATTATCCAGAAGGAACTAAGGCAGAAGGAAAGAGAATTTATCGCGAGGCATGTGATGAGACGAAGAGTTGGGATGCTGATATTTCACAACCTTTGAAACAAGATTGGTTAAGATGGACAAAACAGTTACGAAATGTTAAAATTCAAAGAAGCATTACGAAAGATATTCGAAAGATTAGAGAGGTTCATCTTCCCATCTTCGCAGATGCAAGCAATCTTGTGTGTTCGTGTGCAACAGTAGCGGTTGTTGAACAATCGACTGGAACGGTGAAAGGGTTGTTGACAGCCAAGGCGCGAATCTCCAAGAGAAACACGTCAATCCCAAGATTAGAGCTGATCAGTGGCCAAATGGCTGCGAACATGGCGAAGAATGTGTGTCAAGCATTGAAACAACTACCCATCGCTTCGGTTACCATTTGGATGGATAGTATCGTGGCACTGTTTTGGATATCAAATCCAGCTAAATCATGGAAAACGTTTGTGCCAACCGAGTGAAGAAAATAGCGTCCATAACAAGTGAGCTCAATATCAAGTGGAAATATTGTCCCTCGAAAGAGAACGTAACAGATCTGGGCAGTAGAGGCGCGAGCATAAATCGTTTGGAAAGTAATGGATGGTTTCATGGTCCTAACTGGCTCTTAGAAGAGGAGAAACAGCCGGAGCAACCAAATCTTAACTGTACCAAAGAAGCAAACGTAGAGAGTAAACCTTTGAAAGAAGTAGTGTGCCAAATGGCAGAGAAGGAAACTGATGAATGGGATTTGTTATTGGAAAGAAGTTCGTACTGGAAGACATTACGGTGCTTGGTGTTTTTAAAATATTTAAGTACAACTGTTTAGCGAAAGGACAAAGTTTAAGCGAAAGAAAGGTCCACTTCAAGCAGAAGAACTTGAAACCTCAAGAAATTACTGGGTAAAGAGAGTCCAAAGCAACGCACCCGAAACTTTGGAGAGTCCAGGTTGGAAATTTGTACGAGATGAGGACACCAACGTCTTAAAATGCCGAGGAAGAATTTCCGGGTATCGACCAACTTATCTGAATGGAGGAAAGTTTGTGGATAAACTTATTCAGCATTCCCACGAAGAAGCTATGCATCTAGGATTAGCGAGCAGGATTGGCGAGACAGTACGCATGGTCGAGATGGCAACGGGAGTACATTCATGGATTAATGGAGTATCATCGAGTGAATAAAAACACATCACCAGTACCAGACATTGGCGAGATTGTATTGATTGTTGGAGAGGAAAAGAACAGAGGACGGTGGATGGAAGGAAAAGTAGTTAAGCACGTAACAGGAAAGGACGGTGTGGTTAGGGGAGTAATTATTCTTCATAAAGGAAATACCTGGAACGCCCAATTCAACTGGTATGTCCAAGCGTGGCAAAGGAAGATCAAGAAAAACACAACGCAAGTACTGAAGAAAATGATGGTGAAGTAATGAAAAGACCAGAACGAAAAGAAGCAAAGATCGCTAAGGCCAATATAAGAGAACAGTTGCAGGACAAGTAGAAAAACATTAATAGTGTAGAACGTTGTTGTTTAAAAATTTATAATTCGTTTAAATTTGTTAGGGGAGTGTGTGACGAACTCAGAACAATGAGAATTACGTAATTTGAAATTCTATAATTAGTCGGAACAGTTTATAACCATGCATATATGCGATAATTGTTTTGTTATTGTGTTATGTAGTGTTACAGTGAGAATGTGAGATAGCGACGGACATTTTGTATTCTTTTAATTTTCGATTTAAATATATATATTATTACAAAAATATAACGTTTGAGGGTTTGTATACTGAGGACAACTTTGGTATACTGGAAGCAAGAAGGCATAGCACAATTCCCAAATTTGCCCTTCTAGGAGCAATTTTTGTCCTTCTATGAGTAAGATATAACAGGTCAATATAAATTAGTCTGCTTTCATTGATATTCAATTTTTCGAATGCCATGTTGGAATAAACTGTAAATTTCACGCACGTGTTTGGAAGGCCAGAAACTAGGCTAATGTTCACCTATATGTAATTTGTTTAACCTACGAGCTATAGGGTTGATATAAATTAAAAGCACAACTTTTGGTCCAAATACAAAATGTATATATATATAATATAATTTATATCTTGTGTTTCAGTTTAGTGGCTTGTTGGGTATGAGTGATGTAGATCCCAGTATGGTAACCAGTAAATTAGAAGAGAGTATGCCCGTTATTAAAGATGTCAGCGCAAAACTAAAGAATGCGGTAATTTTCCGTTGCTTATATATATTTCATTTTTATAACCATGACTGTACATGATATGCCAACTCTATATAGTCTACATGTAGAACATAACAACGCAACTTCAACAAATATCTCTTGGTCCAATACAATGAGACAAAAACACGGTTCAGTTATTGAACTCCTTGAAGGTCTTTAATCAATAATGTCTTTTAAATTATTTAGTGAATATTTGATTTATACGATTTCCCAGCTAATAAAATAGATCGATTACAGCACGATTTTCACAAATATCGAAGAGAAGACTGACGCTTTTTAGATTGGGATTTGACAGCACTGATTACCGGGTAAAAATGGCGCTTACGATCGCAATTTTCCGCATCTCAACAGGGTTTGTACAAAACTTGAAAGTCCTTGAATTTATAAAAGTGCTAGAAGATTTATTTTTTTATGCTTATATAACATTAAAAAAGGACACTTTGTTGAATAAATGTTATTCTTCCTGACCTGTATGATGAACCCTGTCTGAGTAATTCGTGCATTTTCGTGATTTGACTAGACATAAATGACCGGATAAAAATTGACGCTTAACACATTGATGCTTTACTTTTAACAACTTATTGCTATCAATTAAGGTCTTTGAAAGTCTTTGAAATGGGCAGAAAAAAGTCTGATTTTTTTGTCTTTGGCACTACGAACACTGCAAAATGATTTAAAGAGAAAAAAGAAAAGTAACTCTTAAATACCCCATTTATATAATGTGGCCTCCAGTAAGCAAGCCCATTGCCCTAATAAAGGTCCCTTTTACACGAAATGTTTAGTAATTCTACAGACGAATTTCGTATTTTTCTTTTCTATACTGTGTATTATGCTCAAATTCTTCCAAAAGCCTAATTTTACTATGTGGCTATATATAAATACTTTATTTATGCGAAACTATGCTTACCAAAACCTCTTACCAATGTTTGACTAAAAATGGGCAAATATCTAAGAGGGATGACCGAGAGACCTTACAGATTATTAATTATTCGGCGGTTGACTGTTGTGTAAAAATACCTGAAAAATACAAGAAGAACTTCGACGTTTCGAGCGAAGGCCCTTCGGTCGAAACGTCGAAGTTCTTATTGTATTTTTCAGGTAGTTTTACACAACAGTCAACCGCCTAATCTTTGCTACACTCTACCCACACTTGCACCGCACGTTCGAGATTACACGATTTTTGGTGAAGTACAAAATATTTCGCTGGACCGGTTGAAATCATACTTCAAGATGTCCAGCTTAAACGTGTTACTTATTTTACTAGGAGCATACGACGTTTGTTTGCGTTTGTATATCAGAGTTCCTTTCTCTGTATGAGACCGAAAGACTAGTTCAAGAATTAGCCAAGTCAGACATAGACACTCATAATATCATCGTTAATCAACTAGTATATCCCGATACTAATAAAAAAGGTTTGTAGAGTGCCTGCGTTACGACCTTTTATAGTTGTATTAAATCATTGTCAGACTACAGTTTTTCATCACCATCACCGTCATCGTCATCATCGTCATCATCATCGTCATCATCATCGTCTTCATCATCGTCTGCATCATCGTCTGCATCATCAATTCATCGTCTTCATCATCGTCCTCATCATCATCACCATCATCATCATTGTCTTCATCATTGTCTTCATCATCGTCATCATCACCATCATCATCATCATCATCATTTATTCGCCAAATAGAAAATATATCAAATTACATCATTTACATGATCAGAAAAGAATAAAATTGGCAATAGGACATCAAGAAACCATCAGACACTTTTAAAAGTTGTCCCTTAGCTTGTATGCATGGGTTTTAAATAATTATTGACTAGTATAAACCTGACATATAGTTTGCTATAGTCTCACAATGAGTCCAGTTCATTGATAATTCTCAATCATACAAACTTTAGACGCCTGTAAGCTATGTGTAGCTAGAAGGAAAATCCAAGAAAAATACCTGGAACAGGTGTGTATGGAGCAGCGGCGAAGCAATTTTCCCTTTCGTAAACGATCAGCTCGTCCCGCCTCTCACAGCATACTGGGAAAGATAATCCTCATATTCTCGCGCACGTGTTAATTGTAAAACAAGTCCAAACCAGTGAACTATAATACATGGAAGGGTGACTTCTAACTACGACGTAATCAAAAAGTGAATGGCGGAAATTGAAGGAATTCTGGTGCGTCATTTTCAGTCCCCTACGCGCGCGGTCAATCCTTTTTGATGGCGGGGAGTGATGTTTTCGCGATTTTCAGATCCTGTTTCTGTTCATTTTACAAAGGACAAGAAAGAAAAAAACCTAAACTTTATATATTTAATGTAGACCTGGTTTGTTTTCCTGCATTTTCCCACTGTATGTGTGAGTAAATCTGTATTTTTCATTGCGAATCTAACAACAAATTTCAAACTTTTTTTTTTTGTTTTTAGTAAATCTGTATTTTTCATTATGTTTACATTTTTTGTTGTTGTTTTTGCTCATTTCTGAATTCATTCACTTTATTATATTGTTTATTTGTGTTTTTTGTCACATACGACTGCTTTTCAACTACAATTTTAGGCTAGCGTTTAGTATATTAAGAAAGTTTTTCGTGTATACAATGAAAAATTGATAGCTATGCAATTTCATATTGTTTTGTATTTTTATTTATTTCTTTAAGTGACCTTCAATTGTGGTAGAAATATAGGTCAAATATCGCAGTCATTTTAAACAAATTTAATATTTAAATCCCACCAAAACAAAACACGGAATTCAAACTTTACATTGAACTTTGCTGTATTTTTTAAAAACATCACTCCTTTGCCATTAAAGAGTTTGACCGCGCGCGTAGGGGACTGAAAATGACGCACCAGAATTCCTTCAATTTCCGCCATGTTTGGCTTCAATTTTTGAGCTGGAGTCAGCCTTCCATGTATTATAGTTCACTGGTCCAAACATGGCGAATTGCAAACATGGTGAATTTAACCGGTACCTTTACGAATCTAGACATTCGAGCTGATTCAATTTTTCTAACGAATTGTTTCCACGCAAGTGTTACGAGGCACTTGGTCGAAATTTAGCGGACGTGATTTTAGAAAGTAACCCGAAACGAACTAAAAAGAATAATTGACACAAAATGGTTTTTAGCCTTTAGTATCATATAAGAACATTTACAGCTAAATAACACGACCGGAAAGACGAAATAATTAACACTTAGCGTAGCGAGATATTTACCTCGTATACTATACACAGAATTGCGAGTGTGCACGGTAGATAAAAAGTTTTACTAAAAATTATATACTTTATTCATTATAACATATATAATGCCTTTATTTATTATGACTTAACCTTATGACTTGCATGTATAAGCCAATTTCCAAAAAAAGACATATCTTAGTACAGACAATTGTGTGTACGGTGAGGACTTCGCGTGGGCGATTCTCGTGTGTGATTCACGCGTGGAAATGGGACGAGCTGACCGTTTACGAAATGGAAAATTGCAGTGGCGAAGCTAGCCATGGCAACTGGTCATGTTCGCTAGCAGTTCTAAGCTAGCAGTTTCTTACCCGACAAGGTGTATTTTTTATCTTTTGTACTTTTATCTCGAGGTACATGAGGATTGCCTCGTTGTCAAACAAATTTGTCTGAGATACGTTCCACCTGTGCGACCTGGGTTCGATTCCTGCAATATGCAGTTGTTTAAGGAAAATTTACTAGCAAGTGAAAACCAGGCCGCGCTGGTTTCTCCTTGTATACTTGGGGACTCGTACCAGGACATAAGTTACTGTAAATGCATAGTCTGCCTCCACCATTTGAGTTCTAGTGGTATGGTGGTCTGATTTAATAGCTATTGTTATCACAGAGGCATCTTTCCGTCACGCCGCCTTCATCCAATTGGATAAAGAAATTTTGTTGGTGTAAAAAAGATGCATATGCGTATATAGTATGTAGCATTTTGGAAGCTGCAGGGTCAATCCTCATTTGGTGCGCATGAGTGCTATTCATCTACATTTTGTCGCGTATTAAATATGCGTATTAAAGTATTCAAATGTTCAGTCATGCATTCGTGATTACATATCACAACAATAAAAACACGAATGCATGACTGAACACTTGAATACTTCAATACGCATATTTTAAATCATCCAGTCACAGCTACATGTTTTTCTTTAACTGCGATTTTTGCCCGACTCATAACGCGTCATTTGGATGCGCAGCCGAATTTCGCGATTCGTGTATACTGCCAAACAAGCAGCTTTTTGTACGTCAACTTATTGCCTATAAGCCACAACCAATCATAGAGAAAAGAAAATTTTGTATGTTTATAATAATCTGTATCATTTCTTAGATTGACGATCTTTATGAAGACTTTCACGTGACCAAATTACCTCTTCTTCCACACGAAGTGCGAGGATGTGATAAAATGGACGAATTTTCACAATATCTTCGTAAGCCATATGTTCCAAAAGATAATTCAAAGTAGAAGATGAATTTACCAACATTCGCGACAGATATCGATATGTGCCGAAGAATGGTTCAAATATATGTTATAGATTTAGCAAGATGAATACACATGATTGTACAAAATCGGATAATTTTCGACTTGCATTCGCGAGCCGTATTTAACAGAAAAAAGATAAAGTAAAGCCCCGTACAGACGAGCATGTTTCGTTGACAAGTTCCTTGACGAGTTTATTTGTTCGTGTTCACGGTTTTTCCCACCCATTTATCAAAAGCTGGTATGACTAGCTTTTAAACAAGGCTCCTTGTCAAGGAAAACTTGTCAATTTTTTGTCATACACACGAGCAAAAGGAAAACTTGACAAGGGAAACGTGCTCGTCTGTACGGGGCTTAAAGGTTGTTTTCCACTTCAACCGTATCGTAGCGAAACGTAGCGTATTGTTTTGTTTCCTGAGCACTCGGTAGAACTAATGACTTCGACAGAAAGGAAAATGCTACGGTACGTTACGATACGGTTGAAGTGGAAAACGGTCTTAAGGTCAAGGGTCTGCTCATTATTTTTGGCAGGATTGAGGGCACTGAGGAGAAACGATGTTTGCGTGAATATTGTATTGATTCAATCGTTAACAAGGCATTATCTTCTCACCCAAATTTGACCCAATCGAAAGTTGTAACTTGTAAAATTCATTTATTCATTCCCTACTTTGACCTAGCTTTGATGCTTTGCAACCCACAGATGCATTTAAAAAGATAGCTAACGGTATAAACTAGATAGTAAAGCTAAAGCAAAGTAGTTTGGGGAGGTACGCCAAAACGATTTTAGTTTTTGAACGCTTTTCTCGCAAATACGCAACATAGAAAAGAATTGCCTCTTAAGGTGGCTCCCTACAATTATTGAAATATTGTAAATTTATGATTTAGTTTGATTTTTTTTGAAGAATTGTTATTTGTTAGCAAACAAAAATAGTACCACATATATTGAGCAACATTCTAAGAGTCGGAAATTGTTCACAAATATGACGTCATTATCGTTGCTATGGTAACAATGACGTTTCAATATGACCGACATTTTAGCTTTTAACGCATTTTACTCGAAAAAACGCCTGGTTACCCCTATTTTTTATTTTATAAAACATTTTCGTCTAGTACAATAGATCATCTAAACAAGTTTAAAAAATTCTGTAGAGCCAAATTTTTAAAAAATTAATAAACATGACTTTTCGTTATAAATATTTTTAGGCTCTACAGTATTTTTTTTATCTTGTTCAAATAATCTATTTTTCTACAGGAAAACGTTTCATGAAATAAAAAATGGGGGTAACCAGGTGTTTTTTAGAGTAAAGTGCGACAAAAGACAAAATATCGGCCACATTGAAATGTCATTGTTACTATAGCAACGGTGATGACGTCATTTTTGTAAACAATTTTCAGCTCTTAGAATGTTGCTCAACATAAGTCGTACAATTTTTGTTTTCGAAATCATGTAAATTTGTGTGGTATTCTGTGGTACATACACCTGTAACAAAAAGCTATAGAAACAAAGGAATGCATGGAATGTTTGAACGCCCACGTTTCGACCAATGCTATATAAACATGATCCGATATTCCTCTTCCACCTTGATAAGGTAAGCGAAAACTATATATTTGCTCTATCTATATGATATCGAGCACTCTTTGGCATTTCGTGAACCAAAACACGCTCATATATATATATTTATATACAGTGGTAAGTTCACTCGGTAATATGATAGGAAGAAATGTTCTTCGAGTGAATTATTCTAAGCCGCGTAAGCAGAAAATACTGCTTGCCGTGGCTGGGATTCGAACCCGCGACCTTCGAAATGCTAGCTCGATGCTAGAAAAAGGTTGGTGTTTGCAAACCTTAAACTCTAAAACCTTAAACCTTAAACTCTAAGCGCGAAAAGCATAGGAGCGCAAGTTTCAAGTTGAATTTGGCGGTCATTTGTGAGGGAAAGGATTTTAAAATACCTCCCTACAAGGATATATCAATCACAAATGGTCGCCACAGTTGAGACTGTTCACTGACTCGATTCATGATGGGTAACCGTATAACTGTGGTCTTTCAAGATCTCGAGGACCATTTGCTCGGATCAATGAGCATTTTCATCCTTTTAATAACCACGGGAAAATGTCGCTAGCGCGGGACTTGAGATCCTGTGCAGGTATAGTACATTCTACCTCTCTCCTCCGCAGAGGCTTTGGAATCCAAAGTTTAATACGTGCGCTAGATGGTAATAAATAGAATGCGAGAAAATGCGCTAAACGGTAATATAATGAAGAAACCGCTAAAATTCGGAGCGCGGGCGGAGGGGAGAAACGGGAGAGGATTAGAGGAAGGGAGAAAGCCTCTGCCCGATTTGTCAGCCAATATGGCGAAAAACCGGGGGGTTCAATTAATTGTTTAATTCCTGTGAAAGCAAACACGTATGTAAATTTAAAGAATTCATGCTGTCGGAGAAAATATATATTTTAACATAGCTTCGACCGTTCGACGTACAACGCTAGGCTATCATACTGTTGCGCTCTTTGTTAAAATAGTGTTTAAAGCCCATATACATCCCTGAGCCCACCTTTCGAAATGGCCTTCGCAAGCAACTTTAAAAACATTAATAAATTGTCAAAATATATCATAAAGCAACTGCAATTTAATAATACCAAATCGGTGAAGACAGGGTTATACACAGTTTTACCAACTATCAATATTACACTGATTTCGTAGCATACAAACAAGCGAAATCCGCATAGCGAAATCATCGACATTCCCGGCCATGGCATACTAGGTCATGACTGGAGCGAAACGTTTCAAGAGACTTTTTCATCGTATATTCGTGTTAGAACAATGTAATGTCAAAATATACACACGTTGGCCTGTAGATCTTGGTCCGAAGTATCGTTATATTAAAAAATTGAAACATAAAACCAAAGGATTATTGAAATATACCATTGGATTGTTTGTTGTTACAGATATCTTCACTTTGTCACAGATATCTTCACAAATCGGGCAGAGGCTTTCTCCCTTCCTCTACCGTTTCTCCCCTCCGCCCGCGCTCCGAATTTTAGCGGTTTCTTCATTATATTACCGCTTAGCGCATTTTATTTATTACCATCTAGCGCACGTATTAAACTTTGGATTCCAAGGCCTCTGCGGAGGAGAGAGATATTCTACAATCTTGTGTCTGAACTATCTGAAAAAGATTAAAAACAGTTCAACATTGGGAGTGAAGGGCAGAGGAGTGTTAACGCGCAAGACACGTGTAAACCACGATGTACGCAACTTCGATGGACCCGACCACTTTTAAAGAACTCTCTACATATTTTTGCTATTTTAGACCTAACATGCAAAGTTGCGAAAAATGCAACTAGCATAGAAAGCAACTTCCAACTGAAAAAGATAATTCGACATTGTGAGTGTTAACGCATGCAAGACGCATGTAAACCACGAAATTTTATTGTGAGAATATAGCTACACTGGACCCCCACTTTTAGAGAACTATCTACATATTTTAGGCCTAGCCTGGAGAAGTGTCGAAAAATGCAAGTACTGTAGCTCCTGCAAAAGCCTTTCAACGTCCGGTTGATGGAGGCAGACTGTTCGCTGACTCGGATCATAATGGGTAACCGTATAACTGTGGTATTTCTTTGGTCTTTTCTCAAAGACTCTTTGCTCTGGACTGACCACTGTTTGCTCGGAATCTCGGATCGATGAGCATTCATCCTTTCAATAACCGCGGAAATATGTCGCAAGCGCGGGACTTGAGGTCCTGTGTAGTAATCTACAATATTTTGTCATATGGCTTGTGTCTGAACTATCTGAACTATTATTTTTGACCTATCACCTGGTGAAATTGCGAAAAATGCAAGTAGCTGCTGGTTAGGTCTAAAATATGTAACTATGGTTTTCCGGTTCGAAATTTCCAATTACAAAAACCCTTAAAAGTTCAGTTCAATCGAGCGAGGCGCTCAAAATTTAGAAAATTCAGTAAAATTCAGATATCTTTGGAGGCAGTCTGTAATTCACTGTCTCGTTCATGGTGGATAGCCGTGTGCTTAATATAGAACAAATTTTTCTACCATGCATAGCTGTGGTCTTTCAAGAGTCTCGAAGACACTTTGTTCTGGTCTATAAAGATAGAAAATACTTTTGATTGGAGCTAGGTCATTCAATGTCTTCAAATGATCACAACAGTGGTACCTAGAAGGCACTCAGAGATTGCATTTCTATTTTCCTAGCTCTGCCAATAAAGGAATTAAGTCAAGTATTCATGCATAAATTATACATGCAGTAATTACGCATTCAGTTCCCTTAAGCCGGGGAAAGCAAGATAAACTTTTCTAAATTTCTCATCCCGTTTTAATCCAAATTAAACCAAATGTTAATCAAGTTGACGTTGAGCTATATGCGTATTTTTCGTATTATGACCTTTAATAGTTTTTCAGTTATCCTGCTTAAAACCAAACACACCCGGGTGAAAATATAAAAGTATGAATTGGGTAGCAACACATATTTTAACATGCTGATTATGTCTACAAAAGCAAATTTTATGAACATGAAAAAAGTTATGCCTGTGATCATGGGGTTGAGGTGATGTGGTCGAACTACCTGAACAGATATTAAAACCTCTTACATTTTTCGTATGTATTTAGACCAAAACCTTGACACTTTATTGTAGAATACTACCAACATCGAATCCCCCACATATAAAGTTAAAGAGTGTTTGAATGTTTTCTACGTTTTTATTCTTGGAGGATAAATGATTTAATGACAGGAAATTCTTCTTTCATGCTACCCAGAAGCCGAAGGTCATTTTGTTCAAGATCATTTCACTTCCCCCTGCATTTGCACGCGATAACGGAAGTATTACGTCATCAGGCAGGCACCAACCAACAGCATAAAACTGGCACACAAATTAAACAACTGAATAACAACCAACAATCTGAGGTCGGCCGAAAGAAGTTCAATCCTCAATACCGAAGAGAAACTGCAGATTTTTAAAGTTTAAATGATGGCCCCTAATGTACCTCTATACTAGGGAGAACAGTTTTACGAAAGCTACCACGTATTTTCAAATATGAAGTTAAAATTTAGTCATTTTTGGTATTTTGTTAGTATTTTGTAACCACTCAAAAGATACTCGCCTTCATTATGCGTAACAAAACGAATCAATATTTGGCGGTCATATTTGCCTGCTTGTCATTGGTCAAGATTTCTGCTCTAGACGAGTCGCTAATGAGATCATAAAAAGATACCGAACAAAAGAGAAGCAGTAGAACAGAATCCTAACACAGCTAGAAACAGGTAATTACAAGACTAAGTGGGTAAAACGGTTTAAAAGCATATGATGCTCCTGCTTCTCCGTTACTTTACGTGCATGGATGTTGTGCCAAACAACTGAGAGTAAATATAGCTTCGGTTGCTTCGGTCCCAATGTGTCCGTTGTATGTAGGCCCCACTGTATCTTTAGAGTAGCCTGTTTATACTTCTGAAAAATCTGACCAAAATTGTTAATTATATTTCTCAGGAAATTTTAATGCAGAAAGCAAAGAACTAGCTACAAGGTAGAAACGTAAGTACGGATATATTTGTTTGTTTTACTTGTATAAGGTTGTAAAAGCTCAGCCTTAGGAAAAATTCCTGAGACTCATAACCCATAAAGGTCTATGAATCCTAGCCATATTTCAGTCAGTTCAGCTATAATGGATCACTTTAATTATTCAATAGCAATCTGAGGTATATAAAATATATAACACGAATACTTTGCATAGGCGGCGGAAGATTGGTTTGGTTGCGGGCGCTAGACAAACTCTAGGGAGGCGGGGAGTCCTGCTCCCACAAATTTTTTAAATATATAGTATGGCATTTCCTACGTTCTAGGGAAGATTTGACATGCAAAGACCAGGTCACTTTGTTCATTTTGCATTTTAGGAAGTGAAGAATCTGACACTTTCATATTAAGTTCTCCCAGGGTGGAGGGGGGGGGGGGGGGGGTCTAGGCTTAGGCTATCATCTCTATATTTTGCAACTAATGAAAAATTATGGGAAAGTTAGTTATATAGAACTTTAATATGCCGCGACGAAAAGATCTCAATTATGGAATTTATCTCAGTGATCGAATTGATATTATCTACTTAGATGGTGTGTTAAGGATTATAATGGTATAGATTTTTTAATGTCTTTGCCCGCAACCGCATCTGCAATACGTACTCACTTACTCGTCTGCAAATTAAAAGGCAGCGAAATATACCTAACTGTTCTCGCTATAGAGGTCGAGTAAACTGGTCATCCCTTATTCCTCCATGCAGTGTTACTGCGGGAGGAAACTTAAACTAAACTAACTTTATTGATACTGGATAACTCTATCTGTTCTAAATTCCTCTCCCCAGACATCCAGTAAGAAAACATTTGCTTAGTGCCTCACAGGAGGAAACCGGAGTGGCAGGAAAAATCTTGAGGACACCCTTTTCTCACCAGTGACTGAGGCGAAATTATAATAAGAAAACAGCATATTGTAGGAATCAAACCTTGGTCACAGAGCTAGGTGAAAGTTACATGCACTAACCACAGCTGTGCCACCAACGCCACCAATCTATAGCTATGTTCCGTACCTTTTCTATTCCAGCTGAAACACTGTTTGAATGACGTCACAATAAGTTTGGTGCACATTTTTTGGTGGTCGGCGAAAATCATTTTCTCCTTCAATGATCCATGAGTGCATCGCCGACAATAGGCGACATATGAGAACCAGGCTTTAAGATCAAATCTTAAAGGGCTTATGCAGCGAAAATTCGATTCGAGTGAAACGCTCTTATTAAAGAGAACTTTTGAAGTTATGAAGATTGACGTTTGGAGCTTTTCCATATCCCACTTCGTTCTTGACATATTAAGATGTGTTTGATATGTAAATAACATCACTGTGACATCATACTGCATAATGAATTGTTGGAAAATCACGAATACCTTTGAAATAATTGAATTAAATCACTTGAAACTCTGCATGACTTGTGTGGTGTCCTGCGATAGGCAGAAACAAATGACAGTTTAAAGGCGATTGGTTAAATTGTTTCAAAGATATTCGTGATTTTCTAACAATTCATTATGCAGTGTGATGTCAGAGTGATGTTATTTACATATCAAACACATCTTAATATCTCAAGAACGAAGTGGTATATGGAAGAGCTGCAAACGTCAATCTTCATAACTTCAAAAGTTCTCTTTAATAAGAGAGTTTCACTCGAATCGAATTTTCGCTGCATAAGCCCTTTAACCTCGTGACCGGACGTTTGGCCGACAGACATTTGGCCGACAGGCACTAGACCGACAGACGTTTGACCGACATGACCTTTCACCGACAGACATTTAGCCGACAGGACATTTGGCCGACAAGACATTTAGCCGACAGGACATTTGGCCGACAAGACATTAGGCCGACAGGACAATTCACCGACAAGATTTTTTATTTCAAGTTTATTTTCTAAAATAATGCTCACGGGTAATGATGACTCATTGGATGTCTCATACAAATTAATCAGACTATTAGTCAAATTAATGGCCAAGATCAGGAAGGAGCAAGCCAACAACGAACTTTTATTGGAGCAAATCTCTGCTGGATTCTCCGTCGGCTAATCGAAGAAAATTTACCAAACGCTGAATTTAAGACTCAAAGCGATTGTGAGTGATTTGGACTTAAACGCCGACAGCTTTCTAGACTATATACGTGCGTGCTATTGCACACAACTTGTAAATATGCGTGAAAATTACAATAAATGTTATTTCAAGACGTTGTTTCAAATAATTGAAATGTCGGTGAATTGTCCTGTCAGCCAAATGTCCTGTCGGCTAAATGTCTTGTCGGCCAAATGTCCTGTCGGCTAAATGTCTGTCGGTGAAAGGTCATGTCGGTCAAACGTCTGTCGGTCTAGTGTCTGTCGACCAAATGTCTGTCGGCCAAACGTCATTAACCTATTTCCTATTGTAGCCAAGGTATGAAAATTGAGATTAGGATCGACTTTCGACAACGACCAGGTTTAGAATAAGATTTAGGTTTAAGTTGGGAATGAGAATTATAAGTCGATTTTACAAATTGACAGATTGTTTAATCATATTTAAATGCCGCATTTCAAATTTTCTCCAAAAAGACTTCGTTTGCCGACGGACAGATATAACGCAGCTTTATTTGACGTGAATTTTTTTACTTACTGACAATATGCATCATTTGACCACATTTTTGACGACATTTACAACACCCTTTCACCTTTTAACGTATCGTTCATTTATGGCGATATTTTTTAGTTTGCGGACAAATCCTTCATTTGCCGGCAACGTTTTTGTTGTCGCGCGCGAGCGAGGAGATCGTAGAAGAAGGATTGAGAATTGTAATGAAGGTATGAAGACTTCATAAACAAATCAATTATGTATATACTGGATGGCTCTATCAGTTCTATGCCCCCACCCTTAAAATCGAATGTTTAGTAAGGTCCATATTCTACTCTTCCAATGTCTCAACGGAGAAAACCCGCAATCAATGGTGGAGCTAGTCAAAATGGAATCACTAATCTCACATTCAAGGATGAAGGTTATTATCACACAACTGTATAATGCAGGAATCAAACCCTGGTTACAAAGTTGAAAGATACATCATCTAGCCACTGTGGAATCAACACTAACACACTCCTGTCCGCATAGCCCGAAAATTGTCTCAAAAATAGAATTTCATCCCTATCTATTTCCAGTGACTTTTAAATATTTGCTAACGGAAAACTTACTGCTATACACAACTTTGCTAGTTCTGCTAGCTGTACCAAAGTCAATGTAGGGTATTTGTATTTCAGAGAGCGCTGCAACAGATTCGTTCACAGAGGCTCTCACTACCACACTAGCACCAACAACTACAGAAGCCACCACCACCATTGAAGCACCAACTACTACCGAAGCTATCACCCCCCCCCTCCCCCCACAACCACTGAAGTGCCCACTTCTACAGAATCTACCACCACCACAACGACTGAAGCATTAACTACTACAGAATCTACCACCACTACCACTACTGAAGTGCCAACTACTACAGAAGATAGCACCACAACAACAACTACCAAGGCATAAGGTAAATGATCTGAACATATTTTACCAGATCCGGAAAAAGTGCTGTAAAGGCTCCTCGAGTACTAAATTTACCTTTTTCATATGTTTCTAAGAAGAGTGCAAAAACAACGCAAAATTTGATATGTGTGAAGCAAAGTATACTTAGGTGTTGTTGTAAGTTGCCTGCACAGTGCCGCCAGTTTTCCGTTCAACAGTTGCTTCTGATACTTAATTTAAATTAAATATGTATATAATATAGCCTTAAAATACGTCACAATACCGATTCATTGTAATTTAATATTATGATTGATTAAGGTTGAAATTTAATAAAATTGTTATCAGGTCGTAGCTAGACGAGAATAGGCTAAACTCACGCATGTAAAAATAATCTTTCCAATGAAATAAATAGATAGAATACAATCCTTTGAATATTGTTTGTCTGTGAAACCAGTGCGGCGGAGATCTAGTGAAGGTTCCGCAAAGGAGTGGTCCGATGGAACCGGATTTGTGTGTTGCGTACGAGGCTGCGAACAAAGAACGATTGATAGTTGCGCAGCCGTCGATAGTGGAAAGATTTGCGTGAGGTCTGAAGGAAAGGAGAGAAAATCGTGCCTTCTGTCTGAAGAACCATAATCATGAAGACTGCGATGGAGTGAAGGACCCAAAGACACGTAAGAATTTAGCGCGTGAATACGGTAGATGTTTTCTTTGTTTATTTAAGGGCCACAGAGCCAGTAATTGTAGTGTCAAGAGTAGGTGTAATATTTGCAATGGGGCGGCACATCATGTTGCATTGTGTGATGTAAGCCCTATGGAAGAAGATAAACATGAAAAAACAGTCAAACCTGACGAAGAATCTAAACAGGTCCCTGTGTAACGTTATATCAGGGAGCCCCCGGTTCAAACTTTTTCAAGACCCCTCCGGAAAATTTTTCATCTAGAGTCTCTGAAATGCCATTTCCTGGACATTGGGGGAAGCTTTTACAGAATACTGATCAGAAAACGACATTTTAACATATCAAAATTTACAATTTGTTAGGAAATTAGTACGCTTGTACCGTAAATCGTTAATTTACATTTATATTTTGATGAATTGTGGAGTTTATGTCTGCGACGCTTGATTTCACATCACTGTTACTGCTCTACAGTCTGAGCCTGGGGGCCCCCTTTGGGCCATTGGGGTTGGGGGCCCCCGGGTTCGCCCGGTCCGAACCAATAGTAGTTACGCCACTGATGTACGTGTCCTCTTTGATGCGGGAAGTCATCGTTCCTTTGTTACTTCGAAAGCAGAAGGGAATTGTTAGGTATAAATACGTTCGGTCAAAAATGTACCAATGACGAACAAAGGGAAGTGGTCAAATTGAAGCTTGAACCTGTTAACGGGAATAAGGTTATATCTTTAGAAGCATTTGTAGTGCCAGAAATTTGTAGCATACAGAATGGTCATGTAGAACTAGCACGTAAGGAATACCCACACCTGAAAGGTGTATGATTTTCAGATGTTTCCAAGTTACAGAACGAGTTAGAGATAGATGTTTTGATAGGGGCGGATTACCTCTGGAATTTTCAGACAGGTGTAAATAAGAGAGGTAAATCGGGAGATCCAGTTACCATAAAAACTGAATTAGGATGGGTATTATCGGGGCCTTTGAGGGTACAAGATATAGATAGAGTAGAGTTAGCCCAAGTAAATTTTGTAGCTCAGAGAATCAATAATGATGATAGTTTGGAGAGTAAAGTTCAGAAGCTGTGGAGTTTTGAAGAGTTAGGAATTATTAAGGAAGATAATGTTTATGAGGAGTTTTTATATGGCATATCCTTCACAGGTAGTAGATATTCCGTGAAACTGCCCTGAAAGGAAAGCCACGACAAATTGCCTGACAATTATGCAACTAGCTTAGGTAGAATGAAAAATAAGTTGCGACGATGAACAAGAAGAATTGTTGAAGGAGCGAGTATGATTCTATTATCAGAGAGCAGGTAGAGGGAGGTATTGTAGAACCAGTAGCAGCATTAGGGAAAGTTGATCATTATCTACCACGCCAAGCGGTCATTCTCAAAGATGCACTGACCACAAAGGTCTGTATTGTTTATGATGCTTCATGTAGACCCATCCGGCCCATCCCTCAATCCATTATTGCATAGCATATTGGTACGGTTTAGAGAAAACAGAATTGCTCTGGTAGGTAATATTGAGAAGGCGTTTTTGAATGTGGAGGTTGATGAGGGAACTTTTTGAGGTTTTTGTGGGTGAATTATATTGAGAGTGGAAAGTTGGAAACAGTTGTTTATCGGTTTTGTCGAGTGGTTTTTGGATTGAATGCATCACCATTCTTGCTTAATGCAACATTAAGACATCATGTTTCAAAGTATCTTGAAACCAATCCTGAGTTTGTGCAGAAGATGCTAGAAAGTTTTTATGTAGACGACTTAGTGGTGAGAGTACAGTAGAGAAAGCATTTGAGTTATATGATAAAAAGGAGTAGGATGGCACAAGGGAGGTTAAAATTAAGGAAGTGGTTGACTAATAGTAATGTGTTGAAAGTGAAATTGAGGTGCATGAGAAAGACCACCGATCGTCCACACTAATACGATGGAAATCGGATACCTTCATCTATGAAAACGAAGCTTTTCGAAAAACGGCTTTGAAAGTGGAGACGTTTGAAAACGGAGGCGTTTTGGATTGGCGTGGACGGGCGAAAGCAAAGTTTTCAAAAACGTTTGATTGTGTTCGTGTTCTGTGTTTGCTCTGATTTTTGCTTAATTGCTTGTCTTGAACTGAATATATTGATCATTAATCTGCAAGCAATGTCTTGCTAAGACAACATAATGCTATACACTGTCCTGGGAAATTTTTAATCTATCTCTGAGATTGCAAAGTCACTACAAGCCATATTATCAGCGTGTGATTTTAGGTCAAATATCTCGACGAACAATACGTAAGGATTTGCTTCTTTCTCTGGTAAGATTTTTTCCATAATTAACGACGAAATTAATAAATAAAGCCCGAAACTAACGAAAACGTATTCGTACTAAGTGCTAGTGTTGACGGTCGAAAACGATCCGAAAACGTTATAGTGTGTAAGAAGATATTTGTATGCGTTTTCGCAATATCAAAAACGAAGGGATTCGAAAACGGATTAGTGTGAACGTATCCTAAGGAAGTAGGAGGTTTGGTATAAGGATTTGATAGAAACAAAAGAAATTACCACTCCTCGCTGCATATATCAACATCCTGCAGAAGATGTTTTGGAGTGTACCTTACCTGGATTTGGCGATACAAGCAAGAAAGCACACTGTGCAGTTGTATATTTTGTCTATCGTACAAATGTAGGGGTTTATGTCCGCTTATTGACATTAAAGGCAATAGTATAGCTCCCTTAAAAAAACTAGCATTCCAAGGTGAAAGTTAATGTCAGCAAGGCTCTTAACACAGGTTATAAATTCAGTTAAAGGGTCACTTGAACCATAGCTTGTTATCTTTCAATTGTGAAGCAATTACAACTTTTGACCCTATGTCAGCAGGATTTTCAACCCCGGGACAGAGCCCCCAATTCTCCTTGTTTGTTAGCTTCAAGATCTCATTAACTCGGTGGTGGACAAATTGTTTCCATTCACCCTTATTCATGCATTATCCAGTAGAGTGCTGTCATTCTGTAAAGCCAAAAGTTGGCACTATCTACCCTAACCTGGTTGGGGCCCGATTGGCTTGCTAAATCCAGAAATGAGTGGCAAAATTTGAGGCTACTGACAAGACTTCAACAGTCTTGGAAGAGGAAAGAAAGTAAGCAGTAATGGTTGTAGAGGTGAGAGAGCTAGATAGTATAAGTAGTGTGATAACTTTGAGTGAATATGGGACAGGCGAGCTAGTTGAAGCAGAGAGTATATGGATCAAAGAGGCTCATGCAGAGTTGAAAGCAGATAGGAAGTACCAGAGCCATAGCGAAGGGATGTTAATTGGGAGGGGGGGGGGGGGGTGGAGGCCGAATTGCCGAGTAATAATAATATAATTTGCCGAGTTTCTCAATATTCCAACACACGTTTTAATTTGACCTTAGGGACTCGCCATAAATTAGGACAATGGACAATGAATTGATGAAAATAATATGACCCGTCCCATGTACGAGTTGGAAAAGTTGTGACCCTAACCTGAGGCTCGTCTGACCCTCCCCCTGCCGATATAATATCCCATAGTTGTTTTACAGCGGTAGTATGAAAATGTTTGGAAGAAGAGAACAATAAGCAGCAGCATAGGCAGGGTTTTAACTGTGGAACAGCATAACTAGGATACTAACTTACTTAATCCACGAAGCAAAAATGCTAGGGGGTTCCTGGGGCATGCTCCTCCGGGAAATTTTGAATTTCTAGGGTCTTTAAAACAGCATTTCTCGTATTCTGAGACGAGTTCTGAAGAAAAATCATAACCATCAACAACAAAATAAATTTAAGTAGTTTAATTTTGTTAGATCAACCAAAACAGAGCATGGAAACGACAGAGCATGGAAACGTCAGAGTATCTTGACATTCGAGACATTATAGCCACATTAATTCTGGATGTGTATAGTAATATAATATTTTTGTTGTTTTGTATTCTTGTCATATATCTCTCTGACTTTATGATCACATTGGCATAGTGGCCCTCTCCTGCTTTCACCTCCCCTCTCCACCTGTTAATTTATGGCAAGTCCTTTAGGTCATATGGCGTAGTAAACATTCTTAAATTTTGAACGATATCTATGTACAGTTGTCTTTTAAGATTTGAAAATCCTTCTTCTCGTGAGATAACTAAGCTAGTTACTAAGCTAATTAATTCCTGGATGTACTGGATACTGTATCTTAATATCTTATACACAACGTTATTAATGCAAATTTCCACGTAAGTATTTTAGACCATACGCTTTTTCTTTAACAGGCTCCCTTAGAAATCTTCTCAATGTTAAGAGCGTCTGTGAGGTCTTTCTCTTTCGGCAAATTTGTTCCCGCGAAGCGAAGCAAAAAACGAATTTCGGCAATGTGATTGGTCAATGAGAGAACAAATTCGCCCATAGTCACTCGTAAACCGACCTTTCAGCCTCGCTTCGCCACAAATTTGGCTAACGCTGTTTACGTCGTTGCTACCCAATTCACAACTTTGGATAACTCACATGCCTAGTTACTATTGTTCTAGTTTGCGAAAACATTGAATAGAACAAAGGTAACTAAGCATTAGAATTATGTATAAGAGCTATTCACTCATGTAGAGCATTCTAATGCTTAGTTACCTTTGTTCTATTCAATGTTTCGCAAACTAGAACAATAGTAACTAAGCATGTGAGTTATCCAAAGTTGTGAATTGGGTATAAACAAGCGTTAGCCTGTGGAGACGCCTGTGTAAGATCGAGGCATATATTTTTTCACAAAATGCTGTTTACAGATAATGCCAGAGCCATCGGCAAAACGTAAACAAAATATTCTGATGAAATATTATATATCGCGTAATATATCAAACATCCGATCCGATGTACTGATCGCCAAATTTTCCTTACACGTACGCTGTCCCACTGACTGCCTAATCCGAATATCCTTCTTAGCTTTTACAATTTTTCCGATTTCACGATTTCTGGTTTGCACCCTCCCCCAACACCCTCCCGCTCGCTATGGCCTTGGGAAGTACGCCCACTTAAGTATTGATAGAAGAGGAAGGGATTCTGAGATGTAAAGGTCGGTTACAAAATTCTGATTTGGAATTCAACACGAAACACCCGATCATAATACCAAAGGACCGGCCACAGGTTGACTGAGTTGATTGTTCAGAAATGTCATAGCGAAGTGCATCATTGTGAGCGTGGTAAATGTGTCACTTGCAAGAGATTGGAGGGAAAACCCTATAGTGTAGCACAGATTTGCCATGGTTTCGATTTGACCCTTTGATTGGCGTGATCTCTTCGGTTGCATTATCCAAGGAGGTGGTCTCGTCCGGGCGCGGCTCCGAAATGGGTTTTGTTGCCGGCCAAGCAGGGCCTTTTTTAACTAATGTACTGGAGGGGCCAAAGCCCCCCCAGCCCCCATGTTGGCCCCCCCAGTAAGCTATTTTGCCCCCCCAGTAAGCTATTTTGCCCCCCCCCCAGTGAACGTCCCTTTTGTCCAAAATATAAGCCAAAAAAGGGAAAAAACTAAGTTTAGAGGAAAGTTATGGTATTCTCACAACAAAACCTGGCTCCGTTTAGATGGGATATATCAAAAATTGTCTCTGAAAATGCAGGAAATCAAGCCACAGAGACTCAAGAATACAAACATTTTCTGGGAGGACCCCCAGACCCCCTCCAGCGTCCCACACCTGTAATACATCACCTACTTGTTACGTCCCCTTTCGATGATGGCCTCCCCACTAACGATTTCTTAAAAAAAGGCCCTGCGGCCAAGTGGAGTGGCGTCCAGATGTGTCTCACAATCCTCTGGCCATTTATCTTTATCTTTATTTCCCCGCGTGTTAACGTTCGCTGGTTGTGGGTAGACTTCCGAAATCAAAGGCAATTTCGTGATCCAGCTAGATGGAATAATAATAACCTCATCAGAGGCGCTCAAGTCGTGCGAGGTTTGCACAACATTATGGCCATGGGAATTCGTCCCGCAAGCTGATTTGGTACTCGAGGCATTTATATTGTCGATAAGTTTTTTGTTTCTTTGTTTAGGGATTGGATTGCGTCTTTAAGCACTTTAAATTCAGAAGTGTCTTTATTAGTCTTGTCATTGTCCGTTAATGACATCTCGTTGTCATAGACCATTGTTGCTGAAGGGATGCATCGCTGATTTTGTTGATTAATTGGTCGTTCTTCATTATGCAGATTTTCCTCATAAGCTTTTAATTTATCATTCAAAACGTTAATATTATCTGTTTGCTGTTTATTTTCCCTGGTTAAGTTTTCAGATATGTTCTTAAACTCCTCTAATTCATGTGTTCTTTTATTATTTAATAGGCTGATCTCGGTTTCTAGATCTTTAAATTCCTGCGAGTTTGCCAGAGATTGTAAGGAGTTGGTTTGACTTTGAAGAATCTCAATATCCAACTGCATGTTTTCAAGATGAGTTGCTAGTTCGTGACATAGGTTATTACAATTTAACAAGGCCTGAGGCAGTGTTTGCGAACCGATGTTAATTGACTCTGTGTATAGGCTGTGTGTAGTTTGCGAGCCACATGTGTACGTAATCTCCGAGGTTTCTACTGCTGAAACCTGTGAGGTTAATGTACTATAATCAGGAAAACCGCACAATACTGCCTATCGAATTACTCAAAGCTCGCGCTTCCAAGCAAGTTATTGTCGCAAACTGTAGCGGTCGTAAAAGTCGAAAGACTGCCATTGTCGAGTGCATTTTCGTGTGTCGAGAGCTTTGCTGAACTGAACGGCATAGGATTTTGCTCGCATATTTGCATTAATGTCGCTCTCAATACGTCTCCAGATTTACCTTGAAATAGCAATGTTCTTTGTTTACCTTGTTACCATGTCATAGTTATATTAGCCATCGAACATGTAAACTTTTTGGTTTTTCCACCGGGTGATCAGTGGCGCCGCCAGGATTTATTTTTGTGGGGGCAAACAAATTCTAGGGGGGTCCGGGGCATACTCCCCCGGGAAAATTTTGAATTTTGGGTGTCTAAAATGCCATTTCCTGCATTTTGGAGGCACTTGGACATCCTTACGCAGCACAGTTCATTCTCTATACACCCCGTCACCCCCCCCCCCTTTGTCACCAGATTTGGACGAATCTAGAAACCCATTCTGTAAAATATTGGGGGGGCGGCCGCCCCCCCTCGCCCCCCCCTTGCCGGCGCCACTGCGGGTGATGACCATTTGCCTGGTTCTTTGACAACGTTTGCAATAAATGTTTTTAGCAAATCGAAATCATTTAACCATCTGACACGTTTCCCATCAAAGCTCTGGTTTGTACGAGCAATTGCAACACAACAGATAGATTTTAAATTCAAGTTAGTGATGTTCAATACACAATTTATACCGCTCTCATTTACACGTGTGGCCGCCATGGTGCGTAAAGTCCAATTACAATGTTATATAATATATATGAACTATAGTTTGCTTTTATTATTCACTAGTATATGAAGTGATCAGATGATATTCAGGACTAATTCTTTTCGCGTTTTGTATTATTGAGTGAACGGCGTTCCAAATGCAATGAACAACAATTATGTCAAAGTTAAGTAAATCGAGTATTTTGTGTGTTTTTTACAATATTATTTAGTATTTAAAACTAGCATATACTAAAAACGGCTAATGTGCTTCTATTTTCTAAAAGTAAGCATTGAAGTATGAGCTTTCGATTGCTAATTTAATGTTTCCAAATAACAAAGAACATAATTATATTACATAAACATACAACGTACGTAACTGTACACAAACTAGGTAGGTCCATCTCTCGAAAGCCATGCATCAGGAATGTATCAAGGCGGCTGCGGCGGCCGTCGTCGTTGTAGATGTCAATTTGATACTTGATGAAAAAACACACAAAATATTCGATTTACTTAATTTAACATAATTTTTGTTCATTGCATTTGGAACGCCGTTCACTCAATAATGCGAAACGCGGACAGAGTTAGTCCTGAATCAATTATCAATGTCATATACGTCTACACAAAAATTCTCGCACTTCAAAATGTGGGCTGTTAGGTCTGGAATTTTGGGTTAGTCGTATAAATATAGTAAATATTGACATTCTCGTGCAATGATCTCACTCATGTTGTTAATATAACTTGATTGATATGTGTAAGACTAAATTAAATTTCCCAAGAGAAACCCTAATCCGGCGATCTTTGAACAACCGGCCCAAGCTGGGTGACAAAACAGCAGTGTTTTTACCATCATTGCAACTCTGGAAGAAAAGTACATTTGATATTAACATGCGACCGGTCAATTTAACTCGAGCAAAAACTCTCGTTGACTTTCTCACAATTTGAAACAGCACAAATTGATGCAGGTGCATGAGAATCGATAAGAGTTGGTCTATTGGTCATGATCAACCTGAGCGCCGACCCACTCTCATCAATCCACGCAACTCTCATCTTCATTTGCATGACCATGTCATGAATATCGCAATTCACTGTACATTTATAGGGCTTATAATATTTGAATTGACTAAAATGAAATGAAAATGATGTTCCCACATGATAAAGATCAGCTACGTTACGACGTGATGACTGATATTTCGGTTTTACAATGGCATACGCTGTTATGTCATTCGCTCGATCACATCAATCAGGAAGAGAAAAGACAAAATTCGCCGACAAAATTGCTAGCTAGTGTGAACCAGGCTTAAGAAAGCACAACTGAAAATCAAATGACAGCACTTAACCGACACTTGGTACCTGTTGGTTGAATTGAAAACGGCCAAACTGTCCATATTGTTTAGCACAGGATGTGCGGTTGATAATGTTTACACAAACTGTGTGAAAAATCCGAGCCAAATGAAAACGTGACTGCATGAGTATATAATACGGAATATTAACTTACCACACCTATACCTGCCCACGAAGGCTTACGTGATATTAGCCGAATTCATATTAGGGACGGGAAACTCGTCTTAGACGGGAAACTCCTCTTAGACGTGAAACTCTTCTAATATGAATTCGGGGGCAGACGAGTTTCCCGTCTAATCCGTGACTACTACTACCAGAATGCTTTCCGAGTATTTGGTATAATATATTTTCTCTTAATATCCTTGCGAAGCATTCTGCCATTCTTGTAGTTGTAATTGTAGTTACACACCTGCACAAATGCATAAGGTCTATTCCGGCGTGTACACGAACTGACACTCAATTATGCGGCGGTATTATAAATTTGCAGTTACGCAAACATCAATGCTTTGTTCATGTATGTGGGTGCAGCATTGTATTGTCGTTCGCTTCGTTCCATTTGTATACAGTATATAGTTGATATACCCGACGAGTTTATCTTCACTAACGACCCTAGTCACAATTATTGAACTGTCTCCTGGTTTCAGTCAATTAAACAACATCTATAGATAGCCTTGCCAACTTAGTGCCACTGCCTTGAATATACATACATCGCATGACACCTTAACATTTGTTTGAGGGTTCAAACTATATTGCCTTTATTGGCGTTTCAAGGATGACTAAGCTAGTTAAATATATCAAGATATGCTATTTTGAAGAATGGTTGGAATTAACTTTGCTTTTTGTTTACACTTACAACTTTGATTGATGAGTTTGCTTGGAGTTAGTTGGGACTTGCTTCTTATCGAAGGCAATATTTGCGAAAAATTTAATGTGTCATGTGCAAGGGTTAAATTTACTATGCACTATAGCTGTCATTTGAAAGATTACGAACAAACATGTTTGTTAGACACCATCTGTACTGATAACCTTTCCTTGCACAAACTTTGCCGCAGGTAGCGTTTTACAAATTAAGGAAAATCACACTTTTCTTTGAGGAGTTTATTCTTGTTGATGTAGCACACTATATTAGTGAATCAAAATTACTCTTGACCACGTACAATGACCTATGCGGGGGCATGGAACGTTATAATGGTCTGGAATATAATGATAAAAATGACAGCAGGAACACAATCGTGTTTTTTCTCCACTTTTCCTGTTAGCACTTGTCTGTGAAAATGAAAGATATAATATAACCACCAGACATGACATGTCACAAAATTTACCATGATGGTATTTTGCTGAAAATATTTTTAAAAACATTTATGATTTCTGTAGAATCTGAAACGTTTTTCCCTCCAGAATGTGTGGCTCCAAAATCCAATTACCCCAACAATCTCGCTAAATTTGCTACGTGATTCATCCTGGATCAACAACAGAGCTTTTCAGCACGTGGGAGATGCCTTTCAAAATATCTATCACGTATCAATGTAGACAGGTAATTAAGTAGTCTAGTTACGAATGCTACAACCTCACTTCCGTCGACGACATTCATTGTGCATAAAAGGAGCGCTCGCAGCCCCTGGTGTATGTATAGGAGCCACTCGCCGAAGTCACTCAAAGCAAGAAAGAAAGAAATCGTGAGAAAAATATAACAACTTATTATACTTGGAAAACGATGTTCAAGTTATTAGCAATTGTCGCTGTTTGCTGCATCCAAGCCGCATTTTGCGCAAGTACGTAATTCACTATTTGCTTCCATTTAGTTTCCAATGAATGTTGTTATTTGTTTTATGAATAAATTATAAAATATTGTCCTTCTACAGTTAAAATATTCTTCTTCATATCTTTTTTGAAATATATTATGTATAGTGTAGGAACTTTTGATATTGGACCTGGATGTTTTGCCCCCTCTGCCTGCCCTTCGCACAGGTCCTCAATATATCCAATGCCCAATGATACCCGGGGGATGGGGAGGGTGGGGATTTGTAGGAGAGATTTCTTAGTAATCTTAGAATGTAATTTCCCCTCAGATTGCCCTACTGGCAATTCATTAAGACCAAAGTCGACTTAAATCGCTCAAGGTCGCCTTAAATCGAGACCAATTTTTTCTCAAATTTTCTGAAGTTGCTCTAAGTCGCAGCGACTTTAGGACCCGGAGGCTGGAGTAGGCCTAAGTTTATGTTTTCAAAGTTTAAATTTTTATTCTTATAAGAAATGTATTGACTTGTGCTTAGCATTCGCTTGGAAACGCTTACATATATTTAATACTTGCGTAACACCGTGCTTGAAAGTTCTTCTAGTTTTGAGAGGCTAAATTTCTGCTTGTTATTTCGTATACTCGACTATATTAAAGCGACGTTTATATCGAAATATTGTGAAGAAAAGCCAGTTGAAACAAGGAAACACATATTTTACCCAGGCAACTACGCCGCAGTTGTGTTCCCTACAAGTACAAAATGTATAGGAAAATTGTTTCTTGCTGATCAGTTTGCTTGCCCAAACGCGCCCAGGCTAACAACAGCATGCTTTGCATTACACTGGATAACTGTTCAAAAGTTCTCCTATATAAGTTTTCCCCCTTTCTTTCGCTGCTTATCACTACCTGCATATAGTCCAATGCTTAGCATCTTAACATTTCTCGTTCAGTACCCAAACCATGATCAAAATTAAGGATCCGAATGGGTTATTTAAATGTAAGTGTAAAAGTAAGTTAATGGCGGCTTTATTAAGCTTTTTGTATAAAGCCATTGTAAAGCCGTCATTACTTAGCTTTACACTGCATACGTAAAGGTGTGTAAAGTTGCCATTTCGCCCTGTGGACAATACAGCAAATTTGCAAATGACATAAATAAATTTAACTTAATGTTTGGCCAAATCTGAACCTAACTATTACTATTGCCACAGTGACTTACTATTCTAATGAGCATTCTTGCTAGCAATGACTAGAATAAAACAGCTCATTTTGTCTTGCTTATATGACTGTTTTTCAAAAGCACAGAACCGCATGCACGCAGTCACGAACCTAGTTTTATTTCAGGCATTCCCTGTCCTTGTGGTTGGAAGAAAATTAGGTCCGGATGCTATCTATTTGTCAAGAATCGGGTGTCTTGGGACCACGCCTTTGCAGGATGTCGAAAACTTGGAGCACAATTGGCAATACCAACCAACTGGGCTGAGAACAGAGATCTTGGCGCCACCGCCAAAAGTCAAGGGTTGTACTTTCCCTGGATTGGTGTATTCAGGTATTGTATGAATAATTTTGCTTCAGGTCGAAGAACACAAATCGCTGGCTCAAAAAAAGGAATGACCATTTGACTATTTAGAACTTGGCAATTAGAACAGATATTACAATAATTCTATTAACTCTTTTTGGGATTACTAGGGTAATGGCATTAATTTTGGTCGACTAGTACTTATAAAGAAATGACAGAAATAGTTGTTTTCTGGAGGATGAAGTTTTGGCTTTTCTGGACCATAGTGTTGTACGTTAACACAAGTTGAAAGACAAATGCATGAATTGAATAGAGTCATTGTAGACAGTGTGTCAGTCGTCTAAGGGATATATAGCACTGAAATACTCGTAGATGATTGGCTATGTGGGAGCAACCATTCTGTAATTAAAACTATATTTCCAAATGTATAAAGATATTGGGCGACTTGCACGCTCACAAAACATTTTTAAAGTGTTTGATGAAGTAAATTTGTACTTAATATATACTGTTGCATATATATTTATTTACACTGAATAGTTTCAACAGCTCCAAACTCTTCACTCTAGAGGTCAGGCATGGGCTATATCTTATTTGTACTACCCGGGGAAACTTTGTTACCGGGAGAAAAACTGCTGTATTTCGTCGAGTCAAATTAGAAGCACTTTTCACACATGCGACAGGGGCGGAATTATTAGACGACTGCGCACTTTGGTTGTATATGTGTGAAAGATACATACCCTAAATCCCTAATCACTTTTCTATCAACACCGCAGAGTTGCAAAACGTTTTCAACTTTCCTCCGAATAGGATGTTGGGTTTCCTCAACCGTTGCAGACATGTAGGCTTTTGCTTGGGTAGGTTTACCATTTGATCATTGCAGTACTGCTAGTCTAACCGAGTACTGACTGTTGCTACTAATACTAGCCTGACTAGTCTGATAGTTACTGCCTTGCAATGTTCTATTCACTGTTTCACTTTCAACCTTCCTCAATGCCAGCAAATCTTCCTCACGGGTGGTACCCGCATCCCCGCAGCTTTTTTCCAACTCTGAAACACCACATTATCTAGTGTGTATACTTTTATATTCAAGGCGATATGATAAAAGGTTGGTTACTTTGGGTGGATCACATCCTTCCTTTACTGACTGGTACGCAAAGCAACCAGATAACTATGCTAATAATGAAAATTGTGTCCAAATTATTGCCGAAGATAGTCACAACCGTAATGGCTATTGCCCCCCCGGCAAATGGAATGACCAGCAATGTCAAAAGAAATACGATTACATGTGTGAAATCAAATCCCCAATGTGTAAGTATAAGATTATCTTCCAATTCTAAAGAGGCCGGACTGAGGGTGGTATATGAGAGTTAAAGGCTGCACCTGTGTAATAAAGACGTATTGCGGTGGGACTTGAAACACGAAAGCGTTATATCCATAGAATTAGAAGATCATTATAAATTTCACATGGTTGGACAATTTAGTGCATAACTGAATGTATGCTATATATAAAAAACTAACCATTATTGAGCACCTATTGGTTATCACCGTAATTTCTCTATGAAGTTAACATTGAATTTTTATCCACGTATAATGAATATTAAATATTTTATTTTAATCTAGTTGGTTGAAGATTAGCCAGAAGTTGGTCAACGATAACAAATAGCTATAGAACATTGCATATATTATGTAACACTTGATTGTAGCAATTGTAGTAAATAAATTATAATGGATCGAATAAATATATAACAAATGGTATGGGTTAAAATAAAATAAATTTATAGTAGTATTAAATATAATTCGTGTTAATGCATGACATACGTATACCTCATAATATACATAATTAAACACTCCTTATTGGTGTAATTTATATGTTTTATATCTTTAAAGTTTTGTTAATTGGCATTCGGAATTGCTTTTCACATAATTTTCTATTTTTATCCAAAAGGTCCATGATAAAAATTAGCAGGTAGTATAAAAAAGATGGATACCATCTTTTATAATACTTAAACATTTTCAGAATGCTGATTCTTATAAAAATTTTATAGCCAGTTTTGAAAGCCTGTTCTTTCCTCTTTCGAACAAGGGGCTGTTAGTGTCTTTAGTGCAAGTATTAATGGCATAAGAGAAAATTTAGTAAAACCCATCATTTTCAAATCCTTGAAATTCCTTGTTTAAAGTGTTGCCACACGCGAAAAGAGTAAAAACATTGAAAAACATTTTAAAAGCTATTCGGTGCCTTTATTGATTTCATAGTCCAAAATCAATCGCAAAAATAATGATAAAAGGAGTTTTACGTCCAACGTCGATATACCAACGTATGTCAAATCGCAGTAATGTAATGACTAAAATTATCAAACATGCATGATTTCCCTCGGTTCTCTGGTTTTAAATAAATGCAAAAAAAACCCCGGTGGAATTGCATTCACGAACCAACGTTTTGACATCGAAACCCGGAATGGATGTAAAGTTTATATAGTGAACGAATCGAGACGATAGTGCAACGAATTGGTTTTGATGATTGCCTATTGTCAAAATGATTCAATGTTTATTTAAATATCGATTCGTCATTGCATCTCAATTTTTTCATTCTCCAATCACACGAAGTCACTTGAATTGTTAAAATATTATAATTCCGAACCAATCGTCGAAATTTAAGATGCAACCCACCGTGGAAATGCTGAATGTCTATACAAGCTAAAAAATGAATCTAAACGTTAATATAAAGTTCTACTCTATTATATCATATTTGAATCAAGTACTCCGTTTTTGTGTCTACTAGTGCCAACATTTAACAGCGTAACTTCCGAATTTTGTGAATATTTACTATTGTTAACTCCGGAAGTTTGTCAACATTTATAGCGTAACTCCGGAAGTTGTACTGTCAACATTTACAGCCGTGATTTCAAAGTTGTCAACATTTCCAACCGTAACTCCGAAGTTGTGAATATTTGCAGCCGTAACTCGGCAAGTTGTGAACACCATTTCTGTTAACTATGTTCACACGGTTTACATATGCATGTTATTCACGTTAGCAGTCGAAGATTGGTAAAACAGCAGTTCTGTTAACATCGGAGCTGTTAGCCATACTAATAATATTATGTATGTATTATCATAGTATTATACTATTATATATTGTAGCTCTTAACACATACAATAACGCCTGGTAACACTCTCCTCCGCAGAGGCTGTGAGCTATTAAAAATAATTAGTCGTTTTTAAAAGTGAGGTCTCGAGCATTTTCATTAGTCTAACTTCGTGTAAGACTAATGAAAATGCTCGAGACCTCACTTTTAAAAACGACTAATTATTTTTAATAGCTCACAGCCTCTGCGGAGGAGAGGTGCCTGGTAACATCATGAGGCTGTTAATCATTCTATGTTAACCAGATAACATGTTTAACAAAATGTTTTCAAACGTAATCTGGTCAGAAAATTTCGACTATAACGAAGTTTTAGTTCATGAGCAGATGTTTGGGTGTGACAGTGAGGTGTTGAACCTTATCAGGTTTTGGTTAAAAATGATTTTATAAAGCCAAAGTATATAGCGTTAACAAATCTTTTACATCGGGGATTAACACATTTAAATGTATTACTGTAGAAGCCGTGGCTAACTGAGTTAGCATACCCTAACATCTTGGAATTGGCTGTTAAATCTTTATGTCAGTTAGACATGTTAGCACTAAAAGCTGTTTTTATTAACAATAACGATGGCGATATAAACATTATGTCTATAAACATTATATTATTACTACTAGTACATGTATTTTGAAAGAGCACAACTCCCTCCACACCCCAAGAGGTCTGCGTGGTTAGATTGTCATGCAAACAAGACCCAGTTGAAACTTATTATTAATTTGCTTGCCATTTGGCTGTATTACTAATTTTAAGGTTATACCACCATATTGCTGGAATTAATACAATGAAGAACATAAACCAGTATATAATAACATGTATTTTTAAATTGAATTGCATACGAATACATATTACTAAGTTCAGGCCTGGAACCACAATCAATTGGAAATCTTAAAAATCAGGGTTGTGGCTGGAATGTAGGAACGAGAAGTTTTAGTGCACCCCATGGGGTTGCTATCCTATATTTTGAGAATTTCCAAATGCATAAATGCCTTGTCAATATCTTGGAAATTACAAGAGTACAGAATATATTAAAAATATTAATGCATGTTCCAATCTGGCAATACATTATAGTTATTCAAACGAATTTACATATGTGTTAAACTTACCAAATAAGATTGAATTTACGTTGCAAATATAGTCCAGACTGGAAAGTTTGTATTGCGCAACCGAGATCTCGGTTGCGCAATTTCGGACCAAATTTCGAAAATCTCCGATCAGGCGCGCAATTTTAAAATCAGCCGCGTCTGAAAGGCTATTGCGCAATATTTCAAGCGCGAGTGCACAGCAAAGCGCGCGCGCGGGAACGTCCGCTTAAGAAAGCGCGCGCGACTCGAGAAAATTTGGCGAAAGCGAAAAAGACACGCAAATTTCAATGCGCTATCAGCGCTGCGAACAGCAATAAGCATTAGGATTGCCGAAGGCGCGCCACTATGGCGTCATATTACCGCCAATATTCATGTTTATCGTCATTCAACATCTTCTGACATTGAAGTTATTTCGGACATTGAAGTTGTTTGTTATTCAACATATTTTCGACATTGAAGTTAAATCGGACATTGAACATACCGATTATTCAGCACCCATCAGAAGTTCAATCAGGAGGAATGGTGACTATACCGTGATGCTTTGCGGTTAATTATATATTATTCATTTTTCGGACGAGCGCGCTCGTTATTCGCTTGGCTTTCGCTATCAACACAACAGGAGTGAGAAATATGGCGGATTTTATAAGCCCAATTCTCGGCCTAAAGCTTCAGTTTTGTAAGGACACGAGCTTCTTTTTGTTCATTGTGTATCGTCGGAGCCTATGCTGCTGGTTCCCAATGGGTTATCGTGTGTTCAGTTTGAATGTCGTGAGATTCACACCAGCGTGGTTAAATAAAGTTTTCTATCTATCTATCTATCTAGTTGTTTGGATAGTTTGGACATCAGAAGAATCGCTATTTGTCCAGCAACTGTTAATGGCATAAAAGTTGACGAAATGTTCGCCGATTGCAGTAGTCCCGTACAGATAGAGATACATTCCAGTTGTATTTTTAAGGTATGTATTTGTTTTAATCGTGAAACGTATTACAAATTACAAAATAATGTCATGTATTAAAATAAAAGCAAATATTTAGCGAAGCAATTATAGGTTACTTTCACTTTGACTTTCAGGCTTCACCTTCATCAAAGCCCGTTTTTGCTTTTTAATTTCAGATTTCTGGGCTTGTATATGATTCATACTCTGATAACCAACGTCTTCAACCAACGTTTAATATAATATTTGTCCTGTCTATTTTCAAATTTATATGCATTTTTATGGCTGGGAATCCAGTTACTGTATTAAGTTTATAGAGAAGCTTTATTTTGTTGCTATTTACTACAATTTAGTCTTTACTACACTACCAATATTGTTCTCATATCTTGTAGTTCTCGGATCTCAATGATCCTCGGCGAGATGAAAAAGAACAAAATATTGTCTTTTATAATTTTATTTTATTGGATTTTGATATTTTGCCAACACCACCTTCTCAAGCAGTTCAACCTCGAGATCCGGATACTGTTAATGAAGACTTAGACAACGTGTTGTCACCAGTAAACTTACAAGGGGAAAGTGGATGTAACTGTACCCTACAACCAATAAATCCTGTGTGCTTGGTGGGTATTCCAGTTCATCGGATGTTGAATGATGATGATGATGTGATGAGAGAAAGAGAGATGGAGGAAATCAGAGAATTAACTCAAACTTTGGATGTGGAAGATTCTGTAACAGAGGAGACTGATTCTTCCAATGTGTTTTGGTTGAATGAAAATGGTAACATTTCTTAAACATTTTATGCATTTCTTATTTCAGGTCTACTGTAATTATGATATGATTTGTAACTTGAATTTTATGAGATAAATAAATTGTTTTCATAAACAATTCACTGTGTGTATTTATTATATTGTCTACCTAATTAGTAACAACCTGGGTGCCAGAGCCTCTGGGGGGTTTATTGGGGATGTGAGAAGTGACGACCTCCATAAGTCATAACTGATTTGAAAACAATTCCTGTCTATATTTTGCTCATAGATGGACTTTCCAATTTTGCTCTGGGGGTGTGCAAAAAATTCAGGAAGGTGTAACAGAATTAAACTTTATTTCAATCATATTACATCATGTTACATTATGGTTAGATGTTACATTATTTGCCAAAGCCAAATGCAGGAACAGTTTGTTCAACAAATTTTCTAAATCACCATTTTGTAGACAACTAGCAAGTTTAAACACATTCTCCACTGTAAGTAATGGTTGGGCATCACTTGTTGTTGGTGGTGGTGCAGAGGGTGGTGTTGGTAGGGCTGCCGAGGGTGCATGGTGTTGGTAGGGGTGCCGAGGGTGGTGGTGGTGCCGAGGGTGGTAGTGATGGGGGTGCTGAGGGTGGTGGTGGCTTCTTATCAATCACTAGTTCTGCTAAACTGTCAGATAATGTCAAACCACAATGGATTTCAGCATGTTGAAACTTTTTCCTGTACACAACAGTTACTCGTGATTGCAGATGGCAATCTATATAAAAGGCATGAAAACAAGAATGAAGTAACATATCTATGATTGAATAATATTTAAAAAACAACCTTGATCTTACTCTTTTTATACTAAGGGCTTTCAAAATAAGCCGGCAGCTGCTGGGTTACTTTGAGCTTTACTGCTGGGTTACTATGAGCTTTACCTCTGGCAACTGTGACCTGTCGGTCAAATTTTAGAACAATTTCATTATTTCAATAACAGACAACTTAAAATCCACATTAGCGCCTGCTAATTTATTATCACAACAGTCTATATTGAACTAATTCTGAAATCCCTGTATTATATATTAATGAATTAGACATCTAACAGTAGCATTAACTTACTTGATAAGAGAATGTTAGAAGAAGTACCACATTTAATATGTTTGGCACCATCGTTCCAGGAACTGTTCTTTTTACCAAATGCTGGCCACTCTCCAACAGACATTTTCCCATATTTTGGATTCGTTTTGGCAATCACTATGAACTCAACAAATGCCTTGTCTTCCTCAAAGGTCCATTGATGAAATTTTACTGGGGACGTCTTTGTAGGAGTAAGTTTCCTCTTTCTGGATATCTTTCTACTAGGAAACTACAAATAAAACCGATTCTATACATTCAATTATTAAAGGTAGGTTACAGTCGATTCTGCGCATGTGCGGTGAGTTTGTTATGAGTAGCCTACTCATATTACAATCATAACACGTTTCCAGTCCTAAAGCATAATAAACACACGCGCGGCCGCCTTATAATCAATATTCATTCGACTGTCGCCATTGGAAGGAGTGATGGCTGATTCCGGCACATCAAGTACGTTCGGATGTAGATCCTTGAAATATAAGCCATCGTAGCAGATCTGAGGCTAGAAAAGAATACGACAAGAAAAGAGACGCATCTAAAGTGTCGTTATTTGATGCTTTCGAGAGGTGGAGAGCGTTCAAAGAAGATCACAACCTCAAAACCGATCAGCATGTCGCAGAGTTTCTGCTCGATTATTACGCATTGAGAAACACGTTGTGGTAAGCATATTAATGATGCAAATAAACCTTTGACCTTTTATGATGATTTTACGCTTTTTATTTACTTTCTTTTACGTATTCTGTAATGTTTTAGCAACGTAGAAACTCAAACAGAGAGCACAACGACAATGTGGCCATTGTCTGGCACTGAAGATGTGGGGTACATTGTATTTGTTCTCCTTACTAAAAGACGCTCAAAAAGCATGTGTTCGCCAGGTAATGAAGTTGTTGAATCTTTGAGTTTGTTATACATACTGTATAATTTATGTCAAATTTTGTGTTGTTTATTTATTTCTGTGGCAAGCTTTTGTGGCTTGCAGGCTAGCTACAAAAATAAATAAATAAAGTACTATGATAAGGGACCGGTCATAAAGTATGTGTACTGGGGGGGGTGGAGGGTAAGTTGGGGGGGGTACGAAACAAATTATCTAACCTTTGGGGGGTATGAGACGAATTACAACATTTGTGGGGGGGTACGAAACAAAAAATGAGTCTAATACTATGTCTATGATTAAAACTACAAACATTAATACTTTAATAAAATTGAGTGTATGTTCTTATAATAATTAAATTGAAATGTAACACAGTAACATTTGAGCTACTTTGAGCTTTTTTGTATAAAAATTGGTATTAAGATTTAGAGTAATGTTTTTCCTTTTCTAGATCTGACCCAGATTTTCACCAAGGGCATAACAGTATTAACCACGCTAAGTATTTCAATACAGACAATAGATTGCAAATAATTTGCAAACCAGTTATGTTCTTGGCATTTATATTTGTTTCATGTTTTTTTGGGGGAGGGTGATTGGTTGGGTGGGGGGTACGAAACATTTCATCACCTTTGAGGGGGGTATTAAATATTTTCCGACGCTTTTCGGGGGGGTGCCAAATTTTATGGTAGTATTTTGGAATACCCTCCACCCCCCCAGTACACATACTTTATGACCGGTCCCTAAGTGAGAATCTAAATATTAACATGTGAGCTTATTGTGTAATATTGTCTACCCATTATACGCATGTTTTCCAGTCTCATTCATTTTCTGGCACATGATGCTTTGTTTTTATCGCAAATAAATTTAGCCTAAGCAATTAAGAAGCTGATTTGAGACTCAATTCAGTCTTGCAGATTTAGTGATTTTACTTGCAGATTTAGTAGCAAGTAATTGCATTGTTCGGTATGATATAGAGTATTAAGATTTTTATATTATGAAGTATTTACAATTTACCAGATTTGATCAAAATCCTATTGGCGAAGAAACCATGTCTGCCAGTAGTGGAGAAAGTGATGATGACTTTGGTGATGACATATCAGATCTGACTATCCAGCCACCAAACATACTGTCTCCTACTGATGATTTTCCTCAGTAAGTATATGTAAGCCATCAACACAACCCTTAAAAGTCTGTTGTCAAACCTGTATTAAACAGGCACCTCAGGGAGCAGGTTAGTGTCTGCTGAACAGAGGCTGTTAGGTATTATTAAAGTAGCATAAACTGATAAAGAGTTAGTCTATAATGTAATTAGCCTTTCTCACACAGCAAATATTCCCCATTTTTGGGTACATGTTTTAAAAAACTTGTCTTTATATACCATATGATTTATGTATGTACAGTATTACTGTACATGCATGCAAGTAATACATACTTAATGCACAATTTAGATTGGATCCTGCTTTTGATGAACCGTTAATAGAGGACGTATTAAATGTAACTATAAATGGGCATGATGGAGATGGGCATGAAGATGGAGATGAGCCTGAAGGTGGAAATAGCGAAGGAACCAAGGAACCAAGACAACGACATCATCAGAGTACATCTCTACCGTAGAAGAGGTTACCCTACAAGAAGCCATAAAGATGGAAAAGTGTATTGTATTTACAGACACTCTTATGTCATTGATTACATCTATACATGGGAGTGTTTGTAAACGACAAGATTGTGGCCGTTCATTGATTTATAGAAAGATGTATCGGGGAACCTGTCTTGTGGTATCCTGGGGGTGTCAGTCTGGCCATGTTGGTGGGAGATGGGCAGCTCAACCCAATAAGTTAATTGTTCCCATACTATTTTTAGTATTGAACTGAGCCACTAGTAAATAACAAAAAACAAAACTGCCTGCTAGAACTTCTTGTTAATAACCACATGCAAGAATTTGTTAACACAAAGGCTCTCCTCTTATTTATAATTCCATATCCAGAAAATAATGGAAGTATAGCCTGTGAACAGTCTATACATAAATTTTGTTACCTGTATTGACTGTGAATCGGCAAACAAGAACTTGTTCTGATCATGTGAGAATCAGGGGGAAATTGTGATAGGCTAAACAATAATTATATAGAATAATATGACACGATAGACTATAAATCCGAAATTATGCACTAATAATATGAAGATGTGACAGAACAATTATCTTTTGTTTGTCGATTCGCAGTCTATACACAGGAAACAAAATTTCTGTGTACACTGTGCACAGGCTACTAATTCCATAATGCAGGCAAGTTAAATTGTCTGCTTTTAGACAAAATAGAACATAAATAAAGGATCATATGCTTAATATCTACAAGCGTGCAGGCCTATATCCTGTGTACACACCATTGGGCGAAGGGTAACGAGCACGTATGGCAACAACACAGCAGCTTGGAACAACCCTTCTGGTACCCCTTCCCAACCTTCCATGTTGCCATAGTACATATTGTCTATATGCTGCATGGCGAAAACTTTGATTATCTCTGACATTGTTCAGAACGAGAACATCCTCCCTGTATCTCATTGCAATCTCCAGAACATTGCCATCAGTAACTACTTGTCTAAATACATTTGTTCTGTAAATGCATGGACGTCTTACTGTTGCACAGCATTTGTTCTCATCCCGCGTTGGCATAACAATGCAGTGGCCACAATTGCACCACTCAGGGGTTTCGTTGTCGGGATCTGGGCTTGGTGGTTGTGGTTGATCCGTGCCTGCCAACTCAACTTATATAAATATAATAAAAGCCGACATATAGTTTTCTTACCACCAACTGCTGTTCATGGTTGGCTTGATTTTCAGCAGCATCTGGCTCTTCATTTAAACGCCCCCTTCCAGTTCCACAACTTCCTCTTCCATGACCTCCTCTTACACGACCTCCTCTTACACGACCTCCTCTTCCACGACCACCTCTTCCACGCCCTCCTCTTGTTTGACCTCTCGCTCTACCTCTTCTCCTAGCACAAATTCTAGCTCTTCCTTTGCCACGTCCTCTCTATCTCTTCACTTTCTATCAACTCCTCCTCTACCTCGCTTTCCAGTTCTTGCATTGAGAAATCAGAATCCTAAAAAAGTATAGTGTGAAAGTGAATAAAACTGTTCTTATATTAATGCAAAGAAAAAAAAAAAGTATTTTATTCTTCTATTGATCTGAGGGTGACATCAGTGAGTTACATATTTCAGATATTTCCAGGCGATAATTGCAAATCATACATAATTTTTGTATATAATATACACAAAAGATTTGAATACTTACTGTGTCTTCACTGTCACTGTCTTGGGCCCTTCTGTTGTTCATGCAGCATCCAAAATCGTCTCCATGGCACGCGCTAGAACAAAAGCTGTTTACGCTTTTACACGGACAATAATTCCGCCCTTTTTCGCGAAGATAGGCGTCGCGACAAGAACATGTAGTGATATTGTTGTCTACATTGGGCACTGCAGCAACACTTTCGATCACACTTGTTTCGAATTCGTCAAGCGAGAGGCTTTCTTCGAGTACTTCTGCCATGACTGCAACAACAACTCTGGCAACATGTTTCGAACGAGAGATACCGCATGAAATATTTTCATGATTATACACATTTATAACACTTCCAAGTCATTAAATTCCAAAAGTAAACACAAATATTTATCATTCAATGATCGAACTCGCACTTTCGGGATTTCGCCGCTCTGGCTGTTGCCTTTTGATCTAGCTGACCACACAAGGTTCAAAGCGGCCTCTTTATTCACGATTTTTCAATTAAAAGTCGTATAAAGATTTAAAAGTGTAGAAAAAATTCAGTGAAGTACAAATTGTGAAACATTGCACTCCTTACGTCGCAAATTATGTCGAATGTACTGAATCGTGTTCCGAACACCTGCTATATACTTCATGTTATATAGTCAATGTGGTTCAAAACAAAAACAAAAAATGTAAACACAGCCCGCGCATGCGCAGAATCGACTGTAACCTACCTTTAAATACGAAATAGCTTTCAGTTGAACAACAGTTGACACTTGACACACTGTATTTATATTTATCTGTATATATACAGCAAGTGCTATAAATGAAACCTTTGTATAATTTTTACCTTTGGTGACATTCCAGGACTCTGAAACAAAGCTCGACTGGATGATGAATCACAGGTTTTCCCGGCGTATCTCCTTTAGAAATATATGCCCTTTGGCAATATCATTTTCCTCATCAACAATGTCAATAATATTATAAACATCGCTGTCGTCAGATTCCATTTTTTCCCGAATTCTACAATAAAATAGAAAAATACAGTCAGTACAGTTAAATATATATTGCAGGTATTAAACAGGAGAATCAAAATATATAGCAACATATAAGCGTATGTTTCTAAATACAATATAAAATAGTGCATCATACACAAGATTCCCTCGCGCCATATAAATTATCACAACGCGGTCTATTCCCGCCATCTGCGTTAGAATAGAGCAAAAATACCCCATTTTCAAACCGCGATTACTCCTCGATTTACTGGAGCTATTTAAGGTTTTAAAGTACCAATATAAAGAACAAAGCTTGCTGAATATGATGACGTGATTTTTTCCCCGTTTCTGTTTAAAAAAGCTAATTAGCTCCAGCATTGTTTCAAGGTCACTTTTGTGGCGTGCCCTCTGACCCGGAACAAGCATAAATACAATGCGTAATTAACATAACTAAAAAGAAATGTCTATATCAAACAAGTCAAAAATAACTAAATTAGATACCTAAACAAAACAATTATTAAAACATACCTTCCAAAAAATCAGATCTTTAGGGACAAAAATCGCAATATATTTCAACAATTTTTCACCTAACTTTGTTGAAAATCGCAAATGTGAATATTAATGAGATGCAATGCATTGTGGTATACTCGCCATTCCTCCTCTGAAGTTCAATGTTCGAAATATGTTGAAAATTAATCAACACATGAATACGAGAAGTTCAATATTGGCGGCGACAGACCATAGCGTGAAATGTCCGCCAATATTCATTAGCTAACATACGTACAACCCCCCGGCACATTCAATTCGTGTCCAGACCATCACGCAACCTTCACGCACGTTCGCGCGATATAATTATGACAAAAAAATATGGCGTCTGAATCCTTGGAAGGGAATGCAGCAGAAGCGATTGGAAATGTTGATCTATTCAATGCCTTAAACACTGTTGAAGATTTAATATACAGATTAGATTCTTTGAATGACCCAGATTGTGTTGAGGGTATAGCTTTGAGGCTCGACGTACTGAAAATATATTTTGTCAATGTTGGTATTGATGACAGGACATTAGAGTTGGTTGACCGGGCCTACCGGGTAATACATGAATGTGAGCATCGTTTTAAAGCCTCTAGTGACAATATAGGTCCAACAAAAATATATACTGGTGGACGTGGAAAACCTGCCTTTGACATAAAGGAAGAACAAGTGCATGAACTTTTTATTGGAGCAAGGTTTTAAGGTCGGTGAAATAAGTAACATGCTCAGGATTAGCAAAAGAACGTTGGAACGTAGGATGAAATCATTTGGGATGAGTGTTACTGGTGAGTAATATACACATTATTATCGTACAAAATAGTAGCCATTATATATTAAGTGTTGGTCTGTTGGAATGGTTGTCTTAATTGAATGATGGATTTAATGCCTGCAGTCCTGTATTAAAGTGTGTTGTCAGTCAAATGTCCCACTGTTGGGCTGGAAATATTTGTCAAACACGAAAACGTTTTCAAGGCTGGTGTGGAGCATTTGATTTTTTGAGCAACACATTACAGGTTTTCAATTCAATTATCCCTACCCTTGAAATGCTCCACATATGTCTGACTTCCCCCTGGGACATTGATAAGTGCATTACCATGATGGAATTGGTTACTGAAATGAAATTCCCCCGTACAGTGTAACTGGGCTCCCTGATTATGGAGGATGATATTTTTGCATATGAAGAGAAGTCAAACTCTGTCTGGTTTTCCTGGCTGGCTGTGACACTCAGTATAAACACCTGCTTGTCTAGTTCCCATATTAAAAGCAATGCCTTCAAGGATCCTGAAATTTTAGAGAAATTTAGCTTTCAAAACTGAAAATATGATGCATTTTTGGAGGCACATTTTTGGAGGCACATTTGCTTGCAGGCACAAAATGATAATACTGCGGTAGTCCAGTTCAATTGGGGCTTTGCTCTGTTGGACCACCGTTAATCGGTAAATATTTTATTCGATGATAAAGCTATTAAACTAAACTAAACTAAATTTGTGGATTTATTGAAGGCAAGAACCCCTTATAGCATTTGGGTTTAATTGATCTGGCATAGTGAAATTAATTACTTGTTATTGCACTAAGATTGTAAAATACTTAATCGTATACACTGAATTGTCTTCTCACTCACAGTATCTTAGACTCCCCAATGAAATGAAATGTTTTGTTTAACAGCAACTTATAGTGCCATTAGTGATGAGCAGCTTGATGAACTTGTAAGGGAAGCACAGAATAGAAATCCCAATACTGGTATTCGCTTGACAAAAGGCTTTGTTGTGGGTAAAGGATATCGGGTGCAACATTTCAGAATAAGGGAATCGCTAATAAGGACTGATCCTATTGGTATGATGGACTGTTGGGCACAGGCTGTGAGGAGGAGAAAATATGAAGTTCACAGTCCCCTAAGTTTGTGGCATATTGATGGAAACCATAAACTGATAAGGTATTCAAAAAGCGTCAATGCATTCCCTTCAATGAATAAGATCATTTGGTGTAATTAAACAAGGACAGGTTGTATAGCAATACACCTTGATAAACCCTATAATGCTTTACCGTTTTAGTCTGTCAGATGATTTCACTTTTGGTGAATTAACATGAAGGACGTACTACTATGTTGCAGTTCTATTTACTTTATAGGTGGAGGATTGTTATTCATGGGGGAATTGATGGTTTCTCACGGATACCAGTGTACCTTGTCGCATCAAACAACAACAAGGCTGATACCGTTTTAACAGCATTTACGAATGCTGTAGAAACATATGGCCTGCCTTCGCGTGTCAGATCTGATAAGGGTGGGGAGAATGTCCAGGTTGCTTGGTTCATGTTGAATCACCAACAACGTGGACCTGGAAGAGGAAGCATGATAACAGGTTTGTGACAGGGCAATATTGTAAATTATCTTATAAATGCCCTGGGTGTTTATTACATTTTTGCACTTTATAGTAGGCAGGCCATGTTTTAGTGGTGTCAATATAATAATTACTGACCATCTCACTGGACAAGTTACGTTGAATATCTTACCCGGAAGCAAATATATATATAACCTATCCTGATCACGACATGGTACAAGGCGATACATATTCAACATAGAGACTTTTCTCTGTGCTTCATTTTAACCTAGGAAGTACATCTAAATGAAATCAATACTGTATATTTTCACAGATAATTTTAAGGCAACATAGATTAATAGAAAAATATTGAAATTGAGGAATCTGAGCAGGATGTGTCAATTCATTTTAGGAAAAAGCATTCATAACCAAAGAATTGAAAGGCTTTGGCGTGACGTATTTCAGGGATGTACCGGGGTATTTTATGACCTGTTTTACGAAATGGAGAGGCAAGGCTTGCTTGATCCAAATAACGAGACACACTTGTGGTGCCTTCATTCAGTCTTCCACTTATAAACAACCATCTGACGTCTTGGAAAGATGCCTGGATTCAACACCCACTTCGCTCTGAACATAACAAAACCCCTTTGCAACTGTGGATACAAGGTTTGAATGCCATATCTGAAACAAATTCCACCATAGCAAGGGAAATCTTTAAGGTGGGTGTCAAAGACTTTTTATCATATCATACACAGTGGCAGACACTAAGGGGGTCAGATCCCCCAGAAATTTCAAAAAGCCTTTAAGTGATGGCAGATTAACTGAGTAACTCAGCTGTAACAATGCAAACGTTTTTCTTTCTACCATGAAAGCCTGATTATCTATTATTTAAGCAAATTTGTTTAAAGTTTGTGGCTTAAATGTTTTTTACACTGAAATTTACAGAAGAATGGGCAGGGATACTGTATATTCTGGCATTCTAAACTTGCATCTGCAAAACTTGCATCTGCACTTTTTCCGAGTGTGTTCGCCACTGATCACTGATACCTTTTTAGTACTTAACATTACAATATGTTAACAATTTGTTTGTTAGGAAGGGGATGACTATCACAATTATGGAGTTGACTGGGAGAAAGCTGTTGCAGAAGTAGAACCGGGTATGGTGGAAGTTCCTGAAACCAACTGTGGGTTAGATGCAGCTCAAGCTGATGAAATAGGAAGGCAAATCCCAGAGAACATAACAATGAATAATGCTTTTGATGCTTTTTATGATATTTTGAATAGAACTTTAACAATGTTAGATTACCAAAATTAGCTATTTACAACACACATTTAAATCTATAACTGCAAACGTTTTCTATATACGTCATAACAAGACGCTCCATCGAGCTTTTAATTGCTGGAGGCTATTAATATTATATTAATATTATACTATTAACATTATTGGGTGCTATTATTAGCTAGAAGACAATTGTCTCTCTTCTCACAATAGTGCACAACTGTATTCGTTAGCTTATTGGAGATGTGATGAGGGTAAACATTCTAAATATGCCAGTGATTGGTATGGGGGTAAATATTCTAAGTTTTGGGTATCTCGCTCAATATATGGAAATTTCAAGCGAAAATTATATACATATTTTTAGACCTAATGCTTGTTTACACTACGCTCAATATTTGGCACAGCATGGATAAAAATGTTACCCGTGCCACTTTTATCCGTGCTAGGACTACCTAGTTAGTTAGTCTTTTTATCTGTGCCAAGCCAAAAATCGAGCGTAGTGTAAACGGGCCTCTAACGTACTGTAATGCACTAGTTAATTGAAACTGTGACCCCCAGGAGTATACAAGTATTTTAACATTTCTCTGGTGTTAAATCATGGCCTAAAAATATTGTCCGTTTGTTAAATTACCGGCTGACCAGGCCGAATGTACTGTAGTCTTCTGATTAGCCATTTTTAATATTAAAAGTACGTAGTACTAATGACGCTTGCTCACATAACTACATGCTCAGTTATACAAATTTGATCCCACAAGCATTAACACAAATAAGGGTAACAGACATACCCTCTTATAGAGACACTAGCGCATGCCTAAAAACAAACGGTTACAGGGAACTGTTGAAGAAGAAGGTAAGGAGTTCATTAAATCCCAGGCTCTACGAGATAACATCTATAGCCATAGGTTTAAATCCCCAGCATTTTACCCTAGCCTTATGTCAGTGTTAAAACCCCAGCTAGCAGAATGACAATGTTTGTTAAAACTCTATTTCCACTAGTGCATAAGTCGCACATGGCATATCCCGCGGTGACGTCTGGCATGTTTAGGAGAAATGTAGGTATAAACGTTTGGATAGTAAGGACTAAAGTGGGACTAAAGCGTGAGAAAGCTTGGGTTATTGATGGATAATTTTCATTACGTCAAAAAATAACGTAGGTTCTGTTGGTCAAACGAACCTATAGTTGTCGCGACCCCCAGCAACTAATTAATAAAATGTTGTACGTACAGTATATCTTCTGTTTGTGAATAACGAAATTAACCCCGATGTGGATTAATTTGTAAATTTGGTGCACTTTGTCAATTACGAATGGTGTATGCCCAGAGAACCATGAGTGAGAGCTGTGTCCATATTTCTCTTGAATTCCTCATAGGATTGATGAACCGTGGGAAAGGATATTGATAAAAAACAAGTTTCTGCGATAGGCAATGGACCTTCACCTTCTTGAAATTTCACTTGCAGAACACAATTCCGTGGTGGCAAATTGTTCATAGCTGTCCAAAAACAGCAAAGGTCAGTCATGGAAGGTTTTCCTAGATAATGAAAATTATGATGTCAGATTCTATGTTTTCGTAAGAAGTAATACGAATCAATGGCATGCTTTTTCTGTCATATGTGTACAACCACGTCAAAATGTTATCTACAGTACAGATACATTATAAATTGCTCATATATTAAACAGCCCATGTGCATGTGTATTGCCTATTGGTAGGCAGGGTTCGTACGGCCCCTGGAAATCCTGGAAAGTTCTGGATTTTTCTTCTTATCCTGGAAACCACTGGAAAAGTCCTGAAATTTCAAACTAACCCTTGGAAAACTGAACTTGTGTTAAATATGTTTATCTAAATAAAATTCAGAATGCAATAAATTGTCGACATCTTGGTAAAAGTATTTTTGTCTTGTTTCAAATACCCCTGGAAAAGGATAGAAAAACGTCCTGGAAAGTCCTGGATTTTTTTAATTATGAAGGTGTACGAACCCTGGGTAGGACTATGCAAAACGCGTACGGCAATAATACCTTCTTCGTATTTCTCCAATTCTATTAGATAATCGTACAGGTAAATAATTGTGTCCTCGTGGCCTGTGGGCCCCTCGAAGACGACAGCCTCCTTGACCTGTTCCGCTGTTATGTATCTCATTTCACATCTTGGGAACATGCTTTCTACGACTTCAATGCCGCATTTGCCTATGAAGCTTTGTAAATGAACTTCATTCATACCTGCAAAGAAACGAAAGAAGTGGTATTTAACGACTGTTCTTTACCTTGTCTTGAATGTTGACGAGAGACATTTAATGTCGAATGTTTGAAATTTTGTAGTATCCAGTCAGGATACAAGTCATTCATGGTTTAATATCTAAAACCAAATTTTAATATTCTGTGGCTATAGGGATACTGCAAATTTCAGACCTTGTATTATCTTCCGCAACTTCATGCAACTACAGCTTTTTATTACTCTTAATTAATTTTTTGGCATCTGGAACCAAACACTGGCATCACCCTAGTATATCTACATGAACTTGTGGTTGCTGGTTAGCTCTTGACAACTGGACTCTGCAGCTCAGTTGGCAGAATGCCGCACCGGAATGGCAAACCCGCAGGTTCGATTCCTGCCTATAGTTGCATTTTTCGCTTATGCTACTGGTTAGGTGTAGAAAATGTATATAATTATATATAATACTCGCTTGGAATTTCCGTCTACAAACATTTTCAACATTCGATATTCAGCCTTAAATACGACCTGCATACCAAATAGTGTATATTAATGTTGTAATATTTATCTCGCACATGCGGTGCCAGTGTAGGTAGAGTCTTTTATACGAAGATTCGGCAGTTGAGTAGGATCAATCTAACAGAAAAATACAATAAGAACTTTGACGTTTCGAGCGAAGGGCTTTGGCCTGGAAGTTAGTAGCCAATTAGTTAGTTGGCTACTAACTTCCAGACGAAGGCCTTCGCTTGGAACGTCGAAGTTCTTATTGTATTTTTCAGGTACATATATCCTACTCAACCGCCAAATCTATATTAATGTTGTACATTGTACAAACAGGATTAACTTCTATACCTTTCGCAATATCGTCCAATTCTCTCCTCCTCTTGTGTATCACAAAGTACACAACCAGACCTTGCATGAGTAGCTTTCTTTCACTGTTTATCATATTGATATCTAATCCTGCTTCAAAAATATAGGGCGCGATTGCATTCTTAAGATCATCGTTAGCAGGTTCATCATGAGGGAGATTCTCAAACTGTAAAGAAGAGAGCACCATCACTGTAGGTTATATATTCTGTTTATGTTTTATGACAGGTTTTAGTTTTACAAAGAGGTCATTTGTTGTACCTCGATTGTTAACAGTGTCTACGTAGATAAATTAAACGAATTCTCCCCGTACTTTTTGTTTGTATTCAAAATCAGGTACTGTAAATACTCAATTTGGGCAAAGGTTACGTGATATCATGGAATCACTTAATATCATGCTCATGTGACAGCTCTCCATCCCAAATATTTAGTTGGATATTTTTCTGTCATGTCCCCATTCTCATTAAGTGTATATATTTGTTACTCGATTGAAAAGAAAATATATTCAAATTTTACCTGCGTTATATGTTCTCTCAGCTCAATATCCGGAATGTCCTTTAGACAAATTGAGAGACTTTCCAGGGAAAGGTCGTCGACTTCACTCGCCTTAGCAGTCAGTACCCAGTACTGCAAAATTGCTCTCGACACACCGTACATGAATGGGCGAGAATGTAATATGGAGTGGCCGATAATTCGGCCAATAGCCAAAAATGCACCTGTGCATCTCAGAGCCTGGTCATGGATGGGCACTTTATGGTTATCCTCGCCTTCAAAAAACAACAACGGTTTTCCATACTTGTCTATGCCATCCTCGACTATTTTCATGGCACAAAGGAGAAATTCCCTTATTGGGCCACTCCCTACTCCTTCTTCACCTTCAAATTTCACACGAGGTTTGGCAGTAAGCCTGACTTTAGGATTTTTGTAACACCCTAGGATGTCTTTCTTTAGTTCTTCCAAACCATCCTCTCGTGAGACGGTGAACCTTTGCCTGGGGGAAGATTCATCTACTGTGTTTTCTCGAAATTGTTCTAAGTCTGACTTATGAACCGTCTCATCGTCCTTGGCTTCTAATGGAGGTTCTTCAATAATTGTTGTTGCAATGATCTCATCATCAACATCACTGCCAATATCATTCAAACCTAAAAAGTAAATACTGTAGTAGACATAGGAATTTTCAAACCATACCTGATGCTGTGCTTTCAATGGGTTACATACTGTATAAATGTATGTTAGACCAGGGAAACAATCAATGTTTTTCACTCAAATCAATGTCAAACATTAGTTATAATTCGATATTCTATCTCCCCAAAATGGTTTAGGCCTGCTTATTCTTTTTCATCATGTCTGTCTAGAACTGACCGCAAGAGACAGCAGATTAAATTTGGTCCACCCATATTTGTAAAGATGGAAACAAAGACTACCAGTTGAAACTCACCTAATAAATGTTGTGCAGCAGCATCAACATTTCCACCCGTACTTGAAAGGGCTGAGTCAATTTCAGTTTAATGCGCATGTCTGCCCACTTTGCTTCTTTGCTGTTGCTTTACCTCTCTTTGTTGCACTCTTCCCTTTACCACCATACCCAAAAAGCCTCCTATGCTCGTCAACTTGTATGTTTCCACTTGGTCTTGGAACATTCTTTGCCAAACTTGTACGTGACGTGCTTGGCTGTAATGAATTCTCTATGCTCGGTCTTGATAAAGAACTTGTTTGTGATGTACTTTCTTCTGATAAAGACCCATGCAAACTAGATGCTCCTGCTGAATGTTGAGCTGAAAAGATATGATAACATTCAATCTGATCATTTTCACCCAATTTTTGTTGAATTTTCAACTTTAGCCCATTTTTAAATAATTTAAGCAATGATGCACCCTACTTTAATTATTTAGTAATAATTTTAGCAATGATGCACCCTACTTTAGTATTTACTCTGTCTAATGCCAATCAATTTTACTAGTCAGTGGTATGGTACTGCCAGTAAATAATGGTTAACAAAACTACTTGCCAAGTGTCTCTTGTTAACCTATAGTATTACTGTAGCTTGCAATGCACCCCGTAGGGCACACCTACTTTAGCATTTTACTCTGTCCAAACGATTTTACTTGTCAGTGGTACAGTACTGCCAGTTATTAAAATGGGTTGCATTATGAGTAGTAATATTCTAAAATATCTCCTACAAATAGAGGGTCATAAGGACAGCAAATATAAAAAATAATATGTCATGGCTGAAGGTGACCACCATCTACTGCCCTCAGTAACACATGGTGAAGCCCACCAATAGGATGGATGATGATAGATTTGTACTAAGACATAACATCTTTGATATAATTATTAATTGATTGCATCTACTATATAGGCCAGTTAATTTTTCAGTATGCTGATTGCTTAAATTATAAAAATATTCTTTATAAACTGTTTTTGGGTACCGTACTTTCATGTAGACCAAGCCCCTTTACACGGTTACATTAGCCTATATATACTGTAAAGGGATAGTCTTAATTATGGCTGCCTCGCTTGGATAAACAGCATTGTATTTTCTTTCAAATATAAAAAAGCAGATAATTCAATACTGTTCTGGAGCTAAATTCTTTTAAATTGGAAAGACTTCAAAAAGCAGAGTTTGACACAGATATCAGCAAGTTTTATTCAGCATTACTGTAGAGAATGGGAGGGCCAACCATTGAATTTTTCAGGTAGTTTGATCCTAAAGACCTGAAGCTCATTGTATAGACGCTACCTACACTGGCACCACATAACCGAAGTCTTTCTATTTGGTCCAATGGTTTTAAGGTTCAAAATAGAAAATTGTCTAATGCCTCACCACCAGGCTAACATTAGCTTTCAAATCCCCCACCCCAGGGAGGAGCCAAAGTGCCAAATGCCCCATGGTGCCTGAGGGGGGATGACTGATGCATAAGCTTGAGCCACTGTAGTACTACTGGGTGAGATTTTACCATATTTTAACATGGGACGTATTATTATTATTGTTATTTAACATACAGAATCTTGTTGAGGGGCAGCCCCTTGTGGCCTTATATAAACAGGGGACTCTGAACAGGGGATGATACCTTCGAATACAATTGTTGGCTGAGACTTTTCCTTTTATAACAATAGTCAATATGTAACTTAATACATATATCATCACTTTGCCTTGCTAGCGGCAGAGTTTACATCTTTCCGGCTATATGTATCATGACATTCATGTGTTTATAAACAGAAATTGTGTGCACTACATTTACATTATAAATAAATACTACGAGTATACACAATCAAATCAAGACGTATTATGAATTAAACGTTAAAAATGCATTATACATTATTCATACGAGGTCAAAAGATCAACCACGTGGATGTTGACTCACCTGTTGACTGTTGTCTTAATCGCTCAGCAACTTCCAATAGAGCAGCTCTAGCAGAACGTATTTCCTCTGGATTCATTCTTATGTTCAATTCAACAAAGCACTGATAGTCAATCGTTTTTTTACTATTCAATAAGTTTCCCTTCCTACGCTTTGCTTCCAACGATTCAGATGTTGATTCAAACAATTTGATTCAGACGCCAACGTGCGCGTTTCGGTATTGCGCGCATTGTACCGCGCGTGAAGGTTGCGTGATGGTCTGGACACGAATTGAATGTGCCGGGGGGTTGTACGTATGTTAGCTAATGAATATTGGCGGACATTTCACGCTATGGTCTGTCGCCGCCAATATTGAACTTCTCGTATTCATGTGTTGATTAATTTTCAACATATTTCGAACATTGAACTTCTGATGGGTGCTGAATAATCGGTATGTTCAATGTCCGATTTAACTTCAATGTCGAAAATGTGTTTAATAACAAACAACTTCAATGTTCGAAGTAACTTCAATGTCAGAAGATGTTGAATGACGATAAACATGAATATTGGCGGTAATATGACGCCATACGCCACGTGCTGCATTTAATGATAATTTACTTCCGATTCGGTGCGCTTAGCCAATAGAAATTTGCCATTGAGAAATCTGATCTTTGCTCTTTCGCCAATCTCAAATATTTCGCCGTATTGCGCTCTTTCGGTTTGACTTTTCAAAGCGAACATCGATATTTTGAAGTGACAAGCTTCTGTTGAATTACGTGAATATTTTTACTGTGGAACTTACATCTTGAGACTCTGGGCGTTCAATTTTGCGAGGTGAGTGTATGTAGTGTCAGTAGTGATATTTTTTGTTTGCGTTTTATGGAAATTTGTTATTTGTATAGTTATACTGATTCATATTTCCCAGCCCTCAGGCAGCACAGCACCCGCCTTGCCGCAATAGGCGATTCATATTTCAGACATTTAGTCACAATTTTTTAGTTTTATAAAGTCCTTTTTACCTTCGATGACTATGGGATATTTAGACAAAAAACTGAACATGGAAATGCTTTAAAATGTACTACAAAATCTTTTAAAAACATGAATTGAGCGGGCAAAACGAGCGGTTTATACGAGCCGAGGCGCCACGCCGCACGTTGTCAAATCACGTCCGGCGTATTATGCACTTATCAATGTTATGCCCCCAGGGGGAGAGGCCGGGCAATATGCCAATGGGGCAATGAGCCAATGACGTGCATGCTAAATAGTGAAAAATCCCCCACCCTGGGGACAAAACGATTTGTCGATTGCCCCATTAAGTAGGACAAAAAATCCAGTCCAAATATTGATTTTACAGTGCTTCAAGTAAAAAGTCTAAAACAATTTATTATAAATTATCACATCTTGTTTTCAAAAACCAAGATTGACACTCATATAGTCATTTTATTGTCAAAGACATACTGACATACTGTAGCTGACATAGCATTCGGTGGCGCAATCGTCAGAGCACGCGCCTTTCACCTCTGATATCTTGTGTTCAAGTCCCGTTGGGGACGACTTATGATAGCCATGTGAAAAGAGTTAGTCAACGCTCTGCCGAAAGTCGTGGGTTTTCTCCGGGTACTCCGGTTTCCTCCCACAGGGAATGTTGACAGGGTGGGTTGGGTTTAACCCCTAACTGGCCCTTCCATCGTAGCTGTGCTCCGTGATGGCGAGCAAAAGGTGGCTGCCATATGCGCCCTAGAAAGCCTTCGACTTGGTCACGTTGAGCTGTGTCCTTCGCAATTCAGCTTAGCTCTCAGCTGCAAGTAAGGATAATAAGCACCCCTGCTTACTTACTTACTTACTTACTTACATGTTTTACTACTTCTATAAATATAAAACTAAAAAGTATTGAGAAAATGTATTAAAAAGAATACCACAGTTGAATTTAATTTGATGCTGAATTTAACTTCTTATAAATGGATTGCGGCGACTCTTCTTTCTCATTTTGGTCAGCTGGACTAATCCTTGTGCCCACTTTGGAACCTTTCTTTAACAATTTAACATTATTATTGATCGTGATTTAACTTACTATAAATGGATTGCGGTGAATTTTACATATATTCGACTGTTCTCCTTTACGTTTTCAACTCAAAATCTCTTCCTTAACCACCACCTGGTTGCTGATTATAGACATTTAATAACTGAAATACCTTCCTTAACCACCACCTGATTGCTGATTATAGACATTTAATAACTGAAATACCTTCCTTAACCACCACCTGGTTGCTGATTATAGACATTTAATAACTGAAGTACCTTCCTTAACCACCACCTGGTTGCCGTCTTGTCGATTATAAACATTTAAACCTGGTTGCTCCTTTTGACATAGCTGTTGAGGAAGGTACCTGACAAATTAGTTTTGCTGCTGATTTTTATCATCAAAGAAGTTAATTTATTCGGTGCCTGCCTTTCATGTATCTTTGGTAAGATGTTATGATTGAATGATCAGGGGCGCACATTAGTTGGGGTGTGGGGGTGTCATCATTTGTGAATTGTAAAATTACACTACTTAATTCGGTCCGAGTTGGTCTGAAACATCCTGTCTAAAAAAGTATAATAAACGATACAAAAATTGTCAATAAAAGAAATCAACATTGCAAAACCCAGAGATATATTTTCCTCTAAAAGCAATATACTCAAATGTAAGATGGCATAGCCGTACGACTGCGCAAAACCTCCTAACTTTTGCTCTGCCGCATTGTGCATTCTATTTCCACGTCAGTATTCTCAAGTAAAATTAAGTCAACTCTGAAGGTTACGTTTTGGGGGGCGTTTTCTTTAATAAACTGCATTTAAAGAAAATTGCAGCGAAATATTTGAATTCGAAACTAGAGTGTTTGAAATCTTATATATGTTAATGAAAGGGCCTATAACGAAAGAGGTAGAGAAGACTCTGAAAATGCCATTTACGACGATCTACAGACTGAAGTTTTTCAAAATTTTCCCCGTCGGCGCCAACCATGGTGGCGCCTCGTGGGAGTCAGCCCCCTATTTTAACAATCCTTCTACACCCCTGGAGCTATACATATTTTTACATTACTGACTCGTAATACATGTTTTGATGTGGTCAAACAAACATAAAAAGTCGGTCCCCAAACAATGGACACCACCCCAAACTTTTTTGGAATGTGCGCCCCTGTGAATGATTGATGAACATTTGTCGCGGCAGCCACGGTATGTGTAGTGTTAATTTGGTAATTGAAGTGCTTGATCAGAAGGTGAGTTCAAACTTGAGGTAAGTGGATCATTTTGGAATACAAAATTATACTGTTCACAAAGTAGCCATGCCCATGGTGTAAGCTTCTCTGCTTCTTTAACGGTGTATCGCCGCTGTCGCCGCACAAAGGCCATACACGGCCCGCAAGTGCAAGGCAAACAGGACATTTTGCACGCACATGCTAAAGGCTATGTCAACGCCTAAAGTCATCTCGACTTTCTGAAAGCTAAAAAATACTCGCCTATCGGCTCGTATTTTTTTACGCTTTCAGAAAGTCTCGCAACATCCCGTGTGTTAGGATCACGCAACCCTGCACGGAAAACCATTCGCTAATCCTTTAATCCTGGGTTGGCATACAGAGTCATTAGTTTGTTGTATAGTGGGTATTAATAATCCTCGAGCCGGCGCGAAGCGCCGTGCGAGGGTACTAATTCCGCTCGGATATTTACACCCGGGTATGTGAAAGAAAACATAGCGGAATCCAAAGTCGTCCGCCGCGATGCCGTGGACGGTTCACTTCTCTACGTTATACGCATGCGCGAGTTCAGGTCGAAACTCGAATGAAACTGGTAACTAGCCTACTCATGATTGGCTAAGACAAATATTTTGTTTTTAAATGTTACGTCAGATGCACAACTTCCATTTTGCAAATTGTTTTCAAACTTTTCATATCCCTGGTAGAAATCCTAAGCAGGATCCGACAACACCGCGGAAAAACGTCTGCGCATGCGCGAGAACAAAATAAAATGGCGGGAAATTTAAATGCCAAATTCAAAACAAAAACATGGCTATTTAATAATTCAAGGTAAGTGAAATAAACAAAATAATTCAGTAGACGGGTAGACTAGACATTAATTAAATGTCTCATAGCGTTTAAAGTGTGAAAAAAATTGAATTTCAATAAAAAAAAATTGTTTTTGCCGGGAGGAGTGCGAACATTTCGCGAAATATTATTAAATATCGAAGTTCAAACAAAAAAGTTAAGCAAACTCTCAAGAAGTTAAGAATCTTAACCCGCTCAAGCTATAGAGTAAATTCTAAAGTTTAAATAGTGTGAACGCGAAAATTATTGAGGCTTAGCGACTAACTTTTTATTTATGAAAACTCTTGACAAACTCCCGACACTGTATAACGTAAATGTATTGCGATACAAACAAAACAGACTACAATACAAAGTCCAGTTATTTTAGCAGCAATTATTCCAGAATAAATTTTCTTTACATTAAAACTTATCATAGGTAAAACATGCCACTGAACGAGACCTGTATTTTTGCGAAGAGTCGGTCAGAAAAGAAAAAATGCAGCCATGAAAACCCAATTAAATACCATCGACTTACGGAAGGTCAACTTCGGGTAGCTGGGATACCACAAAGCGGTGTAAATTCATATGCATGTTCACACCACGTCAACAAAATGTGCTATGAGAAATTTTGTTCTTGTCCTATAACATGGGACCACAGTAAAATTTTGTTGAAATGTCCAATACGGTTTTATGAAGTGTTTGATGTAGAAGGAAAAACCCTAGAAAGTTATAAACCTGGAACAATGATTTGCAAGAAATGTATGAACACTGCTGATGATCACTTTGAATCACATCCAGCATACATTGGTCCATCAAAAGGCAAAGGGTAAATATACTGCACAGTACACAACTAAAGTTTATTCAATCCAGTTAGCTTTTGACATGGGAGTGTCACTACTCATAGAGGCAAGGGTCAAGACTCTAGATTTTCATATATCCCTAGATTTGAATTCATCAACTGTTATTCTTCATAGACTTCTGTCAAGTGCGGCAAAGAAAATACATCTCCCAATGTCAACAATGGCTGGGTGGAAGAAAGCTCTCCGATTGGTCCAGTTCTAGTGAATGAATGTAAAGAAATAAAATTAAATGAAGAAACATGGGAAAAAATACTGGACAAAATCAAAGGTCCAGATAGACTTCATAAGATTCTGTCACTTATAACAATTGACAGTGTTTTGTCGATTCCTTCACCAAGTCTTAGACAGAGTAAAATAAAAAGCATAAATGAGCTCAACCATATAATATAAATTGCAATATCTGACTGATCTGGAATGGGACAAACCTGAACTACACTCCACAAAGAAAGTCAAAAACTTCCCTTTATTTTATACAGATGATGACTTCCCAGACTTGATTGCCCAATTTCAGATGGCTTTGTACAGATACCACAATGGGACTGAATCCAACTCCAACCTGTATGATCCTTCTTCAATGAAATTGTTTGCTGACAGACATGCTCCAGGCCTTTTTAACAAAATCCTTCGGTGCATGGAAGACAATCAAAAAAGACCTATATCAGAGAAACGACACATGAAAAATCTCCAGAGAACTGTGGCACTCTTGCACATTCTTTCATACTTCAGGCAAGGGGTATTTGCTGATGTAGTGTAAAGTTCATCAGCCTTATTCATATCATACCATACAGCATGATACCCTAGCTGACAGTAATATACAGTTAACCGGCATGACATTCTCACACACGTACTGAACAGTATGTAAATGGTATCTTTTATAATTTATTATAGATCGCAAAAGACAAGCACATTACAAAAAGATGCAGGGCTTTTCTTATCCTGTCACAGCTTGTCAAAGTCAGGACAAACAATTGGAACCATGTTGGGATGTAGTATGACACCAAGAGCGACAGACATGCACAAAAAAACAGTTGAGAAAAACCATGATACTGTCCTACAAACTAAAGTCGAAGAAGCATTACAGGTACTTCTAAACAATGTTTGACAAATATCGTAATTCAGGACTGCTGGAGTTAAGTTTTGCATACAAAATTTCTTAACAAACACTTAATACTTCTTAACAAACACACAATACCCTCATTTGCAACTAATATAGAATAATCTTTTTATATATTTTTAGTAGTATTTAATTAATAAGCAATGTGTGCAATGTCTTTTAAATTCTTAGTAACAGCCCCTTGAAAACCAGTTGTAGTCCACTGAAGGGTCACTGTTGTAAAATAAGATTAAATAATAAAAATAATAATAATAAGACAGGTAATTTTTTATTACAGAACAAACAATTAATGGTGCACCTGCTTGATGATTTTCACAATATTCAAAGTATCAAACTCCCAACTAGTCTCAAATTAAGTGCTGCTTCCCACATGGCTTCAAACCTACTAGACATCCACAATATACCAGCAATTCCGGTACCGAAAAGTCAAGACGACAGGCACAGCATAGTCCTGGTTCATAAGGAGGACAATACCCTCATTTGCAAAGGCGGAATTAAAATTGAAATAGCACAGGAAGTCATGACAAAAGCTTTAGAAAACCACTCTCTTACTTACCTGGAATCTCTACCATCATCCCATCATCATATCAATACTGAAATGATAAACAAACAAATCAGCGAATTCAGGTGAATTTTGATGATCTATGCAATCTATGCACAATAATTAACCTACAGTATGATGTTGCAATGCACCCTACTTTTCTTGCCAAGGTGAGAGCCTTGCACATTAACGGTTAACCATTAACACCCAACACTTTACCCTTGACAAGTAAATTATCTGAAAATAGACCGATTGAAGTAATATAATAGTGTTAGGTAGAGCGAAATACCAAAGTATAAGGGGTGCATTGCTACCTAATGGGTAAATGAACAACTACTGCAAGCTAGAACTGCACCAAATCATTTATGAAATACAAGTCATCTTTCTCTCTTTGTTTAGAGTCTACAATGAATTGAATGACCGGGCTCTAAGTAAACTCAACTCATGTGTTCTTGTATCAGAGTCGGAACAAGATCTTAAATCTGCTGGTGACTACAAAGCTGTCCTTGACCTAGAGTTTAAATGTTGCCCTAAACTTACTCAGTATCTAGAGAAGTTTGTCATGCCTTCTCCTGGCGATTGGCCAACTTGGTACTTTGTAAAGAAGCTCATTGCACAGTCTAATAACAGCTCCCCACTGAATTCCATGATACCTGAACAAGGTGCATTTCATGTCATACTGAATGCCACAGAGGATGCTGTCGTACTGTTCCATTTCTTTTTCACAGAGTTGTATCAACATCTGTTCAGGAAAGAATTGCCAGCAACCCCGAAGCCATTTCAAACCTCTATAGTCACGACTGCTGCTTTCTTGGGATGGCTGCTAATCAGAGAAATGGTCCTGGAGAAGTTCAAGCTGTGCAAAGATGTTGAATTTGTCATGATGCTACACCTGTTAGACGAGATTTTACCTCTTGTGTTCTATCACTACACAGTGGTGTTTCGAAGTGGCGACTTAAATAGCTATCTAACAATTATGCACCGATTTTTGATCTTGTATATCTGCTGGCAACGTCGACATTATGACAAATCAACACTGTCAATGCTGTGTGACACTCAACACCAAAAAGAATTTTTCCCAGAGTACTATTCTACCAAGCAACATTGGCTCACTGTCTTTACAGAGAAGAAGGTTGAAATATGGCACTCAAAGCTACGTAGTAACATCTCTCCCTCAGATCCACCGAATGTTATAACCCAGAGAGCAAAAGTAGTCAGTGATGTCCAACACGAAAGTTCATTCCAACACCACTTTGTCCCAGAGTACCAAAGAGGATGCAGTGAGAAAGATCATACACTCCTGGCTGGAAATCTGCAGAATTTCTAATCCAGAAATTCCAATGCATTGCAACTAACTTAAATAAGATCAAGCAGGTAAGTTAATTACCAACATTAGGCAGTCAAGTCCATTCTGCACATGTGCCAAATGATGGCCCTCCAATGTAAACATTGAATCATTGAATATACAGTGTGCTCAAAATGTAAACAAAATTGCACATCAACTGAATGGACATTACTGCCCTTTAAGCATACCAGTACTGTGTATTTGATGATACCAGCATTATAACTTCATTGTTTTAGATTCCTCGCAAAGTCACCTCTAAAGGTAGATTAAAAGGCAAGCCAAAGTTTCAGCTACCATCATTTCGCAATACGACCATCGACAGCAAATGCTTACCGTATCGTACGCACATGACAAATATAACCAGAAGATCCAGCCTGATCAACACACCGTCTGCGACTTCTCCACGTGCAAAAATGAAATTGTGTGCGATGCTGTTCGACTCGGGTGCTTCCATACTTGCCATGTGGCCTGTCTAAAGGAGAATGAAAATCAATGCCAGTTATGCAGAGTGCCTCTAGCAATGAAAGTTGAAGAATTGGCAGAAAGCTTCAATCGCAGTTTGCTTGATCCTGAATCTGAAGAATCGCTTACAAGTAAGGATGCAGCTGATCAGTCTCATGATGAAGAAGAAGTAGAGCCAACCATTACCATGTCAAGCACCAAGGACTATAATTACTACCAGTCCACTGAATGGAAAGAATTTGTTGAAACAGAATTATTGGATATCGACATTACACAACCACAGATCCCCCATAAACCCTGCCAGCAACCAACTGAATTCACCCCATCAAAGCAAAGACAGTGCACATTTTGCAAGGAAAGTGGACATAATAGGCGTAACTGTCGACTTCTTAAATTTAGTAGGTCACAACCATCATCTCAACCATCACAGGATAAAAGACCAATGCCAAGTGGTACAAGTGTATCTGTTCCACAAGTTAGTGGGATTCTAATCAAGTCTACAGCGATGGGTAGTTTTACAGTTTGGCATTTCCCCTTTTGTGTTTCCCAGAGTACTATCAATGGACGTATGGGGAGCAATGCCTGCACCCTGATTGCACTGCTACTAGCTAAGGCTTATTTCATTAACAAAGCTGTACTTCAACTTGATCCAGATCAACCCTTATCAGGACATTGGAATACAGTTATAGTGTCATGTATACTTGGCGGAAACAGCGTCTACGACAGCTGCATCCTCGCGGTAGGTTTCTAGGCGTTTTAGAAGCAGTACCCTTCGTCGCCTGCAGCATTGGGAAGTTGATTTAAACGAAGAACTCACCGTATGTTTTGCCAGAGAAGATCATGCTGACCACGAATCTGCACTATCCCATCAGCTCACTAGTTACTTTGAATCCAGCGACAACTCTGCTGCCCTCGTTATCATCAATGGGAAGACCATCACTTTTCTCAAGCAAGAGAACGCCATAATCCTCTTGGACACCCATGCCGACTTCCAGCAGAACAATGGAGCAACGATTTCGATGGCACCGGAGGAGACTTTAGAGGATCTTCTTGTTTGGATAAAGGATCGAATCAGCCCGACAATCAATTTGTGTACCGTCACCTTTGTGAAGTATCTCCCATGAAAGTGATGAATGAATCTGTCGAACACAAAATATGTAAATATATGTAAATATGTACAGCCAAATATTGTAGACAATCGTTATAAATTTCAATTCTAAAAGGTTTAAATTACAAACCTACCTTTTCAGAAACATAGTAAACCTTTTTTGTCTTCCGATCGCAAATATTTGCTCTTAAACTTCCCCAAAAATACGCACAAACCGAGTAAAACCTGAGTAAAACTTCCCCAACCGCCATTTTCAAGATCGAAACACACGCGTTCTGGAGCTCGAATCTCGCGCATGCGCAGACGTTTTTCCGCGGTGTTGGATCCGACTAGGATCCTAAAAGTAGCAGGATTCGAATTAGGATCCTGAACGGGTCCTGACATAAACAGGATCCTAACTAGGATCCCGTTATAATCCTAAAACTGACAGGATCCTAACAAAGATCCTGTTATAATCCTAAAACTGACAGGATCCTAACTAGGATCCTGTTATAATCCTAAACCTGACAGGATCCTAACTAGGATCATGCTATCATCCTAAGTCTAACAGGATCCTAACAGGAAAAAGCAGGATCCTGTGTAGGATCCTATCACAAATATATAGGATCCTGACATTTGAATAATAGAATCCTGGGTAGGATCCTAACAGGAAAATCTAGGATCTCGTGTAGGATCCTATCAGAAATGTCTAGGATCTTGAAATCTTAACAACAGGATCCTAAGTAGGATCAGAAAAATCTAGGATCCTGTGTAGGATCCTACCAGAAAGATGTCCAAGATCCTGAAATCTAAATAACAGGATCCTACTTAGGATCCTATCAGGAAAATCTAAGATCCTGAAATTTGGATAACAGGATCCTGAGTGGGATTCTATTAGGAAAATCTAGGATTCTGAAATTTGGGTAAGAGGACCCTGAGTGGGATCCTATCAGGAAAATATTAGGATCTTACATAGGATCCTAACAGGAAAATCTAGGATCCTGCAATCTAGATAACGAGATTTAGAGAAATTTTGATTCACGACCTCACAAGCTTGTACTCCTTGTAGCTTTAATCATGATCGTGATAAAATAAAGTTTTATCCATACAGGATCCTGAGTGGGATCCTATCAGGAAAATCTAGGATCTTGAAATTTAGATAACAGGATCCTGAGTGGGATCCTACCAGTAATATCTAGGATCCTGGCATAAAATTAGAAAGAATTCACATCGACATTTTCCAGACAGTGATCGCTATCAAGGTATTCATTGTAGAGCATTGACCAGTTATAGTTCAATTTTCAAATAGCGTAATCTACTACATTTTATACATTAGACATTTAGTTATTGAAAAGCTAAGAAATTAGACATTTATTCCTTATGAGTAGTAGGGAAAGGCCGATTCTGGCGCTTTTTTAAAAAGTATGTTTTGTATACGTTCCTTTAAAATATCACAAGCATTTTGTACGTCATCGACAACAAATTATGAAACCACTTCCATCCAGTTTCATAATCTTCATGCTCGCTCGCGCGTGTCGCTCCGCTCCACGGTTCGCAACTTTCAAAACATTTTTCCGAACATCTTTCAAAACATATTTCGAACATCTTACAAAACATTTTCCGAACAACTTTCAAAACATATTTCGAACATCTTACAAAACATTTTCCGAATATCCCACACCCCCAATATTTCCGAACATTTCCCAACGTCTGGCTTCGCTCGTTCTTCACTCACAAGCTTTAAGAGCTAACTTACACAACGTGTTCGGTTTTGGAACCTGGATCATCTCAGGCAATACAACTCCTTTTTTTGGTAACACTCTCCAATGCCCTATCGCCATTGTGTGAATCCCACCCTCCAAAATTACCCTCTTGTCGTCATTTGCCGAAAGTGCTATCTTGTTAACTTTCTCCGTATAGATCTCGTGCTTCCGGCTCCTAAATGTATTCATGCTTCGGTACTGTTTCTCCCCACTGAACAGACAATCCTTATAGTCCTCAAATGTTATCTCATTTTTAACAACGCATTTTTTAATGCCCTTACACTTTTTCTTTTCCTCACATTCACTCACTCCGTTCGCTTGGTCCATTTTATATGCATACAGCTTCGCACGCAATCCAACAAACTCAACAATCTGTTCTCCACCGGCTTCATCTTTCATTAGACCAGGTACTTTTTTGTTAGTTTTTGAAAATAATCCGCTGGGGTTACCCGCGCTATCGCTGTGGTTTTCCTCAAAGTTGCTGGTATCAAACCACACGGGAGCATCATTTTTAATATCTGCGTAAAAGTCTTTGGTTTTAATTTCGTAAGCTAACGAATCCGTATCTGTAAACAACAGGCTAGCATTTTCACCGTATTTCTTTTTGATGTAATTGTAGTGAAAATCATACATTAAGGTTTTGCTAACATCTAAAATACTCATTCCAAGGTATATCGGCTTCTTCAACTTAATTACCGTTTTTCGCATATGCACCGCGATCAAGTTTTCTGTAAATGGTGTAAAAGATTTATAGTTAGATTTTGCAATTAGTTTTTCTAACTTTGCTTCGTTGTTTACCAGCTTGATATTTACCCGGTTTCTAACGTTTTCCATCGTCTTTCCAAACACCGAGTTGTTCATTAGTTTAAAGAAGTTTTTCTCAAACTCGGTGGTACCCTTGGTTCTGAGATTGGTGTTAAGTTGGATGTACTCTTTTAACCACGGCTTCTCGTTAAATTTAACACCTCGATGAATTTTAGATAGTTTTAACCCAAGACTTAAATACAGCTTTAAGTTTTCGTGATGGATTACATACTTAGTTTTGTTGTTTAAATTTGGTATAAGTTTAGGTACTTTGCTACCTTCCGGAGTTATTCTTTCTGGAGCTAATGGATACTCATTATGTAAGTTATGTAACTCGCTAGGATATTCCAAATCCACCTCCAAGATGCAACCCTTTCCACTTTCCCAGTTTTCCAACTCGTTAACACTCATCCACTCAAATCCGTTAATAGGAAGAGGCTTCGACATAGCCCAGCCGTACAAGTTGTTAGCATCTAAATATATTATATACATAGATTTTTTACTAGGATCATAACATTTCATGTACTCGTTGTTTGCCTTCGAATATCGTTGAGAGATGGTACTAACACCACCTCGAATACCCTTTTCAACGAACAAATACATATCCGGATCTGACAACAACTCTAATTCTACACCAGTCATCTTTAGTGCAGCATCCCATGCCAGTCCCGGTGCTGTATAATAATGTAGCGGATCCAACTTGTAGTTGGTTTTACACAAACTTCTAAGTTTTTCCATTACATCAGCCAGTAACAATACGTCCGTTTTGAGATATGTATCGTGATAATCTCGCATTGTTTTCATATTAAATGTTTTCCAAACATTCTTTGCACGTTTGTAATCTTTGTTGCTGATATCCTTGTTGTTTAGTTCGCTGTAAAACTCCTTTTTAGCAGGTAAAGCTGTTTCGGATAATTTTTCAAACGAGCACATGTACTCGTACGGAAAGACACCTTTCTGTTTTAATAGCTGACGCTGTTCTTTTGACATTTCCTTGGTCATCATATCCAAGATCTTAAAATCATCATTTCCTAAAGTTTCTACGAGCCCATCCAACGAACTAAGCGTAAATTTTAACGAGTCTAAGAACCTAATTTCGCGCTTGATTACTACTACTTTTTCTACATCTTTGAATACTTTAACTTCTGTATCTACGACTATTTCCTTGCTGAAAGAGATGTATTTTTCTTCAGTTTTTGGAATGCATTTTATATCTCCTTCGCTCACACCTAAATTTTTAACAAACAAGTGTGCGTCGTACCCTTCCAAGTTGTGAAACATCACAGGAATAAACTTTGGCTGTTTCATTCTCAAATTACACTTATTACATGCAGCCCCTCTGTACTTACCTGTATAGTGACAATGGTCTTTAACCTTATAGTTTATATTTGTAAACTTGTCTTTACACGCATAACATGTTTTTGCTGAGCGGTAATTAACCAGATCCTTTTTTATTATGTTGATAGGAACTATATTTTTAAATTTTTGGTAAATGTTTTGAACGTCTTTTTCAAGCATATCCACAAATATTTTTGTAACGTCCTCATCCTCAAACTTTTGGGTATATTCTACAAGTTTAGGTTCGTACAGACTATCGTCAAAACACTTGATGAGATAACAAAAACCTGATGGTTTATGTTTTTGGTACTGAGTTGTAGATGGTTTTGTCTTATCAACCGTAACCTTACCACTATTATCAACCTTGACAATATAACATTCAAAGTCAGCATAAACAACAAATGGTATTGCATGCATTCTTTCAAAGTTTTTAAACTTGCACGTACTTCCAGGCTCGGGATAAACTTGTCTTTGATGATCGTGGTTGGAACACATCTCAAGATGTTTTTCTAATAACTGGTTAGTTCCAAACGCATTTAAACATCTTTTACATATTTTCTTTCCATGTTGGTTTTTGCTAAGTTGGGAAGATACCAACCTACTAAGATCTTTTACAACGCTATAATGTTGATCGTAGTAGAATAAGTCTACGTAAGTATTAAAGTTCATCTTACTAAGTTGTAAAGCATACACAGATTTTGTTTCATCATCGTAACTGAACACGTTTACACAAACTTTGTTTAATTTTTCAAACTTAGTGGTGTCATTAACTTTTACGGGAAACTCAAGACCATTCCAGTTCAAATTTTCCGCCTGCTTTTTTAATAATTTAGTAACTTTCTCACCATCTCTTTCAACAGGGTTTAGAGCTCTGGCAACCGCCCACTTAAAACACTGATCATCCTTGTTTTTCATGTTGATGAGAGCTTTTTTGTTTTTAATTACCGCTGGAAGTGGTTTATACCCGTTCCCTCTTAACGGTCGGTATTTCGCAATATAAATATCCAAACGATCTATAGATTCTAATTGCCAACCGCTCCCCTCTTTTTGATACTTAGACAAGTTTTCCAGCATCTCATCTTTCATAGCTGCAAATTCCATAGCAGCATCTAGTTGTGAAATGATGTTGTGTGTTTTACTACGAAGGTTTGCGATTTCACTAATTTTATTACCAGTTTTTGGATCTGTTTTTACCAGCGTACAAACTAACACCGAATTTACCTTTTTTCCACGACTTTTGGTGTTGTTGATGAGATTTAAGACAGCAGGAGTAACAGCTTCTAAAAACGGCCTTGGAAATCTAAATCCACCGGCTTGAATCTCCCACTTTTCAACGCTTCCATTAACTCCGTTGAATACTTGCTCGGGATGAAACTGACGACTTTGTTCTTCTTCATGGATTTCAAGCTCCCATTGTTTCATCTCCTCAGCAGCTTTAATTTCATGATCCCAATCCTCTTTGTTGAAGTTCTCGAGACGTACCCGTTCACGTCGAGCCTCCTCAGCTTTAATTTCACGAGTCCATTTGGTAGTCTCAGATGGTTTAGTCTGTTTTCTTCTCAAAGGTTTATCATCGTTGAGTCTTTGTTTTTTCGTGTATCCTTGTCGTTGCTGAGCTTTAGTCTTTGGATGAACCTGACTTGCACGAATTATATCATGAAGATATTCAGCGGGACTGTCTTCTTGACCATAATTAGGTTTACGTGTTTTACGTCGTCTCATCTCTATTTATTATAATAATCAAGTATACGATCCTTTAAAAAACAATTCAAAGGCTTTATAGTCTTTGAAATTGTAAGTGGTTTTTTTCTTAGTCCTCAGGATACTCATCATTAGACTCTGATTCGTCTATCTTACACAGCTTGGTAACCTTGAAGACAAGGTAGCTATTGATGTCTTTTGTGTACACCCCTGTAACCTTGAAGTGTACAGTAACGTTCATTGGGTCTTTGTTTAACAACTCCTCCTTTTGTTTTTCTGACAAATTTTTTGACTTCAGATACAATACATTTTTATATAGTTGGTTTTTAGTGCCATGCTCCTCAGCTAGACTTTTTATTTTGTCTATAACCTCATCGTTAACAACCACAGGAATAGAGTAACCCTTATACTTATCCTTTTTAACACCCCATGTGTATGTTTCATTGAGTTCAAATTTAACTTCTTCAATATCTTTAAATGACATTTCTCCTTTATTAGTATAACTATTATACATTCCTTTAAAATATCGATTTATAAAACTATTTTATAATTTTCAAAGATCATAAGACCTTTGAAAATATTTTTGCTTTAAGTTTTTTTCATCTCTTGTAATGAATAGGTTATTTCATTTATTGTTATCTCCTTTCCTAGGTAGTAAGATATTAAACCTGGATTAACTTTCATTTTCTTTGCCGCTTGGAAGATGGTTGGGAATCTGTATTGCTTTTCTGTCTTTAAGTCTGTGAAGACATACTTATTAAATTTTGTGATCTTAACCTTTAGTCTTTTACAAAGATCCTCCGCGCTCATTCTTGTGAAGTATTTAATCCCTCGTTCTTTTGCTAAGGCTTTTAACTCTATAACGCTTGTGACTATAGGTTTTGCTTCGCTGTCCTCATCGCTGCTACTATTGTACTCGTCTTCCTCTTCATTATCAATGGTAAGCATGGTGTTTCTACCTTTACAACTTTTATCCATAAAGAGGTATCCACAACCAAAGCACCACACACAGTTATTCATTTCTAATTTTTTATGATCATCATGATTACATTTGTTTTCATCTACTGTTGCACATCTATGGTTCCAATCCCTTATTCGTTTAATAACTTTATCTGTGATGAGTGAGCGGTCACAACTTACACACCGTGTACAAGCCTCACAACATGATTTGTTTTCACTTTTTTTATTGCTTACTTTTTCTCCATTTTTTAAGTGGCATTTTTCAAACTCTTTTTTGTATGTGACTTCATCATCGAACTCATTTCCACAATTTGTACAGAACATTATTCCATTATCACCCACACACTTATTAAGGTGATTACAGTCATCTCCATACGAGTCATTGTACTTGTTCGTCACATTATTAATTTTTTTAAGTCGTTTGGGTGTCTTTACCTTTTTTTCGCTGTTATAGAGATTTATATAATTACATGCCGGACAATTGTGTTTACTTTTACCGAGAGAGTGTCCATCGAGGTTACACTGTTTCTCCATTTCACTTACACTACAGTCTTCCTTTAGATATCCAATTTGTTTTAACTGGTCTAATGTAGACCTTTTAACTTTTAATGAAAACTTTTCAACTGACATTTGTCTATTTATTATAGTGATCAGTATACGATCCTTTAAACTATTAATTTCTTAGAAACATTGTAGGGTGTCTAAGAAATTTTACTTTGTTTACTACCTACGATGCTCTGGAAGTAGGTGACGATGCTTGTCTGGTATTTTACTTAATCTAACACCACACTTTTGTATAATAGCTTTTCTAACTTGTTCACACTCTGGGTGTTTGTTTACGATAACTTTATAAAACTCACCCTTTTCTTTTAACTTAATATTATATCTGATACAGTCAAAGATTAAGTCATAAATTACAGGTTCATTTGGATAGAACCTTTTGTATATGCTTGCAGCACGTTTGTATAGCTTCTCCTTTTGAGTTCTTATGTTTACAACTTTAAAGTACTTATCATCACAGAAACACATTCTTTATATTAGTATAACTAGTATACAATCCTTTAAAAACATTTCAAAGACTATAAAGCCTTTGAAATTTGTAAGTGGTTCTTAATCAACAAGCAAAGAGTATAACTCAGAGCGCTCTTTTGTTTTAAAAGACCACCTTCTAGTTGGTTTAGGCTTTTCAAAGCATACTAATGATTTAATGTTGATGTCATCTAGTGGAATTATTGGTCTACTGTTATTTAAATGATTTTTATAAACACTATATATTGAACAGTTTAAATTTTCAAATATTTCACCAAAATATGTTATATGAACATCGGAAGTAAATGCATATCTACATGATATTAATATATCGCCAGATTTACCTATTGATTTTAAAGCATTAGCTTTTGGGAGATACATGAAGAGCCCTCCTTGACGACAAAAACCTTTTGGTACCTTAATAATAAGATCCATTCCAGGTTTTTGTAAATCGGGTTCTAACGGTAAATACCATATCATGTTAGCCTTTGCATATGGTAATTTTGGTCTTTGACTTAGTTCATAAACATGCTCGGTAATGTGTTCATGCATCATTTCAACTGTTTTTAACATCATTAAATAATAATGAAAAACACCTTCCATTGCATGAACTAAACAATTTCGTTGTGGGTGTTTTTGCATGACTTCAACAAATGCATACATCTTACTAAGATACGTTTGTGGGATAAAAATCCCACCACAGACATTCATTTTAAAGTCTTGTTCGCTCGGCATTTGATCTTGAGTCATTAAACTTTGAAGTTTAATAATTAATTTTTTACTCTTAACATCCATCTCCTTTATTAGTGTGTATTTGTATACGATCCTTTAAAATATCAATTTATAAGCGTCCCATCCACCAATCAGTCCGATGATTCCAATGGTAATGTTTTGATACTCTTTCATCTCATCAGATGGTTCATAGTAATCTGATATGTGTGGTTCCCTTGTGAACGTCTTGTCTTGATAGGTGATCTTCATTAGGTTGTCCAAAGCGGCGTTTATTGTGTTTATATCTGCGTTAGCATCAGATAACTCTTGACGTAGTAAAGCTATTTTGTTTTTCTTCTCCACTTGATTCTCATACCACTTTTCTTTAGCAGCTTCTGATTTTTCCAATGCTAGGTTATGTCTTTTCATTTCTTCTTCATACTTATCTTTATCGAGTGACTTAAATAGAAACCCGGCACCTGCGAATGCTAGTGCATTAAATGCTCCTGATGCCATAACGCTTACCATTTATTTATTCATTCTTTGAATGGGTTGTCTGGAAGATACTTTTTATCTTGAAGCATCTTTACTCCAACAGCGCTTAGTCCAAAAACCACAGAGAGTTTAGCTGCCCCACTTAACGTTGCCGGAAGACCAAGTGAGTCTTTTGCAAACTTTTTACCTAAGTATGAAATTCCCATTGCACCTGCTGTAATAACAGCCGCGGTGTACAATTCATTTAATACATCCTTTTGTGTAGTTGCCATTTATTATTACAAAAAAAAATTTCTTAAACTTTTGTTTAAGGAATCTTACGCTGTGTCTTACCAATCGTTAGAAATGGGAACAACATAGTCATTACCTTCTGGCAAACTAAACTTAAGGTCCTCCTCTTCTCTATGTCTTTTATAATTATTATGGTTAGGAGTTATATATACACAGTACGGACACTTAAACTTAATTTTACCGTTGATATGTAAGTGACACTCTTTAACATGTGTTGTTATTTTATCAAAGTTTCCAATGTAGTCACAAATGGGACACATATACCTGTTTGAGAAAGTAACTTCAATACCACACTCGTCGACTGTTAAGTTAATTTTTACACACATCCTTTATTATGATGATTAGTATACGATCCTTTAAACTAACTTCTCGATTTAATTCTTTTTACTTTTTCGGTAGTCTTTATACTCGCTGTAAACAAAATACGTTAATGCTAAGGCCAACATCCATAAATTTGAACCTAACCATCCTAAAAACATAGCTAGATACTTTATAATGTTTCCTAACCATCCTAAAAACATAAGCAGATACTTATAAATGTTTCAATGATAGACCCTATCGCTGATATTATTGGGCCAAGCTTCCCAGCCTTATCAGCTATTTTTTTGATCGTCTTCTTAACACTCTTTGCGAACTTTTTAGCAGCGTTCGCACCCTTATTAACCGCGGCTCTTCCACCCCTAATGATTGATGTTATTATACCTGCGATACCTATTGCAACCGCAGACAATCCTACAAGATTTTTTTTGTCCATTTTTTAAATTTTTCAAACCTACCTAAGTCGTTAACGTTAGCTTCTTTTTTAACCATGTTTTTTACGACTTCACTTTCTGGTTTTATGTTAAATTTTAACCTAATATCATCCATCTTTAACTCGGAGACTTCTGCAATAGACTTACACAGTACTGACCTAGCCTCATTTCCCTTAGCTTTTTCTTTTTCATACTCTTTGTTCCAGTAATCTTTATTTTTCTTTAAAGCCTCAAGTTGCACCTCAGGCGTGCCTTTCGGATGAAGAGCGCCACTTAGTTCTCTTATTTCATTTTCCGTTATCTCTTTGTTTGTTGTTATTTCATCAACCCTATCACTAATATCGGATTCTAATTTTTTACCTACATTCTTTGTGATGTCATCCACAACATCTTGTGGGAGATCAACACCTACACTTTTATCTGCAATAGAAGCCGGAGTTTTTTGATACTCTTTGTCAGCCTTTTTGAGCAGCTCCTTAAACTCGTTAACATATGATAATTTTGTTCTGTCTGTGGTGTACTCCATTTTGCCAGCTTTTAAAACCAATATTTTTTTGCCTTTAAACTTCGCACCATTAATCTTATTAGTTTTTTCAGAGAAGGTGGTTTCTAACCCATCGTATAGTTTTGTTGAGTATGAGCCCTTCTTGTTCACAGTGATACCAAGCCCAATTTTAAAAAACTGTTTTTTATTGTGAATGATATGACGTTTTACACCACCTATATCACGCCCTCTTGGAGCGTCTGGAATATCACCACCAGGACCATCATCAACTCTCGTAAACAAAGGGTTTGAACCATCAATATTAATAACACTTTCATCACGTCGACCGCCAAAGCTTGTTTCAGCCTCTTTTGCATCTTGAGCTTCTTGAGCGCGAACACGTTCACGTTCCTTCATTTCCATATCCTCCCTACCAATATCTTCAGCATCCATTTTGTTTATTTATTAATAGCTTTTTCACTTACCCACGAGTTGTGTTTGTTATCATATCCCAACCACTTTACAAGCACCATACCTTTTCTTTTTCTTAAAACTTTTTCTATCTTGTACATGTGAGGATCTTCACTCACGGGACTCATCTCCTCTTCATAAAACTTACCAATAATTGGTTCCGCTTCGCTATCCACTATCTCGTACATGTTCGGGCTACCTCTAAAGACACCGCTAACCTTAAATTTCTCCTCCGTAAAGTTTGCCTCATACCCCTTACCAAAAATATTCTTATACTTACTTATCCTAACAATATCGCCAACTTTAAACTTTGGTAATGGAAACTTTCCTAGCCCATAACCATATAACGTAATCCATACCTGGTCCTTATTAGACTTATTCACATCCGCCGGCTTCATTAGTATGCTACTATGTTTAGTGTTATTATAGTTATCTGTAAGTTCACCTAGTACGTCAGTCCAGTTAAAGGTCTCTTCTTTGTGAAAGTACTTCCACATAGATGTTTTTAATGTACGGTTAAATCTTTCAACTATGGCAGCCTTTCTGTCTGAGTTTGTAGAAAAGTAGTTTACATCATGCTCTTTTAACAGGGTTTTTACACCAACGTTGTAAAACTCTTTTCCCTCGTCAAACTGAGCAGTCTTTGGATACTGACCAAATCTTTCCTTAAACTCTTTTAGTAGCTCACCCACAGCGGCAGTCATGTTTTTAGTATCCTTCCTATAAACCGGTATTGTGAATGCGTAACGGCTTAGGATTTCAACAGCTGTTAGTATCCAATAGTATCCCTTGTTTTTGTTTTTATACTTCCCCATGTCAACCAAGTCCATCTGTACTTGATCGGCTAAATCTTTAACGAATGTTCTTTGAAATTTGTGTTTTCTTATAACAGGTTTGTGTATTGTGTAGGTGTCTTGTGTTTTTAACCAGTCTTTTACAATTCTACGACTAACACCGTCTAACCCGGAGTCTTTTGCCTTTTGATACAACCTTTCCATAGACTGAAAGCCAGTGCTTGGGTTGTAGTAAATATCTCGCAGTTTTTGTTCAATAACGAACTCATTATCATTCATTTATTTTACTCTATATACAATTCAAGTAGTAAGTCCATATCAACCTTTTGCGTAATGTTTGAACCAACGGTGAAAAGTATTCTGTTAAAACACCCGTTGTCTATTAAGGCTTCGCTATTAATCCCCGAGCCGGCGCGAAGCGCCGTGCGAGGGTACTAATTCCGCTCGGATATTTACACCCGGGTATGTGAAAACATTGTGGAATGCAAAGTCGTCCACCATTTTTTTTGTCATGGACGGTTTTTCAAGTTATGCGCATGCGCGTGTTAAAGACGAGAGAAAACTGGTAACTAGCTACATCATGATTGGCTAAGACAACGATTTTGTTTTTATATGCAAACGTCAGAAAAATGACTGTCATTTTGGCATTTTATTTTTGGCAGTTAATTTATAAATTATAATGCATAAATATGAAAACTTTTTTCAAAATTGTACTCTGGAGTCGGGACATATTTTAAAATTCAGACAAATATTAAGTCTCCAAAACAAGAGAAGTGAAAATTTTTTAGAGGACTTTTATTTACTAAAGTCAATAAGAAAATAAAAGAGTCGAAAAGCCGAGAAAGGACAGAATTTTCGAGTTTTAAAGCGTTTTAAATTAAACGGGTAAGTGTTTATTTTGCATACTTGTTTTTGCAGTTTTGCCGTCAATTGGCATGCAATTATAGTTTGTGGTTTTGAAATTGCATAGTTCATCCTGTGTGGTCAATACAACATTGTTTTAGTGTTTAACATTCAAATGCGTTATATAGAAATTAAGAAAATCATATTTTATCTAAAAAACTTCATAGTATAAAAATACTGTTCAAAAAACAGTTGAAGTTTTATGACAATTTCGAAACGTTTTGTACAGTAAATCAAAGCCAAAAAAGAACAGAATAACATACCTACTTTATATAGTTGGGCAATTGGTAATTTTATTGTTAAAAGTAAAAATATTATCACAGTTTGTACAGAAAAGAAAAGAAATATAGAGTAAAAGGCAGTTTAGTTTTACAAACTTTTCGAAACGTTTTAGTGAACGGAAGGTTGCATTAAAACATTAATTTGAAGCTTATAGAATGCAAAAGAACATACCTACCGCATATATCTCATATTTCTATGGCTAAAACAACTAATATTTTAATTATTTTTGCAGCTTTTGTAAACTGTTTTGTACTCCAGAAAATAAATTTATATTATTTTAAAATCGAGTTGCCATGGCTACTGTGCTTCCTCTTCTTGAAACAAAATTTCCATTTTTTATTCTTTCAAAAATTCTCAACCCAAAATAGATTTCCCAAAATATTATTGTTTCCTTCCACTCTTCTTTCCAAACTATTACAGTAATGATTTTAATGGCACATTTAAAATGAAGGGAAACACAATGATTACGTCAAGTAAAACATTTCATATTATGGCGATAGCCTTTGAGTGCGTCGTGAAGAGGGGTGTAAGCCAGAGGCCCAGAGATCCAATTCAGTTTTCCAAGCCAAAATTTTGCTTTGAACCCAGATATCTGACTCGTCTACCACTTTTGCATAGCAGATTTTGTGTTGAAAAAGCTTAGTAACAGTAATTTTTGGAATGTAGTGTCTGTCAATGTTCGGGTGCATGGGGCGAGGGGTTACTGCAAGCATGTATTTCTAGTATTTTTATAAAATGTTACAGAAGAATTTAAAATTTGCTTTGACGTTATTGGTAATGTAGAGAGCGTAAAACACCTTTCACCGCGCGTGTTAAAATTCATAGATGTGTCTATAATGTCACAGTCAATGTAAATGTGCGACAATCCTTGGTTGATGTTAACAACGTTAGGTGAGTTCTCCCAAACAACAGTACCTCCAACGTTGTCATTAATAATTTGCTTCTTTGGAAAGCCAAGTAGCGGTGCAAAGTTATCAAGATCTAGCATATGATTTTTAGACGTTATTTTACATGTGTTGTTGTGTTCTATTTCCACTAGTGTTACATCGTACTCTTTTAGCTTGTTTTTAATCATGTTAAACGTCCAATACCCCTCTTCAAACACAATTTTTTTGGTTACTATTACCAACGCTAACCGCGGTGCCGTATAGTATGAAGTCGTTAACATTAGACACAACATTTTTAAACTTCCAAAAGACCGCCGCGTTCTTTAAAACCATCGTCGACTTGGTGTGCTTGTTTGAGATGTTAGCGTCAAGATAGAGCTCCTTCTCATTGTTTTCTATAAACACTGTTATCTTTTTCTTCATTTATTTATACTTTAAAATAAATGGCTGATGAAGCAGATAAAATAATAATAGCCTTTTACGGTAAACAAAACCTCGCCAAGGTTAAAAGAAATATGAAAGAAGGACCTGAGGAGACTAAGAAAAATTTTTTAGTAAAATATCCGTACGCTGTTGTAGACAAGTTTAAGTTTGACATTGAGTTAAAAAAGAACGGTGACATAGACAAGTACGTAACATATTATAAAATTACTGACGACACCTCGTACGACATTACTTCTGACACCTTTTTAAACAATAAGGATTGGACAAAGAATTTGTACTGGCAAGAACCATGGGGTGCTAATGGGATCGTTCATCCATTCGCTCGAAACAATGTTTCCACAATTAAGCCAAACGATCTTAAAATTTACGTTACTGACGACTTGTTTTTTGACATTACTCTTCCAGACTTTGACATCAAAGATAGTGGTACGAATAGTCTTTTAGATAACCCATACTTAGCGTCTTTGTACGCTGCATACATCACGACATACTCCTGCGGGATTAGTGAAGAGCATTTTAAGTATAACACATCGACCTCAAAAATTATAACAAGCTTAGCGAGGTATCATTTATACTTTCATATGAATAGGTTCCTTAGACAGCCAAATAAGATGACAAAGTATATAACAAGCGACATAAGAAAAATTATTGTGTACCACAAAAATCCTACATACCATTGGACTAAGGAGTTTTACTCTGGGAAAGCAGCAGCTAGTTGGTTGATTAGTCAACACCCAAGAGGAACAATTAGACATGTCACACACCGTATGAGCAATAGAGGTTTTGGTCAACTTGGTCTTAATTATGAAAAGAGGGCTGGTCAAATTCTTCCTAAGATGAATTATAAGATGGTTATCGCGGCTAAGTCAAATGGGTTAACGAAAACTGGTCAGCTACTCTTTCAACAAAGCGTAGAGAGTTACGTTTACTGCGTATTAGGTGCGCAAGCAAAAACTAGATGGCCGATTGTTGGCAGAGGGGCTATGTCATTACAAACACAGGAGGTGTTTAAAAAAATAATTAGTGACACAAACATTCAGGATGATAACACCATTGCCGTATCAAACATGAGGAAAGCTATAAAGGATACAAACGTTGTGTTAAACATGGCTATCAAACCAGGAATTATACTCATACCATCAAACATGATCATACTTGACGAGATGATAGCTGGTTACAACAACATTTTAAAACTTGCTGGGAGGGGAATGAGATTTGGTAAGAACGACGGAGTTAACTATGAGAGTGACTACGATGCGGGGACTAAGAGTGTGGTGAGACCAGTGGTGGGATCTACTGCGCTTATTGTACGCAAACCTAGCGCGCGAAGCGAAGCCCGTAGCGAAACCCGTAGCGTATCCGTGCACACCATAGATCCCTCAATAATTTCTAACGAACCAAGCATGGATGACTCAGAACTACTACCCCTCCTAGCTGTTACATTAATTGGTGGTGTGTTAGTCGCAAGGTTTGTAATTTAATCATCAACAAAAACTTAACAAACTTGTAACAATATTTTTTTTCCCAATGTGCTACCAATGTACTACCAATGTGCTACCGCTTTGTTATCTATCTCTGTTTTTTTTTTTCATAACAAAACTTTTTTGCTGTAGTTTTGCTATAAACTTGCTAAAATCTGTTGACAACAAAAACACAACAAAACTTAACAAAAACATAACAAAAACATAACAAAACTTTTTTGCTGTAGTTTTGCTATAAACTTGCTAAAATCTGTTGACAACAAAAACACAACAAAACTTAACAAAAACATAACAAAAACATAACAAAACTTTTTTGCTGTAGTTTTGCTATAAACTTGCTAAAATCTGTTGACAACAAAAACACAACAAAACTTAACAAAAACATAACAAAAACATAACAAAACTTTTTTGCTGTAGTTTTGCTATAAACTTGCTAAAATCTGTTGACAACAAAAACACAACAAAACTTAACAAAAACATAACAAAAACATAACAAAACTTTTTTGCTGTAATAATAAATGAGTGAACAAAGCACAAGACAAATTACGATGGTAAAAAGGGAGAAGAACCCTGCAAGAGTAAATGCAGGTAAAAGACTTGCTGACTATAACAAAACAGCAAAAGAAAAGCAAACCAAAGCGTATTGGAGCCTATATTAGAGGAAGATGAGCGTAGCGAGAACACTGAGCGCAGCGAGAACGCTGAAGAAGATAGTTCTAGTGGGATTAGTATTATGACAATCCTAACAGGTGTTGGTATAATCTCAGGTGTGGTTTGTCTTTACTTCACATACAAACAAGACAAAAGAGCTGAGGCTGTAATCCCAAAAGACACTAACAACAACAACAACATCCCTCAAGACTCTAAAGAACCAAACATAAGACTACGTATTTTTAACAACTAAAACATATTAATAAAGAGTAACAATGACTACTTACAAAATGGATCAACTATTACCAGAGTATGAGCGAATTAAGGATGCTCAAATTGTTGGTAAAAGAACCTTCATTGAGGTTACATTTAACCCTAGTAAAGCATACCCTGGAGAGGAAATTTACGTTAACCTGCCAGCACTAGGATCGAACATGTGTATTGTTCCAAACTCACTCTTCCTTACAGCGGAGTTTAAGAGCGATAACACAAAGTCGTGGTATTTAAACAATCTTGGTAAGCTTCTTGTAAACAGTCTAGAAATAACAATTGGTGGCAGCGTTGTGTATGATAACATCAACGAAAGTGTTTACTCCGTCTATCAAGACTTGTGGCTTCCAAAAAAGCATCGAGAAAATATGATAAGTGAAGGCATTGCGAGCGAAAACATCCGTAAGCTTATGTCTAAAGACGATAGCGGAGACAGTTCTGTGGTTGCTGACGCGTTTATGTTAAAAATCTTTAACAGTAGGGTAAGAATTAAGTTAGGTAAAATTTTAAATGATCATGGATTGTACGCTCCGTTTGGAATGAACAGTGATATTAGGTACAGAATAAAACTACCAAGCGCTAGTGATATCATGATAGCACATTCAGGTTCAAGTGTTGGTAGTTACACTTTAGAGGAAATTAAACTAGAGTATGTTACGATAGAGGATCAAAGCATGTATAACTCAGCATTAAGCAGTTATCAGGTTGGAAGGTCATTAATTTACGAACACATTACAATGATGAAAAGAGGCATTTGGGGAAAGGATACAACCCTTATCAATGAGAACGTCAACCTTCCAAGACAAAGCATGAAGTATATCATTATGTTATTTAAAAAGAAAGCAATTACAAACAGCGAAGAGTTTGTTTACCCAAACATAAAAAATGTTAAGGTAACGATAGAAGGCAAACCAAACTCTGTATACAGTCAAGGTATGGATAAGTCTAGACTCTTTGTAGAGGCTAAAAAGGTGTTTTTAAACCGAAAGAATGATACTCTACCAGTTTCAGAGTTTTTTCCTGATAACAAGTTCGCCTTATGTGTCGACCTTAGAACTTTTAACGACAACAACGTTTCAGGTAACGGAAAAAAAATTCTAAACACACAGTCTGGAGTGCTGTTAGAAATATCAAAAGAGGTAACCTCGACAGACCTTGTTTGTTACATCTTCGTGGTGTCTGATGGTTTTGTAAACATAGTAAACAAATCATTACAAAGTGTTGAGTACTAAATGTGATACTTAATATTTTCTTAATCTAATGGATTAAGAAAAAAATGTTATGAATAAATGACGTTAGAAACACCATTTAATATGATAATAGTTCGAATGACTGGGTGTGGTAAGACCTACTACCTCCTTAAGATGTTAGAAAGTGAGTACAAGGATCACTTTGAGTATATCTTTTTAATTTGTCCAACCTACTTATACAACCAAACGTATCAAAATTGGGAATACAAGGATGATGACAAGTTCTTTCCAATACCGTGTGAGCAAGATGACGTGGAGGCTTTTTTAAAGTACATCACTAAGATGTATAGTGGTACGAATAGTCTTATCATCCTAGATGACTGTGCAAGTAGTCAGTCAGTTAAAAATAGAACAAGTGAGATGGTAAGACTTGCCTTCTCTGCAAGACATTACAACCTAAGCACAATTGTGATAACACAGCAGCTAACAAGTATAACAAAGCCTTATAGAGACAACACGTCTAAAATGGTTACGTTCTACAACCCAACTAGAAAGGACATGAGTTGTTTCTTAGAAGAGTCTCTTCACATCACTAAGGAGCAAGAGCATGACATTATAGAAAAGTTAAGAACAAATAAATATGCCAGACTTGAAGTACTACGTCGACACCCTTTCACACATAGCGTTGTATATTCAACGTAAACCGCTCCAGTCTGCAATTTGTTTCACCTTGCTCGCAATAGGGTTTGTCTTGTTCGCGATAGGTATCATCTTGTTCGCAATTGGTGGTGCTTTGTTTGTTGTGTATACGCAGCCCGTTATAATAAATGAACGAAGAAGAAACATTTTTCAAAGATAACGTAGGTGATCCTGAACGTAGTGAGCCGAACACAGCGTCTAACGTGCGCGAGGAGCTTCTCACATTATCTGAAAGAGGTGAAATTAAACAAACAGAGAAGTATCTTAAAAAGGCAAACCAAGAGACCTTAGAAAAAATCAAAAAAGAGTATGACAGGAAGCAGCTGGATGAGACCAACGAGTTCATTTCAGAAAATTTAATATCAAAGTTTTCAGATCTAATGGATAGTCTAAATATGATTGATGACAAAGACAATATGGAAAATGAGCTAAAGAACAACCATATGATAAAAAAGACTTAAAAAGCATTCTTAGTCATATAACACCATACCTCCCATACATTGGCTTGCTTTGTGGTGGGTTAGTCGTTGGTAAGCATATGATGTATAAGCGTAGTGAACGTAGTGAACCTGAGGTGAAACAGGATTAAATTAAGTGATTTGTTTCCTTTCATAGGATGAAAGGAAAACATGTATGAAACATTTTTTTTAATTAAGTCCTGGATAAAGTGGTGGTGCTGATGGTTGAAAACTTTCAACAAGCTCTCTTGTCATCTTTCGCTTTAAAAGCTCAGTCTCCACTTCTTTTAGATCACCCTTACCAGTCTTCCTTTTTTTGTTCTCATGTTTAACTTTTTTCATAGTTTTAACTGTTCCTCTACCACCATCTATTATCGCAACTGCGCCGCCAAGAGCGGCCACCACGATAGCAGAAGGAAATATAATAGCCACCGCGACACCACCAACCACAAGAACTATTTTAAGTAGTGACTTCCCTACCAGTTTGATCTTCTTTTTAAAGATTAGTTTTTTCCTTTGAGATAGTTTAATTGCAACATCATCTCTTACTTCTGTAAGTTCACTTTCAGAAAAGTTTATAACCTGTTCCATTTATTATAATAAAAGAATGACACACATGTTAATATTTGGAGCTGGATTATATGTAATTGACAGACTTATTAATCCGAAATGTTTGTGTGGAACACAGGGGCCACAAGGCAACGTAGGACCGTCAGGACCACAAGGTCCGCAAGGACTGCAAGGTTTGCAAGGCAATCAGGGTCTTACTGGTGTTAAAGGACGACAAGGTGATGTAGGACCACAAGGTTTACACACCCAACATAACACAAAACTTGAGAAAAAAATAATATTAGCAAAACTTGGTAAACAGAAAGAAAATAGCGTCTTACAAAATGCTCTTTTAAAAAATTAAAGGAATAGGTTGCGTATGTTTTAAGACATACGCAAACTCATCAAATTAAAAGTCAACCAAAATATTTAAACAAGACTCGTTGCCATAGGACGTACCAATTTGTTGAAGGTAAAGTTTAAAACCTGCAAGCAATGTGTGGTCAGAAGTTACATCTTTAAACTTAAACTCTCTACCTAAAAAGAACACGTTGCCAACTATTATTGGCGAGTCTGAGTATTTAATAACCGCAAGGTCTATGTCTTGCTCTGTTCCATCAATTTTGTATGCGTGAAAAACATACTTAATTTTTAACGTTGATATCACCTCATCTTTGTCAAACGTGTGGTTAGTTATTACAAATCTAGCGTCATCGTTGAAAGATATGCAAAACATAACGGGTGACGGCCATCCAGAATTTAAGCTAAATGGCACACTCACCGCAGAATTGGATAACGCGGCGTAATATATTTGATAGTTCATCATTCTTAGACTTGGTTTAGGACTTTTTGGTGAAGTGGGTTCAATCCTTTTATTTTTCTCGTTTGAGTAACCAAAGTTTAGACTCATTTATTTAAGAGCTTTAAGAGCTAGTAAGTAAAGCTTGTGAGTGAAGAACGAGCGAAGCCAGACGTTGGGAAATGTTCAGAAATATTGGGGGTGTGGGATGTTCGGAAAATGTTTTGTAAGATGTTCGAAATATGTTTTGAAAGATGTTCGGAAAAATGTTTTGTAAGATGTTCGAAATATGTTTTGAAAGATGTTCGGAAAAATGTTTTGAAAGTTGCGAACCGTGGAGCGGAGCGACACGCGCGAGCGAGCATGGAGATTATGAAACTGGATGGAAGTGGTTTCATAATTTGTTGTTGTTGACGTACAAAATGCTTGTGATATTTTAAAGGAACGTATACAAAACATACTTTTTAAAAAAGCGCCAGAATCGGCCTTTCCCTACTACTCTTATGTAAGCAACTTATTGTAGCCCAAGAGGCAGGACGGTATAAAGTCAATCAAATATATGCTCTATTACAGAGTACAGTATGTTACAGTATTTTCTCTTAATCCGAGAACTGAACAGCGTAAACTCCACTATTTTTGTGTTCACAAAGCCTTACCACAGCATATTATATTTCCTTGAAAAATATGTTTCATATATAAAAAAGATATAAGTTTTTCTTTCTTGTTTTTGCAAAGAATTGTAGTTTCTTAATGCAACTTAACAACTGGATACTACAGTGCTTGATAATATGCAACTGGATACTACAGTGCTTGATAATACTTTTGTAAGGGAATGCTATAATGAAAGCATAAGGTTGACTCTTTACAAACACTGATTTAAACGTTCTATTCTTATAAGTGTTCAACACTAGCCTTCCAATTCAAAATCATGCATTTATATATTGGGAACATAAATGTTTCACAACTGTCTTAGTCATGTTGGTAGCTTTTTAAAACGGTCGAAACATAACCATCCACATTTGGTTCTTCACTTTGAACAAAAACGATTCGGTGTTCAATGCTTGAGCAATGGATATATTTATACTGTTCAGTTTTCTGTACAGCAGTAAAATGGCAACCAAGATACCCAGCTGACCAAAACTCTTTTAAAACCGGGTCTTCAGGCTGGGGAATATTTTCCTCAGAAACATTGAACTTCAGATTCCTAAACAAATTACAACTGCGAATCCATCGGCACCGTCTCTCACAAAATATTCGACTTTTCCAAAATATTTTGAGCCCTCTTCACTGAACTGCACCAAGAAACTAGCTGAGGTTTTCTTACGGGAATAGTGAAAACTATGATAAACTTGACCATCTTTTATCATTCGTTGGGCAACCGCTACTCTATCAACGTCAACAGGGAAATTTTGGATTGGATGTTGGACTTCAGGAACTTTTTGCTGTAAAGGTGGAATAAACTTGATATCATTATTTATTTCTACCGCGCTTTTAGATTCGGATGGTTTCAAAAGCTTCCCAGCAAGTTCTTTCACCGTGTTGTTATTTTCGACATTCTTAATGATGTGCCCAGTTGCATGTTGTGCCAATGCCAGCTTTTTAATAATTTGGTCTGGTATGCCTCTCGTACCGTGGAACAACCGTTTTAGATGAGCTAACATTGATTCAAACACGAACGCCGAGTGTAGAATTAGTGGACCATGATTTCGTACCTGTTGAGGTAGATGAGTAAGGGAGTGAGAATTATACGTTGCTTCAGTGATATCAAACACGTTTGGAAGTAGTCTTATATAACTCTGAAGCATGGCTTCGGCTACGTTGATGTTGGTTTCAGTTACACTGTCTTCACATAATAGCCTGGTAGGATTTTTGTAGGATCCTAGGGAAACCATACAGGATCCTGGTAGGATTTTGTAGGATCCTGGAAAAACCTTATAGGATCCTGGTAGGATTTTGTAGGATTCTGGTAGGATCCTAGTAGGATCCTAGTAGGATTTTTAGGATCCTGAAAGGATCCTTTTAGGCTCCTGTTAGGATTTCTGCAGGATCCTGGAAAAACCCTATAGGATCCTGGTAGGATTTTCTAGGATCCTATAGGATCCTAATTAGGATCTTGTAGGATCCAGTAGGATCCTGTCAGGATCCTATAGGATCCCGGTATAGGATTCTGTTAAAATCCTGTAGGATCCTGTTAGGATCTTGTTAGGATCTTGTTTAGGATCCTGTTTAGGATTTCTACCAGGGATACTTTGATGCAAAATATAATTTCGTAAAGAAATATCAACTAAAATATAAAACAACGACACTTTAAAAAGAAAAATGTCTGATCCTAAAGATAGAAACCAGGAGAGTAAACATGAAGAAGATAAACACGCAGGGAAACTAGCAAAACGAAGAGAACAGAGACGAAAAATATTGGAAGAAGAAACGCCAGAGAAAAAGCAACTTCGGTTGGCAAAGCGTAGGGCTTCTTACAAACGACGGACCGAAGCAAGCACAGGTGAGGAAAGGGAGAAACAAAGAGAAAAAAGTAGGGCTTATGATAGAGAAAGAAGGCAGCAAGAAAGTAGTAAAAAGCGAGAGGAAAGACTTGAAGTTATGAGACAACGCAGAAGAAGGATTGATGAGGCAATGAATGAAAACCCAGAACAACAACAGTCAGAAAATTCTGAGGTAAGACCTGAAAATGTAGGGGCTAATGGTGAGGTTATAAATAATCGTGATGAATATTTACAGGAGGACGGTTGGCAAAATGCTGACAATCCTTTGCATGAGCAAGAGTTTGTTCAAAATGAAATGCACAGTTTTCATTTAGATCAGGAAAGTTTAGAGCATCGACAGTGTACAATTTGTAAAGAAGCTTGGCCGAAACGACAGAACTTGACATCATATACATATATTTGTTACCGGTGTAAAAGAGACAAGAAAACACGCAAGAATTTCAGTGCTGAGAATGACATGGACCCAGGAGTTATTACTGAACAGTTAAGAGGTTTGACACAGGCAGAAGAAATTTCAAGGGTTTGCCCTATTATGACAGTGTATAGAAAACATGGTGGGCAGAGGGGGTATAAGGGGCATGTACTAAACTTACCCCAAGATATTCAAAGTTTCTTGCATAGGTTGCCAGCACATGTAGCTGACTTGCCTGTTATGATTGTGTGAAGACACGGTGCTGATGACACACATAGAGATTTCACAGATTTAGCTAAGGATCTAGCATTTATTACTATACAGGTGGGGATAGAACGACACTTTGGAGGACCAGGTTTACTAACACATATATTAATTCGATTGTTCAAGTTGCGCGACGATGGGGTTTGTGGGATTATTATTAGCATGTATCAGATTAGCATGTGTCAGATTCGTGGATCGGTTTGTGATTCGGACGGGTATGGGTAACTCTAATGTTTTCTCAATTTCGATTCTTGTGGGTGTGGTTGAGCCATAGTAACTCACTTGGAGACATTGTAGTGTTTTGGAAGGTAAGAGGGGGTTTCCATTAAAGGTCTTGGGTAACGGGGAGTTTGGTTGGGACGAGAAAAAAAGGACTGTTATTATTTTCGATCGTGTATTTATGTTAATGACATCTCGAATTGTAGCAATGTCTTAAAATTGCGGTTATTCGCAGACGACACTAATGCTTTTTTGGAAGGTAGTAATATACTAACTTTAACCACAATGGTTAATGTTGAATTAGAAAAACTTACTAATTGGATTAAAGCAAATAAATTATCGCTAAATATAAAAAAATCAAAATTTATGATATTTTCATCCATTTATAGAAAACAATTTCACTATATTCCAAATATTAAGTTGGGTGGCTCTTCAATAGAGCAGTCAGAATTTTTTAAATATCTGGGTGTCCTTCTTGACAGAAATTTGAATTGGAAATTTCATATAAACGTTATATGTAAGAAACTTTCCAAGAATATTGGCATGATTTCAAAATTACGTCACTATGTTGATCTTGATACACTAAAAAAGGTTTATTACTCCCTAATATATCCTTACCTTTATAATGGGGCAATTATCTGGGGAAATACGTACCAATCTCGTCTTAATCAGCTAAACATTTTAAATAACAAAGCTCTCAGGATCATGACTTTTTCCGAACCTCGATCCCACGCTCCACCTCTCTACAAATTACTAGGTATTCTTCAAGTAAAAGACATTGTTTACACCCAAAAATGTACTTTTATGTACCATTACGTTAATAATATTAAATTAATAGGTTACCAGTAGCATTTTCTAATTATTTTACAAGCTCTTCAGAGGTGCATCAGCATTATACTCGATATTCAACCCATAACTTTCATTTGCCATCCGTTTCTAGTAACTCAGGAAAATTCTCATTAAAATTTTCTGGAATAAAAATCTGGAGTTCTCTTAATAATCAAGACAAACTACTGCCTAGGAAATCTCTAATAAAAAGAATTAAAAAGAATTGCCTTGACACCTATTTCTAATATGAAATGTTTACTTTATATTCTCTCTTATATCTGAATTTCTATAATCAAATTAAACCTATTGTGTGTGATACAAATTGTTAATGTACAGTATGTGTGTATATATGTATTTATTATATTTCTTTATATATTTCTAAATTTATTTTCTTTTATATTATTATTTGCCATATTTAATTCATTGTTGTATATAGATCTTATGGGGAATTGGCTCGAAAACTTTAGTTACTCCAATTCCCCAGCACCGTTCTCTTTCATGTAAATCTTTATTGTAATAATCATTTTTTATTTTTCCGAGTGCAAATTAAATTCTATTCTATTCTATTCATATGGTCAAAGACAGAGAAAAGACAATGCAGCTATCCAAGATGCAGTAAATTAGGTTGATCCCTTAGACTGGCCGTCTACTGAAGGTAATGTAGTCAATGAATTTAAAACAGGTGGTTTGGCTACTATGGCATTTCCGACATTGTTTCCTTATGGGAAAGTTAAGGTGACCCAACAAATAGGGCTAGACAGCATGGTATAACATTAACAGAGGCATTCAAACACTTAATGAAGTTTGCTGAGAAACTGGCAAATTTGAATGGAGGTTTGCTTCTCACCCACGGTTTCCTTATTGGGCATTAAATATGAAACAGCGACATCAGTTGTTGTCACAAGCTAATCAACAGGTTGCAACGCTATGTGTCTAAAATTCAAGGTACAAATCAGTATTGGTATCAGAGGCTGCAGGAATTGTTAGCCTTGATTGAGCAAAAAGGCTGCCCAACTTTTTTCTTTACATTTAGCGCAGCCGACAGTCATTGGCCTGATTTGCAAAGGCTGTTGCAAAGCAATGAAGGTGCATCAAGAAGCGAACGTGCACAAGCTGTAATTGACAATCCACATCTGACTGATTGGTTCTTCATGCACAGGCCCACGAGTTTATCAGACGTTGGCTTAGTGGTGTCTTAGATGCTGAATGGTTTTGGTATCGATTCGAGTATCAGACCAGGGGGAGTATTCATGTACACCGATGTGCAAAGTTAAAAAATGACCCTGCAAGCAAAAATTCGGAAAGTGTCTATTGTGATAAATGTCTGATAATGCAGTTGTGATTTATTGTTATACATTATTGATTATGCAGAGCTGCCAACTCTCACGGTTTGACCGCGAGACTCACGGTATCAGGTAACTTCTCACGGTCACCGGGTAGGACTGCCATTTCTCAAGGTAAACGAAAATTTTTAGAAATACTAATAGAATAAGAACAATAATGTAAAATAAAAATAAAAACATCAACAGTTGATCAAAGACAAAGTATAATTTAGCAATTTCGGTATAATAGTCAGTGGTATTAAAGTAGTAATAATTTGTTTAAGATTACTATACTGAGTCACACGTGCTGAGTTGTCAAAATCAAAATGGCACAATGGATGGCGATGCAAATAATGTATGCGAAAATAAGCATGTATCTTTGATTCTCTTGGGTCAAGAATTTCTTCTCAATTTTTCCCTATATACTTGAGCTGAACTATTTTGTCCATATAAAGGTGTATAGATTACAATTAACTACATTAAAAGTTGTCATTTTCAGCATCGATACAGAAATCTCCAGGTTTGGCTGTCAATCTCCAGGTTTTTTAGTCCTTATGTTTTAAAATATCCAGATTTTAATAGCACTTCGTAAAGTTGGCAGGTCTGGATTATGCATAAAAAACACTCACCCCTATATCACTATATGTCCAGCTAATGTTCAGGTACCATAAATTATTGCTATTTTGAGCAGATGTTTGCTCAATGGTTTCCTTTCATAACCATAAACATGCAACGCTGTTTAGATTTATTGAAAATGTTGCAATCACTCAAGGGTGCACGGCAGTACGCTTTTTGATCAATTTTAAGAGTAAATTCGGACACTAATTCTCATTTCTTACCTGAAATAATCTGTGAATTATCATTATTTCATCTTTGTCTTCTTTAGTTGCCAAATACATTGCAAAATAGCTTCGAATTTTTAGATTAGCTCACGTTGTTTATTTAAATTTTGTGTTTTAAATATCAGTGCTTCCACTATTTAGTTTTGAAATTCCTTACTTTCGTGTCAAAATTTCCTTAGATTTCCTTGACCATGGAATAAAATTTCCTTGAAATTTCCTTGAGAAGACTTTTAATTATTTTACTGCTTACAGCCCTACAAAAGCCCTACTAACTTATCTTTAGACTGTTTAGTGTTATAGTGCTAATTTCAAAGGCATTGAAACAGTGAAATATTGCTGTAATGAATTTTGACATTTGTCAATTCAATTTGTGACTGTTGCGGCCGTTGGTAAGGTTGGTTCATCTTGATTGGACAGGTCAGATTCGAAGCTGTCTGACTCTGATGTCTGACCTTCATCAACAGCAAGACATTGCTTCATGACTTATTCATATTGCTAGACCATGCGACATGTTTGATTTCAGATATGTTGGCATTTTGCTAAGGTACTGGGGCCCAGGGCCGTGTGATACTGGTATGAGCCATTATTCATGTAATAATGTTCTTAAATTGTCTATAGATAAAAAATTGCTGCCAAATATGCCAAAAAATATATTTTTACCGTTTACAACTCTGTTTACAGACTTTTGACAATATTTCCTTAGATTTCCTTGAATTTCCTTAGATTTCCTTAAATTCTTTCCAATCCTTGAAAATTCCTTTTTGGCTCAGAATTTCCTTGAAAAAGGACATTTCCCTGAAAGTGGAAACCCTGGTTTTAATTTCTACTCTCACATGGACATCCGCTGACTTACTGTATCGCCGTTGTCGTTTGTAAAATCCGCGCGAATTTTAAAATAATAAATAGAGGGGAGTGAAACTATCGGCAAATCGTGTAAAATCTTTCGACAGACGCTGTAGCAAGTTGCTAGGTAGACTTGGATCAAGTCCGTCTCTCTAGAGTCCGAGTCGCGAAGCGACGAGATCGAGCGCGCCGCGAAGCGGCGCGCGAGGTGCAAGAATGGAGTGAGAGACGAACTTGGCTCACCTGCAATGTTTCGAATCAGATTTATTATTTTGGCGGGAAATTATATTAATAGACAGGTGTTATTTTTAGCGGTTTGTTACAAATACGGTTATACGGAAGCCCGCAAGTGTCAGGGCAAAATTATTAAAATACCCGTCGCGATCGAAACAAAATAGTCTAGCATTGAAAATATTAAAAATAAAGGTCACTGCAAAATAAAGTTAACTTAAGGCAATATATCAACATTTATTTGTTATCATTGACATTGTGACCGATTCTGAGACGCTAAAACCTCAGTCGAACAGATTTGTCATTGTGATATTAACAAATGATCAAATATTTTAAAGTTAATAAATTAAACAACATTTGTTTTATTAAATCGTATCTATAGACTCTTCTAGTTAATTATTATGACTATATTTGCACAAAATTTGTCCTGAACAAAACTCCCGGACTGTATCAAAATTTCGTGTGATCATGAAGTTCGCCGTGACACTTTATAGTGTGACACTATCACACTAGTTGTGCAGTTTATAGTATAGTATCATCATATCAAGTTATCGTATCCAAGTTTACGCAAGCTATAATTAATACCATCTTGAAACGAATTCATCATTTAAGTATAAACTAAACCAGACACGAAGAGAGACAGCACGCTATATATTTTGAAACAAGATACTTTGTTATTTCCGCTTTATTGTCAATTAGCATAAATTATGGCAATCTAGTTATGACGCATTACCGACGGAAAAACGGGTCGGTAAATTTGGCGCGCTTGCAGGTGAGCCAAGTCCGTCTCTCCCTCAAACTTTCCCGCGTTATTGCACCTCGCGCGCCGCTTCTCGGCGCGCTCGATCCCTCGGACTCTAGAGAGACGGACTTGATCCAAGTCTAGTTGCTAGGCACAGCAGCTGTTGGTAGGTACACTGCCGTCTATGGAATCGCGCAATTCGAATGATATTAATAGATTTCAACTGCTCAAACTTTGCCAATTGAGTCAAATTTCGAAATATTGGTGTCATAGTTTGTTTTATTTTAAATAGAAATGAGGCAACTTTCGAATATGCTAGTGGCAATATTTTAGAAGTAGAAGCAGCGTACGATAAATTTGCAAGCGAATGTGAGCAGAACCGTCTGCGAAATATAAGCAAAGCAATTTTCGGTAGGCTATTACAGAAGTCGCTGCCTACGTAAATAACAAAACGTAAAAAACTAAAAATATCTGGTAGATTCCAATGTCCTTTGATGTAAATAATCTTGCATCGTCTTGAGACAACCAAATAATACCTCTCTACGTTCCCGAAACTTGTTTGTACAGTATAGTTCAAGTATCGTTGTTTGCTTTACTGTCGTTCCAATTGAAGTGTTCCTCAAATATTGATTCGATACATCCGCTGACCAATTCATTTGTTCAAGTTCCTCGAGATATTCATACACTTCCTGTGGAAGTTGACCAATCACAATCCGTATGTGATTTGAATACGAATCAACTGACCAATGAGGAACTGATCCTGCATTGCAGGAAGTAAACAATATTCAAAAATCAAGAATTCGGTTGTTTTCATCATTCATGTAACTGAAATTCTTCAAATGTGTTTACATTTGTGCTCACAAAAACGTTTAATTGAAATACATGTATGGCTTCTCAAGAAAAATGTCAAAGTATTGAAGATTTTCTATGGTTTAGAAAACGGTTTAGAACCAGAATTGAATAAATATGCAAAGCCGCGTTGCAAGATCAAGGTTTTACTTCAACAAATATAACAAATATTCATTTTATTGTTAGAAACTAAGCGATCAAACGCGGGGGTTTTCTAATCTATATTTCAAAGGAAAATGTCACTTTCATCTGTTTACAATATATATTTTTTCCCGTTAACCCTTTTAGTACAGTAAAAATAATGGAAGTGTATGACAAAAATGACAGGCGTCATTTTATAGTGCAATGAATGTCAGTGGCAAATTTTGGTTTATAGACCAAATAATTTATTGTAAAGTACGAAGAAAAGTTTTTTTCTAAATTGCAAATTTGTTCTCTGTATGAAATTGTAACAAACTTTTTACTGTCATATAGTAATATTATAAACAATATAGATTATAGTACAATTTTATAGTTTTAGAACACAAATATGTATTTATGTACTTGGTCTATAAACCAAAATTTGCCACTGACATTCACTGCACTATAAAATGACGCCTGTCATTTTTGTCATACACTTCCATTATTTTTACTGTACTAAAAGAGTTAACGGGAAAAAATATATATTGTAAACAGATGAAAGTGACATTTTCCTTTGAAGTATAGATTAGAAAACCCCCACGTTTGTCGCTTAGTTTCTAACAATAAAATGAATATTTGTTATATTTGTTGAAGTAAAACCTTGATCTTGCAACGCGGCTTTGCATATTTATTCAATTCTGGTTCTAAACCGTTTTCTAAACCATAGAAAATCTTCAACACTTTGACATTTTTCTTGAGAAGCCATACATGTATTTCAATTAAACGTTTTTCTGAGAACAAATGTAAACACATTTGAAGAATTTCAGTTACATGAATGATGAAAACAACCGATTCTTGATTTTTGAATATTGTTTACTTCCTGCAATGCAGGATCAGTTCCTCATTGGTCAGTTGATTCGTATTCAAATCACATACGGATTGTGATTGGTCAACTTTCACAGGAAGTGTATGAATATCTCGAGGAACTTGGGCATATGGTAAAACATGGACTGGACTAGTAAAACCTGGACTGGACCCGATTAGTAAAACATGGACTCGATTAGTAAAACATGGACCCGATTAGTAAAACATGGACCCGATTAGTAAAACATGGACTCGATTAGTAAAACATGGACCCGATTAGTAAAACATGGACCCGATTAGTAAAACATGGACTCGATTAGTAAAACATGGACCCGATTAGTAAAACATGGACCCGATTAGTAAAACATGGACCCGATTATATGGACCCGATTAGTAAAACATGGACTCGATTAGTAAAACATGGACCCGATTAGTAAAACATGGACCCGATTAGTAAAACATGGACCCGATTTAACCTGATTAAACTAATAAGTGGGAGGGGGGGGGAGAACCGCCAACTAATCCGAGTGTCCGACATCGATCGCAGGCCTGACAGGCGACATACATTATAAATAAGATAATACAATGAATAAAATTTCCTTCAGCATATCACTCTTATTTCTTACTCTCTTGTACTTGCTGGAACTTATCAGTTATCTACAGAAGATCATTTACTATGTCGATCCAAGGATGTTTATTAATATAAATATAATCACAGTTAAAGGAGGTACATATAAAAATATATGTTTGTTATTTTATATTACCTTTTAATATAGTTTATAATTATGACTTATATTTTTATATGTATGGTTTGCAGACTTTTCAACACTCGCTGTTTTACTGTGAGACTATAAATCTCACGACTTTATAAATCTCACAGCTTATAAACCTCGAAATGTCACAGTAAATTGACAGAAATTCGAAATTTCTACGATATTGGTCCACTGATTTGTTCTTTTGGAAACATTTTATAAATCTTATAGTTTAACCAGATACCAAGGTTTTTTTCAGGTAATTTTTGAAAATTCAAGGTTTTAGTTTGTCGGAAGGTCTGTGTTTGTTCACGTTTGCTTTATTTATTAACACAAGAAGTTTGGTACATTCAACCAAACAAAAACAAGCGCAGGTGTAACAAGAGCCTGACTAACTGACTTGCAAGGTTCACAAAAATCTTTTCCTATCTTTTGTGTAAACAATTAATCTCAAAAGAAACAGCAATAAGAAAATAAGGAAATGGAATGTACGTGTATGTTTGGAAAATTGCTGTAGCATAATTTTAACAACAAAAAAGCTAATGCTAATTTAGTACTGTAACTTAGTGTTTTATAATACACAATTTGCAGTTAGCTATTTAGGCAAAGCCCAAATCGTTCTTTTAATGCATCAGTGTGTTGCAGAAACAGAAATGGAACCAAATCATTAGGAACAATACAAGCCTTCACATCAAATCCTGCACAAGTGGCACGTACGCAATTAAGGCTGAGGTGGAAATACGCTGAAGAAATCCTGGGTGATGTTTTTGGTTTGCCTTCTTTATCATAATATTTACGGTGTAGCATTGTGGTAATTACCATGTCTTCAGGTGGGTGTGGTATGTTTCCTCTCTCTTTTAAATCCTTTTCACATCCATAACACCGGGAAACTTTCTTGTCAAGGAATGATAAGCGAGCAAATGCGAAAACTCCAGGAGGAGGTTTAGGACGGGAAGGCAATTGAACTGTCCCCGCTATCGCAGTAGAAACAATTCTTGGATAGGATTGAACTTGTTGAATATCAGGTTGGAGATGTTGCAGTGACTGTGTGGCAGGTTGGACTTGGTGCATAGGAGGTTGGGGAAGTTGTAGTGACTGCGTGGTGGGTTGAACTTGTTGAATATAAGGTTGGAGATGTTGCAGTGACTGTGTGGCAGGTTGGACTTGGTGCTTAGGAGGTTGGGGATGTTGTAGTGACTGCGTGGTGGGTTGAAAACATAATCTGGCGGAGGTAACTACATATTTACTAGATGAGAGTGAGGTTCAGGTGCTTCAAAAAGAAAATAAAGCACATTACGCCAAACGATAATCTATAGAGCCCAGTTGTTGAGAGCGCAAACGCGCCATTTTCATTTAACGTGTGTTGCATGGTATTAATATAAATAGTCAATGCAATGTAAATACCCGCATCCTCGCCCTCACTCCTCAGCTGGGACATAGCGGGGCATTTGACTTTCACATGAGTGAAATATCGTAATGGCCCCCACAGCAGAAAAAGCCCCAGTCAAATGCCCCGTCATTTTAATGTCAACACTCAACACAACGCTCAAAACAAAAGTTTAATAAGAACTTGACTGGTAAAACGATAACGTATATGTTATGCATGAATCAATTCTTACTTTTACCAACCCCCCGGGAAATACCCCGGGGATTTGTACTTTCCCTAAACATGTAGTAAGTTACCCACCCCAGGGCCTTTCAAAATTAACAATTCCCCACCCCGGAGCATGATATCAATAAACACGCAAAGATGTATCTCAAACTTTTGAAACATATACATACATACATGTGTTCAAACGACAAACAATTCCCCACCCCCGGAATTTAATTTTCTGCATTGTCCCGGGGTTGCCCAGGGGGATGGTAACAGCAGGAATTTATGCGCGAGAGTCAAATCGAAACCTTGACATCCCACCGGGCATACCTGGGGCATTTGCTTATTTAGTATTTTAGGAAGGCGGGAATTTGACCGTTTTTGTCAAGTGGAAGGTGGGGAATTTGCTCAGGGGGTCGGGAATTTGATTTTTCTTTTAAACACGTGTGCTGAAATCTAAATCTACGGTGGCCCACAAGTGCAACACTGTTTCCAATAGCTTACGCGAGTTTCCAATTGCTTTGTTCAAGTTGACGACTCAGTATGACCGGATTAACGTCGCGCGAGCCCCGTGGCAGATTTTCCGCGCGAGGCCCCCGTATCCCTGCCCCCTCCCCTCCCCTCCCCTCCCCCGTTATGAAAACCTAACTAATTAAATTCCAATACACAAAATTGTTAAATAATCGTTTTCAATTGTATCCGCAAATCATCGCGAGGCCCCTAAATGCGCGAGGTCCTTAAATGCGCGAGGCTCCTAAATGCGCGAGGCTCCTAAATACGCGAGGTCCTTCAATGCGCCAGGCTCTTATTAAATGCGCGAGGCTCCTAAATGCGCGAGGCCCCTAAATGCGCGAGGCTCCTAAGTGCGCGAGGCTCCTAAATACGCGAGGCTCCTAAATGCGCGAGGCTCCTAAATACGCGATGCTTCTAAATGTTTACCTAAAGTGGCGTGTCCCATTAGAAAATGGGCATGCCCCAGTACAATGGGCGTGGCTCACTAAAGCGCGAGGCCCCCAAAAGCGCGAGGCCCGTGGCATATGCCGCATCTGCCACGTGGTTAATCCGGCGCCTTCAAGTGAACGGGTTTCAAAGATTGAAGAACATTTTTGAAGTGTTTGATTCCAAAATTACGAAATGCTCTGTCTTCCAATTCGTACATGGGGTGGGGAATTTGACCTCCAATTTTCCCCAATACGTGGTGCATTTGAACGGGAATTACAAATACATGTAGGGAATTTGACCGTACCAGAACGTCAAAATTCAAATTCCCGGGAGTATGCCCGGGGGGATGTCAAGGTTTCGATTTGACGAGTGCATTAGCCAGCCGTCCAAATATATATCACCCCACAGGCGTAGCCAGGATTTCCTCTCAGGGGCCCAAAACCCAGGGGCCAATAAACTACCGGCCTGTTTGAAAATTAGATTGGCAATTGTTTCAGGGGGGGCAGCAATCCTGCCAGGGGGTCCCCCCCCCTCTGGCTACGCCTCTGTATCACCCTTGCCCAAATTATCAAAAACAAATTATTTACCAGTTTCAGTAGACAGTTAATATACACAAACCTGCGTTTTCAAGCTCAACACGATAAGGCCCTTGAACATTCGGGTTTACCATTGAAAACATAACGAGTCCCAGTGACCAAATGTCTGTTTTTTTCAGATCGTCCTGACTCGCATGTGACCGTTTAGGAAGATGCACTTCTGGTGCCATGTACGCAGGTGTACCACGACCAGTGCATTCTGTTTGGGACATCAAAATCGTTTTGGTTTGTAGATCAAGCGATCGGCTTAGTCCAAAGTCAGCCAGCTTGCAAAAATTGGGCTCTCGGAATAAGCAGTTTGCAAGTCTTTTTTGATGTTCTGATCCGGATTGCTATAGTGCTGATTGCAAACTAAGATGTTTCCTGGTTTTAGATCTCGGTGTGCGATGTTTTTATTGTGGAGATACTCTAAACCGGTTATAACATCCTTAGCACAAATTGGCAAAACATCAGCGAATGATGTAAACTCGAACTCATCGTCTACAACTCGAACTCATTGTTTTTCTACTCCGAATGGACTGAAATCGAAGCAAGAGTATTCCATTAATATTGAACATGGCTCCTCGCAGAACCCAAAGAAACGGATGATATTTCTATGGCCTACTAATCATGTTTTACTAGTCGGGTCCATGTTTTACTAATCGAGTCCATGTTTTACTAATCGAGTCCATGTTTTACTAATCGGGTCCATGTTTTACTAATCGGGTCCATGTTTTACTAATCGAGTCCATGTTTTACTAATCGGGTCCATGTTTTACTAATCGGGTCCATGTTTTACTAATCGGGTCCAGTCCAGGTTTTACTAGTCCAGTCCATGTTTTACTAGTCCAGTCCAGTCCATGTTTTACCATATGCCAGGAACTTGAACAAATGAATTGGTCAGCGCGAGGTAATGTATCGAATCAATATTTGAGGAACACTTCAATTGGAACGACAGTAAGCCTTTATTAACAAACATTTTTGGCCTGAATAATGACACAAAATCAATAATTTGCGCGGTGATAAATATAAATTTTTACTTATTCTCATTAATAATTCATGATGAAAACACAAAAGAAATCATGACCATGAGACCCATGAAGGAATTTTTAAATTCCATTGTCTAAACCAGGGCTTCAGTTACCATGCATCCCCTCCCTCTGGTGTTTTTGGGCTGAGCCCATCCCCCCTAGCCTGTGCCACAGCTTTACGTGTTAAGTGAAGTGTTTATGTGTTACGGCTGTGGCACAGGCTAATCCCCCCCCCCCCAAACAACTGGTTCTCAGCCAACCAGAATGAATTGTTAATGATTTCATTTAAGGTGGCTCCCTACAATTTTTGAAATATGGTAAATTTATGATTTAGATTGAATTTTTTGAAGAACTGTTACTTGTTAGAAAACAAAAATTGTACCACATATATTGAGCTACATTCGAAGAGTCGGAAATTGTTCACAATTGCTATGGTAACAATGACGTTTCAATATGGCAACATTTTAGCTTTTAACGCACTTTACTTTTGAAAACACAATCGCTGTAATAGAGAAGTATGGTGTAGTACTATTGTATGTGGCAGATATCTATTTTATATATTGGAAGGAATTACTTAAACAGCCTGTTCGAATATGTTTGGAGTATGTTGACTATGCATACAGTATGCACTAATCAATACAATACAATACAATACAATACAATACAATACAATACAATACAATACAATACAATACAATACAATACAATACAATACAATACAATACAATACAATACAATACAATACAATACAATACAATACAATACAATACAATACAATACAATACAATACAATACAATACAATACAATACAATGCAATGCAATGCAATGCAATGCAATACAATACAATACAATACAATACAATACAATACAATACAATACAATACAATACAATACAATACAATACAATACAATACAATGCGACTTTATTTCACTCTTAAATAGAAAAATATATACATAAATAACAATTCTTAAATAATTAGTATATATAGATAGAATTTACAATTTTACACAACATTTTTAGAGCTTGGAAGCTAAGTGAACCGTTAGGTTTTCTAGTTAGCTTCCAGTTTTTTCTTGTTACTTAAATAGATTATTATAGTGTCAGAGAACTGAAGAAAAATATTTTTGATTTTACATTAACTTATATTAATAAAAATACTTAAGAGTATAAGTACAATTTATATTATAAATGATGCAGAATTAATTAAGCATGTCGTTTAGTCAATAAATAGGTCTTAGCTTGCTTGGCGAAGGGAAATAGAGGTAAATTTTTAGTTATATCTGGAAGATCCTTCCATAAATCAATTGCTCCGAATGAAATTGCCTGTTTACCAGTATTGTTCGAATATATGGTTTATACAGGTTCAAATTAGATGAATATCTGGTATTATAACTATGTACATCTCCTGCATATCGAAAGAAACTATCAAATATGTGTGGCAACATGCCTTTGTGCCACGCATGAGTAAATTTCAATGCATGCAGGTGATATACATTCCTAGATGCAAGCATTTGTTGCTAAAACTTGTCGTGGTGGGGCATTTGATCCCCTCTATAGTGGGGTAGGTTGTTTAATTGATCTTCCATAGCAGTATGACTTACGTCTTGGACCAGCATTTGAATAACAGTTTTTGATAGGGGGTGGGAAATTTGATCATTGAAATGCCCGGGAACCTCCTCCAGGGGATGTTAGACCTTTTATAGATGCATTATGCCTAGATTCGATGAAGTCAAAAAATTAATGCAACACTACACTTTACGTCTTTGCTTTGTACACATGTACATACAAATTTCTTGAAGCGTTTCTACAATTTGATAGTCTGTTCTCCATAATAGTTATCAAAATAGTTCAAATCACGAACAAAGACAACAAAACCCTTTGTCAGTAGCTCTACCAGTGTCATTTAATGAGTAGCAAAACATTACAACAGATCTACAAGAAGACATACAGCAGACCAAGCCATCGGCGTTCACTTGGTTTATACACCTACAGGCTATACAGTCCACAAAAGTCCAAAATTTTACACGCGACGACCATTATCTGTATTTTATATTTGACATTAAACTATTTGTTAACCACTTTGGCGAGATTTATTCAGACAATTTATACGTGATGAGAACTGAACAATCCAAGCAGCATCCAAGCGGCACATCTTGACAAACTTTTATATCTCCTATGCCTCGAGATAGCGATTTACTTTGAATTCCGCTTCAAATTATAAATTTCTGAGCAAATACTTCGTAATCCAAAACTCAAATGACATGAAGAATAATTTTCGTCAGTAAGAACAAAATCGCAGATCAATTCGTTGTAGATTTCCCACGATAAATATTTATTGTTTTCTTTATAAAGACTTGCTTTTCGTTTCGTTTTCAGGCTCCAAGATATGAGCCGAAATCCCCCCTGGTTTATAACATGAACGGGAAATATGTCGGTGAAGACCTTGCGTCAATGCTACGTTTGCTTACATTAATTGTAGGAGCGACAAGAATGGAATATTTCATACAAAAGGTAAATCTTATTATTTTTTGTGGACTTTATCGTTAAAGCGTGAGTACAATAGACGGCAAACACAATTTACATTACCGTATATATTTAACAAACAAACAAACAGTAATGTAAGTTCTTTGTGCTAGGGAATGTATATATTCTCATGGAGCAGGTTGTACGAAAGCCGGATAGCGCTATCCACCGGACAGAGATTATTCAATATTCTTAATTCAATATTCTGTGACGCTATCGATAAACTGACTCCAAAAAGACATATAATGAAATTCAATTTACGAATACTAAATAAACTTCAATGTGTGTTCTACTATCCAAGGCCAACTTATATATTAAAGGAAATACCATCCGGTGGATAACGCTATCCAGCTTTCGTATACGTCAGACCCCAATATTCTAACCCGTTTTGGTCATTAAAGCTTTCCGAGAAATTGTTGGAGGAAGGTCAACTCCGAAATTTACACCGTAACCACCGAAGATGTGCTGAGAAAGACGTCTGTTTAATCTGCGCCAACTGATCTTGAAGCATTTGAGGTTGTCTATAAGGAGGAATTAAAGTCAACAGCATATGATGGAGAGTATTCAGGTACTTCTTTTTACAGTATACAATTTGCATTATTATATGCAAGCTAGCCTTTGGTTACGGATTGTACAATTTGATGTTCTGTTTAGGTATTTTGCAGGTCATGTGGTTGGCTCACAGCATACTGGTGACTATAAATATGCATTGTTGTCGTTCTGGGTTTGACCTTTATAATAGTCCTGTAACGGTGCGCTCGCAGAACACATTTTATATTTTATGGGTTTACTTGAAGAACGAAGAATGCACAACGCCTAACCATATCGTACCACTGTTGCCAACACATGTGAATGGTAATAATTACATTTTTTCTAATACAATCTCATCTAGTCATAATTTTTCGCATCTCTTTGTTATTACATGTAATACCTATAGAATTAATTAATGGACCAAAGACGTGCGCAGCAGATGAATATTGACAACTGCAAAGTGGTCGCATACAAAGCGGTGTGATGGCGTGCAATCACTGCCTGCTATTGTTTCACAATGAATGTGTATTCTTTGTGGAAACTGAAAGTGAACTGGAAAGTTGGAGTTGTGGTTGCAGCATTGTTTTTTTCAGAAATTGAGTGAGTATTATACTAAACCGCGTTGAAAAGATTTAATGTAAGACTCACCAATACGAATATTTGCGCCATATACATTGTAAGTAAGGAGTATTAGTTCAATTCCAAAACGATTACAGAATACTGGAGCAGAAATACTCTATCTCTGTAAAATGTACAGTGTATAGTCAAGGTTAAAATCAGATTCTGCATGTGCGAGCTTATACACAGTAAACTCAATATTTAGATTCATTTATAGATGAATATGAATTAATTTATAGATGTTTCATGACCATTTCCTATTTTTGCCTCCAAGCGATGTCATTTTTCAGAAAGAGTCGCTTCATCGTTGGCTCCAAGTTACAAGCCATCCTACAACTATGGTAAGTTGTGTTTATAGTCAATTACCATGGAGAGGCTTATATTTATATTTTGTAGCCTTGTAAATGGCTTGGTTTTGGCTACATAAACAAACGAAAAACTATATTTATCATTCATCTTACCTTAATTTATAATCCAAAACAGTAATGTGAAATTTAATATGCTTTTAGGAATTAATATATATAGTATATTGCGTCAAAGATGCGTCTCTCGCAGCTTCTATACATTACGGACATTGACTCGCTGCTTTTCATGCGGTAATATAAATACGTATAATATATATATTCTAGATTAAAAACTAGTATGACAATCTTATGGATATTTTTGTTATAGATTGAAAGCATGGCGCTTGTTTCTTATTGCAGATGTTTCTAGTCCCCACAACTTTTTTGTCCTTTTAAAACTATTTCGTTTCGTTAATTTCATAGGCCGTCTACGTCATGCAAATATTTCCTTTCATCATGCAGCTATTTAAGAAATAGAAAACATTTTCCGTGTTTCTATACACTTATAGAAACACGCGTGGGAGTTTGGGAGAACGAGAAATAATCAGTGGGAAAACGAGCCCGTAGGGGGAGTTTTTCCACGTTATTTCGAGTTCTCCCAAACTCCCACAAGTGTTTCTATAAGTGTATAGAAACACAGGAAAAAATGTTTTCTATTTCTTTTATAATATAACTAAAAAGACATTTTTTAAACTCGATTAATTTACAAATTCGCATTACGTACGCATGGCTTATGTTTGCTCGTCAATTTCGCTGCAAGAAAACAACTCTGCTCGAAAATTAACAGTCAAATATGTGTAAAATCATTAAAATTGTTTTTAAATAGTATTCAAAGTTTTATAATTCGCATTAAATTTGTTTTTTTTATGATTTTAAATTTTGGCGGGAAAATTTCCGTGTTTCTATACAGTTTTAGTAGAAATTGTGAGGTGTCTATTGCTTTTCCTGCATTCTGATTGGTCCAAATTGAGCCTCTAAAAAGTGATAGTCACTGCCCAGTGAGTATCACTTTTTTTCAAAATGGCTTCTTCGCAAGCTGCCGAATTTAAAACAAAAATCGTTTTTTTGAGCCTGGTTCAAAGTTTTAAATGAAAAAAACTGCCGCTAAATTCAAGGAGGATATATTTTTAACATTTTTAAAGGTAAGCAGTAACAAATACACTATTTTTCTTCCATGAAAGGCAGCGTTTTCTCGCTGTTGAAATGAACATGTATAAAACTTTTTCCGTACGGCTCAACTACTCATGCAAGTGTTTATTTTGAAAATTATTCGTTTTATCCTCATTTATATCGTTATATTCAGCAAAAACCTAGCTGTGATGTATTTTTAAAACCATTCTACTTTGTATTTGAGCCCTTCCAAAGTATTTTTCTCACGAAATTGTTTGTTTTTGTTTCGCTTCGATATGTTTTTGACACTCGTTTTTTTCGGCCGCTGAGAAAAGCGCTGAATTTTGTCCTATAGCCTTTTCAACTGACCTCATAACTTTCTGTGTTTGTTTTTCTCTTTGAAATTTCTACTAAAACAATTAGTCGCCTCAGGCTCGATGATTACAAGCCTATAGTCACTTCGCCTTCGGCTCAGTGACTATAGGCTTGTAATCACCTCGCCTTCGGCGACTAATTGTTAAATAGAAACACGCTTCTCGACCAATCAGCACGCGCGTACTATAAATATTATATTATAAACAAATATATGGTATACTATAAGTTACATCCAAACTTATTTTTTAATCTTCAATTTTTATTATGTAGATGGAATATTTATTGGCTGAAATAATGAAACAAGTAATGAAAGATAAGCAACTTGATGCCCAGTACCGGGAAAATTCTCATGCACTTCTTAAATTGGTGCAAGATGTTCTGACTCCAGACGTAGGTGTGATTGTTTTAATACGCACATTGCATTGCACAACAGTTGGCAAATTGGCGTTATTATTCCACCAATAGAAGACAATCCTTCAGATCCAATTAATTGTTAAAGAAACTTTTTGTCGTTGTTATATAGAAAAGAGAAAGAACGTACCGACTTTTGTTGTTCTATTTGCATGCATGCTATATGTATAGTATATGCGTTGTTTACTGCCTGCTTTTGTCTGAAATTATTGGTAATTTGATTGTAATAATTACTGTAATAAGTATACGATTTTTGTTTATGTCTATTTTACAGGTTTTAGTCTATTTACTTCATAAAAACTTGGAAATAGGCCGAGTGGTTTTATGAAAAGGCGGGATGCTTAAGCGACTTGTCATATTTGTAAAGTAAGTTAAAATACAAAAGAGTATTATTAATGGGTTATGTTTGAAATAGAGTTCTGAGCAGACTATTCCCTAGTCCTCTGTACGCGCGTTCTATATTTCCGTGACGTCCCGAATGAAAGGCGCGCTAGAAGACTAGCACAAAATGTTTTCCAATATGGCGGAATCGTCAGATTTTGTAAACATGGAGGGATATGCTTATCTACAATCAATGTAAGTATGTCCATACAATATAGATAAAACATGAAGTCAAAGGAATTATGATAATTTATTTCAAGAATGACAAAAATTGAGGGCAACTATTTAGTATTAAACACCCAAACAGCACGATCTGTTTATATACTTGACATAGTTGTCATAGTACATTAGCAATGTTTACAGTACGTTATGTGTTTGTACAATTTTGCATTGTCACTGTATATATACTTTATAGATGATTACCTGAAGAGCAAATATTATAGTATATGTTGGCTTACCTCAAATACATCAAATACAAAATCTAAAAGGCTTTATAGTTAGGGTGCACCCATCAGGACAATCTGGCCAACTCACAAAATATATGATGCTTTGGATGGAGAGGAGGGGAGTGCTTAAACAAGAGTCACATATTGTCACACAAGCAGGAGGAAGTATCACATGCAGTGTAATGTTACAGACGCACTGAAATAGAGCAAGACAACGTTTATGCAAATCCATATTCTATTTGAAAACTATATATTATGTAAGATTAATAATAATTTTATTAATCTTATTGAACAAGATGCCGAGAAAAATCTTGATATTTACCCATATACCATATACTGGCATCACTCCCATCTTATATACCTAACTTGCGGTTAATAGCTCAGTAACTGGACTCTGTAGCTCAGCTGCACCAGAATCGCAGAGCCGCAGGTTCAATTCCTGCCAGAGGGCCTAAGTTGCATTTTTCGCAACTGCTCCAGGCTAGGTCTAAAAATGTATATAAATTTCTGTTTGAGTATTCCATCCACTAACACCTTCTACTATGTACCTTGATATTTCTCGAGAACACTAAAGTCAACAAACACTTGAATGAGAAACTTGTAAATCTAGGTATAGGAATGTACTGTGACAGAAGTAAAAATAAATAAAGGACTAAAGGTTGTTCCAGCACACACTCTCATATTACTAATTATTGCTGCCGAAGACAGCACACTATTCTTGACATGGCAATGTTTCTCCAGAGTTTACTCGACTCAGTCGTTTGCGCCGACCTATGTATAGTCAAGATCTGCGGGATCTTGCGTCTGTCAGTTGTCGTAATTCCGGGCAGAAAGTCAAGCTCAAGGAGAATTTTTAAAATGGGTGGAGAGGGCGAGAAAATATTGTATTGCGCGCGCATGTTTTGTTCCGTATGCTCTGCAAGTTCACAACCTCATGATTTTACAAGCTTTTTACAAGATTTCTGGATCTGACTAGATGCAAAATATACAAACATTTCCCGAAGAAACACAGGTAAGTATGGAGACAAAATGTATTTAAAAGCTCTGAGTAATGGCAACAATAGTTAGTGTTTATAATTCATGTACGATGACAAATAATATTAATTTACCTGCGGAGGTTCAGGTTAATTAATTGATGTACGATGACAATTCCATCTCATTAGGTCATTACAGATGATGTAATATATCCATATTTTTTGTAAGTTTGTCACAACACTTTTTTTCAAGTAAATATACCATAATTTATCAACCAAATTTGGTTTTCATTTTCTGCCTCAACAGGCGGATAAATGTTACTTAGTTTGTGCCACAACTGGCCCTGCCACAATGGGCAGATCAATAATATTTTGTGCCTCAACAGGCTCAAACATGCTTTCTTACAAGATATGTCATATGTCGGTCTGTGATCGACACAGTTAATATATCGCCTGTGCAGGCAAAAACAACCCCACCTATGACAGTGACAAATAGTTATCTAGCTGTAGTCATAGAGCCCGTTCCTGTGATCGTAGCATAAAATATCAATCGACCTGTTGTGATAGAGCCCATTGAGGCACAAAATAGAACTGATATGCCCATTGTGGTGGAGCCCGTTGAGGCGCAAAATATTATTGATCTGCCCATTGTGGCAGAGCCAGTTGTGGCACATATGTTGGTTGATAAATTATGGTATATTTACTTGAAAATAATGGTTGTTACAAACTTACAAAATATTATGGATATATTACATCATCTGTAATGGGATGGGATCTGCAATATAAATAATTAAATATTTCCAACATATGTCATGTGGATCCCTGCTCACAGTTGTTTTGGAGAGATATAGGCCTACTACTAGAAATACATGCATGCAGCAACCCCTCGCCACAGCTAAACAACGACATTTTCCAACATTATACTAAGCTTTTTTGTTGCAAAATCTGCGATGCAAAACGCAGGAAAAAGGCTGTTACACCAGCAGTCTTTCTGCTGGAAATGGGATTCGGTAAATCAGTGGCCGCATGTTTGGTATCTTCGATTCAGGCATAATTTTCGCTAAAAAACAGAATTGTTTTATCTACCCCCACCCCCCCCCCCCTCCCCTCCATTTATGACGCACTCAAAGGACAGCTTCATATAAGTGAACTTCTTGACATAAGTGTTTTCGTTCATTTCAAATGAGTTTGAAGGAAAACAATACTCTAACAGCTTGAAAGGAAAACTGTAAAGGAAACCGGGAAATATATATACATGGTTTCTTGAAAGATACGCAACGGAAATATTTCTTAAGTAGTGGAAGCACTGTAGTCATAGCAACACTGACACAAAATAATACAATTTTTTAGCGTACAAAACAGGATACAAATCGGCCAAAAATAATTAAAAAATAGTTGTTTTAGCTATAGAATTCCCGAATTTATGATGTAGGTATGTTATTATTCGTTATATGAGCATTAAACTAATGTAAAAATCAACATTCCGTTCAAATATAACGTTTCGAAATGTTCACAAAACTAAACTGCATTTTACCGATAAAAATTCCTTTTTGAATTGAAAACAGTTTAAGATATAAGCGTAAAAATGATTTTGTTCTCCTCTTAATTTAGACCTTTTTCATCATATAAAATATACGATACTTTAACGGTAAATAAATGAAAAACTATATATATAAAGCAGGAGTTTTTAGAACAAAAATACATCAACACTTTTATTGTTTTAATTATATAACAAACCTGCCTCTCTATATTTTATCGTTCAGGTGTCGCTTGGACTCTTCTTATCTTTTTTGCTAAAGCTAAAGCGATAAGATCCGTCCCACAGACACAGCTCTTCCAATAAAGTTCCAAAAGCGACATTTAATTCAGATTTTCTCAAGTTTTTTTATAATCTCACTCACTCCACTCCTGACAATCTGCCATACTTTTGAGATCAGTGACATGACCACCCACCAACCTTGAACCACGCGCCCGCGATTATTGATGAACTTTAAGATCTCCCATGGATTTCCTTTTTTCCGGGTGTGATAAATAACCGAGCGGAATTAGTACCCTCGCCCGGGCTATCGCCCGGCTCGGGGATTATGTTGGTTTGCTGTATAATCATGTATTTTGACAATTCACTGGACAGTACAGATGAACACTGATGGAAGCTAAATGCTAAATAAACATGAAATGAAATATCTACAGATTGGGAACAAAGACTGTTGTGACATGTTTGTTTAGCACCTGGCAAGTGCAGTATCAATATCTTATGAACACAGACAACATGCAAACTATTATTGTACCAAAAAGATATATTAAAATACATTGTCTCTACTCTTCCAAATTTATTTGCAATTGCAAGATGCAATTGACAGCTTTGAAGTAAAGAATGATTTCTAATAACAGGAAAAATAATGTTGGTACCAACAATCGTGGACATAACAGTTGATAAAATTGCTTAAATTTTCCGGAACACACATTCGACTAACTTCATTAGGCTTTCGCCCCCCTCTCTCCCTACCAATGTTGCTATTATTATCCCCAGACTTAAAGCGCAACATAACAACATTGTCTAGGGGGAAGGGGGGGGGGGGGGGGTATCCAAGGTCAAATACAGAAATTATAGTACAATTTATACTCTGACAGACGCACCTTGGAATTTTATTAACAAGTTATGTCCAGGATTGTCTGAGAACGGACCTTCAAATAGCAAGAATATGTTGGGTTATATTGACGATTTAACGTCTGAATTACTCTGCTACGCATTAGATTGTTATAAAACAGACCGTGTTTTAAAGATTTCAAAGGGATTGTGCGATTATTTATTTCTTAAGTGTTGCATAAACATATAATACGCGAAATTGACTGTTGCAATTAATAGCGCGCGTAACAATTCTACTGTCAAGGTAATGAGCGTGCAGGGTAACTATTGCCAATATCGTACATAGAATGTATGATCTGTCCTTATTTGGCAATTATCATCTTGTAGTGTAAGCCACTCCAATTTAAAGTCAATTTTATGCATTTTTACCGACATTGCTGACGGGAAACTGAAGTAATTTGCATTATAGTCCTGTTAAATCTTGGTCGAAATCACCATGTCTTAGTTTATACCGTTATATACAGCGTTTATAATAAGCAAATAACGAGATTTTAAAAGCATTGATAGGATATAAAACAGAACTTGCTATGTACTAGTGCATTATCAATTCGAATAACTTAGGATATATGAGTGTGTGCGAACATATATCCGTAGCAAAACTGAGTCGAATGTAATATGATGCGCACTTGATTGAGACTCAATGGATAATAACTCGATGGTTAACCGCACGGTTAACCATAGCTAAATCTTAATTATATTTAAAGCAATGTTATAAATTTATACCTTTTGGGACTTGATTCTTTTATTAGATATAAAGGAACCCTTAAGAAACGTTTTAGGAGCAATTACTGTTACCATTGGCGTATTCCAACGGTTAACCACGGTTAACCACTATTTTGTATATAAAATTGAGTCTTTGGTATATTTAAATTACAGTGGTTAACCGTGGTTAACCGTCGTAGTTTTGAACAATTCATAGTTGTGAAAACTTGATTCTTTTCGATGGTTAACACTATGTTTAGAAACAGCACAATATGCTAAAATGCAGGCACATTTATCGCCACAAAGTCAAAATTTCTCATTATTGCTTATGGTTAACCGTGAGTTAACTGTGGTTAACCGTTCGGCGCCACTGGATACCAGTAGGTCTTATTCGCCCCAAAATGCGATTTATGTCCACTTTATATTTACAAAGCATCCCAATTAACGGCAAAACACAGATATTAAATTATCCTGATACAGTATTTTTAACCTTTAGGTTTATGTACTGCATACGCATGTACTTGCACTAAAGACGCTCGTGAGCAATATCTTGTCAAATTCACATATATAGTCTTTATCAGCATTTTCTTAAACATTAAAAATAGTTCAAAAATTTAAAGGTTAGCATCATTTGAAAGCTTAGTGGTTTGTCCTTAAACAAATGTGTAAAATGGACCTTACGATTATCGGTAACTGATTGCGTGTCACTTCGAAAACTGCAATGTATCACAGACAATCGTGGACATAACAGTTGATAAAATTGCTTAAATTTTCCGGAACACACATTCGACTAACTTCATTAGGCTTTCGCCCCCCTCTCTCCCTACCAATGTTGCTATTATTATCCCCAGACTTAAAACGCAACATAACAACAATACAACATTGTCTAGGGGGAAGGGGGTATATCCAAGGTCAAATACAGAAATTATAGTACAATTTATACTCTAACGGACGCACCTTGGAATTTTATTAACAAGTTATGTCCAGGATTGAAGATCCATTGACAATAGTCTGAACACTCTGATATGTGGCTTTGAAAACCACTTGTGTTTTTCTTATATATTATTATTTACAATAATCATAGTGTTGTAATCACAATGTTGTAATCTCATCGTTTGGACAAGAAAATAAATCTATACATACAGTGTGCCATTAGCATTTTGCATGCAGTTTGGGCGTCAAGGCAGCACTTTCCTTGCGATAGTAACTCCTAGTTTATATCATTGTGAGGGTGGAGAGGTAGGCTGAGAGTCACATAATTTTTGGGTGAGTTTAATGATAGCTGTCACAAGGCGAAAAATCAGCAAAAAGCATCACTTATTCTCTGGAAGGCCCCTTTTCATAAAAGGATATGGCTATGCATTCATGTGAGGCTAAAAGTTAATTATTGTAATAACAATACCCCAAGTGTATTTGTTCTGATGAATTTGTTATTTAAAATCGGAAATATTCTTATAATTATTTAATTATTTGATGCAGGTTGCTGGTAAAGTGTACAAGGCCATTTTTCGGATAGTAGCCTACTGTTGAAGCTAAAGAGAAACCCATCACCAAGTTGCATACATATTGGCCCTGATGCTGATGAAAAAAATGAAAAACTAAGCAATTTTCTAGTGGCATGTACCTGTATCACCAGATACCTGTTAAAGCTGAAGAATTTGGCAGAGTTTATAATAAATGGAAGACAGGAGATAATAAGTATGAGGTTGACAACCTGTCATGGAGAAAGTCTTTGGACATGTTACATGTACAAAAAATATATATAATGTATGTTTTCTTTGGAGAGTAATAGAAGAAGATGTATTGAGGCTCATTAATTGCTGCTTAATAACAGTTGAATAATAATATTAAATTTAATGATGTTATTATAATTACACTGTTTATATTTATTAAGTTTAACCAGTGTGTTAAATGTTAATCTCTAATTTTACCCTATTATTGTTCATTTAATTGTGCAAATTTGGTGCTTCAATTCATTTACTAATACAAATTAAATGCTGCCACTTGTCAATGTTCTAGCAAGTAGTATTTATGTATAAATAAATGAACACCGATCGGAATTCAAACAAGCTGTTATAGATGGTGACTGCTGTACTTGTTTCAAATCACAAATGTGAGACTACACTGAATGCTGTTCTTGATTTCCAGCAAGAACAGCTTAATATGCAATAATTATGTATTCAATTTTCTACATCTGTGGGCTGTGGCCACTGATCTAATATAGCTTCTATACACTGATCTGGATACACTGATCTGGATGGGCTGTGGCCACTGATCTGGATATAGCTTCTATACACTGATCTAATAATAGACTGGATATAGCTTCTATACCTATGAAAAATGAAGCCAAAATCAATCGGCGCAAATCTACTTCGGTTACCACTTTGGAGCGAAAACAATATGGAGTTGTATAGGGAAATGAGTCGGCGAGGCTGGTTTTTCACAATTTTGAGGCATTTCCAAGTGCTGGACTAAACCGTTCGTCTTCTAATGAAAAGAACAGGATATTTTCTCACTTTTTGAGAGATTCTTTTGTAGATTTCGGTAAAAAATCACCGCTAAAGACGTTTGACAAGTTCGCGTATGCGAAGTCCATCTTCGGCCAAAACTCTCTGCCAAGTGGTCTTTCATGCTGGCATTTTCGCTAAACAGATACTCTGGCTGGATAGAAACTCAACTCGAATGGATTAAACGAAAGGTAAGCAATGTATAATAAGCGTTTGTCTTTCTCAATCAAGCGAAAAAGTATAGAATATCGGTGTTGCTCTCGGGTTATGTTGTGCTATGCCTATATGAACATTTATAGCAACAATAGCTTTATATCTATATTGGCTAATTGCATTTTGTATCTCAGATTGAGTTTTGATTTTTGTTCTTGACCGAAAAGTACATTTAAACAATATATAAATGGATTCGTTTCTAAAACAAGCTCTGTATCATTCATATTATAAACTGCTTCAAGTGTTTTTATGCAGAAAACTTGCAATCCAGTGGAGTCTGAGGGTAGTATGGAGCACTAGTATACACCATATTAAAACGGTGTATGCCAAGTTTGACTAGTTGTCAATTCTCACATGTGACTCACAATTTTAATAATGCTGTATAAAAATTAGTTGTTTTAACATAGTATGGATAAACTGATAATTATCTTTTTACTGTACCATGGCCATGGTCTTCCCTCACCAGATTAAGACCCCTAGTAAATTCTGGTGAGTTGCTCTCCTCTCTTGTAATATTCCATAGTCTAACATTTGCAGGGTTTCTTGCAGAAGGGAGAGAAGGCCATGGGTGAGGTTGGCAAAATGTTGACCTTTTCATAAAGTATACATTACATGTATGCAAATTAAGTGTGGAAATATATCACTTTCCCGCATACATAAGAGTACCATAGACTGCAACTGGTTGTCTTGTGTGTTCTGTTGGTTGTTCTCGTGCATTTCCTTGTTGGAAACAAATACTGGTCATTAAATATTGGTGCTTGGCAATTTGGCTTCTTTGAGGTCATTTCAAAACCACCAAGATGGTTGACATGCTACTTCATGTTTCATAAAAAATGCACAGAGTTCTACTAATTAACCCATTAAAGGTGCATAAAGCTTCCCTTGACAAGTAGAATTATCTGGTGTTAGACAGAGTATCATAGGCGTAGGAAGCAACTTCAAGTTGGGGGGGCACTTTGTCTTAAGGGCACCTCTTCTATTAGAAAAGGGCACTTTTTCCATTGTTTTAGCTGATGATAACCATCATATTCAAGTTGATATGTTGATGATAACCATATATTCAAGTTGATAAAGATTATATCAGAGTGTTATAGTAAAGTCCGCTTCTACCAACTTGGGAAAACAGCCATGGAAGTGGTTTCTAAAAACAAAGTGAGAAAGAAATTGAATAAACTTGTCTTGCTTAATCTCCAGTGAATCGCAGTGATGAAACTATCCACTTTAATACATAGGAATGGAATGAAGTAGTGTATTGGATTGCTGTAGAAAGCTCACTGTGTCTCCTCTATGTGAAAGAAGAAGAAAACCGGTTCCTTTAGGAACCAACAACTATTTAAAAGTTTGCAAATCAAATTTTGATTGAGCTCATACAACTTTGTCCCATGTCCTTTTTACAATTTTAGTATCATATCTGCATAAAAACACTTGAAGCAGTTTATAATATGAATGATACAGAGCTGTTTTAGAAACGAATCCATTCATATATTATTGGCCATTATATAAATGTATTTTTCGGTCAAGAACAAAAACCAAAACTCCAATCTGAGTCCTGAGATACAAAATGCAATTAGCCAATATAGATATAAAGCTATTGTTGCTATAAATGTTCATATAGGCGTAGCACAACATAACCCGAGAGCAACACCGATATTCTATACTTTTTCGCTTGATTGAGAAAGACAAACGCTTATTATACATTGCTTACCTTTCGTTTAATCCATTCGACTTGAGTTTCTATCCAGCCAGAGTATTTGTTTAGCGAAAATGCCAGCATGAAAGACCACTTGGCAGAGAATTTTGGCCGAAAATGGACTTCGCGTATGCAACTTGTCAAACGTCTTTAGCGGTGACTTTTACCGAAATCTACAAAAGTATCTCTCCAAAAGTAAGAAAATATCCTGTTATTTTCATTACAAGACGAACGGTTTAGTCCAGCGCTTGGAAATGCCTCAAAATTGGGAAAAACCAGCCTCGCCGACTCATTTCCCTATACAACTCCATATTGTTTTCGCTGCAAAGTGGTAACCGGAAGTAGATTTGCGCCGATTGATTTTGGCTTCATTTTTCATAGGTATAGAAGCTATATCCAGTCTATTATTAGATCAGTGCTTCTATAGCATCCTCGTACCCAGGCTTTTCCCTCTTGTGGAGATAAAACCCTGGATGGAGCTGGTCACGTGTCTCTTTAAATTTTTATTGCCTAAGGGGGTGAGGAGAAGTATCATATTACATGCTTCCACTTGAAAATTATACACTTTAATTGCAAGGAGTGGGATATTATTATGTATAATATATCTCGAGAATCACATATAGTTCAAAACACTTTAAGTTTTAAAAACGTAGTAAACAGTTTTATCAACAGACAAGTCAAGTAACCAACCAAAATTGTATGCTTTTGAGGTGTTGTTTAATGTTCTCTCGAGCACGGTTTCATAACGCCTCTGGATCTAGTCTATATTATTAAATCAATCGTCACTACAAATATAGAAACCTATATTTATAATATTTTTGTAATATGCCAAGCTATAAACATGCGGAGAGCCGGAGATTGATGTCCACTCTAAAATCTGTTGAAGCATTTTACAGTTTAGAAGGTAGTAAGATACAAAAATTCTCAGGGAAATGTGGTAAATTATGATTTATGTTATTCGAGAACTTCCTTCTTGTTGCCGATTCTATAAACATGTACAAGTCTGAAGCCTGAGTGAAGGCAAAAGCCTCGTCCGCAGCTGGGGGAAAATACAAATTACGATATAGTATTGTATTGTAAATATAGGCTATATGCAAAGAAATGATAGCGCATCAGGTTTACAAAATATTTTTCATACATAATTCGAGATATAATTCATAAAAACTGATGCGTAGCCTTTCCACAGATATATAATATATATATATATGGAAAATTTAGTCCTTCAGAGTTAGAGTTCCCATTGAATCAGCTGTAGAGTGTATAGTACAGCAAAATAAAAACATAGTTGTACACTAAATTTTGTCTATACTATAGGACAAAGACTTTAAAATAAGTCGGCTTATTGGACACTGATGTCTCACAGTCACAGACCATATGCACAGACACAATAGCATAGTGATATGGATACTTTCAGCAAATACTAAATAACTGTATTCTAAATCCCTTTTGTATATTATATTAGATCAAGCTAGAAAGACGATGAAAACTATTTAGGATTTAAAGTGTGGTGTATACCAACACATATGAAGTATAATTACATATGTTTTATCGTAAATATTCAAGTTGTACCGCACGCACGGAAGAGTCGTTGAATTTGCCTTTATCGGATAATTTTACCGTACGTTTGGTAACATAAAGTTATACTTCGACATACTTCTTGATCGTCGCGTTTAGCGATGCCAAGGCGGGATATTTTACAATCTTGAACGAGATTTAACCTCTGGATAGCATTGTTTACACACAGTAGGATCTCGATATTTTATAGCAATTCCATATGTCAGCATTAAAAAAATCCATTTTGTTTGCAGTTTGAATACCAGACAGGATAAGGTTCAACACTGTTAACAATCATATCAGTCAGTCTATAGAAGATATGTTTTATTGTTTGTGTTTTATATTAAAATACCGTGCGACGCGTGCTTTCCTTGGCTTGACAAGCGTTGTGTATTGAAATCTGATCCAACTTATCGCTACTTATCGCTTGAAATGTAACTCAACACTCCAGGATACAGTAGGTAGTGACATGATGATGAATGCGACTATTTTATAACAACAGTTTTGTCACAATTTCTTGTTGCAAATTTTCAATTCATCGCCCCAAAATACTTTTTTCCAAACGCAACAATATCACAGAAGACAACACGCTCCTGTACCACCCCTCCCTAAGTGTATTCTCAATTTATCACGCGAAATCCGGGTGACACGTGACCAGCTCCATACAGGTATTATCTCCCCAAGAGATAAGAGCCTGTGAAAGAGGTTGCTTCTATAGGTGGCAAAAGTGAAGCCACATTATATAATTATGCGAAAATCACTTCCGGGGACCACGGAGTGATACAAATTTCTATAGAAATGTATGGCGGACAACGTGAACGAACGTGAATTTTCGCAAATTTAAGACACTTCGCGATCTTGTAATAACCTCATCGTTCTACCATGGATAAAAGATGTTATGTTAATGCTTTTAAAACTAAAATTATCTAGATTGCTCTAAAATATCGGCATTTGTGTTCGTTCAAAGTTGTCCTAGCGGGAATAATATTTTATCGCCAGGATCATATGAGAAGACAATTTCTAGTTTGCTTTCGAAATATGGAGGCAGAATAAGATCTACTCTACTCAAAATACCTTGAAAGGAAAGTAAATAATTTTGTTTTATCATATATGTTTAATCTTGATCAACAAGAGGTTTTTAATTCCCCCAAATTACCAAGCCTTTACAAATATACTTTTCAGTCTGTATAGATATTTGTACATGTTTAGTTGTTTACAGTACTTGTTTTCATTTATTATACTTAAAACTGGATGGCAACCCAAATATAGCCTTTATACACCACGTATATTTACCATTTAAGCCATGAATGATGGATTGCCATGCCTGTAAGTCAATGGTCCACTCTTGCCCACTCATTAGGAATTGAAATAGGTCAAGTTTGGTATAGAGAATATTCAAAACGAATACTCATAAGTCATAACTATTCATATCTTAAGAAGGACCTTGGCCAATTACTGGAGAAACAGTCCCTTGAGATTTTTATCCCCCATTTACACGAACCCGGGTTGGATGACCACATCTTCAACCCGGCTTGGAAGACCCCGTGGGGCTTCTTTTTATTGCATTCACATTATAACCCGGGTTGGCTGCAACACTGGAGTCTGGATATTTGTTTTCAACCCAGACCAGCTTGAACCAACCCTGGTTGACATTCAATTGAGGTTGTGTTATTTTTCTGTTCATAACTCTTTCATTACACACTATTTTGCTGATACACATGTGTCGAACCTTTCTACCATCCACCTTGTCAGCCTGGTGTCCATGATCAGTTGTGCTGTTTTGACATTGTCAAGAAGGGAGCTGATATAACACGGTGTCAGTACATCTTTGCAATCAGTAAACTGATTTGCATACATACGCACCCAAACTGACAAAACACATGAAGAAAGATCCAGACTATTTTCCATCAGTGACCATGACTTGGTCATGACAGCTGGACCAAATGGAAACAAGGCTCAAGTGTATAAATGGGGCATTAAACAGTAGTGTTTCTTTTGAAAACTGCAGGCAAATGCTGGGAGTTGGTGGAAATAACTGGAAAATTGGGTTTTTTACAATAACAAATGTTTAGATAACAATATCTTTTAAGCAAATTTTTATATTAAAAAAATAATGAACAACACACTCTGCATTTAAGATCAATTTCGACCATTAGAATTTTAATTATATGCGACAATAACAAAATGGCGGACGGTTAGGCGCGATCTCAAACAAGTTCTTCTTTACGCCAGTCAAAGAGGCTCGTATTGTCACTTCTGAAGATAAGGCTGAAAGAAAAAAAGCGGCATTATGCGGAGAGGGATGCGACAAAGATCTATTTGTACGATCTGCGCGCGAGATTGCAAGGATTAATTAATGAATTTGTCGCTCGAAACAGACAAATAACTTGTCAACTTGGGTCGGTATTGCTAGATCATTATATGCCTCACAAAGGGCAGCATTTCAGGTAATAGCTCAACTAACAATATGATTTAAAGTTAGTGTATGTTTCAAATGTGCTGTGAGTGTTAATAGTTTAATATTGTATGTGTTGATATTTGTTCCATTTGTCCTCTTATATGTTACATGAGCAAATGTATGTTTTAATAATACACCTCCTTCCTGTCAGTTATAATGAAAAATTACTATCTCACAATAAGAATTGTACATTTACAGTTCAAGATTACAATACAGCAAGAGAACAAAGAGATGGTATTTAGTACCAGTATTTAGTGTAAATGTTTTGGTGTCTAAGCAGTATACTATACTGTATACATACATTCCTGGGTTGGTCAATCTGTCAATGTCTTCCTATTACAAGAATTGCTGTTCCAGGGCCTGTCACACAAAGGTTAACCAGGTCAGAAGATGATACACAGATTTAAAGTGAAAAGTATATACCTATTTTAGACATATTTTTGAAATGAAATACACTCTTTTTTTATAAGAACCAATTTAATAAGAACACTTAGGCTGAATTTTCTCCCAAAAAATAGAACAAAATAAGAACAAATTGAGGCTGACGAAAAAAAAAGGTTTATAAATGTACTTTGTATAACTTTAACTTTCATACATTCTCCAACATACAGTGTCCCGCTGTAGTGTGACCATGTTGTGGTGAACAAAAAACAAAAACCAAAACTCCAATCTGAGTCCTGAGATACAAAATGCAATTAGCCAATATAGATATAAAGCTATTGTTGCTATAAATGTTCATATAGGCATAGCACAACATAACCCGAGAGCAACACCGATATTCTATACTTTTTCGCTTGATTGAGAAAGACAAACGCTTATTATACATTGCTTACCTTTCGTTTAATCCATTCGACTTGAGTTTCTATCCAGCCAGAGTATTTGTTTAGCGAAAATGCCAGCATGAAAGACCACTTGGCAGAGAATTTTGGCCGAAAATGGACTTCGCGTATGCAACTTGTCAAACGTCTTTAGCGGTGACTTTTACCGAAATCTACAAAAGTATCTCTCCAAAAGTAAGAAAATATCCTGTTATTTTCATTACAAGACGAACGGTTTAGTCCAGCGCTTGGAAATGCCTCAAAATTGGGAAAAACCAGCCTCGCCGACTCATTTCCCTATACAACTCCATATTGTTTTCGCTGCAAAGTGGTAACCGGAAGTAGATTTGCGCCGATTGATTTTGGCTTCATTTTTCATAGGTATAGAAGCTATATCCAGTCTATTATTAGATCAGTGCTTCTATAGCATCCTCGTACCCAGGCTTTTCCCTCTTGTGGAGATAAAACCCTGGATGGAGCTGGTCACGTGTCTCTTTAAATTTTTATTGCCTAAGGGGGTGAGGAGAAGTATCATATTACATGCTTCCACTTGAAAATTATACACTTTAATTGCAAGGAGTGGGATATTATTATGTATAATATATCTCGAGAATCACATATAGTTCAAAACACTTTAAGTTTTAAAAACGTAGTAAACAGTTTTATCAACAGACAAGTCAAGTAACCAACCAAAATTGTATGCTTTTGAGGTGTTGTTTAATGTTCTCTCGAGCACGGTTTCATAACGCCTCTGGATCTAGTCTATATTATTAAATCAATCGTCACTACAAATATAGAAACCTATATTTATAATATTTTTGTAATATGCCAAGCTATAAACATGCGGAGAGCCGGAGATTGATGTCCACTCTAAAATCTGTTGAAGCATTTTACAGTTTAGAAGGTAGTAAGATACAAAAATTCTCAGGGAAATGTGGTAAATTATGATTTATGTTATTCGAGAACTTCCTTCTTGTTGCCGATTCTATAAACATGTACAAGTCTGAAGCCTGAGTGAAGGCAAAAGCCTCGTCCGCAGCTGGGGGAAAATACAAATTACGATATAGTATTGTATTGTAAATATAGGCTATATGCAAAGAAATGATAGCGCATCAGGTTTACAAAATATTTTTCATACATAATTCGAGACATAATTCATAAAAACTGATGCGTAGCCTTTCCACAGATATATAATATATATATATATGTAAAATTTAGTCCTTCAGAGTTAGAGTTCCCATTGAATCAGCTGTAGAGTGTATAGTACAGCAAAATAAAAACATAGTTGTACACTAAATTTTGTCTATACTATAGGACAAAGACTTTAAAATAAGTCGGCTTATTGGACACTGATGTCTCACAGTCACAGACCATATGCACAGACACAATAGCATAGTGATATGGATACTTTCAGCAAATACTAAATAACTGTATTCTAAATCCCTTTTGTATATTATATTAGATCAAGCTAGAAAGACGATGAAAACTATTTAGGATTTAAAGTGTGGTGTATACCAACACAAATATAAAGTATAATTACATATGTTTTATCGTAAATATTCAAGTTGTACCGCACGCACGGAAGAGTCGTTGAATTTGCCTTTATCGGATAATTTTACCGTACGTTTGGTAACATAAAGTTATACTTCGACATACTTCTTGATCGTCGCGTTTAGCGATGCCAAGGCGGGATATTTTACAATCTTGAACGAGATTTAACCTCTGGATAGCATTGTTTACACACAGTAGGATCTCGATATTTTATAGCAATTCCATATGTCAGCATTAAAAAAAATCCATTTTGTTTGCAGTTTGAATACCAGACAGGATAAGGTTCAACACTGTTAACAATCATATCAGTCAGTCTATAGAAGATATGTTTTATTGTTTGTGTTTTATATTAAAATACCGTGCGACGCGTGCTTTCCTTGGCTTGACAAGCGTTGTGTATTGAAATCTGATCCAACTTATCGCTATTTATCGCTTGAAATGTAACTCAACACTCCAGGATACAGTAGGTAGTGACATGATGATGAATGCGACTATTTTATAACAACAGTTTTGTCACAATTTCTTGTTGCAAATTTTCAATTCATCGCCCCAAAATACTTTTTTCCAAACGCAACAATATCACAGAAGACAACACGCTCCTGTACCACCCCTCCCTAAGTGTATTCTCAATTTATCACGCGAAATCCGGGTGACACGTGACCAGCTCCATACAGGGTATTATCTCCCCAAGAGATAAGAGCCTGTGAAAGAGGTTGCTTCTATAGGTGGCAAAAGTGAAGCCACATTATATAATTATGCGAAAATCACTTCCGGGGACCACGGAGTGATACAAATTTCTATAGAAATGTATGGCGGACAACGTGAACGAACGTGAATTTTCGCAAATTTAAGACACTTCGCGATCTTGTAATAACCTCATCGTTCTACCATGGATAAAAGATGTTATGTTAATGCTTTTAAAACTAAAATTATCTAGATTGCTCTAAAATATCGGCATTTGTGTTCGTTCAAAGTTGTCCTAGCGGGAATAATATTTTATCGCCAGGATCATATGAGAAGACAATTTCTAGTTTGCTTTCGAAATATGGAGGCAGAATAAGATCTACTCTACTCAAAATACCTTGAAAGGAAAGTAAATAATTTTGTTTTATCATATATGTTTAATCTTGATCAACAAGAGGTTTTTAATTCCCCCAAATTACCAAGCCTTTACAAATATACTTTTCAGTCTGTATAGATATTTGTACATGTTTAGTTGTTTACAGTACTTGTTTTCATTTATTATACTTAAAACTGGATGGCAACCCAAATATAGCCTTTATACACCACGTATATTTACCATTTAAGCCATGAATGATGGATTGCCATGCCTGTAAGTCAATGGTCCACTCTTGCCCACTCATTAGGAATTGAAATAGGTCAAGTTTGGTATAGAGAATATTCAAAACGAATACTCATAAGTCATAACTATTCATATCTTAAGAAGGACCTTGGCCAATTACTGGAGAAACAGTCCCTTGAGATTTTTATCCCCCATTTACACGAACCCGGGTTGGATGACCACATCTTCAACCCGGCTTGGAAGACCCCGTGGGGCTTCTTTTTATTGCATTCACATTATAACCCGGGTTGGCTGCAACACTGGAGTCTGGATATTTGTTTTCAACCCAGACCAGCTTGAACCAACCCTGGTTGACATTCAATTGAGGTTGTGTTATTTTTCTGTTCATAACTCTTTCATTACACACTATTTTGCTGATACACATGTGTCGAACCTTTCTACCATCCACCTTGTCAGCCTGGTGTCCATGATCAGTTGTGCTGTTTTGACATTGTCAAGAAGGGAGCTGATATAACACGGTGTCAGTACATCTTTGCAATCAGTAAACTGATTTGCATACATACGCACCCAAACTGACAAAACACATGAAGAAAGATCCAGACTATTTTCCATCAGTGACCATGACTTGGTCATGACAGCTGGACCAAATGGAAACAAGGCTCAAGTGTATAAATGGGGCATTAAACAGTAGTGTTTCTTTTGAAAACTGCAGGCAAATGCTGGGAGTTGGTGGAAATAACTGGAAAATTGGGTTTTTTACAATAACAAATGTTTAGATAACAATATCTTTTAAGCAAATTTTTATATTAAAAAAATAATGAACAACACACTCTGCATTTAAGATCAATTTCGACCATTAGAATTTTAATTATATGCGACAATAACAAAATGGCGGACGGTTAGGCGCGATCTCAAACAAGTTCTTCTTTACGCCAGTCAAAGAGGCTCGTATTGTCACTTCTGAAGATAAGGCTGAAAGAAAAAAAGCGGCATTATGCGGAGAGGGATGCGACAAAGATCTATTTGTACGATCTGCGCGCGAGATTGCAAGGATTAATTAATGAATTTGTCGCTCGAAACAGACAAATAACTTGTCAACTTGGGTCGGTATTGCTAGATCATTATATGCCTCACAAAGGGCAGCATTTCAGGTAATAGCTCAACTAACAATATGATTTAAAGTTAGTGTATGTTTCAAATGTGCTGTGAGTGTTAATAGTTTAATATTGTATGTGTTGATATTTGTTCCATTTGTCCTCTTATATGTTACATGAGCAAATGTATGTTTTAATAATACACCTGCATCCTGTCAGTTATAATGAAAAATTACTATCTCACAATAAGAATTGTACATTTACAGTTCAAGATTACAATACAGCAAGAGAACAAAGAGATGGTATTTAGTACCAGTATTTAGTGTAAATGTTTTGGTGTCTAAGCAGTATACTATACTGTATACATACATTCCTGGGTTGGTCAATCTGTCAATGTCTTCCTATTACAAGAATTGCTGTTCCAGGGCCTGTCACACAAAGGTTAACCAGGTCAGAAGATGATACACAGATTTAAAGTGAAAATTATATACCTATTTTAGACATATTTTTGAAATGAAATACACTCTTTTTTTATAAGAACCAATTTAATAAGAACACTTAGGCTGAATTTTCTCCCAAAAAATAGAACAAAATAAGAACAAATTGAGGCTGACGAAAAAAAAAGGTTTATAAATGTACTTTGTATAACTTTAACTTTCATACATTCTCCAACATACAGTGTCCCGCTGTAGTGTGACCATGTTGTGGTGGATCAGGTTGTGGGACCTCTGCAACAGGTTGTGGGATCTCTACACCAGGTTGTGGTTGATCCTGTTCTGGTAACTCACCATAGAGCAGCAAATACTAGTGGTTGTCTTCATAATAGCTCAGTAGCTATCCCCCTCAAAAGTCAAAACATCCACATCAATATTGTCAACCAAATTCTAAAGGAATGAGTTTTTGCTTGATGGAAGTCATTAAATATCTGAAACAGGTGCATCTTTAAATAACGTATTTTTCAGTTTGATATTATCTGGATCCTCATCCGGTCTTAAAATTATTGAAGAAATGCATGACCATCGCCTTGACGCCTTCTAAAGTCTTCTACATGACATTAGAACCGCGGTCTATTTACCCGCTTTGTAAACAATACCACAAAATATAAGCGATTGAATTGAACTTACTGATCATTGCCCAAAGAAATTGGAATCGCTAGAGTGTTCACTTGAATCAGTATCTAAAATATCCTTGCGCAAATTCACACACACGATCTCGGGGACATGCATTACGTCGGCCATAAATTATCCTGGAGACACTTCCCTCTACAAGAACTGAAGAACACAGGGTTATGTCGTCTTTGTTTGGGATTTCTGTAGCACTTCTAGTTCGACTTGATCTAACTAAAACTTCTTTCGTTGTCATAAAAGCAGTCGGCGAGAACGCGAAGGAAAAATAAATAACGGACTTTACATCATCTTTAAATAGTCTTTCGGATGCTTGAGCAGTGTCTACCACTCTTTCTATTCAATATTAACCACAAGATGTAGCAAATTTTTCAAACTTGTCGCAATAAGTTATGAAATCTGATACAAATCTATCAACATTTTAATTGTCGCTCATTGGAGTTTCCGCCATTTTGTTAGCATGAAGCCACTGATCTCAATACAACGAGTGGGGACAAATTGTCGTCTGAACTTGGTTTTTTTTACAATTCATCTTATTTTACAAACTGGAAGCTTATGGTTAATGGTTTTTAGTATAAATTTTGCATACGAAATGAGCTTTCCTGCGTTCTGATTGGTTACTGCAATTGTAAATCTGAGGCATTATTTACTAGTCTGCTAGTAAATAATTCTTTCCAAAAGAATGGCCTGAGAAAGTTGTTTTAATCCTTTTTAAACGATGAAAAATCTCCCAAAAGAAGAACAAAAGTTTAGGGTTTTTCTGTATACAGAAGGTAAGACGCCTTTAAATATTTTGTATAAAACATTTTTTGACAATTTATATCATCTAAAAACTGCCAAACATTCGTGATACGCTTCAAACTTTGTCTGTTTTGATTCAAGTTTTCTAGCAAAAAATATACTTTTATTTAAGGCTGGCAAAACTTGACTGTTAATAATATTTTTGAATCATTTTACTTTGTATATATATTTGTATCTATCCGAGACTCTATGGTAACAATAATTTTATTCACTTTTAAATGTTTTGTTTCTGTCGTGCTTTATCAATATTTTTTTGTAATTATGTTTTCGAAACTCGCTTGTGAGATTTGTATTCTTGCTATAATATCATCGGTTGAATTTTCCTATTTTTCTCACGGTTTTTTCTGGACAGAATAACCAGAATCTCGACAATATATTTTAAATGTCAATTCACCGCTACAATTTTACCTTCCATACCTAGAGTCATTAAGGTTGAATTTTCCTATTTTTCTCACGGTTTTTTCTGGACAGAATAACCAGTATCTCGACAATATATTTTAAATGTCAATTCACCGCTACAATTTTACCTTCCATACCTAGAGTCATTAATCTATTCTTTGCAAAGTGTGTTTTTATACTTTGTTTTGCTGAGGCTGAAAGTAAACAACTTGTCGTTTGGAAAAATTCTCGCAAAACAAAGTTCGTAAGTTGAGTAGAGCATTTCTCTACATTTTCAACTACAAACGTAGCCAGTCAGCCTGTCCTTGTGTATTATATTCTAAACAGAGATTTAGTAAGATAAAAAACTTTGTTGTGTTCTCGAAAAAGTAAACTATTTTTGAAAGTGCGTGCGAAGAAGAAACACTGCAACACTATAAAATAAAGCAACTGTAAACCGGCTGAACACCGGTTGAAAACAACTTAATTTCTGAATTTTTAAACTGATATTTAAAGTTGTTAATATTTCACAATGCTGAACGTTTCACAAATAGGCAACCGGGCAAATGGTGGAAAATTCGAAGGACGTTTAATTCGCAAAGGTGGAAAATGTGATTTCGACAGCACTTTTTCATCGTATCGTAGTGGGCCATTATAAAAAGGTGTCAACTGACAGCTATAAAAGCCTGATCTTTATATTTGCGTGCATGAAAAGGTAAATCTATAAACTAGATATTACGCGCGCGATAGCATGCCAAATTTGGATTACCTTTGTTTATACACCCTGTATAATCATTTTGTCCACTTCATACAAATTCATCATAACATGTGGTTGAGCTTAGAATAATTATAATATACATACACCAATGACAATGTTCTTAACTCTTCAATCATTTTTCAGCGTCGATTTGTAATGCAAATGGTGTTAGACTAAATTTGATGTTATTTGTTTGGCAATTAACGCATCATTGAACATTTTCCAGTGTACCATGTACTTCAATCTCACATCTTGTCAACAAGACGTGATTGCATGCAACACACTAAGTCTTGTAGCAGGTTTGTGAACACGCTGTAACAAGGTAGTCATGTTATCAAATTGCTATAAGGTTGTCATCCACAACTGTTAAGAAGTCGTTGAATTTCAGGACGAGAACAAATTCTTGGAACAACTTGTAACATGTCTGTTGAGTCAACAACCTTGTAGCAGGTTGTCAACATGCCGTTTGCAACTTACATGCTGGGAACAAGCTGTGCAAACACATATTGATGACAAGTTTTTGAAACAGCATTGGTACAATCTGCTTCAGGTTTGTTACAAGTTGTGCGTTTTGCACGTGTGTATATAGGCCTATAACATGCAAGAAAATTCTTGAAGAACCCACGATTGACTCGTTTCACGAAATTCTTTCAAGAGTACCTTTATCTATTTTGCTTTAAACATGAGGCAAAATATGCTATGAGTACAGTCAAGAAATATTTAATGTCAGTATTGACGTTATCTTTGGAAAGGAAATTATGATTCAACAGGCAAATGCTCAGTCAACACTACAAAATAATTGACTTTGGCTTTAAGATACTCTCTAAAGTCTCCTAAGAATATACGAAACATATGTCTGATTACAGATTGATCGTCGTGCATAGTATATATAACAGTACAAAATCGCGCACGATTTAGAATAGTTTATAATTTTTGTTATTAATTAGATTTCTATTTAATATAACTGAGTATAATTAAGTATCATTTTTGATGAATTATGTATGTTCAGTGCTGTAGAAGGGGGGGGGGGGGGCGACTCTTGGGGCGGAGCCCCCTTCCTAAAGCTGTGGGGGGAAGGAACCCCCTTCTTTTTTGCAAGAATGCCTGAAAAATGCATTGACAAATCACCATAAATCATATAAAGATGCCTATTTGAATAAAACATATTTAATAAAATATATTGAACGGAATTGGGGAAGCCGCCTGAATGAACCCTATTCTTCTTAGATTGTTTCCATTTTCAATCTGTCACTGAGCACAGAAATACGCGTCTCGACTGTAATAATTTCGATTGGCCCTGCATGCACTAATTATATATCTATAATTAGTCTTGTAAAAATGCGATTAAAACTAGGAATATATATGAAACCTCGCTCGACACATACAACAAGCTCTTATACATGACAACATCACAAAAACATATAGCTAAGCATGGATCCGAGGACATTATAGATGAAATTGATTCAGAACTAAAACACATTTCGAACAATTTAGGAATTGGCGACAGAATTGAAAAAATTTCGAAAACGCGAAGCATTTATATCTTAAAAAGATCACAAAAAAAATTTCGAAAACTATCCAAAATGCCGATTAATTATAATCCCGCTAAAAGCGAATCCGGAAAAATAAGCAAAGTTATTTTGGACAATATTAATTCTAATTTGAGAGAAAAACTGAATTTAAATCAATGGAGGAATACAAAACAAGTTATTCAGTGGTTTGGCAATATAAAAGATAAGGACAGACACAGTTTTATTTCGTTTGACATTGTCGATTTCTACCCATCTATTTCTGAAAAACTATTGGACCAAGCTTTATCTTGGGCTTCAAATTTGGCTACTATACCTGAAATCGATATTTCAAAAATAAAACACGCTAGAAAATCTCTCCTTTTCAATACCGGAATTTCATGGATAAAAAAAGATAGCAAGAGTTTGTTTGACGTTACCATGGGCAGTTTCGACGGCGCGGAAATTTGTGAGTTAGTAGGCCTTTTCATTTTAAACCACCTGAGTAAGAAATTTGGCAAAGAAAGCTTCGGCCTATATAGAGATGACGGTTTGGCTATTATAAAAAGTAAATCAGCACGTTTAGCAGACAAAACAAGAAAATATCTCCACAAAATTTTCCAGCAGTTTGACCTAAAAATTACCGCCGAATCAAATTTACGCATAGTAAACTTTTTAGATGTAACTTTCGACCTTAACAATGGAAAACATAGGCCCTATAGGAAGCCCAATGACGATCCACTATACATAAATATGCACTCTAATCACCCACCGAGCATCACAAGGCAACTACCTGCATCAATTACAAGCGCATCGCACTTCTTTCATCAGATGAGCAAACTTTTCAGGAATCTGCATCCATATATGTATCAGAACGCACTTAGGCATAGCAGCTTTAATCATGAACTTAGCTACACTCAGCACACACCGCAACAAGCTTGATTTCCTGCATTTTCAGAAACAATTTTTGATATATCCCATCTAAACGAAGCCAGGTTTTGTTGTGAGAATACCATAAGTAGCTTAACCTATACATCCAGCGAGTAATTAGTATTCAAAATGGCGTCGCGTGCGTCATATTGGGAAGTGACGTCATTTTGCGTACGTACGCCTTGTACGTACGCCTTGTACGTACGCATTGTACGTACGCATTGTACGTACGCATTGTACGTACGCATTGTACGTACGCATTGTACGTACGCATTGTACGTACGCATTGTACGTACGCATTGTACGTACGCATTGTACGTACGCATTGTACGTACGCATTGTACGTACGCATTGTACGTACGCATTGTATGTACGCATTGTACATACACCTTTTACGTACGCCTTGTACGTACGTACACCTTGTACGTACGCCTTGTACGTACGCCTTGTACGTACGCCTTGTACGTACGCCTTGTACGTACGCCTTGTACGTACACCTTGTACGTACGCCTTGTACGTACACCTTGTACGTACGCCTTGTACGTACGCCTTGTACGTACACCTTGTACGTACGCCTTGTACGTACACCTTGTACGTACGCCTTGTACGTACGCCTTGTACGTACACCTTGTACGTACGCCTTGTACGTACGTCTTGTACGTACGCCTTGTACGTACACCTTGTACGTACGCCTTGTACGTACGCCTTGTACGTACGCCTTGTGCGTACGCAATGGGATTTTGTAGCAGTTGTCTGGAAATTCTCTAAAGCTCCTGTGGAGCTTCTGTGGAGCTTCATTGGAGCTTCTGTAAAGCTTCTGTGGAGCTTCTGTAAAGCTTCTGTAAAGCTTCTGTAAAGCTTCTGTGAAGCTTCTGTAAAGCTTCTGTAAAGCTTCTGTGAAGCTTCTGTGAAGCTTCTGTAAAACTTCTGTGGAGCTTCTGTGGATGTGAGGTCGATGTGGGGCACCGGTTCGAGTCCGGTTCGGTAGATGTAAACATTTCGGGGGTTCTGTAGGGGTTCTCTCGGGGTTCTGTAGGGGTTCTCTCGGGGTTCTGTAGGGGTTCTGCAGGGGTTCTCTCGGGGTTATAATAATAATAATAATAATAATAAAAGTCTTTATTGTAAAATATAGCATCACAACATACGTGTGGCTTTACAAGATTGTCAATAAGAAAGGCAAGAAGATTACAATTCTATTGTACCTACAAACTAATTAGTTTCAAGATAGTAATTGACTCTAAAATTTTATAATAAGTTAAAAATAGATAAAAATTAGAGCATTAGGTTAACCTACATACTACATCAATACCTAGTTATTAAAAATAATTGAATAAACATCTATTAAAAAAAGACCGTTTAAAACGTTCAGTTTTAACTTTAGGAAGAGTGAATGGGTGTTCTCGTTCTCTTAAAATCCTGTGTCTCTTCTCCGGGAGTAGATCATATAAGACATGATCAGGATCATTCACAATTTTATTAAATAATGTTTTGTCACGCTCTTCTATCAGTTCAGGCATTTTATATTCTTTTAAAACGTATCCGTATCGGTAGGCTCGCCTGAAAAATTTATCAATACGCTCTAGATATTTCTTCAACAAGGCGGAACCCCAGACTTCAATCCCGTAATAAAATAACGATAAGATCAACGTTTCGAATAACTTATTAAGGTGATCCTTGGAATAACCATATACGACTTGCATACTCGTAAAATATACATACGGCTTCCAGCTTTCGATAATAGATTATCAACATGTATATCCCAGCAATTAGGGTCGTCTTGGAATGTCATCCCGAGAAGTTTTAACCATTCTTTGCGCTCGATCTCGCCAATTCGTGGTGGTAAAGGCTTTTGTGTTTTTCCACTCATGACCATTTTCCACGTTTTAGATAAATTTAGCGACATTCTGTTCTCCATTGCCCAGTTATCAATGTTGTTGACTTCAACTATAGCTGTGTCACCACCCATTTTGACGGGAGCACTAACAGTTATATCGTCAGCGAACTTAATCAGTAAGTTATCTTTCGGTTTGAGAGGTTTGATATCATCAACCATAAGAGAAAACAAGAAGGGACCGAGGACCGTACCCTGCGGTACACCTCTGTTGATGTCAACAAATTCTGTCACAATTCCATCCACAACAACTCTTTGTCTTCGATAGATGAGAAAATTAATTATCCAGTTGATGATATAGGGATTAAGATTAGTCAATTTAAGTTTTTCACATACAATGTCATGGGGGACGGAGTCAAAAGCTTTGCTAAAGTCGAAAGATACAATTCGAACAAAGTCAACATTCTCATCTTCTAACCATTTGAGCCAATGGTATTGACATGTTAAGAGAGCAGTTGTGGTATTACAACGCCTTTTGTATGCAAATTGATCATTTCTTATAATAGTATTCATATGTGACGATATTTCCAGTTTAAAAACAAGCTTTTCAAATAGTCTCATTATAACATTCGTAAGTGAAATTGGTCTTAATTGGTTACGCTCGGATAGTGGAGTTTCTTTCGGTATTGGAGAAATGTTCGCAAGTTTCCAAAGCATAGGGACACACTGCTGTTTTAATGAAGCATTCATTACATGGGTGAGTATCGGAGCAAGGTATTTCGCAAAATCTCTCCATAGCCAGTATGGAAGCCCATCCGGTCCTGATGCTGTTCGTTTAAGCTTTATCATAGATCTTTCTACATTAACCTCATCAACTGTGGGGATATAAGTTCCTACTGGGATGGATACTGGTACGGGAGGCGTATACTGAGTATCGGTGTTAATTTCTTGAAAATACTCATTAATAAGGTCGGGATCAATTAAAGAGCTAATATTTTCGCTACGTGTATTCCTGCCAGTAATCTTATTTACAGTTTTCCACCATCCCTTAGTACCATACCTATGTTTGCTGTTTTCATCATAAACTGCACGAATTTGATTTTCGCGAATAAGTTTATTTATTCGTTCATGGGATTCATCTGTTATCCCTCTCCTTATTCGTCCATTTCGTATTTTGCATAGATGCTTAACAAGTGGGGACATGTACGGGGGTCACGTGAGGAAACTTTGACCTTGATCAAAGGAAACACTCGTTAAAGGAAACACTGCCCTCAGGGTTCTGGGGGTCCTGTGGGGCTTCCTCGGGGGTCTCCAGGGTTCTGTAGGGGTTCTCTCGGGTTCTGTAGGGTTCTCTGTGGGGTTCTGTGGGGTTCTCTCGGGGTTCTCCTAGGGGTTCTCTCAGGGTTCTCTCGGGGTTCTCTAGGGTTCTCTCTCGGGTTCTCTCTGGGTTCACTCGGGGTTCTCTCGGGGTTCTCTTCGGGTTCTCTCGGGGGTTCTCTCGGCCTTCTGGGGTCTGTCGGGGTTCTCTCCGGGGTCTCTCGGGCTTCTCTCAGGGTTCTCTCTGTTCTCTCGGGGTTCCTCTCGGGTTCTCTCGGGGTTCTCTCGGGTTCTCTCAGGTTCCCTGCCCTCTCGGGGTTCTCTCAGGGCCCTCTCGGGGTTCCCTCTCGGGTTTCTCTCGGGGTTCTCTCCTAGTTTTCTCGGGGTTCTCTCGGGGCTCTTGGGCGTTCTCTCGGGGTTCTCTCGGGGTTCTCTCGGGGTTCTCTCGGTTCTCTGGGGTTCTCTCAGGGGCCCTCTCGGGGTTCTCTCAGGGGTTCTCTCGAGGGTTCTCCGGGTTCTCTCGGGGTTCTCTCGGGGTTCTCTCGGCCTCCTGGCCTCTCTCGGGTTCTCTCGGGTTCTCTCCTCTCTGGGTCTCCTCTCCCTCTCGGTTCTCTCGGGGTTCCCTCTCGGGGCCCTCCTGGCCCTCGGGGTCTCCTCTCTCGGGGTTCTCTCCGGGTTCTCTCCTGGTTCTCTCGGGTTCTCTCGGGTTCTCGCTCTCCTGGCCCTCTGCCCTCTCTCGGGGTTCTCCTCTGAGGTTCCCTCGGGGTTCTCTGGAAGTGTCTCTCAGGCCTCCAGCTCAGCTCTCGGGGTTCTCTCAGTTCTCTCGGGGTTCTCTCGGCTCTCAGCCTCTCTCACTGGTTCTCTCGGGGTTCTCTCGGGCTTCTCTCAGGGTCTCTGCGGGGTTCTCTCGGGTTTCTCTCGGCCTTCCTCGGGTTCTCTCAGCCCTCAGTTACCTCAGGGTTTCTGGGGTTTTCTCGGTTTTTATTTTTTTTTTCAAAGCCAATCGGACCATTCGATATGCGGGCTTTTGCGGGACATATTTAGCAAGTTCCGGACAAGTACTCATTTACGGGACCGTGTTGCGGGACATATTTAGCAAGTCCCGTAGAAGTACTCATTTACGTGACCTTGTTGCGGGACATATTTAGGTAAGTCCCGACGTCCCTTGCGTCCCGCAACAAGGTCCCGTAAATGAGTACTTCTACGGGACTTGCTAAATATGTCCCGCAACACGGTCCCGTAAATGAGTACTTCTACGGGACTTGCTAAATATGTCCCGCAACACGGTCCCTTAAATGAGTACTTGTCCGGAACTTGCTAAATATGTCCCGCAAAAGCCCGCATATCGAATGGTCCGATTGGCCTTTGAAAAAAAATATTAAAATAAAACCGAGAGAACCCCCAGGAAACCCCTACAGAACCCCTACAGAACCCCGAGAGAACCCCTACACAACCCTTACAGAACCCCGAGAGAACCCCTGTAGAACCCCCACAGAACCCCGAGAGAACCCCTGCAGAACCCCTACAGACCCCCGAGAGAACCCCTACAGAACCCCGAGAGAACCCCTGCAGAACCCCTACGAAACCCCGAGAGAACCCCTACAGAACCCCGAGAGAACCCCTACAGAACCCCGAGAGAACCCCTACAGAACACCGAGAGAACCCCTGCAGAACCCCTACAGAACCACGAGAGAACCCCGAGAGAACCCCTGCAGAACCCCTACAGAACCCCGAGAGAACCCCTACAGAACCCCGAGAGAACCCCTACAGAACCCCGAGAGAACCCCTACAGAACCCCCGAAATGTTTACATCTACCGAACCGGACTGGAACCGGTGCCCCACATCGACCTCACATCCACAGAAGCTCCACAGAAGTTTTACAGAAGCTTCACAGAAGCTTCACAGAAGCTTCACCGAAGCTTCACAGAAGCTTTACAGAAGCTTTACAGAAGCTTTACAGAAGCTTTACAGAAGCTTTACAGAAGCTCCACTGAAGCTTTACAGAAGCTCCACTGAAGCTCCACAGAAGCTCCACAGGAGCTTTAGAGAATTTCCAGACAACTGCTACAAAATCCCATTGCGTACGTACAAGGCGTACGTACAAGGTGTACGTACAAGGCGTACGTACGCAAAATGACGTCACTTCCCAATATGACGCACGCGACGCCATTTTGAATACTAATTACTCGCTGGATGTATAGGTTAAGCCAGAGGAGGGTGGACAGCAGGCCGCAAAGCATCATGGGTAATGAGCGTATGTTTCCACGTGCGGCCTCATTTATGCGTTGACTGCCGTGAAGTCAACATCTCTGGCCATAGCAAATTCTGCGAAAATAGACGCTATTGTGACAGAGACTCAATGCCATCATTATGATGTGTTTAGTGTTTTGTAATGGAGGTATAACAAGGCTTTTTGAGTCTCTCTGAGGATTTATTTGTGCAGAAATCTCAAAGGCTGCGAGTGATCGTCTGTATTTGTAATGTACATTGTGCAACTAGTGAGGAGTGCAGTACAGACAGTTAAATATTTATTGGCCAGATTGATTCTGCTGGCATCAAAGGATTCGACTTTTAATATGTATTTAGTTATTTATTTATCCCAATAGCACATTGTGACTACTGAAAACCCGCATATTGAGGTTGTCAAAGAACTTCTATATACTTTTTTGCAACAGAAATTACGGTGAAATGTAGACAAAACAAACTTTACAGTAATATACAGTTCCATTTTTATTGAAAATACATAGCACATGCATATTCTGGCATATATAAAGAAATATTAAAGAAAGCAAATATTCACCAAGAAGGCGAATTAACAATACAATGATAGAATTCAACCCAAAATACAAATCTGTAAATAAACAACAAATTTTACTTCTAAAATTTTCTTCTAAAACTCAGCACTTATTTTAAAAACAGTAAAGTCCACTTCTTCAGAAAAAACGAGCAATCAATGCGTCAATTGTGGGAAATTCGAGGTGTTCAACTTCAAAGATTGTTGACAGAAATGGCATCGGATTAATACAATATGACGACGTACAGCCTACAAAAAAGATCAAAATAACGTTTACCTTACAAAATACTGCTCACATAGGTAGATCAATAGTTATTGAAATAGCATGGATGCATTCCAGGGGAAAAATTGAATAACAATGACAAAATATTCGATATTTGCGAGTCGAGCGGGCCATCAGACAACAAAATTGCAGACAGAGCCAGACACTAGCCCAGATATAAAATCTCTAAACAAGACGCAAATAACTCCTAAATCTCCTAAAATTCATTCAAAAGTACTTTAACGCTTGCTCTAAAGAATAACGCTCTTTCTATTAAAGAAGTTTCAAGATTCATTGGGAAAAACAAGCTTTGGTGCTCAATATCTTCCAAAACTATTAGATGCCATTTTGGCAAACGTCGAAATGACTATAATCACTTCGATGCCTAATATCTCGAAAACTGCCAGGGACCACCGGGATCATTCCAGCAGATTTAAAGTTTATACATTTGTCTTCATCATTATACAAAAATTACGAAAATCGAACCATGGTAATTCTAGATACTTTAGTTTGAAAATTGTAAACAGACGCGGACTTTAGTCAACACGTCGCGAAGACACGACTGACTTCAATCATGAAAACAAACAAAACACGTTTCATAATTTCTAAAATATCCATCAAAAACTGATCAAGCAAATGCGTTTAAACATATAATTCATTGATATTACAAAAGTTTAAAATATTTTAGTAAAATGCAAATGTAAAGAAGAAACTTCAAAAGTTGGAGATAGTTATTTATAGAAAGTGCAAAATCGTATTGAAAATTCAGCAGCGAATATCTCGAAAACGGTGAGTTGGGCGGATAGGGGGGCAGTTAAAACGAAAGATTAGGCTTTAATCTATCACATTATGCGAAAATTAGCGAAATCGAACCATGGAAATTCGATATTTTCTATTTCAAAAGTTGATAGTTGAAACAGCCTCGTATTTCCACGTGACGCATAAGTGCCTGCATTAAATATAAAAATATAGTACAAAACGACGTTTACCTTCCAAAATTCTTCGCTTGGGAGTAGATTAATATTCATTGAACGAGTGTGCATCGAATTTAATTGCAAATTTGAATAACAAAGCGAAATATTTCCGTATTTATGAGACCAATGCAAATTTCACAGTCCACTTGCTTCTTGCGAGCGCTGAGAAAATAGCGTCTCCTCATTGGTCGAAAAATATCATGTGACAGCTGTCCACCCTCCTCTGAGGTTAAGCTACTACCATAACTTTCCTCTAAACTCTAAACTTTGCTTATATTTTGGACAAAAGGGACCTTCACTGGTCCCTGAGAAATAGGCAACACAATATCATTTGGTTCAACACACCATTTAGCAAGAGTGTTAGCACAAACATAGGATGTAATTTCCATAGTCTAATTTACAAACATTTTCCACCGCACCACAAGCTCCATACAGTTAAAGTAAGTTACAGCTGCATGAACAATGTCAAATCAGTAATCACTAAACACAATGCACGCACATCTAGGAATAACAAGCCACAGGATAGTGATACTACCAATTGCAGTTGTAGAGAAAACACCATTTGCCCGCTTCAAATGACAATGCATGACTAGGGACATAGTATACAAAGCAACAGTCACAGTAAGCAACACAAACACGATCAAAAATTACATTGGCATGACTGCAACTACATTCAAAGAGCGATTGGCCAACCACACTAAATCTTTTCAGCATAAAAAGCATGCAAATGACACGGAACTTTCGAAATATATTTGGACATTGAAAGAAAGCAATAAGGATTTCAGTATTAATTGGCAAATTTTAAAACATTCTATTTCGTACGCGGGAGGATCAAAACGATGCAATTTATGTTTAGAAGAAAATTTTGTATTTTGAAAGAAAAAAACAAGAATTGTTTACTCAACAAAAGAGCTGAAATAATTTCACGGTGTCGTCATCGTAATAAATTTCGCGTAAAGAACGCAAACAAAGCCATGCATGCACACATTGTCTCCCACATACAGCCCCACGCTCCGGCAGGAAGCATATAAGCGGTCATTTCTTTCGATACTTGTAAACTGCCTGATAGTGATTCTTTTACAGATGAAACAGCCTGTTGCAGACAAGTTTTGAGGTAAGCGAAAATCTATAATTTGCTCTAACTACATGTTGTCGAGCACTCTTTTCGTTTCGTAGACCTAAACCTACACGTATATGTGCTCGACAACATATAGTTGGAGCAAATTATAGGTTTTCGTTTACCTCAAAACTGGTCTGCAACATGCTGTTTCATCTGTAAAAGAATGATGATTCTTTATGTCTACACTTACTAACTAGTTTGTTCCGTTTGCTCAGTTAGTAAGTGTAGACATGAAGCGAAATTCCTGCTAAGGAGTTTCTCTACGAGATAAACACGCAAAGAACCAATTAAGTATATAATTTCATAATATTATAAGATAGGCCAAACTGAAACTCATCGGAAATGTAATATGACGCAGTTATTTTATACATTTGCTCTACCGATGGTATCGAGCTCTCTCGATACACAAACACAAGATCTCTACTGTGATATCTAGATCGCTTGCTTAATTAGCATATCAAATGTATGCAAGGCGAAATTAAACTTTGAATAAACAATCAATGCTATTTTTCCGGGGGTTCCATTTCACATCCCACATTTATGACTTATCAAAACTTTAAAAACAAATAGATTTCCATAGATTAATTCTGCTATATAATATCACTGATACAGGATCACGGATGTGTATTAAAAGTCGTTGAATACATACATAGGAGTCCATTTGCACGAAATATATAATTATAGACTATAGAGTATAATATAGTCTATATAAACAAGACGACACGTCTGATGCACGCCTGATATGTATACTGTTAAATATTATAGAAAAGTGTATCATATACCAAACTTACATTACTAAATATCGTTATAGTTTAAGAACAGTCTCAACCTAATTTAAGTTCTTCCGCCAGAGGCAAGTAGGCAACGGCATGCATGGTGGTGCAGCCGGTATTCGAGTAAACAACAACAAGATAAAACCTAACATTCGTGCGCGTACAGCAGAAAACAAATATTTTAGGGAGACTGGATATTTCAATAGCACGCCGTTGAACAGCTATAGATGTCATTGTTAAATTTCTTTTCGACTTGTCCTTAGTGGAGCAAACATTTCCAGCCGTGATGCTTATATATTATATATAGACAGCAAAATACAGGGTGTATAAAAAAAACTGCAACCCTTTGAAATCAGATATGTTTAGAATTTGCATGATTCAGCACTAATTGATCCCAAGGGTGCGTAAACACAATATATAGCTATAGAAAGGAATTTCATGCTTGGGGATGCACAGTATAGCTATATACAGGGTGTATAAAAAAAACGCAACCTCGGAATTTCCCAAGAAATCCACTTTGTTCTTAAGAACAAAAGATTTTAGGCCCCTGGGAATTTAAAATAGCTTCTAATCGTATTCCAGGAGCATAACTGTCGAATTACTAATAGGTCGTAATACTATTTTAAATTCCCCAGGGGCCTAAAATCTTTTGTGCTTAAGAACAAAGTGGATTTCTTGGGAAATTCCGAGGTTGCGTTTTTTTTGATACACCCTGTATTGTGTTTACGCACCCTTGGGATCAATTAGTGCTGAATCATGCAAATTTTAAAAATATCTAGCTGATTTCAAAGGGTTGCAGTTTTTTGATACACCCTGTAGTTTACATTCTATATAAGCGGAAGTAATGCTTATTTGCATCTATAATGAGAATTCCTTTCTATCTATCTATCTGCCCTGCGACAACCTTTTTGTAAACGGGTGTATATATATATATATATATATATTTTCGCTTACCTCAAAACTTGTCTGCAACAGGCTGTTTCATCTGTAAAAGAATCATCAAGCAGTAACAAGTATCGAAAGAAATGACCGCTTATATGCTTCCGGCCGGAACGTGGGGGTGTATGTGGGAGGCAATGTGGGAGGCATGATTCAGCATTAATTGATCCCAAGGGTATCGATCAGCATTAATTGATCCCATAGCTATACAGGGTGTCTCAAAAAACTGCTACCCTAAGAAATTAGAGGCTTTAGAAAAAGCCTCGATTTTGTACACTTGGGAATTCAAAGTTGCTTATTTGCTTCTAATTGCATGCAAATATGCCAGACAAAGCGAAATTTCTAAAGCCTCTAATTTCTAAGGGTAGCGGAATTTTATGGAAGCATGCAGCTGAAGTACTAGATCGTTCTGGAAATATTGTTCTGTTGCATTGTTTGTGGTATGGTTATAAATAACTTCAAACTAGCTTCTGAGTTCTGTCTATAAAAAAAGTTGATTGCTAGCAAGCATGCAGAAGAGCGCGAGCTTGCTTAAAGTAAAGGTTACAAAAGTTAAAACATAAGTGATAATTTTACCTGTAACAGCATATATACTTGAAGAATCTTTAAATAGCTCTTCAATCAAGGAAACTCTTCGAAAATAGAAAAATTAAGAATGGGTAAGTGGAGAAACGTTTATAGATATTTTTGGGACAGTACAAACCTGGTATTGGAAGGCAAAGCAGACTAATTAAAACAAGGCTAACAATTCAATACCAGTACTAGCCTAAATGGTGGATTTCGGTAAGCGTTACAGGACAGCAGACTAGTGATGGTCGACTTCGGAAATATAACAACTTATAGGAGCAAGCAAACTAATCTACTTGTTTATATCTCTGTCCAGTTAGATTATGCAAATTTTACGTAATTTATATTTTGTTTGCCGTTTTGGTTTCCGATATACGGAAAAAAGATTAATACATCAAGTGTTTTGAAGGTGTTCATGGCACAGTGCCGGATTGCGTCCGAAACTCTAAAAAATATTCTCGCAGTTAAGAATTTATTGAGGGTTTGATTCTTAGTTCTATGAATTAAGGCTGTGTTTCGGTAACATCGTTTCAAGACATCCTTAATTCGCACTGCCCGCATGCGTTAACAAACTGTCTCCATACAAACTTAGTGTCACAAGAAATACATCTTTTAAGTTTCACTGTGGAGTATTTGTTTTTATGTATATACAGTATACAATACAGCCTACGTTTGTTTGATGAGAAAATCAGCAGGACGTGTGATTCTTGCAATATTTGATCTTGAGAATTTGATCTTAATTTTTTTTCCCGAGGGTGTGGATTTTTGAGCTGAAAACCTGTAATGTGTTGCTCAAAAAATCAAATGCTCCACACCATCTTTGAAAACGTTTACATGTTGGCAAATATTTTCAGCTCAACAGTGGGGCATTGTTTTTAAGTATATATACAATACAGCCTACGCTTGTTTGAAGAGAAAATCAGCAGGCATGTGATTCTTGCAATATGCAGTTGTTTGATTATAATTTCAATAATTTAAATCTCATGTGGGAAGGTTCTTCCAGTTTGATTCTACCAAACGCCACAGGTTTTCCCCGGTTATTCCGGTTTCTCCCGTCCTGTAACGCTGCAGTGAGGGAATGTTATAGGATTTCGATCATTGTACTTGATACATTATAGATGACCAAGACATCTGTTGTGGCGACTAGACTTACGAATTGCTTTTCCTATCTTTAGATTTTGGCAATATCGTGAGCTTCAAATATACAATTGGATTGTACTTCATAATGGCTTTACTTTTACAAGGCTCTGTTAATTGTGTTTATTACGATCCTTTTGGTTTTGATGGTTACAGTAAGTGGAGTCAATATATATTTAATTTACATTTGCGAGTTATGAGAATGAAACTGCTGAGGTCTTGAAACGGCCCGAGCCGGAGAGGGCGAACGTTTTCAAGACCGAGGGCACAGTTTTTCTCATCCGGACCGACGCTGCCGGTAAAAAACAACGCTGCCGGTAAAAAATAATTTGAGATCAGTGCAATTGTGAAATCAAAGCGAGACAGACAAAACTTGAACGTTGAAAGAAAACACGACGACGAAAACTCAAGAAAACTGGCAAGAAACTCACAAAAAAACATAGTTTCGGTAAAAATATATAAGATATTTTTTAAATATGGCAGCAGAAAAGCATAGGAATGAAAGGTCGTTTCACGATAAAAAACATATAGCCTCAACTTTGTTTGCCAAGGGCCAAGGCTTTAATTTTTTTTTGTTTACAATATGTATACGAAAAGTACTTTAACAATTGGGCAGAAAAATCATGTTTTCACTACAGTTGGTCCATATGTTTTTAAGTTTTATGTATGGAGTAAAGTTTTTTCTTTTATTATATCTATTTTTTTAACTTTAATGTGGCCAAATACTGAAATACATGACTCATGAGCATTTAAAACAAATGTATTAGTTTTCTTGGCGCATCATGCTTAGTATGAAGCCTTCAGAGTTGATGCCATTCATTTTGTACTCTAACTATCGTTAGGCCAGTTTTTTGAACTTTTTGGATAGATTTTTAAATCTAAAAATTGTTTCACTCCTGTGTTTTGTCGCGTAATCCAGAGCTGGCCGGATGGAAAAATCCGGACCGCTCTGAAACGCTCGCTAGCCAATCAGATTGCTTTATTTTCATAGATAAAAAATAATAAATAATATGATTACATTAACATACAACAAAATCTATTTATACTGGATAGCTCATTAGCTCTATCAGTTCTAAACTCTTCTTTCTAGAGATCCATTAAGGGCTATTTCTTATATTAGTCCAGTGTTACTACAGCAGGAAACCTATAGACTAACTCACATAACTATATACTGAATAGCTCTATCAGGTATCCATTGTTTGCGATAGAGGTCCAGTAAGTATCACATCTTATTGGTCTTGTGTTACTACAGGAGGAAATCGGAGTACCTGGAGAAAACCTGCGGTTTTTGGCACAGCGTGCCAAACTGAAAAATACTTATCTCAGATATGCGACTGAGGTGAACTAATAATCAGACAACTACATAATGCACGAATCGAGACCCGGTCGAAGGTGAAAGCAAATGCACTAACCACTGTACCATCTGAAAGCACACGTTCACTACTATAAATAATAAAACCGATAATCACTGGATAACGAAATTCGGAATTTTAATTTTTCAGTACCAGCTGAAGAGGTAGTGTCAATTTATGGCGACAACTTTGAGACTCCTGAAGCGCGAGAACCTTACTTTATTAAAGTACATCGCTGTGTTGTAGTTGGTTATCCGGCAGATGTCCCATGCTGGCCCCTCCCAGCAACACAGAATGAGATAGAAATTGTTGTACCAGATATTAACAACGCAAAAAAGTTCTATAAATATGTAGTGTATAATTACACGTCCTGTAAATGTGGTCACGGTAAAGAACCAAAGCTGCACAAGAATCTTAATTCTAACCAAAGTAAGTTGTCCAATGAATGAAAGAATTAATTAATTTAGTATGATGGGTTGGATGTTAGTGCCACAGTTGCTAGTGCATGTGCCTGTTCTGTGACCGGGCTTCGATTCCTTAGTTCTTGTTTTGGCGAATCTCGCAATCTGATTGGTCGCTGACGAGGCAGGATTTTCCCGTATTGCCCACAGGCAATACGCAATTTTCATTGCCCTGCGAAGAAAAGCCGAGTGTTAGACAAGAAAATGAGCTCAAGAAATATTTTTAAATACCGAAAACGGAGAAAATAACAACCACGAATGGAAAAATAGGAAATTGAACCATGGTTAGCTTTCTATGATCAAGTTTGGTTTGCTTAAATCGAAAAAAGGTGAATTTTTACAAAATGTTTAGAATTTGCAACTGTAGTCGTTTTTTTTATTTCCTGCTTGTGTCGAATTTTTTTACCTCTCATCCTTTGCACGAATTATTTCCAAGTTATATTAGGAGATATAAAACATACCTTTAAACGAAGAGGTGGTGACGGGTATGAGGCTGTAGGTGGGTCCTGCTACCGAACTTTTTTGAATTCTTGAGCTCTATGGCTTGATTTCGTGCATTTTTTGTAGTGACAGGTTTTTAATATATCCCATCTAGACATAAGTTTTTACTTCGCACTGCAGGAATTTTTTTTTACAAATTTGATCTTGCATGAATTTGTTTCCTTTCATTTTCCCTTGTGCGAATTTTTTTTTGCTTGCCTCTCCATCACTTTTCTAATGGTCCGCCCCTAACCTCGATCGTTCGCAATTAAATCTTGCTGTATCGGTTTAATATTCTACAGCAAGACATCGGTTTAATATTCTCCCGTACAGCCCTCACTCTCGTTCAGTAAATATAGTTAGTATATAATCATAATTTTGCCTTAGTTACATGTGAGTGCTGAGTGGTTCAAGTTTGACTCCACAAAACACCGGTTTCCTCTTGTAATACTAATAGCACTGGACGAGAAAGCGACGACCCTTACTGGACTTCAATAGAGAAGAGTTTAGCCAATTGATAGAGCTATCCAGTATAAATACAGTTAGTTTAGTTTAGGTTTTCTCCTGTCGTAACATTGAAATAACAATCCATGACCCTAGGTTACAGGACCTCTTGGAAGAACAGTTTAGAACTGATCGAGCTATCTAGGAAAGTTAAAGTATAGTATAACTTAAACATGACAAACAACCTTATTGTGAATCCTATCGTTTTCTAGTCAGGGAAGCTGAATTCAAGACAAAACTACCCAACAATCCAGTGAACCTGAGAAGCTGCAAACAATCCTTCTGTAGCAAGCCTCAACCGCGCTATATGATGCATCCTAGGGGAATGGAAGCCAGCGCTAAGGAGAGGCTTATACTCTTCAAACAATGCTTGCCTGGGTGTAACGCTACCACGAAGAATGAGTTCATGAAAACAACAATGAATCATGATGGAACACACGACATACCCTTCAAAACCGACGAGGCGTGTGCACCGTATGATATGCTAGTCCAAATATGACAAAATATCAAGTTTGATTGTTATACATCAAGTCGTTCGTGTTCTCAATCAATCAAATCAATCAAATCGTTTATTAAAATATACATCTTGCAGTCAACATGACTGAATTACATGTATACGATAAAGATACATTTATATAAATTATGTTTGTATGTTAAAGTTAATATTAAAACCTAACTATATATTACATTTAAAACACTATATATCTATTAAGAATCATACTTATTTACATAATTTGGTATAAAAGACGTTTTGTAGCGATTAGTGTTACATTTGGTTATACGAAAAGTTCTATGAGATCGCAAATGATTACATGTGCTATCAGTCCTATCAGGTAACAAACAAGCCAGTTTGTGATCGTTGTCCTGCACCATTTTTCCAAAGAACTTCTTATATATGTTCTATATCAAGTGTCGTGTTTTAACAATTAAGTCGTTTGTGTTTTATATCAAGTGCCGTGTTTTAATAATGAAGTCGTTCGTGTTTTATATCAAGTGTCGTGTTGGAACAATCAAGTGTTTGTATTTTACATCAAGTTAATGTTGCATTTTTTTGTATCAAGTTCATTGTGTTTTACATCAAGTATTTGCCGTGTAATCATTCAAGTTTAGCGTTTGTTTTATATCAAGAAGGGAGAGAATAGATTTTGATCAGTTTATGGCACCGGGGGGATTAATATGCTGGCTCTATCGCCGGGGGAGGGATGTTGTCCGCGTATTTTGTCACGGGGGGAATAGCTGGTATTCTGGTAAAGTGGTAGATATATTCCACTTCCAAAATAGTAATTTCCTTTCAAATCTCTTTAATTAATTCAAAATTCCCTTTTTTCTAAAATTTCCTTCATACTTCTACCGTATAGATCGAAGCAATCCAATTTGAATCATAAATGAATTGTTTGGAAAAATTATTTCCTTTTTTCCCGACCGACGAAAAAATTCTTACAATTCTTTCCAATTCATTTTAATTTTTTCAAATTCTATTATTCTGTTTCTGCACGGTAACAAATTTCCTTCCAAGTGGAAATGCTAACAGAAAAACAGCCAAAATTGCTGCATGAGCACATGCTAGCGCGGAAAACATTCGCTTGGAGAAAGTATTTGTAGTAAAAAACGATAAAGTACCCTATATAAATAATTTATGGAGAGTGATCGCGACTCTGGCGGGTCTGGGGCTTCTGTAGAAAATCTTGTTCGAAGAATTGTCAGATCTATCCAACAACCAGAACGTCCAGAAGACGAACTATACCGTCGATTCAATTTACCCGGAGGTCCTGTCGGTCAAAGCCAATCTTCTTCAACTGGGCCACCTCCACCTTGTGCCTCTTCTGTTGCATTAACCACGCCAGCACAGACCGAAACCATTGGAAATGCTTCTCAAACTGATATCTTGGGTAGGCGCGCAATACAACCCTCAGCAAAATTATGGTTATACAAATTATAACAGCAGAACTCGAAGGACACCTAGTAGAAGATCATCTGCGCCTCCATACATGCGAAACAGAGCTGCCTCCTCGTCTCGTGGTCACTCATCTGGAACATCAGGATAGACACGAGTGGAGCCTCCTTCATTTAAAGAGGTCATATTATTGCCAAAGCCTGACTACAGAGAAGTTCCGAAATATAAAAAGAAGGTTGCCCTTCATAAACAAGGGCTGATACTCGATTCCGTGGCTATTGAGAGATGCTGGTCAGCAAACGAACTTAGGGACAAAATGCGAATGGTCTTCGAGGATAAATTAAGAAATGACAGTGGAAGTGTTGGGTATGTTAAGTATATTTATATTACTCATTATTTAATCACGGAATCTCATCATCTTCTACAAAAGTACAGATGCTCTTCCTGGGAGCCGTGAGTTTAAAATACAAATATTTACATTAATTATATTACAAAAGAAAATATTAATTATATATTAAATTTACTATGTACAACTAAATATAGAAAACTACTATAAATTTATAATTGCTTTTTAAATTGTGTAATTGTAGAAGCACTACGTTGGTCAATAGACAAATTATTCCAACGCAATGCCCCTCTGTAGGAAATGCTACGTTTCATAGCTTCAGAATTTGGTCTTGGTATAAACAGACCATTTTGCGTACGACGTAAACCATAAGTATGTACGTCAGTAGTTTTAGTAAACATACTTGACATATATACTGGAGCGTAGCCATTCATAGTTTTGAACATTAGAGTCGCCAATTTATCTTGGCGTCTCTCTGCCAGGTCCTTCCACCCAAGATCATTTAAAATATCTTTTGATCTTATATCGTAATTGGAATGAGTGACGATTCTGGCTGCCCTATTTTGAAGTTTTTGGATTTTATTAGATAAACCTTTTCCCATTGATCCCCACACAGAACTACAATAATCAAGGTGAGGAACAATTAAATAATTGTATATGGTAATTAAGATGTTTTTTGGAACAAAAGATCGAAGCCTTCTCTAAACACCAAGTCCTTTGGCAACTTTTTTTGAAATATTTTCGATTTGAGATTCCCATGTGAGAAACTCATCAACGTATACTCCTAGGCATTTAAAATAATTGACTCTTTTTATTGCAGTACAGTGGCGTGCTGGCTTTTGTTCGCCAGGGGAGGCCAGTTGGAAATTTTGCGCCCCTTTGTAATCCTCTAGGGGTGTCCGGGGGCATGCCCCCCCGGGAAAATTTTGAAATTTAGAGTCCCTGAAATGCTATTGCTTGCGTTTTGGGTGGCGATTTGCCGGAATTCTGAGAATTATAAAACATCGTATAAATTAAAAAGGCGCAAGAAACAACACATTCAGGAGTAATAAATATATAATTCATAGAGGACTTAGTTTTTTTCTTAAACAAAGAAAAGTAGACGGCGAACATTCATGAAGTAGACGGTGAACTTACCAGTGATCGTAAGCCAAATCACTTCACAATTAACAATTTACAATTTACATTCTTTGAGATATTACAGACTGGACAGTAATGCCTTGCAGTTGTAGGTAGGTTGGTGAATTTTTAATCCTCGTATAAGTCGTATTCCGACTAACAGAACTCAAATTAAGCGCGCGTACTAGCACTTTGAACAGTGCTTGTAACAATCTCAAACCCTTTTTTCTCTCGTTGGCTCATCGGATCTGACAAAATTCCAATTCGGACTAGCGCTTTTGTGTGATTTGTGCAATTTCGGCGCCCCATTTATGTTTTGGCGCCCCCGTGGGGGGGGGGGGGGCATGGCCCCCCGGCCCACACTGCCAGCACGCCACTGTTGCAGTACCATTTATACCAATATTTGGATCTTCAGGAAGCTGGTCAAGCTTTGGCGTGTACCCAAAAACATACATTTGGTTTTAGTGATATTTAAGCTAAGTTTGTTTCCATTTAGCCACTCATGAACATTTGCTAAATCTCTATTTATGGTTTGAGTTAACTCGTCTGAGTCACTCGCCGCGTATGTAAGGCTGGTATCATCGGCGTACATGCGGACATTTGAGACTAAATTTGCATTTGGTAAGTCGTTTATGTACAGTAAAAATAACAAAGGCCCCAAGATGGATCCCTGGGGAATGCCGCATTTAATTGTCTTAGAATCCGAGAGAATACCATTTACCATAGTTTTTTGTGTGCGTTGCGACAAATAATCAGAAAACCAGGTGAGTGTCTTTGGTAACATGCCATATAGTTTCATTTTAGATATCAAAATCGAGTGGTAAATTGTATCAAATGCCTTCTTAAGGTCTAAAAATAAGACAGTATTAATAAGGCCATTATCAATATTAATAAACCACTCGTTTGTGATATCAAGTAGAGCTGTAACTGTGGAATGCAGTGGCCTAAAACCTGATTGATGTTTGTTTAGTAAATCGTTTTTAACTAGGTAAGCGTAAAAATGATTGAAAACTGCCCTTTCAAGTATCTTAGCAAACTACTGGAAGAACAGATATAGGTCTATAGTTGTTTGTTGTTGACTTAACCCCTTCTTTGTACACTGGTGTTACCCTTGCATTCTTCCAGTCAGCCGGGAGAATACCTTGATTAATTGACAGGTTAAATATATGGGTCAATGATTCGCTAATCACGGACGCACTAGCCTTAATTAAACAAGCAGGAATTCCATCCATGGCAATCTCAGAAACAGTGAAATCAGTTAATTCAAAAGTAGTTTCAGCTGGTTTAATAAAAGAACTAAAATTGAGAGCGGATTGTGGGATTTTCATTGAGATGAATCATTGAGATCCTTATTGGACCATTCCATTTTTAAACAAGCCCCCCTATTGAGGACATCCATTTTTTTGGTTTCCCTCCCCTGAAATTTCTGCAGATTTTTAATGACCCATCCCATGGAAATTTTTTGATGGTTTTTGTATCTGCGCAGCAGATATATTGCTATCGTGCGTGAAAGTTTGTTAGGTTAGGTTTGTTAGGTTTGTTAACAATGACGTAATGCTTAGGCGATCAAAAGCAAGATGGCGTCGGCGAAGGAGTGGAGTATGTTTAATAATCCCCGAGCCGGCGCGAAGCGCCGTGCGAGGGTACTAATTCCGCTCGGATATTTACACCCGGGTATGTGAAAACATAGCGGAATGCAAAGTTGTCCGCCATTTTTTTTTGTCATGGACGGTTTTTTAAGTTATGCGCATACGCGAGTTCAGACCAGTGAACTATAAGTAAACTGGAACGCTAACTCCTATGATCAAGTCCTATGATTCGTTGAAGCCAATGCGCGGGAATTTGAACTTTCAAAAGGACTGAGGAGTGAGGAGAGTTTCGAGGAGTGAGAAAAATTCCGTCAAAAGTTTGTTTTTGAGCGAAAATTTGCAAGAAAAATACTTTTTACATCAGAATACTTCAATGTTTGGGATTCAAATGTGGTTTTCCGATTAGTTTTGACTGTTTTACATCTATCTGCAGCAAAAATGAGGCGGATGGTTATCGTATATGGAAAAATATGACAAATGTTTGAACGTGCCGAAGCAAACTTTGCTCTTTAACTCAGAAAAAATATACTAGAAAACACTTCGGCAGCCCCCAAATTGATTTTGCACTATACTCCAGGTATTGCTTTTTATCTTGAGCTTTTAGTCCTTGCTTTAACCCTTCTAAAATATAAACAAATTGACGATTTTCAAGTGGTGCTATTTTTGTCTTCGCGCCTTCTTGTTGGTCATCAGTGAGCACTTCGAATATGACGGCTGAGCTAGCTTATATAATCTTATTTTAACTATCAAAAATAAGTTACTGCATACTTGAAAAGCAATTTTTTAATGTATCTTATATTTTTCTATATAAATTGTATCATAAAATCTCTTAACTCTTTTTGGAAAGTCTCATAACTCAGAAAAACCAAACATTTTCGCGCGGTTTTTTCCAGTAATATTTCAGAAACTGAACGACCTTTGTTCATTGTAAGTACTTGAGTAAAAAGTTTAATTGTTCTAGTGTAGTCAAAGATAAATAGTGAAAGTATAAAAGGAAATTAAAAGGGTAAAATTTTGCAATATAAAAAGTGTATTTTTTGAAATAAATATGTTAAAAGGGACTGGCACTACCTACAAAGCACGGCTTCAATCCCCCCCCCTGAGTTAGCGTTCCAGTATACTTATAGTTCACTGGTTCAGACCACTGAGCTTAATATATCTGGAGGACGTGCCGCTAATGTCGGCCAGGCAGAAAAGTGTCCGCAAAAACATGGCGGATTTGGGCATTTTCTGACGCCATAATGACGCCACTGGTTCTAGTTGGAAATGGTAATTACCACTGACCAACCGCGATCCAAATATAAAACGGAGTTTAAACCCCCCTGGTTTTTTTGCAAAATATTTTGTTTTAAAAGCTCAAACCAGAGGAGGGTGGACAGCAGGCCGCAAAGCATCATGGGTAATGAGCGTATGTTTCCACGTGCGGCCTCATTTATGCGTTGACTGCCGTGAAGTCAACATCTCTGGCCATAGCAAATTCTGCGAAAATAGACGCTATTGTTACAGAGACTCAATGCCATCATTATGATGTGTTTAGTGTTTTGTAATGGAGGTATAACAAGGCTTTTTGAGTCTCTCTGAGGATTTATTTGTGCAGAAATCTCAAAGGCTGCGAGTGATCGTCTGTATTTGTAATGTACATTGTGCAACTAGTGAGGAGTGCAGTACAGACAGTTAACTAAATATTTATTGGCCAGATTGATTCTGCTGGCATCAAAGGATTCGACTTTTAATATGTATTTAGTTATTTATTTATCCCAATAGCACATTGTGACTACTGAAAACCCGCATATTGAGGTTGTCAAAGAACTTCTATATACTTTTTTGCAACAGAAATTACGGGTGAAATGTAGACAAAACAAACTTTACAGTAATATACAGTTCCATTTTTATTGAAAATACATAGCACATGCATATTCTCTACATATATAAAGAAATATTAAAGAAAGCAAATATTCACCAAGAAGGCGAATTAACAATACAATGATAGAATTCAACCCAAAATACAAATCTGTAAATAAACAACAAATTTTACTTCTAAAATTTTCTTCTAAAACTCAGCACTTATTTTAAAAACAGTAAAGTCCACTTCTTCAGAAAAAACGAGCAATCAATGCGTCAATTGTGGGAAATTCGAGGTGTTCAACTTCAAAGATTGTTGACAGAAATGGCATCGGATTAATACAATATGACGACGTACAGCCTACAAAAAAGATCAAAATAACGTTTACCTTACAAAATACTGCTCACATAGGTAGATCAATAGTTATTGAAATAGCATGGATGCATTCCAGAAAAAAAATTGAATAACAATGACAAAATATTCGATATTTGCGAGTCGAGCGGGCCATCAGACAACAAAATTGCAGACAGAGCCAGACACTAGCCCAGATATAAAATCTCTAAACAAGACGCAAATAACTCCTAAATCTCCTAAAATTCATTCAAAAGTACTTTAACGCTTGCTCTAAAGAATAACGCTCTTTCTATTAAAGAAGTTTCAAGATTCATTGGGAAAAACAAGCTTTGGTGCTCAATATCTTCCAAAACTATTAGATGCCATTTTGGCAAACGTCGAAATGACTATAATCACTTCGATGCCTAATATCTCGAAAACTGCCAGGGGACCACCGGGATCATTCCAGCAGATTTAAAGTTTATACATTTGTCTTCATCATTATACAAAAATTACGAAAATCGAACCATGGTAATTCTAGATACTTTAGTTTGAAAATTGTAAACAGACGCGGACTTTAGTCAACACGTCGCGAAGACACGACTGACTTCAATCATGAAAACAAACAAAACACGTTTCATAATTTCTAAAATATCCATCAAAAACTGATCAAGCAAATGCGTTTAAACATATAATTCATTGATATTACAAAAGTTTAAAATATTTTAGTAAATGCAAATGTAAACAAGGCAAACTTCAAAAGTTGGAGATAGTTATTTTTAGAAAGTGCAAAATCGTATTAAAAATTCAACAGCGATTATCTCGAAAACGGTGAGTGGGGCGGATAGGGGGGGGCAGTTAAAACGAAAGATTAGGCTTTAATCTATCACATTATGTGAAAATTAGCGAAATCGAACCATGGAAATTCGATATTTTCTATTTCAAAAGTTGATAGTTGAAACAGCCTCGTATTTCCACGTGACGCATAAGTGCCTGCATTAAATATAAAAATATAGTACAAAACGACGTTTACCTTCCAAAATTCTTCGCTTGGGAGTAGATTAATATTCATTGAACGAGTGTGCATCGAATTTAATTGCAAATTTGAATAACAAAGCGAAATATTTCCGTATTTATGAGACCAATGCAAATTTCACAGTCCACTTGCTTCTTGCGAGCGCTGAGAAAATAGCGTCTCCTCATTGGTCGAAAAATATCATGTGACAGCTGTCCACCCTCCTCTGAGCTCAAACCTTTATGTTTACGCCTGCCTTGTTTGTTTTACAACGTGGAGAGAAAAGTGAAGTTTTGCTCCGTTTATGGATGCCACAATGGTACAAATCACTGTTGAAGAAAACATTTTTTCACTCCGGTAAGGTTGTATTAAAATACTCGATTAAATACTTGTTTTCTCTTTTTCTATACTTTAGGTTAAATTTCAAAACTTGAGTATTATGCGGACGCTGTAAACGACAGATATTTCCTTTCAAAAACCTTGTATAAAAAAATGATAAAGAAATGTGTACGGGAACGTTTATTTTTGTTTTTAATAGCAATTGTAGTTTTTCACAGTTCATTGTTTAAAATATGTGCACTCGGCCCATTATTGTGCCACAGTATATAAAATAGATGCACTTTTTCCATCATATTTTACATCAAAATACCGTTAGCATTTATAGCCATTCCCAGAACATCGCATTATGGACAAACAGATAACTAGTCTCGTGCTAACTAGTCTTTTGATAACAAAATGTTCAGGTTGTTTCACCTTGTTTGAAACAGCATTTTATATACTCGATTATACTTTTAAGTTTTATAGTACTGTGAAGTTAGGTGTATAAACTGTATAGAGATTTTGTCCTCTGTGGGACATTTAACAGCTTGTAGTTTTAGTTAATTGAACATTTTCTTGATATTTAATATAGGGCAGTCAAACAAGTTGAAACTCGAAAGTGATAAAATCTATTATATATTGGCCATGCTGCTGTCTAAAATGGTCATTAGGAGCTCTATCCATAACAGAATAATATTGCTTGGGCACCAGTGCGGCAGTGCCAGACACTATAGGGGGTGTGAGCATGTGGAAGGGTTAACTATGAACCCCCCCTGAATTCTACTAACTGTTCATTTTCCCAAAGTCTCCCTGGCAGACATGTAATGTAAGCAGCAGTATACTGCCCTCAAGTCATAACAAGCTATTCTTGATAACAAGCTAATATAATGGATTTTCTTATTTAATCCATTACTTTAATATTTTACTCTGTCTAACGCCAGCATTTTTACTTGTCAGTGGTAGGGTACTACCAGTTAATGGGTAAAGCAAGGTCTTCAATGTGCACAAATAGTATTGTACATAGACCAACAAAAGTTTTATCTCTCTTCGACCCTTTATAGAGATAAAATGCATATAGGTAACAAAAATGTCTAATAACACCGTATAATTTCTCTCTTCTATAATTGCAGGAAAGTATGTCATACAGTTGTTGATACTAACAAAAAGGAACAAGGCGTCAAGATGCAGATGTTTCATGGTTGCAAATTAGTTAACAAGTGCATGAATGTTACTGTATATACTATATATGTTATTGAACATAATTCTATTAATATCTTTAATTGTAAATATTCACAAAATTTCAATATTTTCTATTAATTAATAAACTATGATAACTTGATTTTTTCAGGTTATTTTTTAAGAAAGTTTAAATATAAAAAAATATTAATTATGATATTGTATCTTCAATTTCCAAACATTATAATAATTACTGTATTTTTCCAGCAGAAAGTGGGGCTGTGTCATTGTGTGATGAATTCTGCAATAAAAAGGAATAGATTACTTACAAAAGTAACCTGCATAGCAGTGCTAGTGGACAAAGGCTCCTCTACTCTCTTTTTCTCGAGCTCCCCTACCCCAAACCTAGCCCTCCCCCCTAGCTAGCACTTGATAGCAGGCTAATACAAAATATGCAATGTTCTCAGTTCTCACGGTGGAACAAAAATATACAAAACTGTGGACGTGTGTACTTCTGGATGTGTGTAAAAGTGAAATTGAATCTACATCCAGGGTCTAAATTCAAATCATACATGCCTTGAAGATTATGAAATTCTTACAAATCTGTGTATTGGTGGGCCCTGCATATACCAATATTTTTTGGCCCAGGGTGAGACATTGTCACACTCTTTGTTTTCATTGTCATAGCCTTGGGGGATTATATTCTTTAAAAAATATAATGCAACAGCATGGGCTGGATAAAGAAAAATATAAAAATGCAAAAGCAGGCCATTCCTTTTAATATATGCACCCCCCTATTGAGGGGTCCCTTCATAACCCCCTTGGATGTGCTTTTTTGGTAGTTTCCCCATAGGATATCGTTCTTGTCCCCTTGGATATCACAAAAAAACCCTAAATATAAGCCACCCCCTAGGAAAAGTTGACCCCCCTCTCCCCTTGGATATCCAGAGCCCTCAATAGAGGGGATGCACATTATAATTAAATGGATGGCCCAATTCATACTCCTGCCAGAAGCAGTTTTCCATGCTACTTAATAAATGCTACTTAAATGCATACAAGCAACCCACAACATAATAATGGTATGAATTAAAAATGTGGAATTTCAACCTTTTTAACATAAAAAACCCCCTTTGCTTCGAGTATAAATTTAACTGAGTTTATAGCACGATATTTTTGTTGTTTTCTACAACCAAATTGGCAAATTGTGAAATATACAGGTCGCTACTTGGTAAGATAATGTATTACACTGTACAAGGAAGTTGTTTTCTTAACAAATTGGGTGTATTTTATCGTTTTGCCTGCCAATTTTTCACGATGTGAATTGTGAAATACTGAAATAATTCGTCTCTTACCTGTTTATAATGCTTGCAGATATCGTCTTCGCCCGTCATTTTTCGAGGTTTTAATGTTTGTTTGTTGTCTTTTACGGATGGGAATACCGTGTACGACTTCCACATCTTTGAACAAATGGTCAAAAGTTGAAAAAATATGTGGAAAAGTCGAAAACAACAGCGAAATGCAAAATTCACGCCAAAAAGCAAAAATATTTTCTTAAAAACCAGGGGCACAGAGTAATCACATATGTGATTACTCTGTGCCAGGGGGGTGTGAATAGTGTAGCGGGCTCATAATGAGCCCTGGTCAGTGGTAATTAACATTTCCAACTAGAACCAGTGGCGTCATTATGGCGTCAGAAAATGCCAAAATCCGCCATGTTTTTGCGGACACTTTTTTCTGCCGAGCAGTTCCTCCAGTAATATAGTATAGCTCAGTGGTTCAGACCGAGAGAAGACTGCCATTTTGCAAACTTTTTTCAAAAATAGTTTTGCACTTATTTTATAATACTCAAAACAAGATAACGTATTTAGAGGACAAATCTACAAGAAGAAAAACAGTCGAAAGACCGAAAAAGGAGCGTTTTAAACGGGCAAGTTTTGCATACTTGTTTGCCGATTTATAGCATACAGAGTATGTTTGTGAATTTAAAAATGCGTAGATCATTCTGTGGTCAATATAACATTGATTGACCTTAAAAGTATTTTAGTATTGATTCAAATACGTTATAGAAAAATAAAAAACATATTAAATCTCAAAAACTTCATTTCAAAAGCAAGTGCCGAAGTATAAAAATACTGCTTGAAAAGCAGTTGAAGTTTAATGAAAATTTCGAAACGTTTTGTGAACGGTCAGTATAATCTGCAGACTGCAGACCGGGTGTAAAGTGCAGAATGAGTATAAAATGCAGACCGAATACGCAGACTAGGTATAAAATGCAGACTTTGCCATCAGTAAAACTTACCAGTATGACAAAAGTAAATAAATTAAGGATATAAACTATAAACAGCACTTCCACCAACTGAACATGAATGTATTCAGTACTCGCTTTGTCTATAAACATGTTTTGGGGAAAGTAGTTATTTTGCAGATATATAATGGGTCGATTGCCCTGGTGTTTCTGGCGCCTGGGGGCCTCTGAGCATAAAGACAAGCTCATAAACAACACTAGAGGGGGAGGGGGGCATTGCACTTTCAACTTTCAATTCAGTTGGTGGGCATTACAACCAGCAATTTTGTTAAAAATGAGTGAGTTATCCAAACACAACACTAAATCCTAAACAAAAGTACTATTTATTGAGTATATTCGTAACACAGTATGATTATCGTCAGATGACCTTTTCACCAATAGCGACGGATTATATCGTTGCAAGATGAAGTACTACAGTGAACCCTTGTTATTATACAGCTCAGACTCAGTGGCAAGTTATTAAATGGCGATTTGGCGAACTTCTATGTTACTATGCCTTGTATGCTACTATGCCTTACATTTTGTTAAAGTGCTGGTAAGTTTTATGGCAAAGTCTGCATTTTATACCTAGTCTGCGTATTCGGTGTGCATTTTATACTCATTCTGCACTTTACACCCGGTCTGCAGTCTGCAGATTATACTGACCGGTTTTGTGAACGTCTAAGTTTGAATGTTACAGTAAATCAAAGCTAAAATAGTACATAATCGTATACCCACTTTATATAGTTGGGCAATTGATAATGATAATTTTATAGTTAAAATATTTTTTACAAATTAAAATAAAAGAAATATACAGTGTTGCGTGTTACCATGGTTACAGTGGTCTATTCGGCACTTCATGTTATAATAACTTTTGGGGAGTAAATTGTTTGGTTCAAATGGGCGAGGGGATTCTGCATGCATGTATTTCTAGCTCTCTCCTCCGCAGAGGTTATTTATTATATCGTATTTATTATCTTGAAATCTTATATTAAGTTTCTTGTGAGGGGTGCTGTACAAAAATAACGAAGGCGCGGAAAACGGAAGCGAAGGGAGAATATAACCTCTGCCATATTTCTCATCCAAAATGGTGGCATCAGGGGGGTTAGAATTTTCTGTCAATTCTTATATGGAAAAACTATATAGCTTATTTTGTATTTTCATATGTAATTTACATTGTACTTTGTACAGTAACCAAGGTAACCTAGTGTAAGCGCGGGAAAATATCAAATATTATATTCTACTTACATAAAGTAGTTCAACCACTATGTACAAGAAAACGACACTTTGTACAAGAAACCGACAGAAATATGGCAGAGGTTATATTCTCCCTTCGCTTCCGTTTTCCGCGCCTTCGTTATTTTTGTACAGCACCCCTCACAAGAAACTTAATATAAGATTTCAAGATAATAAATACGATATAATAAATAACCTCTGCGGAGGAGAGAGTATTTCTAGTATGGTTGAACTCATGAACTGTAATATTGTAACTGTAATAATAACCTATGGATAAACTGGAAAGAAATCAAAGAATGCTTCAAAATTTAGTGGTTCTATTTCTGAAGGAAAACTAAACAGTGAAACAGTGAACAGTCGAACTATCTTCGGAAGGACGAAGATCAAGGTAAGAAAATAAGAAATACTACAAGTCTACAACATATTAATATAAAATTGACGCGTAAATTGTAAAATATAGCATCTTGTTTTATATGCAGATAAGTTTTCAATACTAATTAAAGTAAATTTGACTACCATGAATACTAGCTAATCCCACATTTTAATAGCAATTCCACATTTTATAGTGGTCTTAAATAAAATATTGTGTACAAATATAGTCCTGTTTATAGTATATAATAGTTAAGACGGTAAAAGATAAGAATGTACAATACTCCTTTTGGCATGACATTTATTGCAGACGGTCTCACAATCACATACTTATAATTTTCATAATAGAAATTCATACTTCATATCCATGGGCAAATTCTCCTCTAAATTACTAAATTGCTTATATTTAATGTCTTTTCAAGCAATCATTTGCCTGTACTTTACATTTACACATACATCACTCTCATATTTGTATTGTAGGGTGAACAAACACACGGAACACTGCAGCTTTGACTAGTCAATTCTAGCCAATGTATGGATCTGATATGCTGTGTTTATATTATTATACTTTATACATTATATTCACAGACTATATACATGTGTTAAATTATACTCCTGATTTTCAACATAGTTAACATTTATTTGCTACTGATGAATAGACTTCAATAATATGACCTATTTGTTAACACATCCATGTGGAATAAATAGTTCATTTGTGTTCCACCATCCCTGAATACTGGTCACATGTTGACGTTGTGTATCAATGTGTCTAAAAAGTCTGTTGAAACTCTGTGAGGATGTGTTAGCAACACCTAGCTGGTATTCTGACAACATCCATGCATCTACCATTTTTTCACATACCTGATTGTAGTATATTATGGACTATCGAGAAGATTGTGAACCTAACATGTTTCAGCAATGACATCATAAAAATAAATAAAATCTTTGTTGTATTAATATGGAAATAGTTTCTGCTAGTGAAAATTATATCAGCCATTTTATTTGTCATATGTACTAAACTGTCTGGCATAGTGATACTGTAAATTGTGAACCCCATTTAAGGAGGCTCCCTACAGTTTTAATTCTGTAGCAATGAACAATTAACTTGCTCTGGGAACTGTGTTTCCTTTTGGGTAAATGTACCACGTGACTATGTACCATGTACAACGACTGCAGCAAAGCGTGACAGTGCTAGTAAATACTCATCAAATGTCCTTAAGACAAAGAGAAAACTACAAAACGTGATATTACAAAATCAATAGGTTACAAAATTTTGGCGTATTAGCTGTTAAACCGAAACTCGATCCCAGTCATGAGCAAAATTAGATAGGACGGCTTAATATAGCAACATAGCCAAGTTAGTAGAAAAAGGGCGGGAGGCGGGAGACAATTCGAAAAAAGGTACGGGAGGCAGAAGAGGAGGTACGGGAGGCGGGAGATGTTGACCCCCCTGTCCCCCCCCACTAAATTGTAAAATAATAAAAATATAGCATCTTGTTTATGCACATAAGTTTTCAATACTAAAGTATATTTGACTACCATGAATACTAGCTAATCCCACATTTTATAGTGGTCACATTTCTTTAAATACAATATTGTGTACAAATATAGTCTTGTTTATAGTATATAATAGTTAAGACGGTAAAAGATAAGACTGTACAATACTCCTTTTGGCATGACATTTATTGCAGACGGTGTCACAATCACATACTTATAATTTCATAATAGAAATTCATATCCACAGGCAAATTCTCCTCTAAATTACTAAATCGCTTATATTTAATGTCTTTTCAAGCTCATTTGCCTGTACTTCACACATCACTCTCATATTTGTATTGTAGCCTGAACAAACAAACACGGAACACTGCAGCTTTGACTAGTCAATTCTAGCCAATGTATGGATCTGATATGCTGTGTTTATATATACTTTATACATTATATTCACAGACTATGTACATGTGTCAAATTATACTCCTGATTTTCAACATAGTTAACATTTGCTACTGATGAATAGACTTCAATAATATGACCTATTTGCTAACACATCCATGTCGAATAAATAGTTCATTTGTGTTCCTCCATCCCTGAATACCACATGTTGAAGTCGTGTATCAATGTGTTTAAAAAGGCTTTTGAAACTGTGCAAGGGTGTGTTAGTGACACCTGGCATTCTGACAACATCCATGCATCTACAATTTTTTCACATACCTGATTGTAGTATATTATGGACTATCGAGAAGATTGGTAACCTAACATATTTCAGCAAATGACATCATAAAATTTGTTGTGTTATGGAAATAGCCTCTGCTAGTGAAATTTATATCAGCCATTTTATTTGTCATATGTACTAAACTGTCTGGCATAGTGATACTGTAAATCGTGAACCCCATTTAACAATTAATATGAAAACCTTGTTCCACTGTGTATGATGTATATTTTTGTGCCCCCGTTCCCCGTTTCCTACACCACTGATATATGCAGCCATTATTGGAGGTAGGGTGGATCTTGTGAAGGTGATATGGTTTATTAGCAATAGAAATATTGAAGCCCTGTGTTGTATATTATTGATATAAACTTCATTCTTACCATAACGAATTCGGACCAGGTACGTTGTATGTCCTTCTAATTATTCTTCTTGACTGTCTAAGTTATATAGTATTTCATTTTCATGTGTTTATTTAATAACTAAAACTCCACATTGATTAGTATTTATTTCAATTCTCCTGGATATATATAAAAGTACAGTATTTACGAAAATTCACTAATATTAAAATTTAGTTTATACAAAGTTTCCCAGAGTTGAATAATAAATTTCCGCTGGATAGCTTGAGAGAAGGCTCCCTCTTCCGCAGTGGCTAACATGAAGTATTTAAATGAATTCATGAAAAATGAAATAAGACGATTTATTATAAAAATTTATAATTTCCTTTCCATAACAAGTACGAATCGTACTATTGGACCAGGAACTGGCTCGACAAATATTCGACGTCTGCGTATCTTTGTGTTGTGAGCTGCCAAGCGAAACTAATGAAAAACACAACAAAAAATTCCACAAGGCAACGTTCACACTAATCCGTTTTCGTGGCGTTATTGTATGATTTCAGAAAACTGGACTATTGTTTTTTAGTAGAAATTGTGAGGTGTCTATTGCTTTTCCTGCATTCTGATTGGTCCAAATTGAGCCTCTAAAAAGTGATAGTCACTGCCCAGTGACTATCACTTTTTTTCAAAATGGCTTCTTCGCAAGCTGCCGAATTTAAAACAAAAATCGGATTTTTGAGCCTGATTCAAAGTTTTAAATGAAAAAAAACTGCCGCTAAATTCAAGGAGGATATATTTTTTACATTTTTAAAGGTAAGCGATAACAAATACACTATTTTTCTTCCATGAAAGGCAGCGTTTTCTCGCTGTTGAAATGAACATGTATAAAACTTTTTCCGTACGGCTCAACCACAAGTGTTTATTTTAAAAATTATTCGTTTTATTCTCATTTATATCGTTATATTCAGCAAAGCCTAGCTGTGATATATTTTTAAAACCATTCTACTTTGTATTTGAGCCCTTCCAAAGTATGTTTCTCACGAAATTGTTTGTTTTTGTTTCGCTTCGATATGTTTTTGACACTCGTCTTTTACCGGCATGTTTTCAGATAACCGCCCGCTGAGAAAACCGCTGAATTTTGTCCTATAGCTTTTTCAACTGACCTCATAACTTTCTGTGTTTGTTTCTCTCTTTGAAATTTCTACTAAAACAATTAGTCGCCTCAGGCTCGGTGATTACAAGCCTATAGTCACTTCGCCTTCGGCTCAGTTACTACAGGGTGTATCATAAAAAAGTGAACCCTTTGAAATTTAATACAATAGTGAACCTTTTGAAATTGAACTTCATATTTGCATTTTCTTTCAAATAATCTATTGTACCCTATTGTATTTAATTTCAAAGGGTTCACTTTTTTTTGATACACCCTGTATAGGCTTGTAATCACCTCGCCTTCGGCGACTAATTGTTAAATATTCCCTTGCGGATGGAGAACAATCTGAAAACGCCACGAAAACGGATTAGTGTGGACGTACCTAACTTAAATTTATTCAAAAGTTAATGCTCAGTCGTTGGTCCATGACTGCACCATTGTGTAAATAATAATAATAACTAGAGGGCACTCAGAGACTGCATACCTCGGCCAGCGTGATTAAGTTAAGTTTTGACTCTTTTCCTTGCCTTGTTTTATGTTCTAGTACTATATGTAAACAAGGCAAGCCGTATATCATGCATAAATTATACATGAACTAATTACGCATTCAGTTTGTTCAGTTGGAGAAAGCAAGACAAACTTTTGTAAATTTCTCATCTAATTCTCTTCCAAACTTAACCAAAATTTAACAAATTTGTCCTTGGCCTATGTCCATTAGTTGTACAAAATTCCCTATCACAATGTTTGATATTTGTTTAGTTATCGTGTTTACAGACACATGCATACATACATTGCGTTTAATTATTATTCTACGCTAACAGTAAATAATTAATTGCTTGTACGTTGCCCCCTAAATCGAAAATCAAAAATCGGACAGCGTCACTCGATGAGGAATATCGTTTTAAATCATCGTGTCAAATTTCATGACGATTGGACTCGAAATGAAAGAGCCTTAGGCTTTTTTCGAAGAGCGTCGCCCCTTAACAAGAAGAAGAAGAAGAAGAAGATTAGCAGCGATTGGGGAGCAGTCCTGGTCCAAAAATTTGAACCGGACAAGGCTGACTATAAACGTTGACTAGGATCATGCTGTGGTTTATCAATATAAAAATTATGTAAGTTTCAACACTGTTGATATAAATATTAGATGTTGTGCACTACTGCAATTCAGCACTTGTATATAATATAGGAAAGGAACTGTGCAAAAGCTAATGTTGAATCAGCGGGGATTCGCCTGTTCGAGATGTATTATTAAGCCTTGTTCATGGACATTTACCCTATACCATACCCTACAGACATTGTTTTACTAAAAGTAGCTTTTACAGGATAATGTATTGACTTTGTATACATTGCAAGATACAACTAACAGACAAAATGCAAAATATTTACCTACTTTGGCAAAGTTTTGACAAACTCTGGCTTGCATGTTTGGCTCCAAAGACTAAAATTGGGAACATTTTAGAATAATTTGTTGAATTTTAAAAGCAATTATTACGGTAGCGTTCATTTTTGGTGCCCGGGTGGCGGGGGACTTTAGTCATGTTTAGACTAGTAAGAATGCCACGTATAGGTGGGGGATTAGAATGATCAAGGACACAACCTTTATCTAATACCCCGCTGTTCATCGGGTAGGAGGGTGTGGGGCTTTCCAATGACTAGTGCATACTGTGTTTCGGCTATAATCAATAAGCATGTAATTTCCCGTGTTTCGGCTAAGCCCCCTCTCTCCAGCAAGCCCTCTCGGATAAGCCCCCCTCCTAATCTTGTCTGAAATAAACAACCAGAAACCCCCCCGCCTTTCCTGGGGAAAGGGTGTTTACACTGTATATAGTATTTACTATTTTCAGTATTTTAATTTGGTTGGCGAGTTTAGGCGATTTAGTACGAGTTTAGGCGATTTAAGAGAAAGTTTGCCAATTTTTAGCCGCGATTTAAGGCGAGTTAGGGCGATTTAAGGCGAGTTAAGATCCCAGAGCAGGCCTTAACACGAAAACAAAGGATGTTCACTCTGAACGTAATAACATAACGTGTTCCGATCAAACAGTAACGTAAAGCTCTGCTCAGATGTTTGAGGTATTAAGCATAAGAATAAGCATAAGATCGGTACCAAAACGAAGGGACGATTTTCCTTCTGGACTTCCCAAGCAAAACAGTAACAATAAAGAATTAATTCCTTTGTGCCGTGTTTTGTTCAGCTCTTGTGCTCTGTCGCTGCTTATTGGTCTTATGAGTTATGTCGCATGCTTCACTTCGCATATGCTTCACCGCATTTCTTTAGGCCTGCTCTGGGATCTTAACTCGCGGCTAGAAATTGGCAAAGTTTCTCTTAAATCGCCTAAACTCGCCAACCAAATTAAAATGCTGAAAATAGTAAATACTATATACAGTGTAAACACCCTTTCCCCAGGAGAGGAGGGGGGGGTTCTGGTTGCTTATTTCAGACAATTTTAGGAGGGGGGCTTATCCGAGGGGGCTTGCTGGAGAGAGGGGGCTTAGCCGAAACAGGGGAAGTTACATGCTTATTGATTATAGCCGAAACACAGTAAGTTACATACTATCAAGCATACTAGGTATATAATATGACATAGGAACCCTTATAGTCAAACAGAAAAAAGTCAAGATGGCAAGAATAAGTCTGTTTTCAACATTAGCTTTTGCACAGTTCCTTTTCTATATTATATACAAGTGCTGAATTGCAGTAGTGCACAACATTTGATATTTTATATCAACAGTGTTGAAACTTACATAAATTGATAAACCACAGCATGATCCCAGTCAACTTTTATAGTCAGCCTTGTCCGGTTCACATTTTTATGGCAAGGAAATGATAAATTATGCTCTCCATTGAACATGTTGGACAGTTGGAAATATTTACCCCATAAATGTCATATCTGCATATTTATAATATCGTCTTATTTGATACACGCGTAAAAATCAAGAAGTTAATGCAACCTCTCTATAATTATGATCTAGGTAATTCAGTATGGAAATAATCTGTTCGTGGTTGGAGCAAGTCTGTTACAGAGATATTATGCACCGGTCAGTTTATACGCTTGTCCACCCCAGGCTCCACATACTGTAAGCCAGGCATAACAGAAACATTTTTTAGTTGTACAATCCCATTTTTTCCCCTCAAGTCCCTGCCTGTGTACGGCTTGGAGTAGACAGGGCGTACAACGACTGCATGGTGCAATTTAAATCAGTTACTGGTTTTCTAGAAGTTGCTGCAATTATCTTTCTATAACTTCAATAGTTCAATGAGATAATCATGCAACTCAACCTGAAATAAGCTTGTTTCATGATAACAAAAAGTTTATCCAGCATTTTAAAACTATTTTAATATAATAGTTACTATAATAGTTACTCTAGTTTTGAGTCTATTCTATGTCAAATTCAAGCCTATTTTTCAGGTTAAATAATTATTTGAATTGAAATACTGACCTAACCAAACCCTTGGAATACCAGTTAATTCAAATTATTATTCAACCTAGCTGAAATAAAGGGGTGAACCTTATACACAGTAAACAATACCCATAGTAAATATCTCACTAAATGGTGTTATTGGCTGAAGAAGAATAAATTAAAGTTAACTGGCCAGCCCTGTATTTCAATCACTTGTGAGTATCAATCTTCTGTCTGCATCCTTTTGAAAGTTCAATATTTTTAACCTCACATTATTTAATTAATGTTAACATTTTCTTTCCCACTCTGAGAACATCCAGTTTCAATCCACCTGAAGAATCACTAGTTTCTTTGTTTGATAATGATATTTCTGTAAATCTGACAATGTTTCACTCCAGATAGGATGTTTAGCAACTCACAACTCCTATAAATTAGGATTATATACAGTAGTCATTCATTCACAAAATGGTCATTTGCAATGTTAGTTTATGGTGGGCCCCAGCCCCAATGATATTTTTTAAGATGTCGTATGTCCCAGGTACCCCCTGTCCCCTGAGGTCATTTTACACCAAATCCTACAAGGGTCATACCATGCCTTTAGCAGTGGTTTATAGGTCCATACAAGGAAATACATGTTGAAATTCATAGACTATACGGGACATCTCATAATCTAGGATCAAATTTGTTTTTCATTCATTTTAAGCAGTGGCAAAGGTAGCCGTAGCAACTTCATGGTCATGCTATGCAAATCTATTGTTTTCAGACTAAGTGCATGGTTATTACCACAGCATGACTAGTTGCCATGGCTATATAGCCTCTCCATTGAGGGGAAAGCCAAAATTACTTACTGTAAGTCACCACAATAATTTGTCTGATATATTCATAGATCATGTTTTTATACTCAACAATACAGAAAGATAAATATTAATAATTACATTTGCGCATAAAGATGATTAGCCCCCATAACCAGGCGAGGAATCATAGGAGCCTCCTCCATCCCCATCCACGACAAGTCAACCTGTTTAACACAGGGAAGATTATACTAACTACAACTAACTGCACACATATATGCACTCCACGATCTTACTAGGCCGTAGGATGAGGGTCGAAAATATGCTTAGAAAACAGATTCCGTAGCACCCCTCGTGTAACTACATAATTTTTACATGAATCAATAGATTAGAACGTACTTAGTTAGAATCCACTTCCCCCCAAGCGAAATAGTTGCACAAATTGAAGTACAACCTCTCCAAAGTTCGGGCTTTCTCGTGTTTCGAAATCATGAACGGCCATTGTTGTGTTGCAACTACGCATGCGCCTGACCACAAAACACTTAATGCGCACGCGCAGATAGGAAAACTGATCTCAATAAAACACGCATATTCAAGATGGCTACTAATGACGATATGTCGAAAATTCGAATATCCTCATGTTTTATGCATTTTGAAGGCGTAACCGAGCAACTTTCTAAAGTTACTCGTCAAAGGCTTAAGAAATTTGTCGATTGCAGGAATAAATGGGCGAAACTTAATTGCCTGCAAGCTGAGATAGCGAAGGATTCGTATGATAAGTTTGATGACGAATTCGTCAATTCAATAATTCATACTTGGCAGAGAACACAAACGAAAGTTTTGATTTAGAATGGTACCACCACATGAAATGCTACAAGAAATTTAGCGATGAAGAAAAGATCCGTAGGAAAACGGAGCTAGTACAAGCACGGAAAAGGTCGCTAATACCGTAGACCACTCATGGAACCAGCATTTACCAGCCGTGGAACCCAGAAGAAAGATTACACGCAATTCAGTCATTTCAGTGGAACCAAGTAAGACCTTGCCTCAAAGAAACAAGCATGTACTACCAGAATGCTGCATTATTTGTGGAAGAGATTCGTCTTGGTTTTCAAGAGACAAGGTATGATTATGTACAATTTCTTGTGTACAGTATCTTTATATTCTATGGACCACCTTTTGGTGGAAAAGTTGTCATATTGTGCCTTACTGTCTTGTGCATATACCTATATGGCTATATGATATTTTAGAGTACCTATTGGGTGCGTTGGATCTTAATGGGTTAATTATCCAGATAATAAGTTTATTTAAACAGGCATAATATAAGCTACTCTGGATTGTAAACTTTACAAACCAGAGTAGCTTTATTTTAATACCTGGTTAATTCGTCAAATTCACCCTGCTTTAGGGGCTGTTTATATGAAACCTGGGCTGGCTCGCTGACCGGGCCAGCCCGGTAAGCGGGATGAATTTGTCTTGTGTTTATATGAGAAAATTTCATCCCAGCAGGCGGGATGATTTTGTTGTTTTGACCTTTGACATTGTTTTGACAGTTCTTAAAAATAGCTTACACACAAATTGGTGGTGGCGTCTCTTTCAACTTTCATCCCGGCAACCGGGCTGACCCGGTTAGTGAGTGTTTATATGGGGAAATTTTCATCCTGGTAAGCGAGATCTCGCCTTTTTCAAGCGAGATCTCTGGAACCGGGCCAGCCCGCTTGTCCATATAAACGCACAGTAGTTTTTACTATAAAATCAATTACATGGCGAGATCTTGCTACGCGGGCTGGCCCGGTCAGCGAGCCAGCCCGGGTTCCATATAAACAGGCCCTTAGTTGGTAAATGCCATTTTTAAACAGGCATTCTAAACTTGTATGTTTTGTGTAGAAAACACAAAAGAGAAGAGGAACACCACTAGTGTTGGCAAGTACAATTGATGCTGGCTTATTACGTACAGCTGCTGAGAGGAAAAATGATGAGCGGATACTTGTGCAGATTAGAGATAAAGACTGTGTTGCATTGGAGGTCCGCTACCACAAAGTTTGCTATAGCAACTATACCATATTCCTTGCAAGGGAGGCAAAGACGACCACAACATGTGCACCACCAGTGTATGAAATATCTTACAATGTATTCTGTAAAGAAGTCATTGAAACTGAAATCCTCAAGGGAAAAGCAATAAAGTACATGATTGAGAAATTTGTTGTCATTGCTAAGGAAACTGAGAATGTGGATGCATCGAAATACAGGTCTTCCGAGCTCAAGCAACGGCTAATTAACAGTTATCCCCAGCTGGTATTCTATTTGCCTAAATCTAGAAATGTTAGTGAAATTGTGTATGCTGAGAACTTGGATACTTCTGATTTAGTTGAAGAACATATGTTGAGTAAAGCTGAAAATAGTGATGAAGAATTTGATGAAGGCGACTGCATAAATAAACAAGGAACCTGGACTAATAAAATTGATGGGAAGAGAGTTAGAAAATAAATAAGATTGTGAACACTGAGTAATACTTATTTATGGTATATCGTAATTTATCTATTAAGCACCCGCCCCTCTCCTGTAAGCAATTAATTTATAAAATTGTGAAGCGTGAAAGTATTGTATTTTAAAGATAATTATGATATTTTACTGATACTTTGGTACGTAACATCACTGTACCCGATGTTGCATATTTATAAAGAGAATCAAACGTGCAAACAGACTCTTTGTATATATTAGAAATAAGCCCCGCCCCCTGAAATTAATAGAGAAATTACGGTATGTGTGTTCTATAATGTTTAGGATTGTGATCATATTTAAAGCCTGAAAAACAGATTTGCTTGCAAAAAGTCATGCAATTGCTGTAGTATAAAATAACATATTTTTAAGAAGTTATTATTGTAATGTTGGCTTGGAAGTGTTCCTGGCGAGGACTTGACATGGTACATTGCTCAGAATGTTTGGCGAACTCCATTAAAATGCACAGAACATAAAAATATCATATATTTTTAAAACAATCCGATGTCATCTTGTATTACTTCAGCCCTGCTTTCGCACATTTCATAATTTTTTTCTTGTCCAGTCCAGCGTTGAGATCAGTTTTCCTATCTGCGCGTGCGCATTAAGTGTTTTGTGGTCAAGCGCATGCGTAGTTGCAACACAACAATGGCCGTTCATGGATTTCGAAACACGAGAAAGCCCGAACTTTGGAGAGGTTGTACTTCAATTTGTGCAACTATTTCGCTTGGGGGGAAGCGGATTCTAACTAAGTAAGTTCTAATCTATCCATTCATGTAAAAATTATGTAGTTACACGAGGGGTGCTACGGAATTGAACATTTTCGACCCTCATCCCACGGCCTATACCTGCCTATCGTTGACCTATCGCATAAAAGGAAAATCCCAATACATCCTGGTGTAGATTGAGTACTTGGTTAACTGTAATTACTGTACTTCGAATCTCTACAATGAAGTGGGGTTGGCTTGGCTTTTTTAATGTAATGCCTTGAAGTAAACTGTACGTCTGCAGTACATGTGTTTTCGTGTCATAAAACAAAAAGCCGTTGTTTTAACTAACTCTACTTCAAAATAAACTATTTTCTTCAGTATTTTCCTCTTCAATCTTCAAAAATAACCAAACTTTAAAGTTTAAACGACATTTTGCTGTTAATATTTAATAAAGTCCGTTTTTCTTACTTTCGCTGTAGTCTTCTGCTCTGCATCGCAACGCTTAGCAACAATCAATAAAATGAGGTTTCGTCCATTTAAAAACTTCAAACTACTGTCTAATATTAACAGCATTGTTGATAATTGTTGGAACAACTAAAAACAAGTTGTTTATCCATCAATATTTGTTCTCACTTGTCATAACAATATTGTTTGGCATGATGATTCAACAGTGCTGAACAACATTGTTCTGACAACATTTAGCAAGCTTGTTTCATCAAGCATGGTCGGCCTTTGTTCCAACAACTATTGTTCAACAGCGAACAATGTTGATGGAGCAATATTGATCAACATTGTTATTTCAACAATGTTGTTTAATCTTGATAACAGTATTGTTCAAGCGTTGTTCAGCGAACAATATTGATCAACCTGATCAGTTTTTTCGCGTGTACCAAAAGCTAGCATTTTCATGAATTCATTTAAATACTTCATGTTAGCCACTGCGGAGGAGGGAGCCTTCTCTCATGCTCTCCAGCGGAAATTTATTATTCAACTCGGGGAAACTTTATATAAACTACATTTTAATATTAGCCGTGAATTTTTATAAATACTGTACTTTATATATCGAGGGGAATTGAAATAAATACTAATCAATGTCGAGATTTAGTTATTAAATAAACACATGGAAATGAAATACTATATATTAACAACGTAATTTCAAGCTTATTTGGTAAGTTTAACACATATGTGAATTCGTTTGAATAACTATAATGTATTGCCCCATTGGAACATCCGAACATGCATGATCACACTTTTAATATATTCTGTACCCTTAGAATTTCCAAGATATTGACAAGGCATTCATGCATTTGGAAATTCTCAAAATATAGGAAAACAATCCCATGGGGTGCACTAAAACTTCTCGTTCCTACATTCCAGCCACAACCCTGATTTCTCAGATTTCCAATTGATTGTGGTTCCAGGCCTGAACTCAGTAATATCTATTATAAATAACATGTTTACTACGCGAGCTGTGAATGGTCAATACCCGTTTTAGGCGCTTCGCGGGCTTTTTAAAATGTCGGGAAATGCTAATTTTTTCAACTCCTGAATTAAAATTTGACAATTAAAATATGTCGAACGAGAAGGAAATGAACGAAAACAAGGAACGGAGGTTCGCTCTAGCAATAGAGGAAGACGTTGACAAGTTAGGCGAAAATACACAAGCAGAAAGCACAAATACAGTACAAAATACCCTTGTTTCTTTGTCGTTATTTTATAACATAATTACCGAATGGTTTTCCGTGCAGGATTGTGTGATCCTAACACTTGGAATGTTGCTCGACTTTCTGAAAGCTAAAAAATACTCGCCTATCGGCTCTTACTTTTTTTACGCTTTCAGAAAGTCTCGCAACATCCCGCGTGTTAGGATCACGCAATCCTGCTCGGAAAACCATTCGGTAATCCTTTATTAGTATGCACTGCAATTAAAAATTACATGTTATTATATACTGGTTTATGTTCTTCATTGTATTAATTCCAGCAATTTGGTGGTATAACCTTAAAATTAGTAATACGGCAAAATAAGAAGAAAATTAATAACTGGGTCTTGTTTACATGACAGTCTAACCAGACCCCCTGGGGATATGTGGGGGAGGGAAGAGCGGTGCTCTTTCATAATACATGTACTACGCACTATTAATATGTAATACACTTCTGGATAAGAGTTGTATTTTGCTTAAAGTTCCTATACTTGCATATTTAATTACCATGTATTTTTTCTTAAATCGCCTTAAATCGCCCTAAAACGCCTTAAAACGCATTACCTAAAAGTTGTGAGTTTATTCTTAATTCGCCTAAATTCGCCTTAACTCGCATTATCTCGCGGCGAGTTAAGATGAGTTACCATCCCATGCAGAGTAGGCCTTTCTTTGTTTTGCTTTTTGTTTCCCTTATGCTTATCACACACGTGTGGACCAAGTTTTGAAGGTGTATGTTGGCAGCCTGCAATATACCATAAAAATAGAACGACGCGCTATGGCTAACACTGTCCCCGATATGCCAGGTGGAAGGATTACCTAACCTTAATAATATACTTAACATTGACATGCTCAAGGAAATTGGGAATAGGCCCTTTGCAGCATAACAATTGCTACATCTAGGGTGTTGATAGCTCTTTGTTTTAATTGACATATAAAAAACAAAAAATGAATATTTTCATAAAAATTCGTAAAAATAATCAGGATTAACAGAAAATAACATTCTATGTTTTTGATACCTTTTTCCTGCATAATGCCTGTAAAATTCGAAAGTTTAAAAATAAGTTTGCAAACCATTATAATTTATGTTGATCACTACTTTTTCTATGCAACACAACATTATTACTATACAGGAATCACACAGAGGAACCATTTTTACCATTGAAAAACTGAATTTTTCAAAATTATTGATAAACCTGGCATTCTTTGGTTACACCACTGGTATGCAGTACTGCTTTTAGTATTTACCTTTTACTAAATTAAGTTAGCAATATCCTACAGTGCTATCACACAACACGACACACCAAATCCGTTGCTTATTTATCTCTGCACTGGTATTCTGTGGTACATTAGAGTTTGTTCCACAGAATGTTCAATTAAAAAAACAATTTAAGTCCATGAAATCTAGCCCAAAAACCCCCAGGAAGAAAAAATATATCGATAAACTATACTAAAAAATATTAAGAAGCCACATTATATATATTTGACAAAAGATATGGAACATGTAAATTTTTGCGGTATTCTGTGGTACATACACCTGTATATATTTTTCCAACAATGCAATATTCTTCAGTTCAACATGGGGGAGGGAATAGTGGTAGATTTCGTTTAATATTTGAAGGGGGTCTAATACCCAAATTTTTTTCCCTTTTCGCTTTAATCTAATTGGAACCTGTTTCTAGAAGAATGCGACAATAGAATAAACAAACCGCATGCATAGCTCCATTTTCTCAGGGTAAAATCGAGGTTTTACCCTAAAAAGGTGTAGATAAGCTGGATAGTTTGGCGTATACTTTTGCGTTTAAAACAATACAGATCTGATCAAGAAGGCTGTAACGATTGCGTTCTTTCTATTTTAAAAAAAATGACAAATAGAGAAGTTTTTGCATTGGACCACCTTAGGATCACCAGTTTTCTGGATCTTTTAATTTACAGCATGTGACATGAATTTCCATGAATGAAGAAAGCTTTTCCATAAATATTTTATCCATATTTCAACAACAAGAGCCAAAGCAGAGACGTAAAAGCGATATCAAACCAACGTATGGTAAAAAATATATAAATAATTCCAGGAGCGCACGAACGAACAATGTCTGGCAGGGTTCAAGCCCAGGGACGGATGCAAGGTGAAGATGTCTCTTGGGGAGGAGTTATAATTTATCAAATTTGAAGTGATGAAAAATATACACTTTTACCTTAAAAGTTTCTTTTAATTTTATCAATTTAGGGACTATTATACACGCCAGCTCTTGTCACAATTTGTCGAGAACCCTCGTATCGTTCTGACAAGCATTAGTTATTTGGGTGGACAACAACCAGTCTCATGACAGAAAGGATACAAAGAGAGAAAAATGAGTTATTCTGTGCTAAGTAAGGGTCGATTCTCGTGCATGACGAAATGATCGGGAAAGAACGTTATCATAACAGGAAACTTACGCAATTTACGGAAAAGCAAGAAATATAACAAGTGGGTATTTACATATTGTTTTGATTTTGTGATGATTATGCTAATTTGTTTGATTGGTTTAATGGCTTGTCTAGGTGCTAGCGGAGATCAAGTATAGTTTTAAGTGCCCGACTTCCGAAGTGCATCAATAGGGAACTTAAGCATGTAGGACGGCAACACGACGACGACGGCCAAAACAAACTCCTTCAAAGAAATGATAGTAAAGAAAACTTGTCGTGTATTATCAATCGTATGAATTTAATACAGCATGGGAAGAAGAAGACATGGGGCTTATGGTTAAAGAGTTTAGTTCTGAACCAATTTGAAGTAGCACTTGTTTCCGGCCTTGAATTACGGGCGTGTATACAAAGGCGGTAATCCTGTGATTTGATTTGCCGTTACGAGCGAGCGACCGTCTTCAACGTCCCGTGGAGTTTAATTATTCATTTCTTTTCATCGATCGATTATTAATCGCGCCGTCCGTCACGTGTGTGCCCGTCCTATAATAACTCGATTGATTACGCCAAATTATGAATAATGATTTTTGTACCTGACAAAATTTCAGTAAACGCAAGAAAAATATCAAAACGATTCCGATTGGTTGCTTACAAATAGGTACACAAACGTACATGTATCTACCCGAAGGGATAATCGTTTTACTAGTTGCCGTGAAAAACTGCATTCACATTTTGTGATTTCATAAAATCTCTTACATCGAGTATGTTTATTGACAAAGACCATGTTACAGCTCAACTACAAAATACCGCATGCGTATATTATTGCCATTCTGCCGTGAAAATAGGTGCCCATGCACGCCAACGTTCATACTATACAATTATCTGATGACGACCGAATGCGATTTAATAAATACATATCATTTTGCCGTTTTCTGTCCAGGTATAGATACACAGATGAAGTCAAAACGTTCGAACAAACAAGTGCCCCAAGGGCCGCCAAGCAAGTTATCTATTTGTTTGATATTAATATTGCAAAGAATTTGAAAAAGCACTTTGAGGCGCGATTTGCATATTATACACGTTATTTGATATGATGCATGATCTACATACAGGGTCTATAAAAATAGGTACGCTAAACGTACATGTATCTGCGCAAAGTGTTGACCTAAGTTTGCATTGTATATAGCAGCTCTTTTTGTCGCCTTTATCGTTGTTGTTATTGTTGGAGTTGTTATTAGAGTGGTTGTGGAATAATTGCCATCTTCAATAAATAAATGACTGGGGTATACTAAACAATGCTTATGGGGTGGTGAAGCCCCCCGCTCCCACCTTTTCAACAATTAGTTGGTAGGACAGAGCAGTCTTCTGGTGTTACAAGAATATTTGGGGTAAATTGAATTAAAAATTACGCAGATAGTTAACCGCTATTTAACAACTTGATCTTTGAGGCGATAAAAATATAGAGGTCCCCCCCTAAAAGCATGTCTCAGTGCGACACTTTCAATGATGGCAGAGTACAAAGAGTGGAAAAGAAACACATGTCTGGGCATGACTTAGTGTTAGGTAATTTGACTAGTGGCAAACAGTTCAATTTTTGGACCAGGTACTGGTCCCCAATCGCTGCTAATCTTCTTGTTCTTCTTGTTGTTGTTAGGGGGCGACGCTCTTCGAAAAAGCCTTAAAGCTCTTTCATTTCGAGTCCAATCGTCATGAAATTTAACGTAACATGGTACAAACACTTAGATCTGGTCAGCCGGATAACCCGAACGTGACATTGCCGTCCTATACTATCCCCGTCCGAGTTTCCCACCGTCATACAAGAGTGACCCGTCCAAGTTATAACTCGTCAGTGAAAAGTCCCAACCGTAAAAATAACTTAATTTACATTAGTGGCCACCAAACAAAAAAAACGCCCTTACTTTCTTCTCTACCGAATTTATTTGTTTCTAATGCAAGATCGCTGATCAGCAAGATTGACGAACTGTCTACTACAGTAAAATCCTACGCATCGGACATTGTCGTTGTTACCGAAACGTGGCTTTCCTCAAATGTTCCCAATTCGGCAATAGATATAAGTGGTTATTCCTTACTGAGGCATGATCGATCTGACGGCAGACGAGGCGGTGGAGTCTGTGTCTTCGTAAAGGACATGTTACCTTTCATTCATCTTAAAGAGATCGAAAGCCATGAATACGAGTTGCTTTGGTTACACTTAAAGCCTCACCGTTTGCCTCGCGGTCTAAATTCAATTGTATTGGGAATCGTGTACCATCCACCTGGAAGTGACGATAAAGCCCTTCTTGCACACCTTACCGAATCAATTGATTCTGCCCTTTCACTAATCCTGGTGCCGGAATTATTTTAGCTGGAGATTTTAACCAATTCAAACACCACCAGTTGTGCAGTTCCTTTAACCTCAAGCAGTTAATCAAAGACACCACTAGAGGAAAGAATATCTTAGATAAAATATTTACCAACATTTCTAATTTTTTTAATTCTGCCCTGGTGATTTCTCCAATTGGACATTCCGATCATAATTCCATCGTTCTTAAACCTCTCCCAGCTTACTCCTATGGTGGCACAAGGTCTACACGTTTAGTACGAGACTCTCGCCCAATCAATCGTCGAATTGTTAGCGATCATCTGTCGAAAGTTAATTGGGTACCTTTGCTCCATATGGAATAAAATCTCTTATTTCCAAGCGGCAGACAGCAATGGCGGCTGGCAACAACCTGATGTTCAGATTCTACCGAAATAAAGTTAATGCACTTTGTAAGAAGGCACGACTTAATTACTACCAATAAAAATATCGCGGGCGTTCAACAGTCCGATTCTCGTAAATGGTGGTCAGCGGTGAAGAATATTGCCGGTCTTCAGTCTTCTAAGAAAGTATCTACAATAATGTTCGAAGGTAAATCTTATTCTGAAGCGGATCTAGCAAACTTGCTCAACGACAATTTCGTTGCTGTGGGGTCCTACTTACCCAGTCTGAACTGGCTCCCCCTTCCCACAAATGACATTCCAGATGAATTCTGCATCTCGGTCGAGGAGACTGAAGAAGCTCTATTATCATCTAAACTTCATTCATCTGCTGGTCCCGATGAAATTCCTTCTTGGCTTCTCCGGGAAAATGCTTCAGTGCTGTGCCGACCCTTGTGTTCCATTTTTAACGCATCAGTTCGTGAAGGATTTGTTCCCTCTATATGGAAGGCAGCAAATATTACACCAATTCAAAAATCTTCGCCCCCTAAAGATGTTGATTCCGATTTCAGACCAATCTCCCTCACACCAATTATCAGCAAGACTCTTGTATCCTTTCCCTACAAATAGCTTCTTAACTCTGTCTCAAAAAAAATTGATCCCTTGCAATTCGGTTCGCTGAAGGGTTCAAGCACTAGTATGGCACTAGCCTACATGCTACATAAATGGTATGAAGCAGCTGATAAACAAGGTAACTCTATACGGATTTGTTTACTTGATTTTTCCAAGGCGTTTGATCGATTGGATCATAACATTCTGTTGAAAAAATTGAAAGACATGGAAATTCATCCTGTATTGCTTAATTGGATCGCAAAGTTCCTAACAGATAGACAACAGAGAACCCGTGTTGGTCAGCTCTTTTCCGAGTCGAAGTTTTTAAACGCCGGCGTCCCACAAGGAATTAAGCTTGGTCCGCTCTTATTTTTAATCATGATCAATGACTTGGCAGTGTCTGATGAAATCGTTAAATTTGTGGTGATACTAGCCTTTGGGAAATAATATCAAACAATTCCCCGTCTCAGTTACCCGCCAACATCATCAACTGCTCAGAATGGTCAATAATATGAAGTTAAATGTATTAAAGACTAAAGAATTGCGTGTCTGCTTTTCCAATCTTATTCTATCGTTTGCCCCTATTACCATCTGTGGCCAAGAGGTCGACGTCGTCTCCGAGGCAAAATTATTGGGCGTTGTTCTTTCAGACGATCTCAAATGGAACCGCCACATCGATTACATTTGCAAAAAAGCAGCGAAGCGTTTGTTTGGCCTGCGCCTACTTAAGAGAAACGCTTTATCTTCTCATGTCCTGATCTCAACCTATTGTACACATATTCAACCAATTGTGGAATATGCTTGTCAGGTGTGGCATTATGGCCTTCCTCAGTACCTGAGTGATCAAGTCGAAAAAATCCAAAAAAGAGCATTAAAAATTATTTTCCCTGGAGCTACCTATGCTGAATGCTTGCTTAAAGCTAACTTAATGACTCTTTATGAACGTAGAACAGTTCTTTGCAAGCGCCTTTTTTCGAAGATGTTGGAACCCACTCATAAACTGAATGCCTTAGTACCGCCCAAAAATCTTCAAACTTATGATTTGAGGTCTTATTCTAATCTATTAGTACTTAGGTGTAGAACTGAACGTTTTTCGAACAGTTTCATCCCTGCTGCTTCTCGTGCTTATAATAATAAGTAAACTTTAGAGTATTATCGCATTTTTATCTAATTTACCTATCCTTACTTGTATATATAGACTATACCTTGTAATTCCAAAGTAATTCAGTTGTTACTGCTAGTTTGGAAATTTTTATAATAATAATAAATTACTTCGCAAAACGATATTCCTCATCGATTGACGGTGTCCGATTTTTGATTTTCGATTTAGGGGGCAACGTACAAGCAATTCTTTACTGTTAGCGTAGAATAATAATTAAACGTGATGTATGTATGCATGTGTCTGTAAACACGATAACTAAACAAATATCAAACATTTTGATACGGAATTTTGTACAACTAATGGACATAGGCCAAGGACAAATTTGTTAAATTTTGGTTAAGTTTGGAAGAGTCTTGCTTTCTCCAACTGAACAAACTGAATGCGTAATTATAGTTCATGTATAATTTATGCATGATATACGGCTTGCGTTGTTTACATATTGTACAGGGTGTCCCAAAAAAAGGCTACCTTTTCAAATTCAAATTAGCATGTTAATTCAAGCAACCTATTGTAGTTCTTTGAAATTCATTATCGCTTTTGAACTACGAATGCGTAAAAACACACAGTTTTATACACATGGGATATTGAATACAATAGGTTGCTTGAATTAACACGCTAATTTGAATTTGAAAAGGTAGCCTTTTTTGGGGACACCCTGTAGAACATAAAACATGGTGCAGTCATGGACCAACGACTGAGCATTAACTTTCGAATAAATTAAAGCTAGGTACGTCCACACTAATCTGTTTTCATGGCGTTTTCAGATTGTTCTCCATCCGCAAGGGAATATAAAACAATAATAGCCCAGTTTTCTGAAATCATACAATAACGCCACGATGACGGATTAGTGTGAACGTTGCCTTGTGGAATTTTTCGTTGTGTTTTCGCATTAGTTTCGCTTGGCAGTTCACAACACAAAGATACGCAAGGCACGAGGACTTTAGAATCCCGGTAATGTCCGACGTCGAGTATTTGTCGACCAGTTCCTGGTCCAATAGTACGATTCGTACTTGTTCATAAGCTGCAGTGTTCGCTTCCTCACGCTACCGAAATGTGGATGTGATGCGTAAAATACTATAACTGGAGTACTGGCAAATATTGTTTGAAAAAAAACACACATTAAAATAAACTATTTAGTAATTTAGGGGAGAATAACTTAAAAGTTTAATACGAATGGATATGAACTTCTAATCTAAAGCTGCAATACATGTCATATGTCATATGCCATTGGAAGTATTAAAAGTCTTGTGCAGCTTATCATTGATGGTATCATTTATCTGTTTAAGCTGTTTTCTCGCCGCCTAGTAGCACGATTCCTGACCTCGCGGTTTATATTATCCTGTATTTACATCGTGTGTTTTCAATTTTATTTTGGAAACGTTTTTGGTACACGAGAAGTCTATCATATTATGAAGAAGTCTATCATTGTATTATCAAGTCATTAATACGAATAAGACTTTACTCTCGTTAAGGGGATCTCTCTTTATTTGCTCATAGCGGTACTTGGAGGGGTTTCTTATGACACTCTCGCCAGGGCTGTCATCCCCGGGGATTACTTATTAAGTCATTGTTTCCACATTCAGTGATTGGTTTTCATTATTTTGCCAACTTAGCCAGGGGTGGGACCCTAAACCCTTCGCTTCAGCCTATTAGGATTAGCTGGATTATGTTAATGTCGGATGAAGTATGCTAAGGTGACATCCATATAGATCTGCTTTAAACTATAAATTACTGAATATCATGATTGATTAAACGTCATACACGAATCGCGAAATTCGGCTGCGCATCCAAATGACGCGTTCTGAGTCGGGCAAAAATCGCAGTTAAAGAAAAACATGTAGCTGTGACTGAATGATTTAAAATATGCGTATTAAAGTATTCAAATGTACAGTCATGCATTTGTGTTTATATTGTTGTGATATGTAATCACGAATGCATGACTGAACATTTGAATACTTTAATACGCATATTTTAAATAATCCAGTCACAGCTACATGTCTCTCTTTAACTGTGATTTTTGCCCAAATTTCGCGATTCGTGTATTGTTTGTGATGGGGGAAAACCCCAATGACTCAGTAGTTCTAATATGCATATATCTTATTTATGCAGCATACGTATTGCTGCCTATCTTTCAATTTATTCTGTTATTCATATACGCGTTCGTTCCAGTACATGGTGCAATAGGTGTACTTTCTATAACTGTAAGACGTAATGGAATGTCTCTGATGCGTATGTTATGGCACTTGCAGAACGACAGCCAGATAACTCAGCTCCGAAAGCATACTGACGCGCTAGAAGCCGTTAATTAATCAAAATATATTGAGTCGCAACCGGCATCTCTCTCTCTCTCATGTTGTTCTACTACATATCTATCTAAAAAAATGATATATAAAGTCTTCTAAAATTCTTGGTCATGTTACATTGCTATATGAATGTATATGTCGATTACCTTTTCTCTCCATTTTCCTTTTCTGGAATTATCCACTTTTTTCTAAAACCCCAATCCCCACCCTAGGTTGACAGTCTTGAACAGGAGTCTGATTCCTGCTCGGATTACCGGGGCTCAAGGCTGTCACCTCCTGGGTCCCACATGCCTAACTCTACCTTTCGCCCACCGTTTCTGCTACAATATTTTCCTCTTCTACTTTAACCGTCAAGAAACCTTTGATTTCACTTATCTGGATTGAGAATTATCGGTAGCCATCCATCTGGATGTCACCAGAACGTAACCACATTGGGAGAATCATGATTGATGGGACTCAGGGGGTGGCAGCCAATAACACGCTCTTTCCGTTGCCTGGAGGTTGAGATCTGTAGTAACTTGTACTACTTTTGCATAATATATTTGCAACCAGCATATCTCCACCAGCGTTTTTATCCTCTCACGGTGCCGTAGGCGCAATACCTTAATGGATGTGGCCGCTATATTTCCCATACCTCAAAGGAGCGCAGGGAAGACCGGTATAAATAGAATACTACTTAAAGCGGTCTTACCTAATGCGACTATAAGAGAAACCAACATGAATATATTAAGTCAGTCTGCTCAAGCTGGCAGATTCCAGCCGCATGTCTGGCAGCAATGCTTCATACTATTTACGCCGTGTGTTGCTATGCACTCCCAGGCCACTACTAGCGCTCTCATCCCGCCCTTCCCATTTTTGTACCATTTCGCATTTACCTCTAGCAGTGTGGCCATACCATACCTCAAAGGAGCGCAAGGAAGACCGGTGTAAATAGGACACTATATCTATGGTCACGACGCAAGACGACCGCCATTTTAGACGAGGGAAATAATTATGTATTAGAAGATGTTTCGAATTCGTTGAGGTGGTTTTCCTTGAATTTTACAACATAGCATATTTGTAGTATATTCTTTGTGTACTCGCACTCAGAAACAGCTCAAACAACATTTATGACTAGTAATTATAAACTCACTGATTTAACTGGGCTTATTTTGCTACCAAATCATGCGAAACAAGCCAATATCTGATCTCGCAAAGCTTGGGTGATTCCACATCAGAGTTAAGTAAAAATTACCCACGCTTTCGAACACTGAGTGTTGTTTAAATTAGCAAACTGCCCTGATACATAAACAACTTAACATCACCGAAATGTTTCGTTATATTAGTAGTATCAGTTCGCGTGATCGAACTCAGGCACAGGTCATAAATGTTATAAACTCACTGATCAGTGTCTGCGTAGTGGACGGTAGACATGGTTAATTTTGCTACTAAATCATGTGAAACACTATCTGGCGAAGCTTTATCTCTCATACATGCAGACGTCAAAATACGCCTAGTGTGAGTGAACAGTTCGTACGTTAATTTTGTAACCAGCTTAGAATTAAAAAGTACTTATCTATTTTCCTATGATGTGAGGAAATCCCCCCTCCCCCCTTCCCCCTTCGACCCACTGTTGAATTCAGTTTATATTTAGCAAACTGGCGTAATACGTCATCGAAATGTGTCGTATAGAATTCATAATATATTTTTTGAGTATTGGTTAAATCCTTGGAAAGATGGCCAAGTAACTGCTTTCTTGTTCTTGGTATAAACCAAGGCGATTTGAAACTTACATACAGACCGAACTTTTTATCAGGGGAATCAACTCTCCCGTGCATCCTCACACACCTTCTCATTTACATCCGGAAATACAAGTTGAGTTTTTCGCTACCCGTGGCCAGTGTGATCGCATGAGCAGGCGCCTTGTTATAATTTGGAATGCAAATGGCGTCTAATTTAAAGAAAACATTCATTGTTCAGTAAATGAGCCCGCCGGTCTAAAGAAAACAAAGGTGGCATTCAAGCATAGCTAGAGTTTGGCGTTACACAAACTGTGCCATACAAAGTTCTTTTAAATGAGCTACAAGGAGTCTAGCTATAACTTTAACTGAGTTAGAAGGAGTCTAGCTGTTACGAAACAGGTTCTACCTGCGCAATTGTGAAATGCGATATCCTATAGTCGTCAGTTGATGTAAGAAAATGATATATATTCATTTGAAGCGATTTGTGTCACGTATATTTGCTATAAGCCTAGTTCTGATCTTTGGAATGCATTACACTTGGCTATGCTATTACTATGTCTCAACCAATTCACACGGACTAAACCTAGAGCTTCACTCAAACCATACTTCTCGGACGAATCAGAAGATAAATTCAACGACGAATGAAGCCAAACGTCTAAATTCAAGCATGGCCAGGTTCCCGCATTGCAAAACGCCAGTGTTTCTTCTCATTGTCGTATTTTCTTCGCCAAATAACTTTGAGCAAAGGTCTATAATTCGCAGTACTTGGGCTGATATTAAAGATACGGATCCTAATGTAACAAACATTATAAATGTGGGAAGTCTTGTTAAAACAGTCTTTTTACTTGGACAAACTAATGAAATAACTCAAAGAATTATACAAACCGAATCAGAATATTTCAAGGATGTAGTGAGCGGTTCATTCATTGATACGTATGGTAATTTAACATTAAAAGTAAAACTTGGTCTAGAATGGGCTTACCAATTTTGTAACTTTAAATATTATTTGAAGACAGATGATGACGTTTTTGTGTATAGCAAGGGACTAGTGAAATGGTTGTGGCAATTACCAAGAGAGAGGGTCTACACGGGCAGATGTGACTTTAATAAATCGGTGATTCGAACAGCCGGGCACAAATGGTAAGTGAGAATAAAGGATTATACAAATCATTATAATCATCTAAATTTATTATAGTGGTTCTCAAGTATTTAAAGCCCTGTGCTGTTCATATGATCCAGGTTACTGGGGCGCATCTAGCGAGAGACATTAGGTGCACTGAAATGATTAGATGCGTTGAAATAATAGATGCGTTGAAATAATTAGATTCGGTGAAATAATGTCAGCACAATAACCCAGTTTAGAGTTACAAATTTAAGTCAGAAGTTCTGGTGAAAAATTCCAAAATTTAGGACCGGAATAACGAAATGAAAATTTTATAGTGTTTGTTCTCGTTTGAATGGCGTGAATCCTGCAATCATTCTAGTATTGTAATAATATATGGATTTCATTGTCAAGAGTAAAATAATTTTTGGAGGCCAGTTTCCCGTCACAAACATAAATTCGCCACTTACATATTGAAACTTAATTGTTGCGGAAACCTGACTTTATCTCCTTTTTTGTTCATCTAATTATACAACGAAATTCATTTCACAGTCATTTTTACTTGTGCCAGTCCTTCGGCCGTAGCAACGAGTCTTAAATGGGGAGCATTTGTCCTTACTTTTCCACGGGAGACTTGTGCTGAACGATGTGTTTTTTTATTGCAACATCGCCACTCGCTGCTTCCCCCTCCCCGATTCAAGATGGATGCAGTTTCCATTTTGTTAAGGAAGTTGAAAATGACCAAATTATACATTTTGTCAAACTTTCTTAGCTTGTTTCGTTCTGTGGATATTTATCTGTTCTATTTGGAATGAGTTTATGGTTAGTTAAATATCATGGCAAATTTTCCATTTTCTCCCATAATTTCAGGGGTGTTTCAAAAAAGGATTACAGAAGAGACACTTATCCACCATATTGTGTTGGAATGGGCTATATTTTTAGTTCAGATGTCCTTAAAAATATGATGTTGATTGTGCCAAGACAACCGCTGTTTTTATTAGAAGATGTATATGTTGGTCTTGTCCTAGAAAAACTAAAAATTGTCCCAGTAGATAAACGTAAATATTTCCAGGTACATTATGATTACTCCTGGGATGTTTGCAAAAATAGAAACATGTTGTTAAGTTTAGAAGCAAATCCAAAACAAATGCTCGAATTGCATATGAAATTTTCAACTTTATGGAAATGTGCAGGCCCTTAGATTATGGCGAAATATATAGTTTGTATTATTATTTGTAAATTATTGGAAAATGTAGTTTATATTGTTATTGAATATTAGTAAATTAAGGTAGCAACGACTATAATTATTGGTTAATAAAATATGATCCATTAGTATATTCATATACTGAGTGAGTGTACTGATATCTATTTTAAATCAACTTGAGCATATATTATTCAATATTTCATTCTCCCATAGAGATAATTTACATGATATTAACAGTACATGTACAACGCTTTGTCTACCACCATTCAAATCCTATACACCCTGAATGTCATATTTATTATTTTATCACTAACAGACTGTTGATTAAGAATTGAGAAAAAAATTCCAGAATGCTCCAAATTCTTAGAAATTTGAGTGATGGGACATGAGTTATGTTTAAAAATGTTTATATTTGAGATAATTAGCTACATATACAAAAATATAAGCTTCAAACATTAACTAAAATGCTATAATCTACAATCTTATGCTTATAGATAGTATATTAAAATGTCACATATAAAAAGTTCATTTGTAAAATGTTCAAGTATTGCATATAAAAATATATGTAAAACTCCCAAGTATAACATTCTGTTTTCAACAGGCCATGCATCTACTGTTCAAACTCATAATATTCATTGAAGCAGTTTTTATTTGCATTGCTACACAAAAACACCTTGCACATAGAGCACTGACTGTGAGGTCGGGATTCAACTTTTTTCTGGGAACAAACTTCGCAACGACCTCGCTGTTTCCCCATAAACAACGCAGTGAGCTCCCCGATTTTCCAGCCTGGTAGCCCTTGACACTGAATATGTAGATTTGCGGCGCTTCTTTGCCAACAATGGAGGAGTTCTAAGAGGGCGCCCAATTTTTGGTTTGTGGGATAATGTTATTAGACTTAGTGCAATCTGTCTTCTGAACTGCAGAGTATTTGTTTATTTGTTCTCTAATTTATTATATGTAATCATGGCATTTACTACAGTGCGGTCAATAACACCAAAGAATAACCTATGCCACCATTTCTTTGCCTTCCTATTTAGGCCATATATACTGCAAAGCATATCAGCTTTGTCTACACCCCCCATATACAGGTTGTAATCTTTGACTGCAGTTGGGCTGGGAAACTTTTTCCTTGTCCCATCTTTCTGAGTTCTTAGGATTTAAGTGGTATATCTGTGCCATGGAAATTTGAGACAACGTGGACAGGCCTGTTGTCACTCCATTTTAGATATAAAATGCCTTCTTTAGATACCCTGTGATCAAACTCACCCCGCTCAAGATATTTGTCAGGCTTTATTCCTACTGGCAGTGCTCTTCTATTACTTCTAATAGTACCACATGCATCAACACCCTTGGATTTGAGATATTCCATTAGTGGGACAGAAGAGAAATAATTATCAAAATACACCTGGTGATGTTTGTCATGAAGATCATTCACCAAAGTGCTTGTCACTTTTTCATCTAGTTCAAATCCATCCGTGCCCTCATCAATCTCACTTTCCTTTGACACACTCTCTTTCCCTTGATAAACATCGAATTTACTTATGTACCCATCCAGGTCAGCCTTCATCAAAGCTTAAAATTAACCTCTTTTTATAGGCTTCATAGGGCAGTATTGTTTGATAGAGTGTCTACCTTTAAAAATAATCATACTTTCATCTATGCTTTGTTTCTGGGATACGTTATATAATTTTACATAATTAGCATTCATAGCGGAAATTAATGGTCTCACTTTATAGTTTGTCCTTGTTATCATTAGGAACTGCAGTGTTGTCAGCCATATGTAAATTACTTAGTATTTGAGCAAACCTGTTTCTTGGCATGGTTGAAGAAACTATAGGCACACTGAGGTCTTGGTCAACTTTCCAATAGTCTAAGGTGTTACCTAACAGTCCCTTCGTGTTGCACACTGACGCATCCGAAAGCGGTTTAGGCGCTGTACTTTACCAATGAGAGAATGATGTTCTACATGTCATCGTTTACGGTTCCCGCACGTTAACGACAGCTGAGAAAAACTACCATCTTCATTCCGGCAAGTTATAATTCCTCGCTCTGAAGTGGGCAGTTTGTGAACAGTTCAGAGACTATCTCTACTATGCGTCACGTTTTGTTGTGGTCACTGATAACAACCCATTGACATATGTCTTGTCTACTGCCAAATTGAAAGCAACAGGTCTTAGGTGGGTAGGGGAGTTAGCAGATTACAACTTCACCATTCGTTATCGACCTGGGAAAGCAAACGCTGACGCCGACATATTATCTCGAGCGCCAAAAGATATGGACAACTACATGAAATTATGTAGTGAGGAGACGACACAAGACGAGTTACGCCAGACAATAATCCAAACAGTAAAACTCCAAGAGCAGGGAAAGGTGAACTGGGTATCTTCGTTGGTCAACGATCCAAGCATCCTAAATGTTGGCGCATCAAGAACCCCAAAGACCAACGGATCAACATTGGAAGTTGATGAAATAAGACAAGCCCAAACCGAAGATAGTGTTATTGGTAAAGTGTACTCCTTTATCAAATCAGACAACGATCTACGACAAGTGAGCGAGCCCGTGAATCAACCGACACACAATCGCTTCTCCATGAATGGCAGAGACTGTCAATTGGTTCAGACGGAGTGTTACGGCGGAAGAGAGGAACACACAATCAAATAGTCCTGCCCAGAAAGTACCACGCAATGGTACTGTCGACCACAATATACTCTTAGAGAAAATAGCAAAAATTACAGAACAGAGCGTTTAGAATAATCAGACGTGAGAATTACACGACACGATCGGTTGATATATTAAATAAGCTAGGAGTTCCGAACCTCGAAAAAAGAAGAATGCAACAACTTTCAATTCCCATGTGTAAGGTAAAAAATAGATTAGTCCCCGATTACTTGTGTGATATGTTCACAAATGTGAGTGACGTACACGACCATAACACAAGATAGTCGGGAGCTGATTTGACATTACCTAAACCAAAAACAAATAATATGAAAAATGCAATCTCCTATAGAGGTGCGGAAGTCTGGAACTGCCTTTCTGCATCGCTAAAATCATCGACACCTATTGCTAATTTTAAGTATAACTTGAAACACGCAAATTAACATCAAGTAATCTTACCTTTGTTTCTATCTATTTTTAAATAATTTTGTTGTAAATAATGTGTTTCTTATTTCTACTAGTGTGAGCACGGTCGGTTGGAAGATCACTTTTTTTGCACTATATTGTGTACATAATTATTTTATTAGGTGAAATTGTACCGTGTTAAAATATTGTTCATAATAATACTAAGAGAACTCCACAACAACATGGGTCATCTTTGTTCTGATCGTTTCTACATCTGGCCAGAGATAGGTTCTACTGGCCTTGTATGCAACGAGACGTTGAACATTACGAAAAGAACGTGTGTCGTTGTGTGAAACAAAAACCTCCACGGCTGAAGATACGAGCTCCACTGCAACCGATTATAACTTCTTCGCCATTCGAGTTGGTGTCAATCGATTTTGTTCATCTGGAGAAGTCGAGTGGTGGGTTTGAGTACATTTTAGTGATCGTTGATCACTTTACGCGATACGCTCAAGCTTACCCTACTCGAAACAAAACTGGAAAAACCGTTGCAGAAAAGCTTTACAACGATTTCGTGTTACGTTTTGGGTTCCCCGCCAAATTCCATCACGACCAGGGCGGGGAATTCAAGAATTAACTCCTCGGAAGGCTGGAACAACTTTGTGGCATGAAGCATTCTCGGACGACTCCTTATCATCCGCAGGGCAACGGTCAAGTGGAAAGATTTAATAGGACGCTGTTGGATATGCTCAGAACATTCCCTGAAAATCAAAACTCAGGCTGGAAAGACGATGTCAACAAGGTTGTGCATGCGTACAATTGTATACGGAACGACACAACCGGGGATTCGCCGTTCTTTCTCCTCTTTGGACGACAACCCCGACTACCAATCGACCTTCTGCTTGATCCCAACCTAGTAACCACCAGTAAGACCTATCCCCAGTACGTGTCAGAGTGAAAAAACGCCACGCATGAGACATATCAGCTGGCTGGACGAAAGGCGAAAGAGAAAGGTGATAAAGCGAAAAAACACTACGATCGTTGTGTACGGAGTTCAGTACTACAGTCTGGCGATAGAGTATTGATACGGAACTTGAGTGAACGTGGTGATCCTGGAAAGCTAAGATCATACTGGGAAAAGGACATCCACGTTCTTGTGCGAAGGAAGAGTACGGAAAGTCTAGTTTACGAGGTTAAACCTCTGGTACTGGGACGAAAAGAAGAACGTTGTATAGAAATATTCTCCTTCCGTGTGATTTCTTGCCAATGGACGGCCAACAGATCGATGGAGCTTCATTACCACGACCAAGTAGCAGAAGACAATCGAAACTCGTTATTCCGATAGCAAATAGTAGCGAGTTATCTAGTGATGGCGAAGACCACCCGAAGTCGTAGTAAACGTCAATCTCAGAGATAAAAGCATCAACCCTCCTTCCGAGAACGTAGTCGAGAACGAGAACGAAAACGTAGTCGAGAACGAGAACGAAAAGTAGTCGAGAACGAGAACGAAAAGGTAGTCGAGAACGAGAACGGAGACGGAGTCGAGAACGAGAACGGAAACGTAGTCGAGAACGAGAACGGGAACGCAGTCGAGAACGAGAACGAAAACGCAGTCAAGGGCGAGAATGAAAACGCAGCCGAGAACGAAAACGCAGTCGAAACGGAGAACGCAGTCGAGACGGAGATTGTTCCAGAATTACCAGCACAGATTGATCAACCAAGAGCAAGAAGACCAAGTTACCCACCTGACCGCTTGACATATTACGGACCTGGCCAATTCGACCCAGCAAATATATTCTACATGATAGCAACAACCACAACACCTCCTCCGTTTACGTGGCCACCTCCATTGATGTCTTAAGTGAATACACCCTTTCCCTTTGTCCATCCACCGCCTGTGCATTGGCCACCTTCCGTGAACACACTCTATCCATTTTTTCAGTCACCCTCCGTAAACACACCCTATCCACTTTCTCAGCCACCCTCCGTGAACACACCCTGTCCATTTGCTCACTCCAACATACTTTTCCATCAACCAGCCACCACCAACCAGTGTATGGACAGCCAGCGATGCCGTATCAAGCAAACTGGAATTTCAATTGTTAGACAACTTTTACTATTTTTTATACAGAAAAAAAAACGCTCCAAACTTTACAATATTATTTAGGATGCACAGCGAGATCAGTAGACGTTTATACCACGGTGATACAAGCTGCAGCGTATTATTTCGTTACGAAGTTAACGAACATACTATTTACAAGGACCTGTAACTATTTACTATTTACAAGTATACTATTTACAAGGACCTGTACCAACGAGACTAACATGTATCTTTTCGATTTTAAAAAGATCTGCACAAAAATGGTACGCCAGGCATCAGAGTACATAAATATAAGGTAAAAATTTCCATTTTAAATTTATCTAATTTTCTCGTATGTTAAAATATACATAATGCTGGTCGTACAAACGTTGTACCTGACTTGAGGAAAAATGTTCAAAAAGGTCATCTTGGCAGAGCAACTTGACACATCTGTAACTCGACAGTTTCAGTACCCTATTTTCGTTGTCCCATTCCGTAGCCATTTGTCGACCGATTTCTTGTCTATACTGTGAAAAGATTTCCGTGTGTTCCAATTGATTGTCTATTTTGTAATAAGTGGAAATTATCGCGATTCCTTGAGGTAAATGGATTTTGAAATCATGTTACAATGTTGTGTGTATGCAACAATTTCAGTACCTTGCACCGAAACTCAGTTAGCAAAAATTCTGCTATTTTCAACACCTTTTTTCCAGCTTGTTTTAAAGGTTAAATGATATATTTTTCGATACAACTAGTTTTCGTGGAGTGAAAAATTTTGCATGTTAAAGACAGGTGAATTTACATTTGTATTTTTCTCTTACGACGAGCGTTCGAAAACGCATACATAAATAGATATTTCTCGGACGAAATTATACTTTTGCGGTAACGTTTTTATTTCTATTTCAACGTTCCTATTATAAACCAAACATTTCTCACTTGGAAAAGTTGAAAATTGTGAGCATACATGCAATAACAAAACAAGAAAACACCCTCGTAATATATAGTATGGCAAATTTGCTAATCACATTGTTTGTTTATAGAATTCAGTCACGCGACAATCCCGCACTGCGTGTACTTCACGTTTGCCTCTCCGGGCGCATGCGCAGACAAAGTTCGCCTCTGTTGGTAATAACATGATTTCTATGTCTTCAATTTGTCCGAGAATACGCGTTATTATAGAGGAACTAACGAAGGCTCAGTAAACGGGCACCTCCATTAACGGACAGTGAGTTCACGTCCCGATATTTTTACTTTAGATCTTTATTATATTATATTATAACTGAAACCTCTAGTCAGAGAACACCTCCAACGACGGACAGCAAGCTTAGGTTCCAAGGTGTGCGTTCCACTCTACTTATTAATAATACTAGATAAATTTAATAACATTATGTACTGTTTAATAAACGAGCAGGAGTGTTTTATTAGGTTTAAAACTACGAGCGCTCAGCACGAGTGGTATTAGACCTAATAAAACACGAATAGACCAAATAAAACAAAGCTGGGCATGCTTAGGCGAATGATACTAAACACGATTCTGTGCGTTGCTATAAACGTGTTGTTAGAGTGAAAGTCGTTATGAGATTGAAGACTGTTTTACACTGCACCCGTATCGTACAGAAACATAGCGTATTTATTTGTTTCCTTAGCACTAGGATAGAATGACGTCGACACAAAATAAAATGCTACGGAACGTTACGATACGATACGGTTGAAGACTTGTCAATTGAAATGGAAAACGGTCTTAAGTCAAGCAACGAATATATAAGACAAATTAAGAAAACATATATTTTGGTTGTCATGGCTTTGTATTTGCAAATGAAAAATCATTAATAATCCAAGCAGACAATTAACTCCCTAGGCATCCCTGAGCGGACATGAGTCAGATAAGTAAAACCCGAACAGATTTTAGTTGTGGTTAGGGTTAGTGGATATATATTTTGACATATTGTAGGTTACTCTATTCTACCGAGATAATTCAAAATCTTATTTCATTTTTGTGGGTCTTAGAACGTGTGCTGCACAAGCCAAACCAAATTGGCATTAATTTTGCCATTATCTATTATCAATAGGCATGTAAATTTTATTGCGTTGGCGCTAGGGTTGCAGAAATTGCCTTAAAACTCAAGCCCCGTTTACATGACACTGGAACGAAGTCAAAGCTGACGATTTCATTTCGGTCATAGTATTAACTATAATAATTGATGTTTACATGATACGGGAGCGAAAAATTGCACAGACTGGTTTTAAAGCGTCCCAACATCGTACCCAGGGCTTCTGCGTTTGTAGTTCTCAGAAACGCGGAAACCCTGGGTACGAGGTTGAAGTCATCCCGGTCTGAATTTTGGTACAACGCTGATATAATATACAACGCCAAAGGTAGACAAAATTGATAACCTGAATTGTGGAGCGCACTTTTGATATGTGCAAGAGAGTGTGTATGTAATGCTATTCGTACACGCGTCTCATGTAAATCTACTGACAATCTATTTTCATCCAGTTCTGACTTCGTCCCGGTCTCATGTAAACGGGGCATAAGCACACTAGCATTGCGGGTAGAAATCACGACACACGAATTTCATTTTGAAACACAAAAATCATATATTTCTTTAAATTTTAACAAAGTTGGTAAGGTGTGCTACAAGCATATTGTTCAGGTGTCTTTCGTTTTTTAAAGACTTTTTTCTGTCATTAATAAAGACAGAGATTACAAGGCTCTTTGCACCTTACGCCCGGAGTTTAATATGTTTTCACCTGGGTTTGCTTGTGAGAGTGTGCGAGTGTGTGTGTGTGTGTGTGCGTATATTGCATGCGTGTGTGTGTGTTTGTCTGTAAGCTCGAACATTTAGGCCAAGGAAGAATCGGTTATAATTAGATTTTGATCCAATTCGGATGAAAACTGGATGAGAAATTAGATGAGAAAACCCTATTTTGCTTTCTCGGGCTAAAACAAGCTGAATGCGTAATTAGTACATGAATAATTTTCCATATATATACCTGATTTAATTTGTTGGCGCAGGTATGCAGTCTCTGAGTGCCTTCTAGTTTTAATATGTTTCGTGAAATATTTATGAAAAACACGCCCATGAACAAAACGGACTTTGCGTCCGCTTTAACAATTTTCTTGGACAATATCCAAGCGGAAAGAGTGCGATCAGGGCTCGAAGACTCCTGCAAGACACTTTTACGTTTCCAATTAATTTAAAAATATACTAGTAACATATCATAAATTGGAACAATGTATTATGTACATGAAAAACATATACCAATTGCCTAAACTACTAGTTTATACTACTGCACTATTGAACTGAAAGGCGCTGTTATTAAAACTGTATAAAAGTTTTTTTGGACCCCCCTCCCTCCCTGAAACGATGTTGATGAGCACGAGATTTTTATCTAGATATATACGGATATTAGATCAAACAACATTATACATGCAGGGAGGAGGAGGTTTGATAAAAAAGGAAGATATGTGCAAGGTTGCTCACGTCTATTGATATTATTATAAGATGCTTTTCGCATCCGTTTTGTCTAAGATTGTATAAAATTTGAGGATATGCTTGATTCGTATCAACTTATTCCGATACTTAATCTAATTTATGTAGAAAATGATACGCATTCCGGTTTCAAAATATTTAGTAATGTTGCTGGATCTGCTGGTGCCAAAAAACATCCCAAAATTCAACCTCAACGGGCCGCCACCTACACTGTGGCTCATGAAATAAGTAAAAAAAATCAAAATTACAGTATCAAAAGCATTCTTCTATTGTTCAAAGGCACCTGAAAGATGGTGTCAACTTCTTTACCGTGGTAAATGCTTCGTCTCTCAACATTTTATTTCTCCAGAAAAACACAATCGAATTCACACTTGAATTTAGTAATACGAATGCGACTGACCATCGTGTGAGCATGAATTCAAGATCAGGACTAATTTCCACGACCAATTCATCGATACCGATTACCAGTACGACAGGAAGATAACAGAAAGTGAATGATAGCACTACAATTAGACACGATTTAGCCAATTTCTTATTTTTTGGAAGCTCGCGCTGTTCCTGAGAGGTGTGACCGCTTTGTTGGATTCTCACTAAAGATTGACGGTATGACGAATAAAATATTTTACCGTAGATGAAAAATAGCAACACTATGGACAATGTTGCTGGATCTGCTGGTGCCAAAAAACATCCCAAAATTCAACCTCAACGGGCCGCCACCTACACTGTGGCTCATGAAATAAGTAAAAAAAATCAAAATTACAGTATCAAAAGCATTCTTCTATTGTTCAAAGTCACCTGAAAGATGATGTCAACTTCTTTACCGTGGTAAATGCTTCGTCTCTCAACATTTTATTTCTCCAGAAAAACACAATCGAATTCACACTTGAATTTAGTAATACGAATGCGACTGACCATCGTGTGAGCATGAATTCAAGATCAGGACTAATTTCCACGACCAATTCATCGATACCGATTACCAGTACGACAGGAAGATAACAGAAAGTGAATGATAGAACTACAATTAGACACGATTTAGCCAATTTCTTATTTTTTGGAAGCTCGCGCTGTTCCTGAGAGGTGTGACCGCTTTGTTGGATTCTCACTAAAGATTGACGGTATGACGAATAAAATATTTTACCGTAGATGAAAAATAGCAACACTATGGACAAAAAATAGCTGGAATGATGACAGAGTATAATAGTATAAAATACCACGTTGACATAATTCCGAAAAATCCTACTAGAATCCAGAGAAAAACCAAACCTTTCATCAGCAGTACTTTCGTGACTTTAATGCGGTGGTAAAAAGGATGACAGATCGCCGTGTAGCGCTCTAAACTCATGACGAGAATTCTCAAGAGAACAGCCTGATGACAACACCTGCAGACAGAATTCAAAAATGTACAAATTACATTGGGTGCTACCTACAGAATATTCTGTCCATAAGCTCCGAAGGAACATCATGTTTGCGGTAAGGCCGACTGAGAGATCATTTGAAGACAAAATCATGATCATAAAGTTAGCCTTTTTTTCTTTCAATCGTTTCGATTTCCAATATGTTATCACCGTGATAGAGTTAAGAATTACTGTTGAAATCATTAAAAGTACACCAAATATGAACAAAGCGACATGGTTGGCCAGCACTTCATTTGGTAAACGTTTTACAAATCCGCACTCAAACAGGAATGGATACAAGTCTGTAGTTTGGTTCTCCATAGCGCTAAAGTTCGCCAAATGAAGTCGATTTATACCTAGATCGGGGTCAATGGACGCTATTTATGTTACTTCGTCGATATAATTACGCTCTTGAAGCAAGTTTTGAGTGCATGCATGAAAACTGCAATTATAATATTATAATTAATAACTTGCAACACGATCGCTTATTGGTTAAAACCATATTTGAAAAACTATTAAATATTTAGACAAATGCGCGATGTTTCTTTTGAAATTCTAATCGTTGTTTATCTCATTTTGCGATATTCTAACCCTGATGGCGGGAATAGACCGCGTGGGAATCATTAGCGACTTTAGGATATGCTTAATCTACGACGCGGACGTGACGAAAAAGAATCGCTATTTTCACAGTTTCATCCACACTGGTAAAAACTATGGTCTCCGTTGTAAACAAAGTCAGAGACGTGAGAAAAACAAATTAAAACTGGTTTCCAAACATTAGTGACTGTGTTTCGTCACGTTCGCGTCGTAGATTAGGCTTATCTTAAAGTCCCTATTATGGCGCGACGAAAACTACTGTATGAATAACTATTATGATAAATTTTGAAACATATGCATATATGTTGCTGCTTGTTTTGAGTTCAATGTTACCTTTAAGTTAGGTATGGTTATATTTGACTGTATTTTTCCATTTTATTATAGAGTTCAAGTATTTTGGAGTAAAATGGAATCTAATAATGGCGATGTTGTCATTGTTGATGAAGAAAATGATACTGCTAAGCGGGTATACACTTCTATTAAAGGGTGATACATTCTCGTACCCAGAGCCCGTCTTACGCGCGGTCAACGGAGCGCGACAAGGGGCTCTGGTTAAATCCAAACCGGATACCACAAAAACATGGTATCCGGTTAAACACAGCGCATGCTCGAAGACATGGCACGAATATAATTATATTAAAACTTCATAAACAAAGTTTAGCTGAAAATAAATAAGCCCCGTGTATAATATAGATAATTATTCGCTTATATACTAAACAATACACCTAGGAATTGTAAAATTTCAAGTAAAATTGACTTCGTATTTGTAAAATATAGTAGTTTGATTTCACAAACACTATAGCTATTAATAGATTTGGCAATGTTTTTGTGTTGTTATTGCTGTAATTGTACAGCACGTGCAATACACGCGCCCCGCATGTAGCTATAACTCCATGCGATTGGTTCTCTAAATTAAATAGCACGCATTATAAAAATAAAGTAAATGCTATTTTGACATGTTTTGACAGAATATAATAACATTCGGCGTTGGCCAATCATATTCGTTCCTGATTTGCATTTAACCAGAGCCCCTCGTCGCGCTCCGTTGACCGCGCGTAAGACGGACTCTGGGTACGAGAATGAGGGTGATACGCCAGGGAAACCAGATAGAAAGACACGAAGACTTTGTCTTAACGAAAACTCAACCTCCTGCCGAGGTTTGTGAGTCCTGGAACATCATCAAATGCAAAGGTACATGAAAATTATATAATCAGCAAACAATATTTGCACCAGTCAATAGACCTTGTGCCAGGGCCTTTTTTAAGAAATCGTTAGTGGGGGGGCCATCATCGAAAGGGGACGAAACAAGTAGGTGGTGTATTACAGGTGTGGGAAGCTGAAGGGGGGTCTGAGGGTCCTCCCCAGAAAATGTTTGTATTCTTGAGTCTCTGTGGCTTGATTTCCTGCATTTTCAGAGACAATTTTTGATATATCCCATCTAAATGGAGCCAGGTTTTGTTGTGAGAATACCATAACTTTCCTCTAAACTCAGTGCATTTGCTTATATTTTGGACAAAAGGGACCTTCACTGGGGGGGCCAAAATAGCTTACTGGGGGGGCCAACATGGGGGCTGGGGGCGCTTTGGCCCCTCCAGTACATTAGTTAAAAAAGGCCATGCCTTGTGCATAATTCGCAATCCGGGCCCCGCATCCGTCCTAGGAAACGGGAATAAACGCGGGAAAACAAGAAGAACGTGGGTTTTCCCTGAAACCTTGACCCAGTGAACTCAATTTGTTTACCTGGAACGATAACTGGCGGGTGAAAAGTGAAGCCAAAATAACTGTACCTATGCCATCCAACGTGATTGATTTCACAACGGCTAAAGTTCAAAATAAGCTCACGAAAATACAAAAAAAACTTGAATATCTGTTAAAAACTGCACGATAGCTTACACTGTATCTTATCCCATATTTTTATGGCTTTCATAAACTTTTTTCATAAACTAGCTTATACGACGTGACTGACAAAAAACAAATTATTTTCGCTGTTTGAACAAAAACACTGAGAAAACTTGCTTTAATTGACTTACTTCAGTGACAAAGATATATTTTGCGCTGATTGTTTTGTGTCACACTAGTTTCGTCAGCACGTCATTTCCACGCGCCACGCGAAGTATTCCGGGCAAGTGCTGGCAAGTTCTGGCAAGTGTAGTGCTGAAATTTAATCAGGAAAGTATAGGGCAAACGCCGTTCGAAAGATGAAAAATGCTTTTTTAAAAATTGGCGCTTTTTATCGTCAATTTCAGACAAACATTTTCAATAATAACAGTAAGTGATCTCTTTTGTCTACTTAAGAAGTACAGTCGAGCTTATGTACAGCTATTATTTATTGTTGAAAGTGTGCTGGGTTTATATTTTTTGACTTGTGTCGACCATATTTTTCTGACTTGACATTTCAAAACTGTTCATTATAGTGTCCCTTCAAGGATATACAGTATATTTTTCCAGAACGTTGTTTTACTTGTGACCTGTGCCTATTTAAAGCTAGCTGGAAAATATTTAAACGTGTCTCTTGTCAAGATTGTGCGATTTCGTTCTGACAAAACACTTGTCGACAAAGATCGATATCACTTGCCATATTAACTTTTTTACAAATCGCACCATAAATGTAGATTATGAACTATCATCTTAGTTTATACCATTGACATTAACGGGGAAATTTTAGGTTTAAGTTTATTGTACATACTCATAAGGTAATTAGTTAACATGTAAATATTTAAAATTCTAGAGGTATAAATAATTTTATGACTCTAGACAATATTTTATACAGTAAGTTTAGGTAGGGGTAAGCACATTAAAAGCACCATGCCGTTTCCTGTTTTTCTAACCATATACTTTCCATGTATTTTGGTTAAAAGAAAATGGTGGAATTTAATTTCAAGTGATTTTTTTGAAAAATAAATAAATATTTTCAATATCATTTTGACTGTGTCCGTATTCTGCTAGCTATTCTTTAGTAATAGTATTATTAGTACTTTAGGCAGTGTTTAAGTTTTCTTTGGCTCGCATTTATAACCTCCAGATGAAGGTGTCCCTCAAAGTTCTGGTTGTATTTTTTAGGTACAGTAGTTTGATCCTATAATCCCTGAAGAATATTGTTTATCACTGCATACACTGGAGCCACACATTACATAATTTTCATCCAATTGAGTTGTGGGACTAGCTTTCTGAAAAAATTGACCAAGTTTTATTAGCAATTCAGTTATGTCACTGTTATAATTATTGCTTGGATCATCTGTGTCCCATGGTAAAGTAATACTTTCTCCCTATAAGCAAATGTTCTCTTTAAAGTGTCACGAGAAATTGCCGATTGTATTTCATTTCTGATCAGAGCTCTTTTAAGTTTGGAGATTTTGTTTACCCCACAATAACCAATAACTGTTACCACCAACAACCTTATCACCACCATCTGTCGACTCTTCATGAGTTGGGAAAATATACCAAGCAGACAGGATTCATATGTTGATAGTAGCAATTGCATTGAGCTTGCTTTTCTAAATTCAGTGGTGGGAGTACAGCATCCAGCTCTTCATTCACTGTGACCGGATCTCGAGGTTGAGTGCTCAAGTCGAAGACAAATTAAAATATCAAATTCCCACAATATCAGGTTTTGGACTGGATACTTGCCGGGTATCGTCAAAGTACAAGATGTAATAATAACAAATCAGTTTTAAATATAACGAAGCTTCTACACAGTGAGATTTTTATAGTGCAACAAAATGAATTTCTATAAAGTCAAGACTTGTTGATTCTCCAGCTTAATCAGGATTTCAAGTCGTAAATATTAACACATCTTTTACAGATGCATTGTCAGAAGTCAACAATCTAGATTTAGTAATTTTATATGACTCACTATCATAGCAAATTTGTTATCTTTTAAATAATATAGATTTTATATAATAGATTAGAGTTCATGTTTCTACAAAGTCCTCTCGAATATCTATAATTTCAATATAACCTAGTAAAAACTCACCTTAAAAACACAACTAGGATGCATTTCTATCGATGCTGGGCTTTTGCATTCGGCAAACATCTCGTGCTTCCAAAACTGAAGCTTTATTGCCATGAATAGAGCGAAAATGCGCCATTTTTCTATAACAATGTTTACCGAAGAGATTCAGAGAGATTTGTTTACAGCGAAAGGCAACCGAACAATGAGCGAGCCGCGCCGCCGAATTGATAATATGTATCAATGTGTCCAAAACCGCAATGCATTGTGGCATACTGACGATACCTACTCTGGGATACACCCAGGGATGCACCTTAATCCTGTTATTCTACTGTTTCCAATAACAGAGGATTTTACTTGCCAAGTGGAAGGGGTTAAGCAAATTGATTTACGACATTGTCTGCCAATGTCTATTGTTAACCTATCTACCCCTAATTTGCCATCTTAGTCTAACACAAGATTATTGACCTGATTTAGTTAAATGGGAAAATGAATATGGAAAATATCTGCAGATATGTTTTGTTTGGCAGGGACTCCTTAGTCTAATACTCTTAGTCTAGTTACCAGCTGTCTTGTTTGACTCGAGTGAGATCCTGGGTAAAAGAGCTAACCCAGCTTCTGTGTAAAGTAAAATGATTTCAAAAAGGATATTTTTATGAAGTATGGTCAGCCTATCTAATCGGTTTCATAAAAACAGCCCCCCGGTACTACTCATTCCACAATCTGATCTCAAGTGGAAAAGTACATGGTATCGGAGACTGTTATTGTACAGGTATGGTAGCTTATGGTCTTGTGTTCTGTACTGTACGTTAGTGACTTGCGAAGTACGTGTATACGAGAGATTGTGATTGTAATATATTCTATTTTTTTTAACTAGTGATTATTGTGAAGTGTTGGGCGAAACAAGGGACAAAGGGAGGCAATCCCCAACATTGGGTTCATTACTTTGACAAATGGCATTTCGTCCATAATGATTACCAAAAGGCATGCCCTAACCTATTGAGTTTAGTGTGGGGTGTAACACCATAATCCAACCAAATATTATTTGCATTAGATCAATATATAATGAAGTGTAATTTGGGCAACTGTGTGAAGATATAAATTTACAAATGTCTAATTTATAGCAATTGCAGTAGCTGTTTATTGAAACTAGTGGCAGGAATTCTTTAGCAACATCTCAATGTTTCCAGTTTATAATTTGTATTTATACTGATAATACTGGCTGTAATGATTAATGACCCAATGTGCCTTTGTGTCTTGACAAACCATCATTATGTTCAAACAACTTTTGTGATAATATTTTAAACATGGTTAACAACATCCAAGGAAGCCTTTTGTCTGGAATTTGGTAGGCACACTGGTAGATAAAAGACATAAAAGGCGTTCATCAGGGGCGTATATATCGCTTTTGGCAGCGGGGGTGAAGTTTGGAAATGAGACCCACTCATAAATTCAGACCGACCTCTCACCCCTTCCCCCCAATTCTAAATCGGAAAGTCAATTGAAAAATTACGTGTGCTGCTCCAATAAGTTGAATGGCAACACAATTCAATAAACAAAATATGTACACACATACTAATGACCACCTTGTATAAAAAAAAAGGTTTTTACATCTTATTACACTAATTGGAAATTGAGCAGAAACTTGTTCTCTGACCTTCAGTTACATTGAGTACTGCGCATGAAAGTTCGTGTCATACTGCCTTTAGTTTTTAGAAATTACGTGCACAGTGCTGTCAGTGCTAAAACTCTTCAGGACAGGATTCACAGACTTGAGTGGTGTCGCCAGTATGCAGTATCATAATGAAAATTTTGAGTGGAAGCTGATCAAGGCAGTTTATCTTTCATATATTCGTTGGTGTGAATTAATGAATTATTAAATTTAATCAATATAGTCATATATTTATCAAGCGCCGCGTTTTGTTAATTTTGATTAATTATCTATTACCTATTCTTATAATACCATAACTTGCGCATGAGTTTCCGCACAATTCAACTTGCGTAAGTTACGTTTCATATTTTTACTGAACTCATGTAGCTACACAGGGGCAGATCCAGCAGAATAGGCGACTGATGCAGTAAGACACCCATTCGCAGGGGTCCGGGGGAATCCTCCTCTGGAAAATTTTGAAATCTAGGACTTCGTAGACGCGATTTCCTGCGTTCTGAACAAATATTTTATATTCCAATTTGTAGGTGGAGATCAGTAAAAAATTTCGAGTTATATCGCAAAAACAATGTAGTTTTTCCGGATAACAATAAGTTTAGCTTTCTGTAAAATAAGTTTGCCATAAAGTATTTAATATGTAGATTATAGCAGTTGTGGCAACTGGCAATATTATGGTTCTATTTCAAAGTAGTTTGTTCTAGCATTTACAGCTGTTCAGTCAGTGTGTTAAAAATTCAACATACGCACGCCACATACATGAGTGATATATGATATGACTAGAAGAACTTTACAACAACAAACAGGATTGGATATAGGACTTTATATTTTAATTAATGCAACTATTTAGCCAGTGTCGCATAGCCACCCCTCCACATTTACGCCCCTGGCCTTCACTCAACTGAAAACATGATACTGATGCAAAATAGTTTGTACAATATTATTATTATGTTCACTCTTTTACCGAACAGAGTCAGAGATATACACATTTCATCGCATATACACATATCTATCTAATTGTTCGATTCCGCTGTACGGAGAACGCTTAAATTTATATACCACTGATTTATACACGGTTTAAGACAACGAGTGTATCAATTTCATTATTAAATATTATAATGCATGCTGTAAAAATGTCACAAATTTAAAAGCTTGAATTATTTTTACAAACTGAATTTTGCATACAAACTGACTTTGGGTCATTAATAAATGAAAAAGAATCGAAAACAATATGAGTAAAAAGGTATTTATAAATTATAGGAAAGAAAATAATACAAGTTAATTAATATGTACTACTCATAACTTTGCGAAAAAGCGAGACAATGCCCTACCCCCGGGCCAAAAAATGATGACAAATGCCCTGCCCCGGGGGCACACCGACCATTATGAGATCAGTGACACTGACAAAGATTCGGTTAAGATATTACGGAGACAGCAAAATGCACAAGAATCTTGCTCAACAGAAAGTTTTACATACGTTAATGACGTTTTTAAGTCCCCTAAAACAAGCAAGTTTTACTGGCAAGTTTCGTTGTGTATAAATTAAAAGCTACTGTAGCTATCCAAGCTTTTGAACAAGAAAGACATGCTTGTCTGCGAGACGTTACATTGGTAATATCAAACTAACTATTAAATTATAAAAGTAAACTAAATATGAATTATATATATTATGCAAGAGTCAGTTTTCTGCTATGAACGTTTTATACCGCAGATTGCTTTTAGTAATGGCAGCGCACGTGTTTTCCCGTTCGAGACAAATGCCCGGCCGGTAACAAATGCCCGGCCCCGAGGAAATTTTTTCAATTACAATGCCCGGCCCCAGGGCCAAGAGACCTTGCAAATGCCCGGCGGTTGTCCGGGGGGGATGGGCAATGCTAGAATTGATGATGCATTAGTAGGGGTCCAATACCAAAAAATTAAGATTTTATATATTTTGAAGAATTAAAGAAAAACAATCTTAAATGGCTCCTTTTTCAAAGCTCAGTAGTTATAATTATTCACTGAAAAATACATCAAGAACGCGTTAATTTAGCAAATTCTTATATTTATTATGGTTTTACCCTGAGCACATAACAGGGTTTTATTGGTTTGCTCTATTGTTTCATTGTTCCATTATATTGTTTTGTATAAGTTATTAATATATGCAAAAACTTTAAAGTTGTTTTTCTGAGCTTACCGAAAAAGCCCGCTTCCTATATTGCGTGCAAGATAACTAATGAAGTTTCAAAGCTATCCTGATGAAATTTACAGGATAGACTCAGCATATCTACCTCTAGGAGATGAAGTAGCTAAAGTAATTAAATTATATTGAATAGTTTTGAAGGAGTGACAGTTTCCGTGGGAATAATCATATTCTCTCTTAATATTTGGTCCGTAAAACTGTTGAAAATGCCTCAATGGAGATAGTTTTAGTTCAACTCCTAGATATTGTTGTTTGCTAGAAAATAAACGTTATTCCAGAATGTTATCATTAAGGATGATCTAATAATCATGTTTACAGAATTCCATGATTTTCATCGTTTGGGGTGTTTTATCATGGTAGCCATGGCAACTATACTTTGCAACAACATATTTTTTTTGTCAGAGAATCGAGCCTAACAACATACTAATAGATATTAGTTTCAATACTATGAAACGGTAGAAAAAAATACTTTTGGTATTGGACCCCCTTAATTTGAATGACATTCGAGTTGAATTTCTATTTGCATTCAAATATTTTGCTATGATTATCGTTCAATATTGTGTTCCATTTTTAAAATTTTGTCGATACAACTCATACTAGCTGGATTCCAAATGAGATTATATGTGTGACGAACTACAAATAGATCGAAAAAAGTTTCAAATAATATCCAGTATGAAGTATTAAAAAAGAACAAGGTTTCATGCGCTGTGTGCGATGCCAGTAATACAGTACTACCACCAATGACCTGAAACCAGAGCCAGGCTGAAGATATTTGTGAAAATAGGCTCACAGAATGAATTCTGAGCAATGAACAACTGGATAGTTTTGTAACAAGCACCTTTTTGCAATAACATTACATGCATCGCAAAGACTATATTATACAGTAAAATTCAGGGGCATTTACTAGTGACAGCCAGGGCCATTTACAAGATTTTATCATTATAATTAGTTATTTACAAAGGTCACCTAAAGTGACAACGATTAGAATATTAATAATTGCTGAACTATTGCTGTGAACCAGTGCTCTGAGACGATTATAAGATCTAGAAAATATGATATTTGATCTCTGTCTAGTCTTGTTGGACATCAAGCATTAGAGACCTTTAGATTCAGGTTTACCGCAAACCTGTAACCGCCGTTTGACGTTAGCGGTTTGCCGTTTGCGGTTCGAACATTTTTCGACTTATATTTGAAGTTCTTAGATGAACATTTTTCGACTTAGATTTGAAGTCGACTCAGATGATGTTCTTCGAAGGATCTAAACGAGAGGTGAAATGCGCTTTATAAGTCTTAAAGTCTACCGAAGAATCAGTCAAGTGTTGATCGCCGCCATGTTGGATTTCGCTCCTCCAAGCGTATCATGTTCGAGTCAAAATAAAATGCGAAGAATCAACTATTTCGACTTCAAATTCGTCTTTCCTGCTAGAATGATAAGTACTGTGTATGCGCATAGTGTGGATACGTGCAACATGATATAAAAAAACCCAAATAAACCCTGAGGGAAATTACAAACGTGTAGACCCACCTCTTGACGTTCAAAACTCGCGTTGAAAACCTCAAACGTGGCGTCGGGATAGGGTCACGTGACCCGTAGACGTTAGCGGTTCGGCGTAAACCTCGATCTAAAGGTCTCTATTGTTTTAGATGTGATTTTGTACAACAAGGTTTTAACAGGTCCAGGGTCTGGTCTGTGGCTAGCTATTTCTATTTCATTGTGGTGCAGTATGCACCTGGCCGCACTTTTAACCTGTGGTTACTCCTAGTAATATAACTAGTATACTTAACAGTAGTAAATACTGATATTGCTAATGTCTTATTTTTTTATTTTTTTTCCCCGTTCTAACAAGTTTAGGCCAATTTCCTTATTTACACCCTCAATTTTGTATTAAGCAATTTCTACCGTTAAACTAATCGTAATCACGCCAATCCTAATTCTGGCCCAATTTCCGACAACTTAAATATATTACAAACTCAATCCTAACTGTAATTCTCATCCTAACCCTAACTTTAACCCTAATCCTAACCTCTAATCCTAACCCTAATCGTAACCTCAACCCTTTTCCTAACCGTTATCATAACCCTAATCCCAACTTCAACCTACATCCTAACCCCTAATCGTAACCTAAACCCTTATCCTAACCCTAATCCTAACTTCAACCGACATCCTAACCCTTATCCTCACTTCAACCCACATCCTAACCCTTATCCTAACCCTAACCTCAACCCTCATCCTAGTCCTAATCTAACCTCAACCCTTATCCTTATCCTAACATCAACCCTTATCCTTATCCTAACCCTAATCCTAACATCAACCCTTATCCTAACCCTAACCCTAATCCTAATTCTAACTTCAACCTTTTCGTAACCCTTATCCTAACATCAACCTTTATCCTAATCCTTATCCTAGGCTTTGTCACAAGCTAAAGCGTTCAGTTCAAAACGGAAATAAGCGAATCCACGCCGAGACGTATCGAGGAGCCACTACTGACGCAATGCAGTACCACATTAAGCCATGTCTCCAAAGAAAACCAGATGAAATCATTTTACACGTAGGGGAAAATGACAAAGGCCCATCTGAAGTGGCAAAAGGCGTTCTAAAGATATGCAATATTATAAAGAAGGAGAGTCCAAAAACTGAAGTTGTGATTTCAGAACTGATAACACGAACGGACACACCAAATCTTAAAGATCGAGTTAATGAGGTAAATAGAAAACTTTTTACTTAATTAAAGAACCAATTACTGTAATCAGAATAACTGGAACTACATTAGACATAAAAATATTGGAGTTAATCATCTAAATACATACGGAGTCCATCTTAACAGGCTAGTGACAGCAACCCTGGGAAAGAACATTCTATTATATTTGGACAGTGATAAAAAACAAAATTGAAAATATATCGATCCTGTGAATTGGCAAAATATAAGTCAAATGATAGTGCTATGATATGCTGAATCGGGTGCACCTAAACAAACAATTGCAGAAGTTAGTTAAAAATATAGATCAGTTAAAAATATATCATCATCACTGCAAGTTTGATATAATCTGTCTAAGTGAAACAATGCTTGACGATACAATTCCAGATTATGAAGTAAGTCTTAATGGATACGAAATTATTCGTAAAGATAGAAATCGTAATGTTGGGGGTGTTGCGATCTATATTAGAAATTCTTGTTCAGTGGTTTTGAGGAATGTATTACAAAAATGGATTCTGAAAATAAAGAAGTTATTACAATTGGAAATTTCAACTGTGATTGGAATAATCATAGAGAAAACACGATTTCACCTCACACAAAGAAACTTGTTGATCTTGCTCAAATATTTCAATACGACCAATTAATTAAGGAATCAACGAGAATAACTGAAATATCAAGTACATTAATAGACTTGGCATTCAATAACAAGCCTGAACTGATAATTGATTCAGGCGTGGAACACATAGGAATAAGCGATCACAGTATCGGATTTATGTTTGCCGAAAAGTCTCAATTCCTCGAAAAGAGCCAAAAATTGTTAACACAAGACAGTTTAAGTATTTTGATATCAATACTTTTAGATCAGACTTAAATGAAATTTTGCAAATACAGTCAAATATTAATAACCCAAATATACTCTGGGAAGAATGGAAAACAAAATTCTTGGCGGTTGCTGATTTACAACAGGCTGTTAAAGCGGGTTCAAGGAATGTACACGAAGCTTATAAAAGATCAAGAAATGAAGTAAACAAACTTGTTAAAAATACTAAAACTAAATACTATAGGAGTGCATTAATAAGTGAGAATAACCAAAGTTCTAAAATAATGTGGAACACAATTAAGACATTGACAAACAAAAATTACCGGGATTCATGTTGAGAGCGATCTCTCTGTCATCCAGCCTAAACACATTGCGGATACCTTCAATACATTTTTCAATAATATTGGTCCTCAACTGGCAAGCGATTTACCAGTAACTAATATAATGCCAGAATAATTTATTACACCTTCGAATTCTTCTTTTGAAATTCATACTGTTTCAATTGAAGAGGATTCAACTTACTTTCCACAATAAAAGTTTCTAAAGCAACAGGACATGATAAAATCTCACCAAAATTGCTAAACGATTCTGCAGATATCATAGCTCCATCTCTGGTTAATATTTTTAACCAATCTATTATAACTGGTATCTTTCCTGACGATATGAAAACTCGCAAAGTCATCTCGCCTATATTTAAGTCGGGAGACAAGACAGAGTGCACCAACTACAGGCCAATTTAACTACGAAATCAGACAAGATCTCATACCATCTGGTCTTGAAGCTATCTGCCTAGAAATAAGTAAACCACACAGCCGGCCTTTTTTTTGTTGTTACAGTGTATAGACCACCAAATGCATCATCTGATTTCTTTACCCATTACGATAACTTATTACAAAAGATTGATAATGAAAATAAGGAAATCTATATTCTGTTACCTTATTAAAAGCCAAATCCTGATCATCCAACAAAGAAATTTAAATCAGTATTTGAAATTTATCATTTGTCCCAATTAATTGAAGAAGCCACACGGGTTACTATGACATCGTCTACACTTATTGATCACTTCATTACAAATGAACGAGGAAAAATTTCCAAATCTGGTGTTATTCACACTGGAATCAGTGATCACATCCTGATTTATGCCATATGAAAGATTAATATCACCCATCAAGAGAAAGAAAACATTGTTGAAATTAGAAATATGAAAACTTTCAATGAACAGAGGTTTTTGCAAGATCTGACAATCCAGTCGTGGGAGCACGTCTACTTTCTTCCTGACAGTATGTGGGAAATTTGGAAACCGATTTATTCTTACAAGTTCTAGACAAACATGCCCCTATTCAAAGCAAGAAAGTAAAGTCTAAAGAAGTCTCTTGGATTACTAGTTATATAAAAGGATTGATAATCACTAGGGATAAATTAAAAAGAAAAGCGATTGTTACTAAACTTGAAACAGATTGGGTAAACTACAAAATGGCCAGAAATGAAACAAATACAAAATTAAGACAGGCAAAAAGAGCTTACTACTCTAATAAAATTTCTTCTGAAAAGCAAGATCCAAAAGCTGCTACAATATATAGTTTACTTGGCAAACAAAGCAGACCAGCAAAAGTGAATGAATTAAATATTAATGATATGAAATTAACAAGCCCTGAAGATATTGCTGAGGGTATTCAATGATTTATTTTCAAATATTGGTTCAAATCTAGCTAGAAGAAATTGATAATACTGAGTGCCATTTCAAGCACTACCTTAAGGACACTCAATCTGAATTTACTGCTTTTAAACAAGTTACTGTAAACCTAGCCTGCGCCGCAGACGGGTTTTTTTCCGTCTGCGAATTAGTGATAACATTCTTGTCCTGACTCCCGTCGCGTACCTGAATTTGAGTACTAGATCCTGATTGGCTCGCTGTTAAGTCCAAACTTAGATAAAATCTGATTGGATATCGCGTGAACGTTTGAATATGGATAATATCCAATTAGAGTTGATCTAAGTTTGGACTTAACAGCGAGCCAATCAGGATCTAGTACTCAAATTCGGGTACGCGACGGGAGTCAGGCCAAGAATGTTATCACTAATTCGCAGACGGATATAATATACGTCTGCGGCGCAGGCTACTGTGAACCATGTTTGTCGTTTATTATCTGAGTTGTCAGGCCACAAAGCTACTGGTTTGGATAAAATTTCTGGTAAAATTACCAAAATTGCGGCACTCTATGTACTTTTCCAAATGAATGGAAGATTGCAAGAGTAATTCCACTTTTTAAGAATGGCAAGCGAACTTTACCAGGAAATTATCGACCAATTTATATCTTGCCAGCCATAGGTAAAGTAATGGAACGTATTTTATATACTCAACTTTAGGAGTTTTTAACAGTAAACAATCTACTTTCTGAACATCAATTTGGTTTCCGAAAGTACCACTCGATTGCAACAGCTTTACTTGATTGTACAAATGAATGGTACATAAATATGGACAGAAAATGGTTTAATTTGGTTGTATTCATAGACTTAAAAAAGGGTTTTGATACTGTTAACCATCAAATCTTATTAGAAAAAATTTTGTTATTTGGAATCAAAGATAGTGCATTTTTATTGCTCAGATCATATCTCACAAATGAAACAAATGGCTCTATTTCAAAAGAAAGTAATACATATAAAATGTGGAGTACCTCAAGGTTCTATTTTGGCGCCTCTCTTTTCTTACTTTACATTAATGATTTTTTGGCATGTCTTCATGAAACAAAGCCTCTGTTGTTTGCTGACGACACAAATATTACAACATATGGTGAGTGTATAGCAGATATTGAATTTACAGTAAATTCGGATTTAGAAAACCTTCGGAAATGGCTTATGGCAAACAAACTGAGCCTGATCATGAACGTTGCAAAAACCTAATTTTAACTGATTGGTACCAGACAAATGCTCCAAAAAGTTTCTGATCACCAACCAAAAATTCATATTCTAGACAAATCAATCAAGCAAATTTTTCAAAGCAAAACTCTAGGCGTGATTGTCGACAGTGGCGTAGCCAGCCCGCCGATTTGGTCTCGCTATGCAAATTTCAAATCATTGTCATTATTCATTTCTTTAGAAATTGATTGTTTTGCATAGCGGGACTAAATCGGCGAACTGGCTACGCTACTGATTGTCGATGAAAACCTGTCTTGGGAAAGTAATACAGAAAATATATGTAAGAAAATATCATCAGGAATATACGCTCTCAAACTAAGAAAATAATTTGTTGATCTAAAAACACTTATATCGGTGTACAATGCTATGATTAATCTATATTTCAGTTACTGTTGTGAAGTTTGGAATGTATTTCGTAAAACCCAATCCACACGTCTTCAATAGCTTCACAACAGAGTTGCTCGAATTTTAGCAAGCGTACCTATAATGACACAGATCAAGAAACTGTGTTGAATTTATTAGGCTGGGAACCACTCGAAACACAAAGAGCGAAAGCAAAAGCGCAAATGATGTTTAAAATATTAAATAACATGGGACCAAATTGTCTAAACGAACTGTTTACGTTCAAAATGAATTATTAAACTACAGTCTTCGTGACAACTCAAGTACAATACGTTTGCCAAAGCCACGTACGAATAATATGAAAAAGAGCTTTACGTATGATGGAGTCTCCATATTGTTGAGTCCCGTCAGAGCGGCCTTTATGATTTATTATAACAATACAAAAGTATAAACTTTATAAAACAACATAAAAATACTAACAACTTAAAAGCATGCGTTAATATCAATAGGTCCCGTATGTACTGTTCGAAAGAGTCTGGTACCGAGTTAGCTGTATATAACATCTCCCTTTCTTAAGAGATTTAAGGTCTCTTATTATTAAAGTTGCTGTAGAATAGATACTACATAAACATTTAGTTTGTTGGATATCTTAGAGTTTATTTGTATCCATTGTTTCCGTGTTACGAAAGGATATAGTCTGTCAATCGCGCCGGCAATTGTCTTTCTCTTCTTGGTCTATTGGTTCCTTCATTTTCTGTATCCTGGTTCTCTGCCGGTCTCGCATGTTCTACATCACCGTCTGCCAATTCGTCGTCTGTTTCCCGATCCCAGGTTGATTCCTCTTCTTCTTTGTCAGCAGGTTGCGTTGGATAACCTCTCCGTTCCCACTAGAGAATTTGCAGGTTTGAGTTGACTTGCGTCACGGCACAGTTTTCTTCCGTCCTTAATGCGTCTGATGGTGATTGATGATCCTTGAATTTTTGTGATGGTGTAAAAAGCTTGTTCAAATGCCGTCGACCATTTATTGGCAATACATAGCCTCTCAATGCCAATTTGCGTTTCTTTACGTTTCTTTTCTGTTGTGTCATTCGTTTCTTGTATTGTTTGTCCCGTTCATCGATTTATCTGTCTTTCTCTCTATGGTCAGTCTTTCGTGCCGCTTCACGGTCCAGACGAGTACGTACCGGTCTATCCTGCATGGCTTCGTATGGCGTGACACCTGTAACTGGGTGTGGTGTGTCTCTATAAGCTATCAGCATATCTTATACGGCTAGTTCTCTCTCTGATGCATGCTTTCCCTGGAGATGTGCAATCTGTTCGGTTTTGTTGAGGATCTGCATGAACATCTCTGCCTCCCCATTGGCATTGCTCTGGTTTTATCCGGTGGTGCGTAAATCCTTCATGTTCGGCGAACTGCGCAAATTCTTGTGAATGGAGGGCCGTTATCTGAATCTACGCGCTGCGGGACGCCATGTTGCGCAAACATTCGCTTCAGTTTCACTTGGGTCGGTTTGAATGATGTTGAGATGGCGATCTCTTCCCAAGATTTCTGTGGAATAACTGTTGGCTTGATGGTTCTTACGTATGCTGTCTAGTGGCGACCTGGCATTCGAAGCATTGCCCGATGAGTTGATCAATCATCGCGTTCACGGTTGGGAACCAATATTTGGATCGGAGCATCTGCTCAATTTTGGTTTTCCCGAAGTGTCCCATCTCATGAGCATCCCATGTCTTTCTTGTACTCCATGCAATTTACCTCGTGTATGATCTGACTAAGCTTTTGAAGAGTGTTATCTTGGGCTGTTGCGGCTTTGAATTTATTTAAAATAATGGCTGGTTCTGTTTCTGTAACACTCTTGATAATTTCTTCTGTCTCATCTTCTCCTGTTTCAGGCAGGGGGTGTCGCGAGAGGAAGTCCATGGGATGAGCTTCATCTTTTCCTGGTTCGTATCGCATTTCATAATCCACGTCCTGCATGTCCATTACCCACTTCTTAATACGTGGTGGGAGCTTCGCGGTGGCTTTGTTGAACAGAGGGAGCAACGGTTTATGCGCTGTGACAATGGTGAATATTGGTGCTCCCATTAAGTAGATGCTGAACATCGCCTTCGCTCACTTTAGGCACAGCGCATCTTTCTCGGTTTGACTGTATCGCCGTTCGATATCGGTAAGGGTACGGCTGATGAAGTTAACTGGCTGCCATCCTTTCTCAGTACGTTGAAACAGACCAGTTGACAGGCCTTCGTTGTAGCTCGCTTCTGTTCTAAGCATGGTGGGTCGTTCAGGGTTGAAAAATGCTATGGTATCATCATTGGAGATGCTGTGCTTCAGTTTCTCGAATGCGTCTTGTTCTGCTGGACCCCAGTGGTACTTCGTCTCGTTGCGGGTTAATTCTCTTAATGGTTGCGTCAGGGAGGCTTATCTGGGGATGAATTTCGCTAGGTATCCTGTCATGCCAAGGAAACTTCGTACTTCCGATTTCGATGTTGGTGCCGTGCATTTCGGGATGGCCTTCACTTTATCTGGTGTGGGTGTGAGTCCTTCTTGACTGAATCTATAGCCGTAGAATTCCAATTCTTGCTGTCCGAACTCGCATTTGGTTTTGTTGAGTGTGATTCCATAGTCATCAGCTCTCTGCAGAACAGCTTCAAGTGTAGCATTGTGTTCGGTCCAGTTTCGTGCGCCGATCAGATGATCGTCTCTCTGGTTTAGGCATCTGAGAATATCCCCAAAGATTCGTTGCATTACTTCATCGAATAAATATTGCGATGCTTTGGCTCCAAAAACTAATCGTTTTGGTCGATAATTCCCCCATGGGGTGGCAAAAGTAGCAACAGCTCGTGATGCTGGATTGAGGGCAAGTTGGTCTTCGTAGTTGAATTGACAGTTTTTGGCTCCTCATTCGCAATCCGCATTGCATTTGCGGTTGCCAGTCCTCCATCGGGCTGTATTTTCAGCATGCCTAACTCGACGAGGGTGTCTTTACTAAGAAGCGGTGGTGAGTTTATCCTCCCTTTTACTACAATGAATGTTGCTGGCTTTCCGCAGGTTTGATTGCGGATAATTGTTTCAAATTTTGCTTTTTACATTGAGAGGGTGTTGAGTGTGTTGAGTCTGACCTGGCAGTGTTCTAATGTCGGTTTGTGGTTGGTTCGGTGCAGTAATTCTTGGAATTGGTGTTCATCCATCAGGTTGACTTCGGCCCCGCGTCTGGTTCCATCCGAATATCGACATCGTGTAATCTGACAGTCACTGTTTGTTTGCGTTTTTGTGTCCCAGTAGTTTTCTTCGCTTGGAAGCTGTTTGTGACTGCTTGTACGAAATAGTCGTCATCCGAACTGATTGAGGAGTCCTCCTCGGTGGTCCGTTTGATTCTCCCCGTTTGGTTGTTTGGTCTGGCATTTTGTTTCTGGGAGTCACCTCGCAAGTTGCCTGCTGATCTGCATACTGATGCAAAGTGGTTGTCTTTATTGTAATTTCTGCAGCGTTTCCCAAAGGCTGGGCAGTTGTCTCCTCTTCGATGGTTATACTCACAATATTGACATTAATGTGGTGTTGGCCTTGGGTTGGTTCTTTGTCGTTTTTCCTGCTCCTGCTTCTGGCGGCTTCTGAAAAATTGGGGTTGATTTTGTTGCCCTGGTGATTGTATTCGATTGGTTTCTCTTATGTCAGCTTGGGTGCCCTGTGATTCTGGGTTAATTCTAGCTTTCACTTCCGCTTCCGGGAACGTTATATCAGTGACTTGTCGTTTGATATTTTCCATTTGGGCTGCTTCGGTTAGGAATTAAGTTAAATCCCATGCTTTGTTGATAGATTTTTATATCAGTGGTTTGTTGTCGATTGTTTGGATAATATGCTCCAAGATCCTGTCGTCGTGAGTCTCGCCGAACTCGCAATCGGTCGCTTTTTCTCGAGGTCTCGCTTGTAGCTACTGGTTGATTCCCCTGGGTTTCGTCTTAGCTTTAAGAATTGGTATCGGGCATAATGTTTGTTCTTCTTCGGTAAGTAGTGATTGTTTAGTTTTGTCCGCAATTTCTCATATGGATTACCTGATTCCGGATTTGGTAGTGACCGCTCTTTTCTAGTTTAGCCACTTCTTTGCCATCGTAAATAATAAGTGCATCCTTTTTATCGAGTGGATCGGTGATTTTAAAATATCTAAATTCTCGTTCGATGCTTTCCAACCATTCTTCCCAGGCGTTGCCCGTAGCACACGGTTCGTCTGGGGGCAATAAACGGCTGAGATCGTAGATTTCTTGTCTCTGTAATAACGCGTACCGTCGTCGGTGGTTCTGTTGATTCTTCGGCCATCCTCGCTTGTAATAATCACAAAATAAGCTTATCTATTTGTCGTCGGGTGCAGTTAATACCTCGTCGCCAATGTTGAGCTCCGTTAGAGCGGCCTTTGTGATTTATTATAACAATACAAAAGTATAAACTTCATAAAACAACATGAAAAAACTAACAACTTAAAATCATGCGTTAATCTGGTACCGAGTTAGCTATATATAACACATATGGAACTGCATACATGAACACATACGAGAAACTAAAATCCTATCAAGCTTTGAAAGAAAGATTGCTACTCATCACCAATTAAAATCACATCATTCTTGTAAATAATGGTTTATACATGCTACTGTGCAATTTTATTGGCTTATCTATTTTGCTGTTGTAGTTGTAATTTATATGTATACTTTGTAAATATTTGTTTTTACACGCCCATTGTGGAAACCAGCTTTCGCTGACAATGTTAGCGTGGCTGAATAAAGTTTATCATCATCATCATCTCAGATGACCCTCGACTAGACCCTCGACTTTGTCTTCTTGTTTGCTACCTGACCCAAACACAGTACTTGCAATGCTTCTGCGCTTAAAGCTGGTATGGCCATGAAACTATAATAAAAACATATAAAAAAGGTGGTTAACACATAAATAACGTGTAGACGTGCTGTTAGTCAAATATCATTTACTGGACTTATAATCAAGGCCGTGAAAGCTCTATACACACTACACTGCAGTGAATGGGATTCCATATACAATCATATCGGCGCAATTAAAGTTTGGAAAAGCAAATGGTCTATGTATTTGCATTATACTTTATAGCCATGAGAGGGAGTGTAAAGCATAAAATAACATTAGTTAAAGTGTATAAGCACACCTGTATTACACGTAAATTGCGCGCATGAATGCAAAATAATATTGAAATTCGCAACATTGATTGCACTGAGTATATGATATATATCAAAATTACGTGCAACACAAAAAGGTTATAGTCGAATATCTGGCTGGCATGATGCAGGTCATGGAGCAACAACAGAAACAGACTGACATGTTTTTAGAACTTTTTAAGAAATCAGCTGATCAAAGCTCTATGAGTGATTTCATATATCTTTATCCTGACGAAAGTTCAATACTGAGGCGAACTGTTATTATATTAATTAGTCTGATCGCAGTCAAACGAATTCTTAAACAACTGCAAAAAACGTTCCGTGATACCACGTTTCCTATGATTCAAGGTTGCGAATCGTCGATTACAGAACTCCAGTGCCTATCGCCAATGCCAAAACAAGTTATTTTACTATTATATGGCGGTTGACTGTTGTGTAAACTACCTGAAAAATACTCTACATCTGTCTTTCTTGCTTTGTTCGCCGCTTCTCCTTGTATGCTAATATATTTTGTAATGTGATTTCCATATTTTGTTGGTCTTATACAAAATTTTAAAAGAAAATCCTATTTTGAAATTAGCCATATTATGCATCATTAATGATCCCTTTTTCGTTTCCTGGTGTTAATTTTTCTATTTGTTTTGCGGAAAATGCATAAATAGGGGAAAATAGCAGCTTGTTTGAAATTTTGTCCCATAGCAACGACATGTTATTGGAAAATCGCGAGCATTGGAGCATTTACGAAAAGTTTTTTTTCTCGAAATGAGTACCCACCTACCCCTCCCTAGCTATATAGTGATTTTAAACGATTTTATTTCAAATTACACCAAGTACAAGTCGGTTATATTTAGGCGGGAGAGGCGTTATAATGGCGTGAAAGCAAATTGTGGTCATGCTCTATATTTCTATAATTACGGTTCCACTTCAAGGCTTTGACTAATTGAGGACATCATGTAAAGTCCGACGAAAGTGGTCTGCTATAACCTTTCAAAGAACCGAAGGGTTAAATATTGGTGTCTTTTTCAAGACGGCAACGGCGGAGGTCACAGTATAACAAATAGTACGTGTTAAACATTTTTCAAAAAATCTAACATGGCATTTTCATGATATATATGCCTACCTCTCCCGTTTAGGATATGTTTGCGTATGTGATTTCGACCCCGAACTAGAAATACATGCATGCAGAATCCCCTCGCCCATTTGAACCAAACAATTTCCCAAAGTTATTGCAACATCAAGGCTGAATCGACCAGTGTAACCATGGTAACACGCAACACTGTATATTTTATATATTTCTTTTATTTTAATTTGTAAAAAATATTGATATTTTGTACTTTTAACTATAAAATTATCATCATCAATTGCTCAACGATATAAAGACAGTGGGTATGCTATTATGTACTCTTTTAGCTTTGATTAATTACTGTAACATTCAACCTTAGACGTTCACAAAACGTTTCGAAATTTTCATAAAACTTCAACTGCTTTTCGAGCAGTATTTTTATACTTCGGCACTTGCTTTTGAAATGAAGTTTTTGAGATTTAATATGTTTTTTATTTTTCTATAACGTATTTGAATCAATACTAAAATACTTTTAAGATGAATCAATGTTATATTGACCACACAGAATGATATACGAATTTTCAAATTCACAAACTATGCTGTACGTATGCTATAAATCGGCAAAGCAAGTATGCAAATTAAAACGCTCCTTTTTCGGTCTTTCGACTGTTTTTCTTCTTGTGGATTTGTATTTTTTATTTGTATTTATTATGTCCTGACTCCTGAGTAGTGAGTATTATAAAATGAGTGCAAAACTATTTTTGAAAAAAGTTTTCAAAATGGCAGTCTAGCTTCTCTCGGCTTGAACTCGCGCATGCGCATAACTTACAAAACCGTCCCGTCCATGACAAAAAAAAAATGGCGGACGACTTTGCATTCCACAATGTTTTCACATACCCGGGTGTAAATATCCGAGCGGAATTAGTACCCTCGCACGGCGCTTCGCGCTGGCTCGGGGATTAGTCTTAGTATATTTTGTTAGCATATGAAAATATAGGGGAGCTCCATGTCCAATTTTTCATTTGTGAAAATCAAGAAAAGGAAGGGAAAACGTATTCAAATGGTTCATTCTAGCTGCTGTTTGCCTTTCTTTGGTTAGTAATGTGTACTCAATATTATTGCAAAACGCTATTCGAAACTATAAACTTGATTTTATCAAAACAGCTCAAAACGTAAGAGTAAGAAAGAATAAGCAAAAGCAAGGAGAAACATATGCAGCTGGATCAGTTTAAACTTTCCAGATGCCTATTCAAGTCTTCAAATTAGGATAGTTTGTCGAAAACATACCTAAGAATATTTTAAACTATCAATTCACGAGACGTTAAAAACTCTCCTGGGTTTACTATTTATGCAATCAAGGTGAAATTTTCAGCATTTACTCATTACTATTAATAAAACCTTTGATGTGAACCTAAAAAATACTATGTGTGAGTTATACACGCCACAGGCCAACCCTATTAATGAACTGAACATGCCCATATTTTCATTCATCTATAAACACAAGTAAAATTTATACACTCTATGCCTTTAGCTGAGTATTTTTTTAGGTTCACGACATAGATAGGTCTATTTTGTATCCATTAAAGCTGTTTGGGAGATCATTCGTAGTTTACTTTGGCAATTGGCACCTATCATTTGTGGCGCAAACACCATATTTTACTCCATAGGGGGTCATATCTTGGTTACTATGGCAACAACAAATGTATAAGTGAGTGATTTTGTGTCAGCTACCCATATTCTATAATATTAGAGTAAAAAATGAGGAAAAAGTATTAAATTAGGAAAAAAAGTTTTCAACGTATAAGACCACGTTAAAGGAGCTGTGTTGTCTACTGCGCATCGCTTCTGCGCAGGTAGAAATTTTGAAAACTACAGCCTGTAGTTTTCAAATAAGCATATCCAAGATGGCGGCTACAGGCGAGGGAGCACGGGGCGAGAGACGCGAGAATTCAGGAAGAAAACGAAAATACGATGGTTCGGTATCATCACAGAAGGGCTGGATAGTCAACACAAGCGAATTTACCTTTCCTTTAAAATATTTGATGCATGGAGAGATGCGAAAATCGAGGCTGGATACAAATCGTGCAGTGACAGCGATTTCGCTTGCCATTTGTTGTCATTGGAATATCGTAGAAGGTAAATATATCAATCGTACTTCTAAAATATTTCGTTTAAACTCACTTTGTTAATATATTGTATATTAAACAGTTGAACTTATGTTTTATTGCACTATCTAAGGGAGAATTTGAATCAGCATCGAAAGGGGAAAGCTGAAGTATTTCATACTGAACAAAGCAGTGAATCAGATGAGCAGGAATCCGAGACAGGAACTTCGCCGAGTTTTGTAATTACTCAAGGTATTACAATACAATACAATACAGTACAATACAAAACTTTAATAAAAATAATATAAAGAAAAAATATAGACCCATCCGCATTTAGCAAAGCTATACAGGCACACGTACTGTGATAAATTGTTGTGGTTGGTATTGCATAATGCAATAATGCAATACCAACCACAACAATGCTAACTATTTTCCTTATGATAAATACAGATGCAATGCTTTAGTATGTAAATATATTTCTAGTATTTAAATATTTTATAGTGTGTACAGTGTACTTTATTTATAATGATTAATCTAACTAAAATGCAATTTTTCAGGTTTAACATCAACTCCAATGAAAGACAAAGACCCTATTCCTACCACCTCCCTTCCAATTCCATCTGTGTCTCCAGTTTTGGAAAGGCAAGATGAAAGATTTATGGACACTGATGGACCTGATGTGTACCTTAATGAGAGGTATTAGCTATATATATATATTAACAATTCAAAAGATTGTGAAGGGCTTTGCTGTTACAATCATGAGAGAACAGGTGTTTATTTAGATGCAACAAGCTCATTGGGGAAAAGTCTAGGTTTTGAATTTATGACATACACATATTAAAACCTTATTTATACTGTATTAATCTAGTTCGACTCTTGACCTGAGTAAAGGCATGAATACATCAATATTTACTGGTGATGAGGGAGAACTTACTGATGACAGCAGTTCAGAGCAGGATATAAGGTATAATTCAGTTTTTAGTTTATTCAATGGTCAATAAAAATAATTCATGTTTTGCATAATTTACCGATTGTTTGAAGCAATGTTTATAAATAACATGCGCTCTGAAAAGCTATTGTCATTGTATTACTACAATATAATGATTAGTTTTTATTGCACATATTTTTACAGTTTACATGACCTTACAAAGTCAGTTCATGAGGAATTAAATGCGGATCAAAACATCATGGAAAGACAAAGTGACTCAAAGTAAGAGGTTTTATTTGTTTTATTTGAATGTATACCTGTATGCTGTGTAGTGTAATAATAACCAGTTGTAATGCTATAGTCAGTGCCAGTGGTTTGTATATTAACTCCCCAGATATTGTCACATTACAATTTTTAATGATATACCCAGAAAACTACTGTAGTACAACAATAGTGATATTAATGATAAATATTGTATCAAATATATTTCATGTAGTTCCATTATTCATGGTAGTAGTGATGAAGATATTGAAGATGACATTTTTGAAATGGTTGAAGAACAGGAGTCAGATGATGTGAACCTTCAACAGCAGTCACATTCTACTACTGAGTCTACTGTCACCTTTGGACCGCACATCAAATTCAGCAGAAGGGATGAGGTGTATTCAATGAAGGAGGAATACAAAATGGTGAAAGGAAATAAATTTGTATGTTCTCTTGACTTGCTGCTCCAAATATTTCAGTCGCGGTGTCAGACACCTGGATGCCTAGCTGAAACTTGCATCCAGTCTCACTTCATTGGTGTCACCTTGATTTTCAACTGTGTTTGTTCAATGGGGCATAAGTATAAATTTTGCTCTTCACATCAAGTGAATGATATTTATGCTAACAATCTGCAAGCAGCCACCTCCATTATGTTGTCTGGTAGCCAATTTGCAAAGGTTGAGCGGATGGCAAAATTTTTAAATCTGGAATTTCTGTCAAGTTCAATATACTACAGATTTCAAAGACTATATCTTATTCCAGAGATAAATGAGTGGTGGTCATTTATGAGGAAAGAAATTCTTTCTGAGTTTGCTGACAAGGAGATCATTTTTGGTGTTGGTGGTGATGGTCAATGTGACTCACCAGGCTTCAATGCCAAGAATCTTTGTTACTTCATTATGGAGGTAAATACAAATCACATTATTGACATTGAAGTCTTGGATAAGAGACATGTTGGCCTTGTATCCACCAACATGGAGAAAGAAGCCGTAAAGCGTAGTCTAGATCGACTCATCAAGGTGGTGACAGTCAGTGAGTTCGCGACTGATGCATCCACTACTGTAAAGGCATTGCTTGGTAAGTTGATATACAGTTGTAATAATTCTAAATTTTTCTGTTTGAATTTCTAACAGTTACTACTAAATAAACAACATAATATATATTCATTCCAGTCCATAATTTGTGTTTTTTCTTATATGAAAAAAAAAAAACTGAGCAATAATGGTTGATATACAGTTAATTCTAAATTTTTCGTCGAGAATTTTTCTGTTTTACTAATTAATGAACACAATAATATGTGTTATTCAGTCCATAATTGTTGTAATTTTCTCATATAGAAAAATAAACTGAGCACCAATGCAATTACTGTATTACATTATGCTTTTGCATCCAATATATAATGTAAATAAATACAGTATGATTTAGTTTGTGGTAAACCTACCAAATATATGTAGTTATTATTGATGAGTGTTGCAGGAGAATTGGGCCCTGTCATAATAAATATACAAAGCGTTTTCTGCAAACTAAACAAATATTTTTGCTTTGTCATTCGAATGCTCAGATCATTTTTTAAATAGACAGGATGCTTTACTAGCTGCTAGTATGGTATCATCATCATTGAACCTAATTAATACTGGAGATTTATTCCATTTCTCTTTATTAGAAAAACAATATACAGGTATGGTCCATAGCTTGGATGTTTGGCACAAGGCAAAGAGCATTAGAAAGTGTCTGACCAAGGTTTGTACATTGTTACATTTTATCTGGGGGTTTACATAACATTGTTTACATTGGCTTAACATAGTTAAATGGTTAAAAAATTCTACCTGCAGTGTTGCCAGATGTTTTGGTAGGACAAAGCTTGTTTAGGTTTGAGTTGAATCAAATTAAATAGATGTCCATTAGTACTTACTTACCTAGGCAGTGCCGGTATATTGGTTATGACATGATTTTTTAAAAAATTATTTCAGTTGGGAAAACTAAAGGCAATGAGAAAGGTAAAGGACTGGTCGGCCAATATCATAACCCACTTTTGGCATTGCTCCAGTGCATGCAGAAAAGACGAGACAACCTCTGACGGAGAAGCTTTGAAGGTTATGAAGGTACAGTATATTTCTTTCTTTATCAAATTTATTTCTAAATATAGTATACAGTATCCTACAGTACATAAAATTCCAACCACCACGTAGCATTGTCAAGCCTAATTATCATGTTAGTCTTATTTTTCCCAATTCTTTATAGGATATGTGGCTAGGTTTACTTCATCATATCTGCAACGAGCACGAATGGTTAGGTGGTAAATGCGACCATGATGAGGGACAACACAACGAGAGTCTGCCATGGTTTGATCGTCGGGATAAGGATTTCATGGAGTTGCAAAAGGTCATCCTGAACCCTGAATTACTTGCTAGTTTCAAGTATTATACTCGTTTCCGTTAAGAAAGTACTTGAAAAGAAGTTTGTTTTACGTTAATTCATTAAGAGACAATTGCACATCAAAGTTTCTCACTAACTGAAGGTGAATGGAATCATTTATTGTTAGGCAGAATAAATACTCTAGTTACAGTAATACTACTAATTATCAGTGTATATTTGCTTGTTCCAAGCCTATCAGCCCTATCCGATATTAAACACCTTTTAATCATTTTACTCTGCCTAATATAATTTCATTTAATTCAATTATCTTCATTTAATCTCAAAAAAGGCATATAAAATGAATATGAAAAATGTCATTGCACAGTATAATTATGCATATTTTCAACTTTTATAGACATACTGGTGGTATTGAATGTGCAAATAATCTTGGCTTGGTCTACACCCCTAAACAAACATCATTCAGGTATACTTTCTATTTAATGCCTTTAGAAGTTAGTTTTTTAGTGAGGGAGAAAATATCCGGAATATCCGGAGAAAAACCGGAGTACCCGGAGAAAAACCCTCGAAGCACACGAGAGAACTTACCGAACTCTACTTACATGAGTTTATAAAGCCCACGGAAGCTTCCTAACCGAGGTAACTACTGAGTTCAGACCTGCAGTAACAGCTAGGCTTAGCTCAGCGGTAAGAGGCAGTGAGCTAGCCACTCTGCCACCTGTGTTTCCCTAAATGTGCGTGTTCCCACACCGGGAATCGAACCCGGGCCACGGCAGTGAGAGCAACGGATTATGGCTATGCTAGTACTAAAACGAACATTCCTTTTAGTTATAGAGCATATAAAGCTCGGAGACAGCTGGCAGCTATTGATTGGAATTTCCACATCAACCTTCCGCAAGCAAAGTCACTGTCTGGCAAAAACATTGTCACAATGAAGTACAATCAGAGGACCAGGCGGTGGGATATCAAAATTGTTAAAGTTGCCAAGGGTTATGAATATATCCCAGTGCTGACCACAAGAGTTTTAAGGAGGAGAGCTGTTGATATGGAGTATGTCACACAGATTGCTGCCACGAACACAAGTGACCCTGGCCTAATTTCCCCAACAATCGCCCATGTACCACCACAATCTGTAAAAGATGTTGCAGAACGAAGGAGCCGATTCAACAAATCGTAACTGTACATATTGTACAGTACTGTATGAAACTTTTACCCATTGTGCTGCATTGCACCTATTAATATAATACATATCTGTAAATAATGAAAATACCATGTCATACAATGTGATTATATGACCAAAAATAATTTGAAAAACTGAGTGGAAAAATAAATCGATTTTTTGGTCTTCACAATTCGCAATTTCAAATTCTCCATACACTTTGGCACTGGATGAAATAATAAAGAGAAAAGCCCATTTTAGCGCATTTGAAAACCCACCCCGCAAACTTTAAAATCTTTTTTCATATATAAATGACCAATTTTTGTGACCACGATAATATACAATTCGGCGCACATAGCGTGAACTCAGATTAACCATAACAAAGCCAAAGACTAGAATGTATAAGGTGCTTGTAGATGGAATATTCCAACGAAAATTTATATACATATTTGTTAGACAAAAAAACGAGAGAAAGAAATCTTGATATTTACCAATACCTAATACTGGCATCATTCCCATCATATATACCGAACTGGACTCTGTAGCTCAGTTGGTTAGAGCGCCGCACCGGAATCGCAGGCCCGCAGGTCCAATTCCTGCCAGAGTGCCTAAGCTGTATTTTTCGCAACTGCTCCTGGCTAGGTCTAAAACCATCTACAATCACCTTCTACTATAAGTTATATCGAACGAGATGACGAGAAAATAATCTTGATAGAATAATGTATATAAAAGGCGTAATATTTTATTCATAGAATGAGTTACATGCCAACATCTGAGTAAAAATTACCCCCGAATGTCAATACGAACACTGAGTGCCGTTTGAATTTAAAAAACTGCCCTGATACATAAGTAACATAACACCAACGAAATGTTTCGTTAGGTGAGTAGTATCGTAGGTCCTTCGCGTGATAAAACTCAGACACAGGTCAGTAGGTCACATTTATAAACTCACTGATCAGTGTCTGGGTAGTAGACGGTAGTCGGTAGACATGGTTTATTTTGCTATTAAATCATGCTAAACACTATCTTTCCTCTCGCGAAGCTTTATTTCTCTTCAGACGTTATAATGCGCCTAGTTGTGATTCCCCAGTTAGTATAGGTTATTTTTGCAACCAGCTAGGAACTGAAGAGTTCCTATCTATCTTCCTATGTTGTGATAGCCTATCCGGCAGTCTTATACAAATCATTCATCGTTCAGTAAATGAGCTTGCCAGTCTAAGGAAAACAAAGGTGGCACTGTGTAGTTCGAGTTTGATTTTACACAAAGTGTGCCTTATAAAGTTCTTTTAACTGAGCTACAAGGAGTCTAGCTGCAACTTTAACTTAGTTAGAAGGAGCCCAGCTGTTACGAAACCGGTTCTACTTGTGCAATTGTGAAATACAATATCCTATTATATTGTCATCAGTTGATGTGAGAAATGATATGTATTCATTCGAAGCGATTTGTGTCTCGTATATTTTCTACAAGCCTAGTTCTGATCTTTGGAATGCATTACACTTGGCTATGCTACTACCATATCTCAACAAATTCACACGTGGGAAACCTGGCCGTTTTAGAGTTTCAGTCAAACCATACTTCTCTGAAGAATCACAAGATAAATTCGACGACGAATGAACCCAAACCTGGTATGGTCAGGTTCTCGCATTGCAAAACGCCAGTGTTTCTTCTCATTGTCGTATTTTCTTCGCCAAATAACTTTGAGCAAAGGTCTATAATTCGCAGTACTTGGGCTGATATTAAAGATACGGATCCTAATGTAACAAACATTATTAATGTGGGAAGTCTTGTTAAAACAGTGTTTTTACTTGGACAAACTAATGAAATAACTCAAAGAATTATACAAACCGAATCTGAATATTACAAAGATGTAGTGATCGGTTCATTCATTGATACTTATGGTAATTTAACATTAAAAGCAAAACTTGGTCTAGAATGGGCTTACCAATTTTGTAACTTTAAATATTATTTGAAGACAGATGATGACGTTTTTGTGAACAGCAAGGGACTAGTGAAATGGTTGTGGCAATTACCAAGAGAGAGGGTATATACGGGTAGATGTGACTTTAATAAATCGGTGATTCGAACAGCCGGGCACAAATGGTAAGTGAGAATAAAGGATTATACAAATCATTATAATCATCTAAATTTATTATAGGGGTTCTGAAGCATTTAAAGCCCTCTGCTGACCATATGATCCAGGTTACTGGGGCGCATCTAATGAAAGACATTATGTGATTGAAATGATTAAATGCGTTGAAATAATTAGATGCGTTAAAATAATTAGAATCGTTGAAATAATTAGATTCGGTGAAATAATGTCAGCACAATAACCCAGTTTAGAGTTACAACTTTAAGTCAGATGTGATGGTGAAAAACTACAAAATTTAGGAGTAGAATAACGAAATGAAAATTTTCTAGTGTTTGTTCTCGTTTGAATGGCGTGAATTCTGCAATCATTCCTAAAATTGTTATAATATATGGATTGCATTGTCAAGATTAAAATAATTTTTAATTCGAGATCAGTTTCCCGTCACAAACATAAATTCACCACTACATATTGAAACTTAATTGTTGCGGAAACCTGACTTTATCTCCTTTTTTGTTCATCTAATTATACAACGAAATTCATTTCATAGACATTTTTACTTGTGCCAGTCCTTCGGCCGTAGCAACGAGTCTTAAAATGGGGAACATTTGTCCTTGCATTTGCACAAGACACCCGTGCTGAACGATGTGTTTTTCTAATTACAACATCGCCACCCACTCCCCCCCCCACCCCGATTCAAGATGGATGCAGTTTTCATTTTATTAAGGAAGTTGAAAATGACCAAATTATACATTTTGTCAAATTTTGTTAACTTGCTTCATTCTGTGGATATTTAACATGATTTTGATATGTAAATGACATTTACCTTTAGCATAACTGTTGTATTAACATTTTAATCATCACTTCAAATTTGTCTAAATATAATGATGATAAATTGCGATATGTTGACATGCGCTAAAATATACATGCAAGCACGGTATCATTTATTATTATGGTGTACAATATCCCAAAATCTTTGAATTTGGAATGAGTTTATGGTTAGTTAAATATCATGACAAATTTTCCATTTTCTCCCATAATTTCAGGGGTGTATCAAAAAAGGATTACAAAAGAGACACTTATCCACCATATTGTGTTGGAATGGGCTATATTTTTAGTTCAGATGTCCTTAAAAATATGATGTTGATTGTGCCAAGACAACCGCTGTTTGTATTAGAAGATGTGTATGTTGGTCTCATCCTAGAAAAACTAAAAATTGTGCCAGTAGATAAACGTAAATATTTCCAGGCATATTATGATTACTCCTGGGATGTTTGCAAAAATAGAAACATGTTGTTAAGTCTAGGGGCAAATCCAAAACAAATGCTCGAATTGCATCTGAAATTTTCAAGTTTCTGGAAATGTGCAGGCCCTTAGATTATGGTGAAATATACAGTTTGTATTATTATCGGTAAATTATTGGAAAATTTAGTTTAAATTGTTATTGAATATTAGTAAATTATCTTAAAATGTAGCAACGACTGTAATTATTGGTTAATAAAATATGATTCCATTAATATATTCATATACGGGGTGTATCACTATCAAAATAGGGGAAATCCAACTTTAGCGTGCTCCTGTGCGTTCAATGTAGTGTGCAGATTTTATTTTTTTTTCATATTAGTAAAAAAAAGGGTTCTAACTTTTGATCTGAGTGAGTGTACTGATATCTATTTTAAACTGACTTGAGCATATAGTATTCAATATTTTATTCTCCCATAGAGAATTATATCTTAAACTTACAGATAATTTACTTAAGTCTTTGTCTTTGATATTAACAGTACATGTACATTAAAGAATAAAAGAACAGCCTGGCTTCAATTTAGTCGTTACGGTCGTGAACACATCAAGGTAGCCGAAGTAATAGAATGCCGATACATTTGTGCAATCATTAAAGATTGATTTGTTTACAGCACCAAAAAAAACACAAGAAAGATACAGTACAGACTATTTCACGTCGTCAAATATGACTTGGTCACGACCACTGAGCTTAGTATATCTGGAGGACATGTCGCTAACATTTGCCAGGCTGAAAAGTGAAGCCAAAAACATGGCGGATTTTGACATCAAATGACGCCATTACCATGACGACTGGTCCCAAATGCCAGTGGTAATTTCCACTGACCAGGCTCAATTCTTTCCAATTCTGATTTTTGAAAAAAATATAAATTTAATTAGCTTTTGCCAAGCTTTTGCCGTGAAATGTCGATGTTTTGGAGTTTTCGATATATATTTTCGACCTTTAACAATTTAGTTGAAGACGTACAAGTTGTACACGATATTCTCGTCGATGAAAGACAACAAACAAAGATTAAAACCTCGAGAAATGTGGAAAAGACGGTGTTTGAACTTTGAAGCGATGCAGTAATTTCACCGTTCGCATATACCTCGACATAACTATGGATATTTCGTGAAAAAATAGCAAGACTGATGATAAAATATACTTTATTTGTTATAATTGATTATAAGAAAACCGTCCCCTTGTACAGCATGAGTATTAAAAATGTCCTATTTTAGCCATGAGTATTTGTAGAAACTAGTCAAACGCCACTCAAACCGCAATACCACAAGCTTTGTTTTTACTCGATGTTCCCTTAAAGCAGAGGAGTATTTTGTATAATATACTGTAAAATACTAGTTTGTCAGTTAGTTGTATATTTGGGCTTAGAAACATTTTTCTGTCACCTATATATAATGCCTAGGGTGCCCTGAGGTTAGATTCTTAGGTTGGGGATATTCTTCATTTAATTTACCACAACTGTGGTGATTGTATGTCCTACATTCTCTGATATGATTTTCTATCATGAACTAGTGAAGATAATCGGTTGAGGGTGTCCTTCAGCAGCATTTTGTATTTTATAAGTTTGATTCAAGTGAGACCAAGGTATGCGGCTGTTTTTATTTTAAGAATATATGCTAAAATATTTACATTCGTCTGAGCTTTCGTCGGTCAACGACATCATCAGAGACAGATAAGTATGGAAACATACATGCTATTTATACAACGTTGTTATGGAGATATTTGCATGATTATAATGTAAAGTAATCTTAAGGAGCTAATTGCCCTTGACGGCGGCGGTTCACAGTTAAAGGAACAATGGTAGAAAGATTAGTTATTAAAACAAAAGGTCACTTGCATCTGTCTAATTAAGGATGCTTCTTTTAATCGCAAATTGACCTCATCATTGTCTCTGGCAATTACGTACAGATAGAAATCTTTGTCTGTGTTACGGCAGGCTAGGAAATATTTGTATACTGACGATGCATCTGTCCTAATGTGTTCTTTAACCCTATCATGCAGATTTCTAATAGTGCTGCCTATGTATATCTCTTTACACTTGCTGCAAACGATCTTGTAGACGACTTTTTTTTGAAAACAGAGGCCATGTGGCGAAACCGGACAGCTCTCTCTCTTGCATGAAGCAGTTTGGTTTTTAGGTTTTAATGCTTGCCTTAGTGTGAATGTTCTGTGGGCTATTCTGATGTCAATGCCTTCTTCACGGAAAAGCCGCTTTATTTCAGAGCTGAAACAGACACAAAGCAACAATGGCAACAACAACGGCAACAGCGAATGCACCGCGAATGATACAGATTATTTATATCTCAAAATCCCATACATATCAGATTCCGTGGACAATAGAATAAAGCGGCTTTTCCGTGAAGAAGGCATTGACATCAGAATAGCCCACAGAACATTCACACTAAGGCAAGCATTAAAACCTAAAAACCAAACTGCTACATGCAAGAGAGAGAGCTGTCCGGTTTCGCCACATGGCCTCTGTTTTCAAAAAAGAGTCGTCTACAAGATCGTTTGCAGCAAGTGTAAAGACATATACATAGGCAGCACTATTAGAAATCTGCATGATAGGGTTAAAGAACACATTAGGACAGATGCATCGTCAGTATACAAACATTTCCTAGCCTGCCGTAACACAGACAAAGATTTCTATCTGTACGTAATTGCCAGAGACAACGATTAAAAGAAGCATCCTTAATAGACAGATGCAACCAACCATCAACTCACGCGAAGAATGCACAGAACTAAGTGACCTTTTGTTTTAATAACTGATCTTTCTACCATTGTTCCTTTAACTGTGAACCACCGCCGTCAAGGGCAATTAGCTCCTTAAGATTACTTTACATTATAATCATGCAAATATCTCCATAACAACGTTGTATAAATAGCATGTATGTTTCCATACTTATCTGTCTCTGATGATGTCGTTGACCGACGAAAGCTCAGACGAATGTAAATATTTTAGCATATATTTTTAAAATAAAAACAGCCGCATACCTTGGTCTCACTTGAATCAAACTTATAAAACTAGTGAAGAGTATCAGGGATAATTGCCCACAAGTGCATACACCCACAGTTCTATAGTGTATCAACAATCTTTTGTTCTCTTACCAGGATATAACATGCTTTACCCCTTTAACAACTGATTACCCTACCACGGAAGAGTAAAATTGTCTGGGGTTTGACCAAGTAAAATACTCACAGACACTGGCAAATTGTTTTGTTAACCCATGCACCAACTGGCAGTACCCTAGTACATATACAAAGGACACATAAAGCCAGCTTTCGATTAAATTACAACAACAAAAATTGGACCAGTTGCAATCGCAAACAGTCTATTGTTACAAATACAATTTTGCAACAAGGCAATTGTAACAATGACTATTTAAGCCATTATCTGGCAGTATCCAACCAGGCTGAGGCGGTTAATTGGTTAACCGAAATGAATCTGTTATTTTTAAAAATTTGTTACTCTGGTTACACTATTTCGAGATAACCGACTAACCGAAAAACCGATTCAGAAATTGAAGAAAAACCACAGTGACTGCTATGTGTGTTGAAATAAAAATGAATGAAGGACAAGGTTTGTGAACGTCTCAAATGTATTTCAAAACTACATCGTACTTTCTAAGCGATGTCGAAGTCCTTTCTTTAAAAAAATCAAGTTACGCTAAAAACGTTACAGTTTCCGAATACTCTATTTTGATTTGAATAAAAAAATTGAGAAACATGATTAGTCTCTTAATACGGTATATAGTTGAACACGACTGTCGATTAATAGATTAGTCTTAAACTACTGGTATTTGTGAGAATAGCGCGTAGTCCCGATCATTGAAAGCCTGGTTGACTAACTGGATAACGCGCAGATCAAAAACTCTAGTGCGAGCACAGCTGAAACCTGAAAAGGTTGATATGCTGGTATTTTAGCGGATAACTTATAGACAAGTGGATATTTAGTTTAACTCTTACGTGTTAGATATGTACATCATTATTACACCATTATTTATTAATATAATTCAGATACTACACAGTACACGTGTTTCTTTTTTGCCAACATTTAATTGTTTAAAAGACTCGGTTGGGTCGGTTATTTCGTTACGTTTATTGGTTTCGGTTATTTATCAAAACTGCCTCAGCCTATACCCAACCACTAAACAGTAAAATTAGCCTTTCTCACACTGCCATTTTTGGCAGCATTCTCCAGATCAGAGAATGTAAGCACTGAAAATGTGATTTTTTATAAGACAGTGTAGTTAAGTATAAACATTTACAGTTAAATTTTGAAAAGTCGTTTTTCACGTCGTTTAGATATTTCACAGCATTTACAAAACAGTACCCCAAAAACGGTAGATTTGGACCTTTGTGAGAAAGGCTAATTGTCTGGCATTAGAAAGTTAAATACTAAAGTAGAGCTCATTCCAAATAATGGGTTAACAAGAGACACTGGAAGATAGTTTTCTTAACCCATTAACTGGTAGTACCTTACCACAGACTAGTAAATATGTTTGTCGTTATAGACAAAGGAAAATACTAAAGTAGCGCATCTAGGCGCATTGCCAGCTAATGGGTTAATGGAAACCAGGCTTGACTAACAGCATAAATCAGTAATTATAAATATATATTTGTAACAAAAGGAGGATAAATTCATTTTAGCAACAAACAATCGCAAACAATTAAATAAGTTACTTTTTCCTTGGATTTAAAAAAAAACCCAATGGGGATTTGACATTTTTGATTGAGTGAGAATCAAATTCCCCATTCACGTGTGGCATTGCATCAACTAATTGGTACGCAATACTACGCATGTGGTCAAATTCCCTTGGTTTGCCTCTCCCGTTGGACTTAACGTACATTGATAGGTTAAGACAATCACAGAGCAAATGTGTAATGGCAATGTTATGAAGGTACACTTGGGGTTCTCAAAAATTAATAGTGTTTGGTTGTGTTTGTTTTAATTTTGTTGACAGAATCTTAAAACTAGGCTCCACAAGCAATCCCTGACATTAACAGTCATCTCATTAGTCTCAACCAAAAGTCCAAAACTCAACTTACATTTACAATACTTTAATATAGACCCTTTTATTAATAAGTGGTAAAAGGGAGCATGGTTATGTCAATGCAACGACAATATTGTGTTTTCCATTTTTAACGCAAGGAAGCCATGTTTTTGGCTTGGGAACTTGCTCCAGGTATTATACAGCTCAGTGGTCACGACAGCTACGACAAAACGAAACCAGGCTTCAAGAATGCAATTATCTTGTTTCTATGCAACCGACGAGTCAGTAGTTTAAAATAAGCTTGTCTATTTTCTTCATCGTATTTTGTTGGGCACGTGTCACAACTGGACATTCCACATTCCACATTCAACAGACATCCGTACAGAACGTTGTGTCACGACCAGTGAACTCTAAGGGAACTGGAACGATAACTTGGCCGCCATCTTTGAAGCCACTCGTGATCGCCGCCATGGACGTACGGAACCGAAAAAAATACCACTTGGGAAACATGGATTTACTCACGTTCTACAGCAGTTACAGTAATGACTAATAGCCCAAAATAGACTTCAATACCTACGCGTCGGTTGTATAAAAAAGTAGTTAAAGTTAACTATAGTTAGTGCGAAAGTAAACCAATCAGAATCGCGAATTTTAGAGTTAACTACTATTTAACTACAAAACGAGTAGTCAAAATGCAATTAAGACTTTTATACAACCGGTCCCTGGGCTTTAGTACAAGTTGAAAATGTAAAAGTTGAAAATGCAAAAGTTGAAAATGCAAAAGTTGAAAATGCAAAAGTTGAATATGTAAAAGTTGAAAATGCAAAAGTTGAAAATGTAAAAGTTTAAAATGCAAAAGTTTAAAATGCAAAAGCTGAAAATGCAAAAGTTGAAAATGCAAAAGTTGAAAATGCAAAAGTTGAAAATGCAAAAGTTGAAAATGCAAAAGTTGAATATGTAAAAGTTGAAATAGCAAAAGTTGAAAATGTAAAAGTTGAAAATGCAAAAGTTGAAAATGCAAAAGTTGAAAATGCAAAAGTTGAAAATGCAAAAGTTGAAAATGCAAAAGTTGAAATGTAAAAGTTGAAAATGCAAAAGTTGAAAATGTAAAAGTTGAAAATGTAAAAGTTGAAAATGCAAAAGTTGAAAATGCAAAAGTTGAAAATGTAAAAGTTGACCGACAGACCAAATGAATCCAAAGACCTCCGCCAGTTTATATGGTTGTGGGCTTTGGTAACTTATATCGATCTTATATGATTGTGGGCTTTGGTATTTAAAAAGCCATAATTTCAAATGATCAGAAAGAGCGCTTTTTTCCAGAATTATAAACTCGGCTTATATATTATTAGCTTTCGCGTTTTTAGGAAAGGCTGCAAGGGGTCTCTAAGGTCTATATACCGTATGTACCTATTGGGCAGGATAATTGTTTATTCAAGTTCCTTTCCGGTTTATATAAAACCTATTGTATGCAAACTTATTAAATGGAAATGGGGTGGATATAAAATCCTGTTTATATTCCTTACTCTTTTGTAGAAAGACGAAGGGTTCTAGTGAAATTGTACAATTGTTGGTCTTGGATCATCTTCCGATTACCATATACCGAGCTTCATAATCATTCATGAATTCATTTACGCAAGGTTTTCAGGTTGAGCGCCTCAGAGTCAAGGATTATTTCTGAGCTGATTTCTTGATTTCTACTGATTTCAACACTAATTTCAAGATTTCCAGAAGATATCATTTACAGCAGTGTGTCTGTAAAGCATTTACTCAAACTCTGGAGCAATTTGAAATCGGAAATCGAATATCGTGAAAATTATGAAATATCGTTCGGAAAACGAAAAAAGGTCACAACTTCGTTCCCACAGTCCCACTATTCAAGCCTTTCACTAGTATTTTTGTGATTTCTGATTTCGAAATCATCTTATTTCTAGTTGATTTCAGTGATTTCGTGAATTCTGAACCTGATTTCTGAGTCGAGTGTACGAGATTTCTGCCGCGATGGACCCCTCGGACTAATCAATTTGTATATATATGTATATAATTAATATTAATATGGCAATTTTCTGTGTAGACGATGAGCTTCATTTAAACAATTAATATAATAACAATTGTATTCCATTGCATTGTCAGATTAACAATCAACAAATATCCAATTCATGACGTGTGGCCCCGTATGGAACAGTTTTGATTGGATAACTCACCAGCTTGAATTAAGACGTTCAAATTTCAAATTGTTTCAGTCGTTTGACTGCGATCAGACTAATCAATTTGTATATGTATATGAATATGGCAATTTTCTGTGTAGACGACGAGCTTCATTTAAACCAAACAATTAATATAATAACAGTTCGTCCTATTGAACTTTCGTGAGGATAAAGATATATGAAATCACTCAGAGAGCTTTGACAAGCTATGGGATACGATTTGAGATGTGCCAGCCAGATATTCGACTATAGCGACGACGATTATGCAGGTGAATCTTAGTCCTATATTTATCGCTATCTTGAAGAGATTTAAAATGAGATTATAGCCTTTTTGTGTTGCACGTAATTTTGATATATCATATACTGCAGTTCTGTTGCGAATTTGAATATTATTTTGAATTCATGCGCGCAATTTACATGCATGATTTGATTCAACAGTACTTTTATCCCGGCCAAGGACGCGTTATTTGGATGCTAAATTACGATTTCGCTTGTTTGAATATTTACACCATGAATTATATATACATATTTATTGACAGCTAATCATTATTTTGTAATGACGCACAATTTATAACAAATTCTTACATTGATTATTATATGTTTGGTAAATCAATCATGCTTGAATCGCATTATTTTGTCTTCACTGATTTGCATTATCTAACAGGAAATTTTACGCTCTCTGATAACTCTGTATCTCTATAATAACCTAACCGAGTCGAGTAGAAATTGATGATATTTTGGTCTTCATGATTTCCAACAATATTTCCTAATCTAATGGAAGAATATAACCGGATGTTTTGGTCTTCATATTTTGCAATTTGAAACAATTTTCGCTGAATCGAGCGGAAAAATTAATCCGCATTCCGGATATTTTGGTGTTCCTAATTCGCAATTTCAAACAATTTTTCCTGAATCGAGTGGAAAAATAAATCCGCATTGCGGATTTTTTGGTCTTCACAATTCGCAATTTCAAATTCTCCATACACTTTGGCACTGGATGAAATAATAAAGAGAAAAGCCCATTTTAGCGCATTTGAAAACCCACCCCGCAAACTTTAAAATCTTTTTTCATATATAAATGACCAATTTTTGTGACCACGATAATATACAATTCGGCGCACATAGCGTGAACTCAGATTAACCATAACAAAGCCAAATACTAAAATAATGTATAAGGTGCTTGTAGATGGAATATTCCAACGAAAATTTATATACATTGTTAGACAACAAAAACGAGAGAAAGAAATCTTGATATTTACCAATACCTAATACTGGCATCATTCCCATCATATATACCGAACTGGACTCTGTAGCTCAGTTGGTTAGAACGCCGCACCGGAATCGCAGGGCCGCAGGTCCAATTCCTGCCAGAGGGCCTAAGCTGTATTTTTCGCAACTGCTCCTGGCTAGGTCTAAAACCATCTACAAGCACCTTGTACTATAAGTTCTATCGAACGAGATGCCGAGAAAAGAATCTTGATAGAATAATGCATATAAAAGGCGTAATATTTTAGTCATAGAATGAGTTACATGCCAACATCTGAGTAAAAATTACCCCCGAATGTCAATACGAACACTGAGTGCCGTTTGAATTTAGAAAACGGCCCTGATATTATAAGTAACATAACACCAACGAAATGTTTCGTTATGTGAGTAGTATCGTATGTCCTTCGCGTGATAAAACACAGGTCAGTAGGTCACATTTATAAACTCACTGATCAGTGTCTGGGTAGTAGACGGTAGACATGGTTTATTTTGCTATTAAATCATGCTAAACACTATCTTTCCTCTCGCGAAGCTTTATTTCTCTTCAAACGTTATAATGCGCCTAATTGTGATTCCCCAGTTAGTATAGGTTATTTTTGCAACCAGCTAGGAACGGAAAAGTTCCTATCTATCTTCCTATGTTGTGATAGCCTATCCGGCAGTCTTATACAAATCATTCATCGTTCAGTAAATGAGCTTGCCGGTCTAAGGAAAACAAAGGTGGCACTGTGTAGTTCGAGTTTGATTTTACACAAAGTGTTCCTTACAAAGTTGTTTTAACTGAGCTACAAGGAGTCTAGCTGTAATTTTAACTGAGTTAGAAAGAGTCCAGCTGTTACGAAACCGGTTCTACTTGTGCAATTGTGAAATACAATATCCTATTGTCATCAGTTAATGTGAGAAATGATATGTATTCATTCGAAGCGATTTGTGTCTCGTATATTTTCTACAAGCCTAGTTCTGGTCTTTGGAATGCATTACACTTGGCTATGCTACTACCATATCTCAACAAATTCACACGGGGGAAACCTGGCCGTTTTAGAGTTTCACTCAAACCATACTTCTCTGAAGAATCACAAGATAAATTCGACGACGAATGAACCCAAACCTCGACTCAAACGTCTAAATTCAAGCATGGCCAGGTTCCCGCATTGCAAAACGCCAGTGTTTCTTCTCATTGTCGTATTTTCTTCGCCAAATAACTTTGAGCAAAGGTCTATAATTCGCAGTACTTGGGCTGAAATTAAAGATACGGATCCTAATGTAACAAACATTATTAATGTGGGAAGTCTCGTTAAACAGTGTTTTTACTTGGACAAACTAATGAAATAACTCAAAGAATTATACAAACCGAATCTGAATATTATAAAGATGTAGTGATCGGTTCATTCATTGATACTTATGGTAATTTAACATTAAAAGCAAAACTTGGTCTAGAATGGGCTTACCAATTTTGCAACTTTAAATATTATTTGAAGACAGATGATGACGTTTTTGTGAACAGCAAGGGACTAGTGAAATGCGGTTGTGGCAATTACCAAGAGAGAGGGTCTATACGGGTAGATGTGACTTTAATAAATCGGTGATTCGAACAGTCGGGCACAAATGGTAAGTGAGAATAAAGGATTATACAAATTATTATAATCATTTAAATTTATTATAGTGGTTCTCAAGCATTTAAAGCCCTGTGCTGCTCATATGATCCAGGTTACTGGGGCGCATCTAATGAAAGACATTAGGTGCACTGAAATGATTAGATGCATTGAAATAATTAGATGCGTTGAAATTGCCAGCACAATAACCTAGTTTAGAGTTACAACTTTAAGTCAGATGAGTAGAATAACGAAATGAAAATTTTCTAGTGTTTGTTCTCGTCTTAATGGCGTGAATCCTGCAATCATTCCTATTATTGTTATAATATATGGATTGCATTGTCAAGATTAAAAGACAAACATAAATTCGCCACAACATATTGAAACTTAATTGTTGCGGAAACCTGACTTTATCTCCTTTTTTATTCATCTAATTATCCAACGAAATTTATTTCGTAGACATTTTTACTTGTGCCAGTCCTTCGGCCGTAGCAACGAGTCTTAAAATGGGGAACATTTGTCCTTGCACAAGACAGCCGTGCTGAACGATGTGTTTTTCTAATTGCAACATGGCCACCCACTCCCTCCCCCTCCCCGATTCAAGATGGATGCAGTTTTCATTTTATTAAGGAAGTTGAAAATGACCAAATTATACATTCTGTCAAATATTTTTAACTTGCTTCATTCTGTGGATATTTAACATGATTTTGATATGTAAATGACATTTACCTTTGGCATAACTATTATATTAACATTTTAATCATCACTTCAAATTTGTCTAAATATAATTATGTTTGCGATATGTTGACATGCGCTAAAATATACATGCAAGCACGGTATCATTTATTATTATGGTGTACAATATCCCAAAATCTTGAAGTTTGGAATGAGTTTATGGTTAGTTAAATATCATGACAAATTTTCCATTTTCTCCCATAATTTCAGGGGTGTATCAAAAAAGGATTACAAAAGAGACACTTATCCACCATATTGTGTTGGAATGGGCTATATTTTTAGTTCAGATGTCCTTAAAAATATGATGTTGATTGTGCCAAGACAACCGCTGTTTGTATTAGAAGATGTGTATGTTGGTCTCATCCTAGAAAAACTAAAAATTGTGCCAGTAGATAAACGTAAATATTTCCAGGTATATTATGATTACTCCTGGGATGTTTGCAAAACTAGAAACAGGTTGTTAAGTCTAGGGGCAAATCCAAAACAAATGCTCGAATTGCATGTGAAATTTTCAAGTTTCTGGAAACGTGCAGGCCCTTAGATTATGGTGAAATATACAGTTTGTATTATTAATTTATTATCGGTAAATTATTGGAAAATTTAGTTTAAATTGTTATTGAATATTAGTAAATTATCTTAAAATGTAGCAACGACTGTAATTATTGGTTAATAAAATATGATACCATTAATATATTCATATACGGGGTGTATCACTATCAAAATAGGGGAAATCCAACTTTAGCGTGCTCCTGTGCGTTCAATGTAGTGTGCAAATTTTTTATTTTTTTCATATTAGTAAAAAAAAGGGTTCTAACTTTTGATCTGAGTGAGTGTACTGATATCTATTTTAAATTGACTTGAGCATATGTTATTCAATATTTTATTCTCCCATAGAGAATTATATCTTAAAATTACAGATAATTTACTTTAACTCTTTGTCTTTGGTATTAACAGTACATGTACATTATATATAAAGAATAAAAGTAAAGCATGGCTTCAATTTAGTCGTAACGGTCGGGAACACGTCAACGTAGCCGAAGTAATAGATTGCCGATACAGTTGTTCAATCATTAAAGATTGATTTGTATACAGCACCAAAAAAAAACACAAGAAAGATACAGTACAGACTATTTCACGTCGTGAAATATGACTTTGTCACGACCACAGAGCTTAGTATATCTGGAGGACGTGTCGCTAACATTTGCCAGGCTGAAAAGTGAAGCCAAAAACATGGCGGATTTTGACATCAAATGACGCCATTACCATGACGACTGGTCCCAAATGCCAGTGGTAATTTCCACTGACCAGGCTCAATTCTTTCCAATTCTGATTTTTGAAAAAAATATAAATTTAATTAGCTTTTGCCAAGCTTTTGCCGTGAAATGTCGATGTTTTGGAGTTTTCGATATATATTTTCGACCTTTAACAATTTAGTTGAAGACGTACAAGTTGTACACGATATTCTCGTCGATGAAAGACAACAAACAAAGATTAAAACCTCGAGAAATGTGGAAAAAGACGGTGTTTGAACTTTGAAGCGATGCAGTAATTTCACCGTTCGCATATACCTCGACATAACTATGGATATTTCGTGAAAAAATAGCAAGACTGATGATAAAATATACTTTATTTGTTATAATTGATTATAAGAAAACCGTCCCCTTGTACAGCATGAGTATTAAAAATGTCCTATTTTAGCCATGAGTATTTGTAGAAACTAGTCAAACGCCACTCAAACCGCAATACCACAAGCTTTGTTTTTACTCGATGTTCCCTTAAAGCAGAGGAGTATTTTGTATAATATACTGTAAAATACTAGTTTGTCAGTTAGTTGTATATTTGGGCTTAGAAACATTTTTCTGTCACCTATATATAATGCCTAGGGTGCCCTGAGGTTAGATTCTTAGGTTGGGGATATTCTTCATTTAATTTACCACAACTGTGGTGATTGTATGTCCTACATTCTCTGATATGATTTTCTATCATGAACTAGTGAAGATAATCGGTTGAGGGTGTCCTTCAGCAGCATTTTGTATTTTATAAGTTTGATTCAAGTGAGACCAAGGTATGCGGCTGTTTTTATTTTAAGAATATATGCTAAAATATTTACATTCGTCTGAGCTTTCGTCGGTCAACGACATCATCAGAGACAGATAAGTATGGAAACATACATGCTATTTATACAACGTTGTTATGGAGATATTTGCATGATTATAATGTAAAGAAGTAATCTTAAGGAGCTAATTGCCCTTGACGGCGGCGGTTCACAGTTAAAGGAACAATGGTAGAAAGATTAGTTATTAAAACAAAAGGTCACTTGCATCTGTCTAATTAAGGATGCTTCTTTTAATCGCAAATTGACCTCATCATTGTCTCTGGCAATTACGTACAGATAGAAATCTTTGTCTGTGTTACGGCAGGCTAGGAAATATTTGTATACTGACGATGCATCTGTCCTAATGTGTTCTTTAACCCTATCATGCAGATTTCTAATAGTGCTGCCTATGTATATCTCTTTACACTTGCTGCAAACGATCTTGTAGACGACTTTTTTTTGAAAACAGAGGCCATGTGGCGAAACCGGACAGCTCTCTCTCTTGCATGAAGCAGTTTGGTTTTTAGGTTTTAATGCTTGCCTTAGTGTGAATGTTCTGTGGGCTATTCTGATGTCAATGCCTTCTTCACGGAAAAGCCGCTTTATTTCAGAGCTGAAACAGACACAAAGCAACAATGGCAACAACAACGGCAACAGCGAATGCACCGCGAATGATACAGATTATTTATATCTCAAAATCCCATACATATCAGATTCCGTGGACAATAGAATAAAGCGGCTTTTCCGTGAAGAAGGCATTGACATCAGAATAGCCCACAGAACATTCACACTAAGGCAAGCATTAAAACCTAAAAACCAAACTGCTACATGCAAGAGAGAGAGCTGTCCGGTTTCGCCACATGGCCTCTGTTTTCAAAAAAGAGTCGTCTACAAGATCGTTTGCAGCAAGTGTAAAGAGATATACATAGGCAGCACTATTAGAAATCTGCATGATAGGGTTAAAGAACACATTAGGACAGATGCATCGTCAGTATACAAACATTTCCTAGCCTGCCGTAACACAGACAAAGATTTCTATCTGTACGTAATTGCCAGAGACAATGATGAGGTCAATGTGCGATTAAAAGAAGCATCCTTAATTAGACAGATGCAACCAACCATCAACTCACGCGTAGAATGCACAGAACTAAGTGACCTTTTGTTTTAATAAATAATCTTTCTACCATTGTTCCTTTAACTGTGAACCACCGCCGTCAAGGGCAATTAGCTCCTTAAGATTACTTTACATTATAATCATGCAAATATCTCCATAACAAAGTTGTATAAATAGCATGTATGTTTCCATACTTATCTGTCTCTGATGATGTCGTTGACCGACGAAAGCTCAGACGAATGTAAATATTTTAGCATATATTTTTAAAATAAAAACAGCCGCATACCTTGGTCTCACTTGAATCAAACTTATAAAACTAGTGAAGAGTATCAGGGATAATTGCCCACAAGTGCATACACCCACAGTTCTAGTGTATCAACAATCTTTTGTTCTCTTACCAGGATATAACATGCTTTACCCCTTTAACAACTGATTACAATTGGGGCTTCGGTGGCGCGGTCGTCAGGGCAAGCGCCTTTCACCTCTGAGTTCGTGGGTTCGATTCTCGCAACGGACTGATGTGAAAAGAGTCGGTCAACGCTCTGCCGAAAGTCGTGGGTTTTCTCCGGGAACTCCGGTTTCCTCCCACAGGGAAAGTTGACAGGGTGGGTTAGGATAAACACGGTTAAGAAAGTAATATCACAATCGTTGTAAAGATAAAATAGTCTAGGCTAAGTATGTAATTATAAGTAAGCGTAACACTTGATGTAAAGCGCATTTGATCATATTCACATGTAAATTTGCGCTATAGAAATGTTAATCGTTAATCGTTAATCGTTACCCTACCACGGAAGAGTAAAATTGTCTGGCGTTTGACCAAGTAAGATGCTCACAGACACTGGGAAATTGTTTTGTTAACCCACCAACTGGCAGTACCCTAGTACATATGCACAGGACACATAAAGCCAGCTTTCCATTAAATTACAACCACAAAAATTGGACCAGTTGCAATCGCAAACAGTCTATTGTTACAAATACAATTTTGCAACAAGGCAATTGTAACAATTACTATTTAAGCCATTATCTGGCAGTACCCAACCAGGCTGAGGCGGTTAATTGGTTAACCGAAATGAATCTATTATTTTTAAAAATTTGTTACTCTGGTTACACTATTTCGAGATAACCGACTAACCAAAAAACCGATTCAGAAATTGAAGAAAACCACAGTGACTTCTGTGTGTGTTGAAATAAAAATGGATGAAGGACAAGTTTTGTGAACGTACATCGTACTTTCTAAGCGATGCCGAAGTCCTTTCTTTAAAAAAATCAAGTTACGCTAAAAACGTTACAGTTTCCGAATACTCTATTTTGATTTGAATAAACAAATTGAGAAACATGATTAGTCTCTTAATACGGTATATAGTTGAACACGACTGTCGATTAATAGATTAGTTTAGACTACTGGTATTTGTGAGAATAGTGCGTAGTCCCGATCATTGAAAGCCTGGTTGACTAACTGGATAATGCGCAGATCAAAAACTCTAGTGCGAGCACAGCTGAAACCTGAAAAGGTTGATATGCTGGTATTTTAGCGGATAACTTATAGACAAGTGGATATTTAGTTTAACTCTTACGTATTAGATATGTTCATCATTATTACACCATTATTTATTAATATAATTCAGATACTACACAGTGCACGTGTTTCTTTTTTGCCAACATTTAATTGTTTAAAAGACTCGGTTATTGGTTTCGGTTATTTATCAAAACTGCCTCAGCCTATACCCAACCACTAAACAGTAAAAGTAGCCTTTCTCACACTGCCATTTTTGGGGTACTGTCTTCTCCAGATCAGAGAATGTAAGCACTGAAAATTTGATTTTCTATAAGACAGTGTAGTTAAGTATAAATATTTACAGTTAAATTTTTGAAAAGTCGTTTTTCACATCGTTTAGATATTTCACAGCATTTACAAAACAGTACCCCAAAAATGGTGGATTTGGGCCTTTGTGAGAAAGGCTAAAGTTATTAGAAATTTATATTAGAAAGTTAAATACTAAAGTAGGACTTATTGCCAAATAATGGGTTAACAAGAGACACTGGCAGATAGTTTTCTTAACCCATTAACTGGTAGTACCTTACAACGGACTAGTAAATATGTTTGTCGTTAGACAAAGGAAATACTAAAGTAGCGCATCTAGGCGCATTGCCAGCTAATGGGTTAATGGAAACCAGGCTTGACTAACAGAACAAATCAGTAAGTCACAGTAATTTATAAATATATATTTGTAACAAAAGGAGGATAAATTCATTTTAGCAACAAACAATTAAATAAGTTACTTAATTATTCTTCCTTGGATTCTTAAAAAAACCCCATGGGGATTTGACATTTTTGATTGAGTAAGTATCAAATTCCCCATTCACATCTCAAAAATCTCTATCAAATTGGAAAGAGATCTCAGTAGCGAGTCACTACTCACTTGCATTGCATCAACTGATTGGTTCGCAATACTAGGCATGTTGTCAAATTCCCTTGGTTTGCTCCTCCCCTTGGACTTAATATTGACAGGTTAAGACATACACAGAGCAAATGTGTAAAGTTACCTTGTCATTACATTGTTATGTCAGTACTGTTAAATATTATTTGATATTTCAGTTACATACATTTCTATCTGTACTAGTGTGAAATTGTTCCATAATTAAATAGGTTTTATAATCAGAGACAGTGTGCTTTAATATGATGTTATATAGTTCTGATTGGTTTATTTTTTATCACGTGATCGCTTTTGTATTCAATATAAAAGCATATGTTTTCCCCCGATCCATTCCAGCCTTCGCCCGAAACGTCGAAATTCTCATTGTATTTTTCAGGTAGTTTTACACAACAGTCAACCGCCGTATTTGCTACTCTACCCACACTGGCACCGCACGTTCGAGATATTTTCAGAGAAGAATCCAGTGATCACGATGGTACACCTCAAGAAGTTTTGTCGCAATCTCCGGAATGAAATGGGTAGTCATATTACACTACATTTACCATGTATCGCTAAGCCTGCTTTACGTTATTTCGACCTTACTTTATCTAAGACTCGTTTCTCTAGCCACTTTCATTTTTAAGTCGTTGTTTACGTTACAAAGTCATTCATAGTGGCTTTAAATCGCCCTTTAAGTTGTATTTTCACTCGCCTAATGTCCACCATGTTATGTTTCGTCGCGTCACGAGGGCTTGTTTTGAACACAGTCGGCGTTTGATGCGCATTGCCGTTGAATCAGTGTCTTCGCTTATTCGCAATTTAGATTTAGATATTTCGCATGTCAAAAGCATGTTGTCTTCTATATGTCCTTCTATTTTTAGACAGGACATCATCCAATTTATTTGTTTGTTGAATTCTAGACTTCTAAATTTCTAAATTGAACTCTTTGGTAGGCACCCGACCCGTTTCGATGTGTAATGTGTATGTAACATGTAACGTATTTATCTGTCTACTAATTTCTCCTGACGAAGGGCTTTAGCTCGAAACGTCGAGATTTTGTTTATATATTTTAGGCACACGCGAATCAACCCTAATTTGTTCAATAACTATACGTTGTTTTCGATCATGAAGATAATCAGCAAACCATTTAAGAAGCGAACTAAATATACCATAGTGTCTTAGCTTAACAATGAGCTTGTTGTGAGGTACAGAGTCAAACGCTTTGGCAAAGTCTAGATAAATAAGGTCAATTTTTTTACCAGTGTCAAGAGCAGAACCAACATCATCGATAAGAGTTGAGTCACACACGATCGATTTGAACGAAATCCATGCTGAAAGTCGTACAAGGAATTCTCAACAAAGGAAAATCACACGCTCGAGAACCTTAGAGACCAGAGAAAGTAATGAGATAGGTCTATAGTTTACAACTTCATGAGAATCACCTTTCTTAGGAACAGGCACTACGTTCGCAAGTTTCCATTCAGAAGGAACAATTCCACTCTCTCAAAAGATATCTCGAATAAAGCAGAAAGAGATGGAGCAATAACCTCATTACAGCGTTTCAAAAGACAAGCGGAGATGCCATCTGGACCAGTTGCTTTAAACTCGATCAGGTTACGTAACAAGGATTGCACTTCCATTCAGTTATGAATATAGAGTCCAGAGACTCTGAGGAAGTATGAAGGGTTATTAGGGTCATAATTAGAATACAAATTGTATTATGATTGCACCCATTTTATGTTCGTTTAAATCGAATAACATAATTTGAATTCGAATAACATAATTTGAAATCGAATAACATAATTTGAATTCGAATAACATAATTTGAATTCGAATAACATAATTTGAATTCGAATAACATAATTTGAATTCGAATAACATAATTTGAATTCGAATAACATAATTTGAATTCGAATAACATAATTTGAATTCGAATAACATAATTTGAATTCCAATAACATAATTTGAATTCGAATAATATAATTTGAATTCGAATAACATAATTTCAATTCGAATAACATAATTTCAATTCGAATACACGGAAGACTGGGCTTAATTTATGATGATTTATGCAGTAATAACATGTGCTCGCACTTTCTCGTCCATAATGGCGGACAATACTACTCCTATAAACAGAGATGGCGCTAGCCAAGGTGAAGAAAATTCACTGCGAGCTTTGCAATTACTACAAGAGGCAACAATGTTGCTTTCCTCGCCTGAGTCAACAATCAGTCAAGACACAAGTACAGCTGGACAGCCGTCGACAACTACGTCGAATATACGCCTCGCACCAACATCACATGGCACGCAATCAGTTCTGCAAAATTTGAGAACGATATTCTCGCCATATTCACGGGCCACTGTGTCCCAGGCATCGGCGTATCAACGTGCACAACGACCTAAAACCTCGTATAGGCCGTATTTCCCTGCTAAAGAAACGTGGACACACGAATTTTTTTGTCTGAATAAACGTACACAAAACCGTGTGCCTTCCAGAACTGATAAAATTGCCTTACAAAATTGTGGTCTTGGGAGAAGGAAAATATGCTTTTCCTCGAAGGCAAACTATTCCAAGTTGGAAGAAAAATTATTCGAAGAATACCCTAAGTTGGTTGGTGGAGGAGGATTTCAAATTCTGAGGACATGTACAGGCGCTGGAGGTAATAGCAGCACTCTCTCTGTTATTTCACCACCCCCGACTGGATATTCGATTCCTTTTTTGAGAGATGCTTCTGGTCTAGGCCAGGCACTAGCCTACATCAGACCTCTTCAACAAGATCTCGATACAAGTGTAGCGACTGTGGTAAGTTTCTTTATCAGTTTATGTCAATGCCCTCCCCCCCTCCAAAAAAAATACCCTTGGCTAAATAGATCTGTTAAAATGCACCACTACATATGGATTGATTTTAATAATACTAATATTTCAAAGAGTACGTCAAGAAATAATTTTAAATTAATTTACAAATTTGTTTCTTGTATCACTACCTTTTGCTGTTGCCATTTTGGCCTTTTTAACTCATGCACGGAAGCAAAGACGGATTTTCAGATTTTGTTCTGCGGGTTGCCAAAAATTCAGGGGGGGGGAGGTTGCATGGATGTCATTATTTTTTGAAGTAACAGGCTCATTTCATAAAGTAGGCGACTACAACCAGGCGCGAGACCGTTAGGCACAGCCGCACAAGCAGTGAGCACAAGTCTTCTAGGGGAGTGCGGGGGCAGGCTCCCCCGAAATTTTTTGAAAACTACAGTCTCTGAAATGCCATTTCCTGCATTCTGAGGAGGCTTTTTCAGAAACTCAGATGGTCAGAACTCAGAAAGTGCCAGGTAAAGTAATAAAAAATACAATTAAATGTATTTTTTAATAAATACTGCTATTTGCAATCAAACGCGCCGCGCGCCATTTTTTTGACGTTTGCTTTTGTCAACGTTACGTTGACCGAATGTCAACGTCAGGTTGACGTTTCGTTTTTCCTACATTCGGTATTATGGCTTCAATGCTTGCAAACTACAATCGAGAATGTTTTTGTGAATTTTCAGTTTAATAAAATTTTACAGTAACTTCATCTTTTGAGATAACAAGTGTTAAACGGCATTTCTAGATCTATAAATACACACAGCAGCAATTCCAGCAAACAATCAAGTATTATTTCAGTAGATAATTCGCTTCAGTTTTACTGAAATACTATGGATTTCATCGAACTGCGGAACGCGAAAAAATATTCGTCCGTCATCGGACAGTATAAAAGTGACTAAACGTATACAACTCTGCCCACAAACGTCGACGACCGCACTCATATTTATAAGCTTTTAGCTCATTGCTTCTCATGTTTAAAGGCTAGACCCCTGATATGGGATAGACAGACAACGCCTTGTTTATTACAAAACTTAGATCGAAGTAGGCGGAGTCATGCGCGTTTCGCGCCAAATAGACAGACGAATATTTTGACGCGTTTAGTTATTAGCCTAATTAAGGGTGCGTGACTTCAGATAAAAGACAATTCAAAGGCGTGGCAATAAAATAACTGTACTTGCTACTATTTTTGGTGCCACTTTTGGGCCAACCGTTAGAAACGTCACTGTTTCGCCTTAGCAACATACACGTTTGAACATGCGCGTATAAATATCGCGTGTATACCGAGCGCAAATTGCAAATCGGTTAGGAAAACCTGAAAGCGAACCTAAAAGTCACTGAAATATACTTTACACTATTTAAGACCGTATACAGAACAATTAACGAAACGTAACGTTGACATTCGGTCAACGTAAAGTTGAAAAAAGCAAGCAATGTCTAAAAAACGGCGCGCGGCGCGTTTGATTGCAAAAAGTAGTAATCACGTTCATATGATAACTCGGTCGGACGGTATAGCGTATGCACCACATATTTACTTCTCTAAAAAGCCTATGTTGTGCTGAATCGATCGGTGGTAATTTGTCCTTGTCGCGTGCATAGAACCGGATATATTTGAGTTCAAAGTCATTGATCACCTGGATCGATGACGTTAGGGTTCGTAGAGAAAACTACGTAACTGAACTTCAAAACGATTACAAATTTTAATAGACAACGTGAGGAAAGTAGGCAGCGACATTTTGGTGAGTAGCCACCGGAGTTTTGCCGGTAGCCGGCTTTTAATGACCCCCTCCCCCCAGAAAATCCGTTCTTGCACGGAAGATGTTATTTCGCTGGCCTCCAAGTGACAAAACGTAACAACGTAACCGTTTTACTAACTCTTGTAGTTGTACTAACCCTATTCCAAGTCCTAATGTTAACCCTGTACCTAATCCAAGTTTGAGTTTAAACCAATCCTGAAGAGATTTTTTTGGACGAAATGTCAGTCTGAGGCCAGCGACTAACCTTACTCTCATGCACATGTACACACTGGTATTGATGTGTACCAGTCTTCTCGAGAAGCCTTGCTAGAATTTATAAACAATCTCGTAACCACTACCCAGAGCCTGAATTAAATTGGTCAAATCCCCATACAAAATCCCTTTATGCCCCATGTTACTACAGGCTTCCTGTCCCAACTGCCTGTTGACAAGGACATTATATAGTCAATAAACTTAAATGTGATTTATAAACCTGTAATTTGCTTTTACATTATCATTTAAACACTAGTATTCTGGTTATCATGGGGAGAACCTGTTTGCTAATTATTATAAACGGGTTTTTCTTTTCCACTCCACCAGGAAGTTACAGTATCATTTAACCTTAACTATAATATTACCACATGTTTGTTAGAGACTGTAACATCCCGATGTAATTTGTGTAGCATACCTAGCCCTTATAGGCAGCGCTTTATGAATATTTAAAATCCTAACATAATTTGATAAAGGATATTCAAAGCTAACCAATAAAATTGCTCAAAAAGCATTTTACCACCTCTTAGGTATTTGCCAAATACAATTATTATCCTGCTATTTCTTATTACAATATTTATCATGACAGAGTGAAACTGACCTAAATGTGGCTGGCAATGTTCAAAAAGTTGAGTGTATCAATTGTGGGAAGAAAGTAGCAATGTTAATGTGGAGCAACACTTGACTAGCTGCCATGCTGCAACAAAAAGTGATGAATCTGCCCAGGTAATTAGTTAAAACATAGTGTATAATTATATTACAAACATGAATGCCAACATCAATCTTGTAACAGAAATACATGAATCATGTATGTATAATTTTTTTGATTGCTAATATTATCTGAAACAATATCTGTTTTCCATTCGCCTTTAGCAATTACCTATTTAACGTAGCTCTTTTAGGAAATGTATATGAAACATGTCAGACATATTATCCACAACCTTTGATTACATCATATATTGCATTTTCTCACAGATTGTTGCAGTTTCAACGTCTAGCGATCATATAATGGTATGCCATGGACTGGTTGAACAGTCTGCATGTGCAGAAGGCAGTACCAGTGGGTCCTCAGTTGATGATGGTAATATTGTGACTCAGAATAAATATGTATTTGTACATTATGCATAGCTCAGCAGTGGTCAAGATGTAGATTTTGCAGTTACTAATTTTCCAGAAAAGATTTTTAGGAATTGTTTTGGAGATTTTCATAATAGAAGTAATATTCGAGAATTTGTGCATACTGTATAAGTATTTAGCTTATTTGTATTACAAAGCCAGCGAAACATTCCTGAACAATTAAAATACCTCTCTTAATTCATTACTGATTTAATTTATTCTCTTTTCAGAAAGAAGCGCTGTTGATCATCAGATACAATTTGATATGGAATTTGCGTCTATGCTGGAAGATGAAATCAACAACTCGGACGAAGAGCTTCCCGTAGGTTTGCAATCTACACCACTAACACCAATTCATACTTGTCTTGGAGAAGCCCTAAAACTAAACCATGCTAAGGCTTCTTTGCAGGATTCAGATCGTTTGAGTTTTTATGTTCAAAGATCAAAAGTTTGGAAACAGGTTCTTAACGAAATGCAAGATAGCTTGGTTAAAACGGCACGGATAAGCGTGGAGTTTATTGGAGAACCAGCTGTTGATACCGGTGGCCCTACCAGAGAAATGTTATCTCTTGCATTTAAACAAGTGGCTGACGCAGGTATAACGAGAGGTTCTGCTCCCAACCTGACATTCATGCATGATCAACAGGCTTTGAACAACAACCATTACAAAGTACTGGGTCAACTTGTGGCTTTAAGTCTCCTCAATTGCGGCACTGGGCCACATTTCTTCTGCCCAATCCTTGCCAAATATATTGTGGGTACAGAGTACCAGCCATCACCATCTGAACTTCTGGTTCAACTGCCAGAAGAAAATCGTGAGATAAAAGATAAATTAGCGTCTTTGGTAGTATGTGAAAGTGAAGACACCTGGAAAGAAGGAATTGCCAATTTCGAAGAGCGGTTTGATATGGGAATAAATAATGTTTCCATACCAATCGAGAAGAAACAAGAATTAGTCATGGGTGTTGTAAAACATATCATGATTAGTTCAGTCGCTGAAGAAATTTTTAGTTTTATCGAAGGTTTGTCGCTTTTCGGTGTTCTCGATTTACTGAAGCAGTATGCGGACAGTGCTATTAATGAACTTACATACTGTAGTGTGACTGGAGACGAAATTCTGAAAGCATTTGTTCCATTATTCTCGGAGACCGGATCAAATCGACGCGAACAAGAAGAAACCATCATGTACAACTTCAACCAGTTTCTTAGAAAGTGTGCTCAGGGCTCTGTTAGAAAGACGGTGATTGACATTGAAGCTCTACAAGATGATGTTGTATCCGAAATTTCCCATACGCTAGATCTTAGTGATGTCTTTCAGTTCTTAAGTGGATCACGATTTTTTTCCTACATGGGGAATGAAAGGAGAAATTGCGTTTTTACATGGTGTACAGCGGGGACAGCGTGTTAAAGCAAACACGTGTGGCGTTGTGTTTTCAATTCCTGTTAACGAGAGGTATAGAAGTGACGACCCAAAAGTTTTTACGGCCAATTTCGGAGATGATATTTTTGATTCACCTGGTTATGGCTGTGTGTAATATACTGCCATTAAATAGACGCCATTATCCAGTACAAACATGTTTCATAGACGGTATTACTTTATTTACAGAGTTCTGAATATACGGACCATGCCTTGCGAATGTTTGATATTTTGTTTAACATAATGCACATGTCATCGGAAACTAAACCCCCACCCCGGGGAAACGTGGAGCATTAGATTTTTTTTCAAAAAATAAGAGAATGTTGCTCCATCCTCAAGGGGCCATTTTCTTGTCTAATCCCCCATCATCAGGAACTATTAATCTCCACCATCAGGAACTATGACTTCTTCAGCTTGTTACCCCTAATTATTAAAAACATGATGTCAGATTTACATTGAAATACGATAAAAAGCTATCAACATGGCAGACCACAAGTGATTTATAAAATTTGAAAATGAAAGTAATTACCACTGACCATTATAGACTGTGTGCTAGCGCTTATATGTAAAATATCTAAACTGTGCTAAACCCCTATAGCTTTGACAAGCGAATCCCCATGCCCCACATTTCCCCGAGGTGGGGGTTTCCGATGACAAGTGCACAACTCGATAATCTGCTGTACTGCAAAATGCAAGCAGTGGCTCCCAATTAATCAGCTGATTTGCGGTTTAACGTTGCCGTTGGATTTGTTGGACATCCACAAGACTTACTGTACAGCATTAGTAATTAGATACTTAGATTTTATCGAGTTCAGATTTATTTTGTTATTTACATTTAGTTCAGTTTTGCTACAAGAAAAGAAAAGACTTCTAAATAAATATCAACACCGTTACATTCACTATTACGCAAAGGGTCAGTTTGTTGTGTCAGCAGTGAACTGTCTTCAGCACTTAGTGGCACACATGTAACTGGGACTTCAACCCCATCTGGGTGTAAACTCAAATCGTCTTCATTTGAAACTGGGCCATCCCAATCAACTCCGTAGTATTGTTCATCTTCCTGTGTTGTTAAAAATAGCAAGATAAATTTAATATAAAATGTTTAAATTGGTACAGTGCAGTGCTCGTTACTAATTCACACTTATGAATTCTACCAGTGTTTACTTCAAGTTTCGAGTAAAATAAATTACACATAGAAAAGGTTTCATCTATTTAACTGCGAGATATAAATTTAATGCAGCCTTGCTCCTAAGCATAATGATTAAGCAAGCAGAAAATGTGATATAAGGGAAAGATATCTCCATCCTTTAATTTAAGCTAAACCCCTCATGTTTGAGCAATGAGGAAAGACAAGGTAAATATTCTTTTGGAAAACAAATAATCCAAGGTGATCATTGTATCATGAATGCTCATGTTTGGAAATATCGTACAACAACTGCGCTCATTATGTAATTGTTAGACTGTAATTTGTAAACTCACCTGGGTCCACAGTTCCTCAAGGGCTCTATTGCTGTTGGTGATTGCCCCCCTAATCCAAAGTTGCATGGGAGACTTTCCCCTTTCACTACTTATTGGTGCTCTGCTGTGCCCACTTGAGAATATGCCCAAATTCTGATTGATGCGAGGTACGTAAGTATAATGGAGTGCAAATAAATGCACCTCATCTGTTGGGTCAAGTATTCCACACTGCTCCATATCATAAAACAAATAGTAGAATACATGGACACAGCCAGAGAACATATCACGCCAAAGGCGTTCAATTCTCTGGTTGTGAACACTTCTTCCTGCTATGTGGCTCCTCTACCAGGGCCTCGCAAATGGTGGCTCAGCATGTACATTGCAACATCTACGTTTTCTCCACCTTTATCTGATCGCACTCTTGATGGTACGCCAAATTGTTGAACCGCTTGGTGAAAACACTCAAAGACAGTGGATGCCTTGTTATTGGTGGAGCATTTTAAATAAACAATCATTCTTGAGTACCCGTCAATGCCACCATGAATGACGAAGCGCCATCTACAGGTCATTAAGATAAACATGCTTGTTATTAACATCTTTCAGACAAACAAGGGTGAAAACATACAGTAACTTAGCATATAGCATAAACTACTCCTTGAATTATCAAGAGAAAAACATAATAAAAGGGTTCATGTGATACCAACAATATTGGTATTTGTGCTGTACAGTATTCCACTCACAAGGGCGGGCATTGTGGAATGAAATAATTATTAAAGACATGAAATAATTACTATCAGGTGAACATTTGAAACACTTTCTCTTTTACATACATGCAAATGGCAATACCTAATGAGTTTGTGATTGCCGTCAATATGCCATAAAGCTAAAGGACCCGAAACTTGATATCTCCTTCTTCGCATTGTTCGAATTTCAATTGCTCTTAAGAATACACCATTAGGGTCGACTCTCCTCATGCTCTCCCTAACACGTTGTTGTTGAACTCTGTGACCAGCAGCGAGCAAAAACCCGGTCATTCGTCTGTAACCAGAATTTGGAAAATCGTCCAAAATACGTAAGACTACTCGATCTAGCTGCTCATCCGTTAAATCACAATATCTTGCTCTTACACATGTTTCAAATTCCCGAATTCGCCTTTTCACAGTGCTCTCACTGACTCCAATCAAAGAGGCTTTTTCACTCGATGTAAAGTTTTGATCCAAGAAGAATTCAATTTGTTCTCGAGTAATTTGGCAGCGAGGCCTACCACGTTGACCACCTGAATGCACTGGAACCTCGTAAATCACGGGACGATTGTGCTCTTGCTGACACACAATAATTTCCCTTGCTCTCTGAATAAGTCGCAGCACATCACTGCCAACATGCAGTTCATCTACATACCGTGCGACGATATTACAAAGATAATCAAGGCGGAAATGTACAAAATCTTGTCCATGCTCACCACCTTGCTCCAACACAGAAATTACTTCGCGGATATACCTCTCCAATTCAGATAATATTGTACGTTCTTCGTTATCTGCCATCAATGAATGAAACTTCAATAGAATTAAACCAATTTAAACGGACTTGTGGCTAGGTATAAAATGAAGTACTGACAAAATTCTGAATATGCGGTACAAAACGCTGACTTTAAAAATTAATCATTCAAATATCACTGCATAAATTTTCAAATTATGTTATTCGAATTCAAATTATGTTATTCGAATTCAAATTATGTTATTCGATTTCAAATTATGTTATTCGAATTCAAATTATGTTATTCGAATTCAAATTATGTTATTCGAATTCAAATTATGTTATTCAAATTCAAATTATGTTATTCGAATTCAAATTATGTTATTCGAATTCAAATTATGTTATTCGAATTCAAATTATGTTATTCGAATTCAAATTATGTTATTCGAATTCAAATTATGTTATTCGAATTCAAATTATGTTATTCGATTTAAACGAACATAAAATGGGTGCAATCATAATACAATTTGTATTCTAATTATGACCCTAATAACCCTTCATAAGGAAGTGCAAGTGTCATTACAATTATTAAATACTGATGCAAAATATCTATTAAAAGCAAAGCTATTGATATTATCTGATGTTGATAGTTTCTGATTTTTAAATGTCATGACATCAGGTATAGTGATGACTTTGAGGATTTCGTTTTAAAGAATCTCCATCTTTAAAGATGGATTCTGACAGTCCTGAGATATTATCTATTAAATTTTCATTCGTCGTGAAAACCAAATCAATTATATTATTACACGAGTGGGTGAGTCCACAAGTTGTAGGTAGTTGAACTCCGTAATAATAATTACGCAAAATTACGATAATTACGAAATTATTATAATTACGAAATTATTATAATTATGAATTATTGATAATTACGTAATGATTATTAGATTAACCATAACAAAGCCAAAAAAGACAAGAATAATCAGGTATAAGCAAATATATCTTGATATTTACCGATACCTAATATTACTGCATCACTCCCATCATATATACCGAACTTGCGGTTAATGCTCAGCAACTGGACTGAGTATATAGTAGCTCAGTTGGTTAGAGCGCTGCACCGGAATCGCAGGGCCGCAGTTCAATTCCTGCCAGAGGGCCTAAGATGCATTTTTCGCACCTGCTCCTGACTAGGGCTAAAAATGTATATAAATTTTCGTCCGAATATTCCATATACAAGCAACTTTTACTATAAGTTCTATCGAACGAAATGCCGAGAAAAGAATCTTGATAGAATAATGCATATAAAAGGCGTAATATTTTAGTCATAGAATGAGTTACATGCCAACATCTGAGTAAAACTTACCCTCGAATGTCAATACGAACACTGAGTGCTGTTTAAATTTAGAAAACTGGCCTGATACATAAGTAACATAACACCGCCGAAATGTTTCGTTATGTGAGTAGTATCGTTTGTCCTACTCAGAAACAGGTCAGTATAGGTCACGTTTATAAACTCACTGATCAGTATCTGCGTAGTAGACGGTAGACATGGTTTATTTTGCTTTTAAAGGAGCAGTGTCACATTGTGCGCATCTTTTCTGCGCATAACAAAAAACGGTTCGGAACTGTCGGAAATTGCTCGGTCGATATAATCCGCCATTGTTTCGAAGCTGTATAATGAATCCTGAGGTAAGTCAAAATATGCATATTTTACATATTTTACATATTTTTTTGTAAAGCAATATATACGGATCTAATTGAACAGTGATATATCGGTTTACATAGGTCAATCGTTGTGATTGCAAGAGTTCTTGCAGCGTTAGAAGAAAGCAAAATGGAACCCGAGGTTGCCCGTGCAAAGGTAGAAATGTAGCGTGTTCGGCGGAATGTCATTGTGGTACGCGTGCAAAACCTTGCCAAAATAAGGTAAAACTATTTCAACTTTTCTATGTTTACAACTTTGTTTATATTCCTAGATTTATACTACATAATTTGTCTGATTTTGGTACAGGGAACGGCCAATAAACCTGAAAGACAACAACGCAAGACAGCAGGGAACCGAAGACAAGCTTTTCGCCTTACACACGCGCCTACAGAGTCGGAGGATATGCAAAGGGGAAAGGAACACGATAATGTTAAGGTATAAACGTTTTGTATGTTGTACTTGTACAGGGTGTCTCAAAAACCGCTACCCTTAGAAATTAGGGGCTTTAGAAAAAGCCTCGATTTTGTACACTTGGGAAATCAAAATTGCTTATTTGCTTCTAATTGCATGCAAATATGCCAGACAAAGCGAGATTTATTTCTAAGGGTAGCGGTTTTTTTGAGACACCCTGTACTTTAAAATAATATTTAATTATTATATAAAAGAACAATTGATGATTTGATATTATACATATGATAGCATAATATATACAGTATTTTGTCGGGGTTTTATATTGTCATTGATAACTTGTACTACTGTATTTATTTTAGAAATTTATAGCTACACTAGACGCTAAGTATGATAAAAAAGCTAGCTATTCGCAGTTTACGCAGAGGTATTGGTAGTATGGACTACATCGTCGCACTACTAATCATGGAGGATGACCTCAATGAAGATGATCAGGATGCAGAAAGGTTAGGTGAATTTGGTGAATCCTCCAATGAAAATCCATTGAACTCCGGTACAGATCCTTCTCAGAGTCCTTCCCACTCTCAATCACATGAGGACCCAAATCCAACACCAGAACCCATATCTGAATCTGCGCCGCATTGGTGCACATGTGGAAAATGCAGACCAATGCCACAAGAAGTAGAAAATAAATGCTGCAAGCAAAAGAAATGCATCACCCAAATTTACAAAATTATGCCTTGATCCAGATGTGCATATTCGAAACGATAGAGAGGACAACAGCACAAGAGCATTCCGCAAAGCTGCTTATAGACAGTTTATTCTAGCACGCCATGGCCATCTAGACAAAGGGAATAGACGAGTTTGTCCATCCTGTGTGGTGTTAAAGATTAGAGAACGGTACCCATCAGTTACTGGTGTTTACATGGGATATAGAGACCATTAATTTTTAGTTAAGTTGAATGTGAATATAGTATAAACATTAGGGTAATATATAGGGTTCACTGGATAATGATGTTGTTGTACTGTTTCATTTTGAGGATTTGTCACTTGCAAATCTGCTCCTTCTTTGGACAATTTCCTTTGTTGGAGGAGGGGGAATGTGGGCTACGGTTGGGGAGATAAGGGCAGGGTTGCTATCATTCAAAGAAATATGTCTTGTTACAGTGTTGACATCATTAATTCTTCTGGTCAAAATTCTGGATATGAGTACTGGAACATACTCATAACCCTTTTCAACTTTAACAATTTTCCTATCCCATTGCCTGGTTCTCTGGTTGTACTTCCTGGTTATTCGCTCTTCCCCAGATTTGGTCTTTGCTTGGGGAAGATTGACATGGTAATTCCAGTCGATTGCTGTTAGCTGTTTCCTGGCTTTATATGCGTTGTATCTAAAGTTAGGATTTAATTTAAGGATTCTTAGAACAGCTTATTTCCATTTATTATTCAGTAATGTAAAAATATTGTGCTGGGAATCCCAGAACACAAAATGACATACAACAACATACACTACTTTAGGGGCTTCGGTGGCGAAGTGGTTAGCGCACTTGCCTTTCACCTCTAAGGTCGCGGGTTCAAGTCTCAGTGAGAACTTTCTCAATGCGACTCGAACCCAGTCCTCAAGTGAAAAGAGTAAAGTCAACGCTCTGCCGAAAGTCGTGGGTTTTCTCCGGGTACTCCGGTTTCCTCCCACAGGGAAAGTTGACAGGGTGGGTTAGGTAAAAGGACCCACAGTAATTGGCATATGCTGTTGTGGTGACCCTGCCCTAGTTGGCGAAGCTAAATGAAATGAAACAACTATGAATACACCAACCTGAACGGCATTCGCTTTGGTGTGTAGACCAAGCTAAAGCTGTTGGCACATTCAATGCTGCCAGTATGCCTGCAAATATAGAATATAATTGCATTCGATTTACCAGTTAAAAGTTAATGGTCGCCTTGCCAGTTGGGTTTTATTCTGATCAATAAAATTACATCAGAAGATTCAACCTGATGAAAAGGCATGTGTGAAGCATTCTGCCTTCCATTTCATGAGGTTATTTGTGAAAATGCCTAATTTTTTAATTGTATAAACCAACATTTACCTGAATCGTGTATAATACTGGAAGCTGCCAAGCAATTCTGGGTTGAGAACAACTTTCTGGAGTTCAATGAAATCCTTGTCGCGACGGTCAAACCACGGCAGAGTTTCGTCATGATCGTCATGATCGTCATCTTCGTGATCACATTCTCCTCCTAGCCATTTGTGCTCATTGCATACATGATGCAATAATGCAATCCACTTATCCTAAATAACACATCAAGAACTATTACACTGTTTAAATTAAACAAATGTACTACTCAACATTACTGGCAAGCAGGCCTGACTAGCAAGATTTAAAGCATGTATCAACATTAGTTGCAACCAATAAGGGGATGGTCATGTTATGAAAATACCACTTTTGACAGATGCAACGTCAAGGGTTCTTTATAAAGGGTCTGTTCTAGGAAATGATTTGACTATTTGTATACAGTACAGTATAAATAAATTTTGAGAAACAAAATAATACCTTCATAACTTTTAAAGCTTCTAAGTCAGATGTGGTTTCCTCCTTCCTGCACACACTAGTACAGTACCAGAAATGTCTAACAATGTGGGATGACCAGTCTTTTACTTTGCTCATAGCTTTTGGCTTGCCCAACTTTAGAACATGAAAACAAGAAAACAAACATGTTACAATATTCAGCTTCCATACCTCTTTCAAATCTCTTTGAAATATATTAAAAATATAGAAACAACAAACATCATGACATATTAATTGAAATTGAGAGAATTTACAGCATAGGCGGATTTTCTGGGGGGGGGGTGCGGCGGAGTGCACCTCTCCCCTAAATTTTGGCACCCCTAAAGTTTCGCACGCCCCCCCCAGAGCAAAATCTGAAAATCCGCCTATGATTTACAGTATAAGTCCAACATGATGAAGAGCATGATGAAAGTTTTGAATTACAAAACTACAGTGTATAATTGTAGTGCCAGTACTATTTGTCAAAAATTGTATAACTCAAGAACAGCGTACACAGACATGAATTGAATAGAGCAAAATATTTCACACCTTTGCTAGACACTTCTTGATACTCTTGGATTTATGCCACACGTCTAGACTATACACAATGTTAGGGAAGTTTTTTTCTGAAAATTGAAATAATTAATATTAGGTTGCACTCCAGTGGAATAATTAACAATTATTGGACGAGGTTGAGCATGATATTCAGAATTATAACGCAAAGTGAGGCTCTATAATTCTCGATATCCTATGCGAAAACCGAATTCCTATGCGAAAACCGAATTCAATAGTTTTATTATGCATTTATAAATGCAGAGGCCTTTAGAGAGTTTTGTAGGGAAAAAATAGCGGCAAAAAATTACGTCACCTACAGGTAATTTTCAATGTCGTGTGGGTGGCAAGACATTGAGAATTATCTGTAGGTTTTTAGCCAATCACAATCGAGATTGCATCAGTAATGCATAATAATCAAAGCTATATGTGTGTTGTACATATACCAAGTAGTGCTTTAACGGAAGAGGATGCATCTGTCACAAATTCCACCACTTTTATGTCTTTGGTAAGCCTCTCTAACCCACGCTTTACTGCTTCCCTTTCCATATTGGTTGATGCTAAACCAACATGCCTTTTATCTAATATTTCAATGTCAATAATATAGTTGCTATTGACTTCAACCATGAAATAACATAAATTTTTGGCATTAAAACCCGATGAGTCACACTGTCCATCACCACCAACAACGATATCTTGCCCAACAAATTCTTTAATAAGTTCTTCCCTTGTCCATGTCCACCATTCGTTTATTTCGGGAATCAGGTATAACCGCTGATATCGATAAAACCATAAAAATTGCCATACGCTCAATTTTTGCAAAACTATTTCCCGACAGCAATATAGAGGCAGCTGCTTGTAGGCTGTTTACATAAACTCCTTCCCCAAGTTCATGTGAAGAACAGAATCTATGTTTGTGACCAGATGAGCATAAGGAATAAACAAATAACGAAGCACAAACAAAACGATAGCTGATTGTAGGTGTATTCACACAACCAGAAGTTTGACAGCGATCTTTGAATATCTGGAGTAACAACCCAAGGGAGCAGACAAATTTGCTTTCCTTGACCATCTCGAATTCGTGTGCAAACTTGTTGATTTCCTCACCCCTACTCAGTTTACGATGAGGCCCATATGTGATGCTGCTGGTACTGGCAACATTTGGGATTTGTAGTGGGTTAGATGTTGTTGTCATTGGAGGATCTTCCTGTTGATCATCAACATCAGACTCGATGGAACTGTTTGCAAAATATGTAACAGATATCAAATTACCTATTTCAAACAATACTCTGTCATTTGGCAGAGTAAAATAATAAAGTTCCATTGGGCACATTAAGGTGCATCATCACAGCTTAATGGATTGGAATGAATTATATATACATATGTTGGCTAAAATGTTGTCTGCGGTTGAGAGGATTTTATGGGCCATTATAAAACCCATCGTTTGGTCATTTGATATTTATGGCATATAAAACACATTGGCAATATCTGAGGTAGAGTACATAAAAAGGCAAACAAATAAGCCAAATATTCTGAAAGCATACAGTACCAGCATTTAAAATTCTGACTATATAAACAAGAAATACAAAACTCACTAAATTTCCTCTTCGGATATTCCATCATCTGAACTGTCATCCAAATCCATTGTTGGGTCAGTTGAACTATATATATGACAATACAAGGCATATGTATATATATATATATATATATATAAGAAAATGCTCATGTTCTTACAGAGTACCTACAAGTATTTTCACTGCCAAGACAGTGTAAACATGTAAATAGACTGTATTGTATATTATGCACAGTATGAGTATGTACTAACATCATGAGTTGGTGCACACAAACAGACAGTGTTGTTGCTAACACAACAAACTGTTTACATTTAATAAAATGAATGTAAATGAACTAGCTTAACTAAGACATTTATCTTACACACTATCTTCTGAATCATTCTCTCCCAATTCTCTATGAGCATTCAAGTCTCCAATGGCTGACTGTGAAAGGTCAAGTTGTTGGCTACAGAAGGGACATTTAATAAAAGCTGTTGTCATGTATCACAGACTGTATTTTAGTTGCCCCCATAAATAATGTGAATTATTATATTATAGTCTTAAACTATACCTGTATTCTTGCTCAGAGCTGCCTGCAGTATCAGTGCATTCGCCCTCATCATCAGTGAACAATGATGCATTGGATGTCTCCATTAGACTAGAATTGTATGAATAGAAAATAATTTATTCTTTTAACTCTTGAGTGCTCGTCTTATAGTTTCAAAGCTTGGACCTTGATAAACACACAGTGGAATATTACATAATATATAAATACCTTTTGTGGGGTGATATATCACACTCCAGATTGCTACCCATTCCCTCATGTTGTTCTACTTCCATAGACATATTTTGATTATTTTCTCCTTTGTCAACAATTGGAGATATTGAGGGCAAAGTCAGAGGCACACGGTTATCTCGCTTACATGGGGTAGAGGCTTCCACCAGGCCTAAATAAATCACGATGTATTCATTGATATTGGACGCCATGGCATTGGCTATAGTAAATATTTTTACTGCTTACCTTGCTCTTGCATATTTGCGTTCGCGTTCTCTGCCGCTGGTATTCTCTCTTTTCGTGGCCTCGAAACATCAACATCTGACCTAAAAATTATGCGATTCATATTCTCTATTTAAGGTCCAAATCTACTAAGAAACAACAGAAAAAAATAATGAAACTATACAAACCTTCTGCGGTATTCTAATGATAACAAATGGGAAGCAAACTCACTGTCGGTGCTACAACCGTATCCAGCCTCATTTTTCGCGTCTTTCCAGGATTTAAAAATCGTCAATGATAAATAAATTTGTTTATGTTGGCGATTCCAAACTAATTGTGCGCTGCCTGAGCTTTCATATTTTCTCTTTCGGCCTGAATTTCTTCGCTTTCCCCCGTGCGTCGCACCAGGTGCGGACGCCATCTTGGATTTACAAACTTGAAAAATTAAAATACAAGTGTAGAATTTCAAGTTTGTATATGCGCAGAAAGGATGCGCACAAGGTGACACTGCTCCTGTAAGTCTGATGCGAAACACTATCTTTCCTCTCGCAAAGATTTATTTCTCTTCAGACGTTATAATGCGCCTAGTTTTGATTCTTTAGTTAGTAGGTTATTTTTGCAACCAGCTAGGAAAGGAAACGTTTGTTGTGATAGCCTGTGTGGCAGTCTTGTAATATAATTTGGACTGTCAATTAAACGTCAGTATAATTTATACAAATCATTCATCGTTCAGTAAATGAGCTTGCCGGTCTAAAGAAAACAAAGGTGGCACTGTGTAGTTCGAGTTTGATTTTACACAAACTGTGCCTTACAAAGTTCTTTTAACTGAGCTACAAGGAGTCTAGCTGTAACTTTAACTGAGTTAGAAGGAGTCCAGCTGTTACGAAACCGGTTCTACTTGACATGTGCAATTGTGAAATACAATATCCCATTGTCATCAGTTGATGTGAGAAATGATATGTATTCGTTCGAAGCGATTTGTGTCTCGTATATTTTCTACAAGTCTAGTTCTGGTCTTTGGAATGCATTACACTTGGCTATGCTACTACCATATCTCAACAAATTCACACGGGGGAAACCTGGCCGTTTTAGAGTTTCAGTCAAACCATACTTCTCTGAAGAATCACAAGATAAATTCGACGACGAATGAACCCAAACCTCGACTCAAACGTCTAAATTCAAGCATGGTCAGGTTACCGCTTTGCAAAACGCCAGTGTTTCTTCTCATTGTCGTATTTTCTTCGCCAAATAACTTTGAGCAAAGGTCTATAATTCGCAGTACTTGGGCTGATATTAAAGATACGGATCCTAATGTAACAAACATTATTAATGTGAGAAGTCTTGTTAAAACAGTGTTTTTACTTGGACAAACGAATGGAATAACTCAAAGAATTATACAAACCGAATCTGAATATTACAAAGATGTAGTGATCGGTTCATTCATTGATACTTATGGTAATTTAACATTAAAAGCAAAACTTGGTCTAGAATGGGCTTACCAATTTTGCAACTTTAAATATTATTTGAAGACAGATGATGACGTTTTTGTGTATAGCAAGGGACTAGTGAAATGGTTGTGGCAATTACCAAGAGAGAGGGTCTATACGGGTAGATGTGACTTTAATAAATCGGTGATTCGAACAGCCGGGCACAAATGGTAAGTGGGAATAAAAGATTGTATACAAATAAATATACTATCATCTAAATTTATGCTAGTGGTTCTCAAGCCTTTAGAGCCCTGTATTGTGTTACGAGCGTCCCGAATGAAATAATATCTGGCCGCTTTTGGTTCGTTTTATACTCGCAACAAAAGAAAGTAAATCCAAGCATTTTCATTTTATACATATTTTATTAAGAAAAGCATTATTAGTTAGGTTAAGCTATATATTATGAATTAACTAATACTATACTTATCCGCTGTCTGAGCACTGATCTGAAAACAAGGACTGGATAGTGCATCTCCCATGCATAAATGAAGCCAATGGCGGCCATATCGGTGTGACCACAACAAATCTACTGTGGTGTTGGGGACATGTTTAAAGAGGTTCTAACATGTTCTAGTTATTGATGGGAAAGGAAAAATATTGTCTCGATAAGAATTTGTCTTCAGTGGCCTCTCTTTCTTCCTAAATTTGCCGGTGAATAACTAATGAGAGCACACCGATGTGGCCGCCATAAGCCTCATTGTGTGGTGTTTAAAACGTTCTAAAACTCATTAGAAGAGATGTTGGAAGCTATATTTTTCACGTTGCATAGAAAAATATATTTGCTTCATAACATAACTAATTTAAACAGCTAACGATTTGACTGGTCAAGAATTTGACAGATTTAAAAATCTGATCTCATTAAAAATATTCTGGCTTCAAAATTGGCTCATTGAATTCAATAGGATGCTCTATCCAGTTCTAGTTTCAGATCAGTGTGTCTGAGTGATGCAATAGTTCAAAAGTTCAAGTTCATTATAAGATATCAATCTGTTGTCCATAAGTAAATTCCCTCGAAGTTCCATTCTATCGTCTTGTCAGCTATGGATCCTTCTTATAGTACTTCTCATACGTCTGACTCTCTACTTTCTTACTCACTACTGCATGTTGTGCACTGGTGCCTAAAGCTATTTAATATATACAGTAGTGTTTGCATGAGGAACAGTGTGAAATGATGACACATACTACATACCACAGCTTCTCGAGCGTGACGGAAGTGCTTTTGCGAGCTCCGTTTTCTCTTGAAATTTCATACAGCACATAAGCAATGGCAGCTACTAAAGCTCTTAAGAAGGAAAATGAAGAGCTTCGTCTAGAGATTGACGAACTACAAAAGAAGATTGATAACATCGCTGAGCATGCTGAAAGCATGCTGGAGAAAGAAAAGTCCGTAGAGTTTATCAGCGCCAAGTATGACGAGCTTATCTTATTTAAAACCAACATGATCACAGAGCTCAAACAGATCAAATCCGAAGTCATTCTGGCAAATGACCAAAGAAGTGTGAAAAGATTGCAAATTCTATTGAGCAGCTTGAAGAGTATAGTTATAATATAACGTGAAGATTATTGGCATGCCTCAATAGCAGCAAACGGAGACAGCTGAGCAAACCTCAAAGCTATGCATCGATCTATTTAATAATATCGGCGCTGAAGTCACACTACAAGATATAGACATCGCCCATCGAGTCCCATCGCGAAAGCCCGACAATCACAGCAAATGTTAGTATACACGATCTCCTTACCCCATGGCTGCAAGAGCTTTTATATGAAGCAAAGAATAGCTAAGTTCAAGCTAAGTAATTTTAGTTTGTATGTTTGTTAAATGGCCTTTGATAGTACACTTATTTACCTTCCTTTTACAAATCACTTAGACGATATACCTTTTAATGCTGCCTTATATGAAATGTTGCATGGTCGTATAAATATTGATTATGGCCACTTAGAAACCTTAGTTTTTAATCCAATCGAACTTTTACCTTCAACCCAAAGTTTTTCCATAAATTCGAGTCTTGATCCTGACTTAAATTTCTATGCATGCTCTCAATCGAATAGTAATTACATGGTTGAAGATGAAATTAATAATGGTAATTGAACTGAGTGGAGTGCAATTTGGTCTGAAATCAAACGCGTGATTACAAAATCGCACGACCGCGAAGCGAGAGTGCGATTTGTAATCACAAGTTTGATTTCAGATCAAAATTACACGACACGAAGTTCAATTTCCACTTTATTATATTCATTTTGAAATCTAAATAATGTTTGTAACCGGAAGCGGTATTTTATTAGTAGTCTTGGTTTACAATTGACACCCACGATACTCCAATGAAATGCCGTAGCATAGCAACAACATGAATTGTAATTTGACAAATTGACAAAAACTTTAAAAGACTCAGTATAAACAAGCAAAATGTGGGTGGATTTTTAGAAATAAAGACCGCAAAAGTAATTTTAAAGACATCGTAGACTTTACATGTAAATTGATAAACGTTTCTTGTGATTTTGTGCATTCAAACATTGACACTACAATCGATCATTCCATATCTTAATACCTTGTGCCTTTGACAGCTTTGTGTTCAGTTGTGGCTGTTGCTCAAATGAAACTAGTTTTTGTTGACATTTTGACAATGTTTCATTCAAAATATTTGATATTCTTTTAATTTAAGTTTGACTTGCCTTATGTTGATTTTTATGGAAAAAAACTGCAGTAATGCAGTCTAGAGTATTGACTATTGACAATTTATGGTGAACAGATTTGGTCATTTGCCAGAGCACATTTTTCTTTAAATTGATTGGCTAGTTGAATTCTATCATTCAATCTGATTGGTTGTTGTGGTGCAGAGCTTCAATCTGATTGGTTTAAAAATGATGCGATTAATACTCCAGATGATGCGATTTGGGAATTAATCGCACTATTTTTGACCAATCAGATTGCAAGAAATGCCATTGATTTCAAAATGAATATAATAAATGGCTTAACTAGTGCAAAGCAATTTAATTCAAGTTTTTCCCTATTGCATCTTAATAGCCGTAGTTTGGTTGGCAATTTTGATAAACTTCAATCTATTAATAGCATCTTTAAATAAGCCATTTATGGCTATTGGAGTTTCCGAAACCTGGTTAAATGATCAAACTTGGGATTTTGTATATATTTCTGGCTATAATTTCATCTCCAACCATCGGACATCAAAGATTGGTGGTGGAGTTGGTATTTATTTACAAGATTGATTACAATATAAATTGCTCCAAAATTGTACTATTTCTGATCCTGAGGCAATTGAATCTCTGTTTATCGAAATTTTTAATCCTCTTGAGAAAAATATTATAGTAGGCACAATTTATCAGCCACCTAATCAAAATCTTTAGGCTTTCATGGATGGATTTAATAATATTCTATCAATTATTTCTAAAGACAATAAGCATTGTTACCAGTATGGGGGACTTTAATTTGGACTTGCTTAATTATGAACATCATTCAACAACACGGGAATTATTGGACGCTCTGTTTTCTCATATGATTATTCCACATCTCTCACTGATCAAGACCCACTCGTGTAACTGCTCACTCCGCCACACTCGTTGACAACATTTTCACAAATTGCTTTCTACACAACATTCTTAGTGGAAATATCTTGAACGATTTTTCTGACCAATAATGAATAATTAATAATGAATATTTTCCTCAACAAGCAGAAGTGAAATCATCCACACGTGGTGATTTCAGTGAAGGAAACCTTTTTAAATTTCTCAGCTTGACTGGACAGCTGTCGTAACAGGTCAGGACCCTAATACTATATTTGATGCTTTTTTATCTGAATATAACCGACAGACATTTTGACAATTGCTTCCCCGTAATAACAATTAAAACAAACATGCCAAAAAACCCGAGAACTCCTTGGATTAGTAAAGGGATACTGGTTTCTGTAAGGAAAAATAATATAGATTGTATAAAAAATTCATGAAACATCCAACTTTCACACGAGAAACACAATACAAAGCATATAAAAACAAATTAAATCATTTAATTAGAATTGCTAAGCGAACATATTACGATGATAAATTTAAACAATCAGAAAACGACCTGAAAGCAATCTGGAAGCTAATTAACGAAGTTATTAATAAAAAGAACAATAAGCGGCCTTTACCTCTTCTTTTAATTCAAATGGCAGAACCATTTCTGATCCTGCATGTAGAAATCGCCAATGGTTTTTGCAATTATTTTACTGTTCTTTCCAAAGGTCCAAAAATTTGGAATTCGTTGTCTGACGTCATCAAAAATATAGAGTCTTACAATTGCTTTAGGAGTAGAATGCTAAACTATTTATTGTACTCTTAATTCTACAATCAACAGCCTTTCAGTTAGCCGAATCTCAGACGTAACTCTAAATTCCACGGTCCCTTTTAAATAATGCTGACCTATATTATGAGGAGTCATCCCATGTACAAGCCTTCAGGTTTCTGGATGCCTCCTCGCCACTTCTATATATTTTGTATCAAATGTGTTCAAGTAATGTCTTTTGTTTTGTAAAATTAATTATTTATTTATTTATTATTTATTGATGTATTTACTTATTTATTTGTGGTGAATAAAGAGATTTGAGATGACTCATTTTTATTACGTACGTAAATTTAGAAGTTTCTCTAACCATGCATGCACTAAACCACATTCATATCCTTTGACGTATAACTTTTGGTTAGGGGTTGGTTTGTAAAGTATTTGCTTACTGATGCATGTAAGGTTAACTATATATAAGGTACAATTCCAATACCTAAAGTAACTAAAGCTATCAAACTGAAATAATTCTATATTATATATAATTATATATATGATATTGAATCTCTTGGTTGGGAAACTTTAGAAAGTAGAAGACAGAAGATGAAGTCCATTCTTCTGTATAAAATTCTAAATGATTATACTGCTCCCAACTTGAAAGAGTCATTGATTGGGAGTAGTTTAACACAGGCGAACTATAACTTGAGAAATAGCAATACTGATATAGCTCACCCAAAATCGAGAAGGGAATTCCTAAAAAAAGTTTTAAATACAGCGGGGCAAAGCTTTGGAACAGCCTTTCTCGGGACGCAAAAGAGGCACAATCTATTTATATTTTTAAAGAAAATATTAATAATTAATATTACTATGCTAATGTTGGGTCACACCTCCTGTATTCTGTATTCTTGTAATTAGTTAATTAGTTTTTTTTTCTTGCAAATATTTTGTACATAAAAATGACGCCCCTCATGAAAACCAACGTATATGTTGATGAGACTAGCGTCACGAAATAAAGATTTACATACATACATACATGGTGTCATTATGTAACAATTGACTTTTAAATCATCACTTCAAATTTGTCTAAAATAACATATGTTTGCGATCTTTGTTGACATGCACTAACATATACAAGCAAGCACGGTATAATATTTTGGTGTATACAATATCCCAAGATCTTGAAGTCTGCAATGAGTTTATGGTTAGTTAAATATCATGACTAATTTCTTTATTTCAATCATTTTAGGGCTGTATCAAAGAAGGATTACAAAAGAGACACTTATCCACCATATTGTCTCGGAATGGGTTATATCTTTAGTTCAGATGTCCTTCAAAATATGATGTTGATAGTGCCAAAGCAACCGCTGCTTTTATTAGAAGATGTCTATGTTGGTCTGATCCTAGAAAAACTGAAAATTGTGCCAGCAGATAATACTAAATATTTTCAGGTGCACAATGATTACTCCTGGGATGTTTGCAAAAATAGAAACATGTTGTTATGTTTACAACCTAATCCAAAACAAATGCTCGAATTGCATTTGAAATTTTCAACTTTATGGAAATGTGGCCTGTACATGTAGATTTTGTTGAAGATGTATACTTTATATTATTACTTGTAAATTATTGGAAAATTTAGTTTATAGTGTTACTGAATATTGATAAATTATCTTTAAATGTAGCAAATATTATTTCTGGTCAATAAAATGTAATTTCGTAAAGCGATACATATAGGACTGCGTCCGCTCCCTGCACTCTCTCCTCCGCAGAGGCTTTTATAGGCGCGAGAGAGAAGGACGAAAACAGAAAAAATACGCGAAAGCCTCTGCCAGACTTGTGAGCCAATATGGCGTCAAACCGGGGGGTTCAATTACTAGTCTAATTCCTGTGAAAGCAAATCGCATATGTGAATTAATAACAATTCATAGCCTTGAGTATACATGTCCCAGAACGACAAGTGTATACAAAATATTTCATAAAACAACAGCAATTTGATGCTAACGCGGTGAAAAACGGAGTCAAAGTTGCGTGAGCTACATAGGTTCACAATTTATCGATAATATTTTGAGGTGACCTGTTGAATACATCGATTTCGCAGCATACAAACAAGCCAAATTCATCGAAATTCCCGGCACTAGCTCCTGACTCGACCGAGAAATAATTAAGACTAATTTTCATTGTATTTAAATAGTGTAAATACTAAAATTTATGCATTGGCCAGTAGATCTTGGTCCAAAGTATCGGCATATGAAAAATCAAAACATAAAACCAAAGGATTTTTGAAATATGCTTCAACTTGACTTGTCGAAGGCACAGTTTCGTCAGGCCCTTCCATCGCAATGGGATCACGTTAAAATATAAAAATAACGACCTCAACACAACGATATTAAATTGGTCACAAATATCACTATACGTAAAATCAAAACGAAAAACGAACGGATGGTTAGAATATTTGAAGGAATACAAGAAATCGCCCACTTTGTCGAGATATCGCTTCAAATCTAGCAGATAGTGCTGGACGATACCGAGTACTCGGTATTCGATACCAGCGATACCACCTACAGCGGTATCGGTATCGATTACTGACCTGGTATCGCTTGAAATCGTTCGATACTTGTACCTGTTTCAGTTTACAACGCTAACAATTGCCTTGCTGCAAACAATTAGCCCAAAAACAATAAGAAACAGCTTTATCTTGTTGAAATTCCTTATTATTTATGCTTGGAGTGAGGAACGTTGAAGTTTCAGCATTAAATATGAGATAACTGGCAAATATGCTTGTTGGAAACTATTTTTTCACAATGTGAAAAGTATCGGAAGCGACCGATACCAGCGTTGATAGTACTCACTTCCGGTATCGAAAACGAATTTTTTTTACCATTTTTGGCATCGAAATAGGTATCGGTATCGGCCGATACTAATTTTCGAGTACTCGATATCGATATCGAAATAAAAATCCTGGTATCGCCCAGCACTACTAGCAGAGTCTTCGCTTCCCCTTCTCCTCACGCGTTTTCCCCTCGCGCGTTTCAATTTGCAGCGGTTTTCCTTGGTATGTCTAACTCGCTCCTCTAGCAAACCTCTAACTCGTTCCTCTAGAGCATAATATAGAGCGCACGGAAGACTCTGCGGAGGTGAGAGCTCCCTCCATGTGCATAACATTCTGCAAAGAAACCATTCGGTAAAATTCACTTTTCAGGGAGTAAAATTTACTCGAGATAAGGGCAAAAGTTACTCTCTTTGGGAAAGTAACAATCTCCGGGCCAGAAATTACCCTACTAAAAGGGTAATAATTACACCAATAGATACTATGGAGCAGGGTAAAACCACTGAGCTTAATACATCTGGAGGACGTGCCGCTAATGTATACCAGGCAGAAAACTGTCCGCAAAAACATGGAGAATTTTGGCATTTGCTTACGCCAGAATGACGCCACATTCCTTTGCTCATGGTAATTATCACTGGCCAGGATCAATTTATACCCGCTACAACTTTCACACACCCCTGGTTTTTGTACAATGTTTAGCTTTTTGCAGTAAAGTATCGTTGTTTTGATATTTTCGATATATTTTTTCTACCCTTAACCATTTATTTGAAGATGTACAAGTTGTATACGGTATTCTCGCCCATGAAAGGGAACAAACAAATATTAAAACCACGAGAAATGTGGGAAAAGATGATATTCGAAGCCGGAGTTGACAGGTAAATATTTCTGTAATTTCACATTCACATACTATTAATATTTCGTGAAAAATTTAGTGGGAGTAATGATAAAATATTATTTATTTGTTAAGACAATACCTCCCTTGTTTAGTATCAGCCACGAGTATTTGCAGAAACAAGCCTGACCTTGCAGTTCAGTGTCAAACCATACTATAAGCTTTGTCAATATTTAATTCAGTGTTTCCTTCAAAATAGAGGTGCAATTTGTATAGTGTAAAGTGGTTAAAATTCCACTTCTTTAATTTCATTATATTTCATGATGTTGTCAATTAGTTGCACTGTTTGTTAGCCTTAATAATGATATCATTTCTTTGAATATGAAGCCATGCATTTCACAAATATCAACATATCTTGCTTCTCCGCAGAATCCTGATGACAGGGGAGAAACTATATAGCTACCAGAGGGGTGAGACACCCCTCCAGTCAGACACTCCGTTACAACTGAGTTAAATAGAATATTAATGAAATCAAATTGAAACTTTCAAATTAAACCAGAACCTAACACATTTTGGCTTAGTTCAGAAGTCGGGCTCCACTTTAGTCACACTCTTCTTGTCGGGCAAAAAGCTAACCTTCCTCCAGTTATTATATCGAAGTTTAGGCCCTGCCTAGTTTTCTATATAGACATGAAACTAACAAGGTTGTTGCCTTGTCCCTCTTCTGTGCATGTACCCATAGTTTCTTCCAGGCTTAAAGTTTACCTAGGTCACAATATTTTATTCTCTATCTGGTTTTCTTATGTTTTGTGTCAAGTGAAAATGTATGACATTGAAATGATTGTGATTTGTACAATATGACAAGCCCTCATTTTAGAAAATTGAAGATACAAAGCAATTTTCTTTAATTTAATTTTTATTCAAGTTCTTCAGATAACTAGTAAATAATTATAGAGACCAGTAAATCAAGTTGTTATGCATTAATTGACTTTGCTTCAGCATTCTGATGCCTTGTGCCATCTTTTGTGGTGCCTTTAACAGATTTAATTCCAGCAAATATAAGAAGAGAATAGTTCTACAGTATTAATAAATACATCCTTACACAAAAATAACATACATGCAGTATACTGAACATCTCAGTGTGTTAACCCATTAGCTGACAATGCGCCCAGATATGCCCTACTTTAGTATTTTACTCTGTCTAACGCCAGATGATTTTACTTGTAAGTCGTAGGGTACTGCGAGTTAATGGGTTAACTATGCATGTTGCGTATTATACATGATCTCATAGGAATATCAAAATTGAATTTTGTAATAGAAATGAGAAATAAAATTTCCTTGTCTGTTTGTATAAAATTGCTATCATTACCTACTTACCAGGGGGGGGCTTGGGTTTGGTCAAATTGGTTCTGGTGCATAGTGCTACTTCCAAGACCCTTACTTGTCATTAAACAGGCTGGAGTTACGTATTGGGGCATAACAAAACGATTCAGGCCTATGAATTGGAACACCATCCTTTATTCAGCTCTTTTAGTGAAGGAACTCAGTCAGCAGTATGAAGCGGTGGGGAGGATCGTGTATATTGTGTCATCTTTATGTAATATTGGTTCCTTAAAAAGCAGCCACCTGCCCTTATTGTGAGGGCATTTTGAAGGTACATTACTACTTGTGGCAACTTCCTTTTGGTAGGGGAACATCAACAGCTTAGTAGATTTTATTATACCCCATGGGTGGTCCAAGCTTATTGAACATAGGTGGCACAGCTTTTAAAAAGGGTTGCACTATACCAATACTGCAGCCGCTGCCAAAAATGCCATGAAGCACATCATAATAATTTGGGTATCCACTTAATTTTTTTTGGTTGATAAGGGTCAAGGACTACTTCCTTGCCTATATATATAAAATTGGAAACAACAGTTAAAGCTTAATACAAGACTGCATTAAAAGAAAACAAAGAAAAATATATAAAAGCTGCTTCAATGGGCAATATATTAAACACACAATTAAAGTCTGAGTGCTTCAGGTGAAATCTTTACCGTTTTGATATAATATTTATACATAATTTTCTGTGTAAATTTTTTTCATAGCTGCCTAAACAAGGTTTTTGAAAAATATAGGATTTTAAAAAAGTATTAAAAGTTTCATGAAATCCACAAGCAGAACAAAAGACACTTTTTTCGTGATGTTGTAAAAAAAGCAAAGTGGAATAAAAATATCAATTTTTTTTAATTCAAGAACAAACAAAAACGTAAAATATTTATCAAAAATCAGGGGGATGAAAGATGCCGTCGGAAGGTTAGGATCGCGGTTTGCCAGTGGTAATTACCATGGGAAAAAGGAACCATGTTGCGTCAGCAAAGGCCAAAATCCGCCATGTTTTGCGGACAATTTTTTCTGCTGACCAGTTCCTCCAGTAATATAGCTCAGTGGGTAAAACCCCTGTTTGGAGTAAAATTGTCTGAAGGGTAAAATTTGTCCCCTCAAAATGGGTAAAACCCACTGCGCTATATAATACTTGGAGGAAGTGCTCGGCATAAAAAAGTGAAAAAAAAACTCGTCTCAGAATGCGAGAAATGCTGTTTTAAAGACCCTAGAAATTCAAAATTTCCTAGGGAGCATGCCCCCAGAAGCCCCCTAGCATTTTTGCTTCGTTGATTAAGTAAGTTAGTATCCTAGTTATGCTGTTCCACAGTTAAAACCCTGCCTATGTTGCTGCTTATTGTTCTCTTCTTCGAAACGTTTTCATACTACTGCTGTAAAACAACTATGTGATACTATATATCGGCAGGGGGAGGGTCAAGACGAGCCCCAGGTTAGGGTCACAACTTTTCCAATTCGTACATGGGGCGGGTCATATTATTTTCATCAATTCATTGTCCATTGTTCTCATTTATGTCAATTCCCTAAGGTCAAATTAAAACGTGTTGGAATATTGAAACTCGGCAAATTATATTATTATTACTCGGCAATTCCGCCTTCAACGCCCCCCTCCCCCCAATCGACATCCCTTCGCTACGGCCCTGGATAAAATGCATGGTTTCATAATTCATACTCCTCCCAGAAGCATTTTTTCATGCTACCTAAATGCATACAAGCATAATGATGCCATAATATTAAAAATGATATGAATTAAAAGTATGTGGAATTACACATTATTGTAGTTTTAATTATAGCACGATATTTTGGTTGGTTTCTAGTTTCTACTACAAAATTGTGAAATATACAGGTCGCTGCTTGCTGCGATAATGCATTATACTGAACAAGGAAGCTGTTTTCTTAAGAAATTGGGTGTAAATTATCGTTTTGCCTGCCAATTTTGCACCATGTGAACTGTTAAATACTCGAGGAAACACTGAAATAATTCGTCTCTTACCTGAAGTGGCTTCAAATATCGTCCTCGGCCACATTTCTCGAGGCTTTAATTTTTGTTTGCTGTCTTTTATCGACTGGAATAACGCGTACGACTTCCACATCTTTGAACAAATTGTCAAAAGTTGAAAAAATACATGGAAAAGTAGAAAACAACGAGACTTTACTGTAAATTGTTACAAAAAGCTAAAATATTTTTGCAAAAACCAGGGGGGTGTGAAAGTTGTAGCGGACTCAAAATGAGCCCTGGTAGTGGTAATTACCATGAGCAAAAGGAACCAGTGGCGTCATTATGGCGTCAGAAAATGCTATTGAACTAAATAGAACTGGAACGCTTCCTCCGACCGGAAATGTGAAGCCAGACTGACTTTCGTTTCAAAGCTTTTTATTAATACTTTCATTCAAGTAAAACTTCATAGTAGACTTTATTTGTATTTCTTTTCCATTTTTGGTAATGGCTGAATGATCTTTTTCGATAAAAGTATGCCAAGGAGTGAGAGTTAGTTTGTTGACTTTCGGCTTGGATGTTTTGCGAATATTTTTTCGTTATTCGACACTGATTCTATACTCACAGAAATAAACTGCCTGTCTGCGGTATACCAGTACTAAAACATACAACGATTATTCTAGAAAAGAGTGTTGCTTTTTTACTAGTTTAGATAATATAGAATATCAGAAACATACTGTAAAATATTTAATCGGCCTCGAGGGCAGTTTTTTATCGATCATGCATAGTTTGTATGCAAAATTCATTTTATTGCGCTACCAATATAAAAATATCCATGGAACCTTTAAGAAGATCTAAAAGTGGAACTTTTCTTCTTTGTTATATGTAAATCCAGCTACATTTGACACGCACTCCGACCTTTTTCAGCAAAAAGGCATGAAATGGTCCCGCGGGAAAATCTCGCGACGTAAACTCGCGTGTTTTGACCTCCAGACACGCGTGTCTGGAGGTCAAATTTGGCTTCATGCGATATTAGGCGAGTTTCTATGGAGGTAGCGTTCCAGGTATATTTAGTTCAATGGAGAATGCCAAAATCCGCCATGTTTTTTGCTTCACTTTTCTGCCTGGCTGACATTAGCGTCAGATCCCCAGGAATTATATAGCTAAGTGGTAAAACCCTATATGAGTGTTTCAAAATGGCGTCGTAATATGAGCGATCGATATTAATCAATTCACGGTTCTATATTTGCAAATAACTTATTGTAGAATGGTTCCTTGAGAAAGAAATCTTCGTCAGAGTGCGCTTCACATGGTAAGTGAATTAACGAGATCGTTTTTTTCTTGAATTAAACGGCCAAAAGTTTGCTTTAGTCATGTTTAAATATTGTTAAGAGCCGCGGCATCCGCCAGCCGGCAGGAATGCCACAGGATACCGGTCTACAGTATCTAGCTGTAATCGCTTTTCACGATATCAACTCATGGTATTTAGGCCATTTATTGGTTTTATCGAGTGAAAAAGGTTTCTATTTGTAATTCATCGGTTTCATTTGGTCGTATATTCGCGCTTTTAGACGCAACAGAGCGGGTAAATATGATTTTGTGACATATATGATACGGAAATGTGTTTAATATTAAGCCCGGCGCACACTGGCGCAACTTGTATGGCCACATGTCATTCGTGACGAGTTGCGCAGGGACAAAATCCTAGTGTGCGGGGAACATATGCGGTGTTTTTGTAATTCGTGTCGTGAAAACCAGATATCAAACATGTTTGATATTTTCTGTCACGCGTGACAAAATTTCCAAGTGTGCGGAGAGCAAACGTAAGCAGCTCTTCAAAACAAACAAAATGCGCATGCGTGTCATCACACAAACAACATTGCGGATCACAGTGAATGTCAGTTGTATGCTCCTTGCGCTTGTCGTCGTAGAATCCATCGCCTTGTCCACAATTTACGGTTAGCTGCTTTAAACGTCTCCGGCGTCGTCGCATTAGCAAGAGAACTACTAGTGAAATAGTTCTTCGTCTTCTGACACTGAATGGTCGTATTCTTCTTCAAAAGCATCCGCCATGTTGTTTGTGTGATGACATGCATGCGCATTTTGTTTGTTTTGAAGAGCTACTTACGTTTGCTCTCCGCACACTAGGAAATGTTGTCACGCGTGACAGAAAATATCAAACATGTTTGATATTTGGTTTTCATGACACGAATGACAAAACTACAATGCATATGTTCCCCGCACACTAGGATTTTGTCCCTGCGCAACTCGTCACGAATGACATGTGGCCATGCAAGTTGCGCTAGTGTGCGCCGGGCTTAAGGCATAGGCAAATGTTTGTGTTGTTCTTAAGCTGATCTCTGATCAGAAAATACATAAGCCGAATGTTTAAAATGCCCAGTCAATATTGTGCAAAATATTTATAATTTGATTATTTTGTACTTGCTGTTGAGTGTTGACCAAGATTTATTACAAGGCTCAGTTAGCATTGTAAACAGACCAGTCTTATTAATTGAACAGATTGACTGGTTTTATAAGGGCTGTTTATATGGAGGCGATGACCGTTAGCCAAGATCTAATGTTTGTAATTTTTCCTACATACATTTTAAACTTGTGTGTACCTCATTTCATTTGTAAGATTGGGGTGATGGGGTCTCTGTCAACCGAGCTGGATATGACTTCATAATTATAGTATAAACACCTGGGATGGGTGCCATAACTATATTATTTTATGCAAATATAGAGTTAAATTAAATTACAATTGATACAATTTTTGCAAAAATAATGATTTTAGCACTGGGCAAAAATATAATTTTCTTCTTGCAAGCTTAGCTTTAATGATATTGAAAAATCTTGCAGGCCAGCAGAGATATTTGTCCTCTAACAAATTTGAGATATTTGTGCTTCGTGCAAACAGAGCTCAAAGTCAATGGAGCTCATGTGTTTTGTTTTAGGTGTGACGTAATTTTAGGTTTGTAGGTGAACAGATGCGAGGCCGAGAAGAGGGGGCAGCGCTAGCAGAGGGGGGGCATACCCAAGGCCCGTGGATATGTTAACCCATTAACTGACAGTACCCTACCACTGACGAGTAAAATCGTCTGGCATTAGACAGAGTAAAATACTAAATTATGGTGCATTGCCAGCGAATGGGTTAAAGGGGCCCAGAAATATTTGGGTATATATGAGGTCACACCAAAGTGGCTGTGTACGCAGCAGCATGACTGGGTTGACCAGCCTTAAACATGTTTATATTCATGTTCTCAGCCCCTGAAAAGTCTCATATAAACAAACGTGAAATTTGACAGAAACAGGCTTGCTTGGGTACCTGGCTGGTTCACCTTCATACATGTATATGACAATATCTGAAAATATTTGCAGACTCACATTGTATTTCAATATGTCAGAAGCAGACTGACAGCTAGTCATTAATGTAACTTATATGTTCTCGGACAAGCACAACTGGGGGCCTTATATTTGGTCAGAGCGGGCCACTTGTCACTAGTTTGTCATGGTCATTATACTGGTGGGTACAGGCATTTTATGACTGCGAATACTGGGGTGCTTTTCTGTCCCTTTTAAAGCACAGTGATTGCTGCCACTAGGATACAGTGCTTATACCTGCTATCATATGCCAGTGGTGTAAGCTTCGGCTATGGTACTGGGTCGGTCCCTAGCTGGGACTCGTGTTACCATTAAATCATAAGAGTCAATTTAATGGAAGCAAGGCTTAACAAGGCAATAAAGGCATGTTCAATATAATGTTGACACTATATTAACAATATAAGGATTTTTGCTACAGTGTGTTTAGCGGTAGTGTCAGTGGTGCATTGTCACAATTAGTGAAGCCCATATATATATAGCCTGTGGTGAATTGTGCCTGCTGTTATACACATTCTGAGTCTGTCACTGTAAGAAGATTTTAACCTGAGAAATACATGGTTCCTGATTAATTAATATGTTTCTAAACTAGCATCTATATGTTAAATAGTACAGCTAAATTTCCTAATTTTATTAAAATCTAGAAGAAGGAAAGGAAGGAAATTTAGAGATTTGTTGAAAGAGATCTTGTGAAATGGAAGGATATTTCGAGTATTTGGGCAGGAAATTGCTATTTGAGAGTGGAAGCACTGGTCCAAAAGGACAACCAAATTTCCTAATACCATAAAGTAATTGAACATAATTTATAGACTCATAAAGATTAAAGATTTAATACCAAAAAATTCTAAAGTTTGTTACATATACTGTAAACATGTTAATGAGAAAAGTATTACTCAATCAAGTGAAAGTTACAAATTAGTATCAGAAATTTTCCTGCAAAGTGTGATTTCTTTCAGTTCTTTGCTAATGGGTGTGAATTTTGATGCTGTTTAATAAGTGAAATAAGAAAACTATGATATGTAGGATTGTGAAGTGACTCTGCATGCTGAAGTTCTGAGTTGGCACAACTTGAAACAGAGCGCGAGGCCTTGTGAAGTAAAGAGAAATCTCAGCAATCTTATATGAATCATCAATATGAGTTTGCATGTGGACTGGTATTAATCACGTTTTGTTGCCATGCTGAATTTTTGGGTTGGCACGACCTGAAACAGAACGTGAGGCGCTGATTTTGAGATATGCTAAATTGAAACACCATTCAAAAACCTTATGCAGAGAGAACAGAGAGAAATACTTAAAAGTTCACAGTCGACACAATGCTCAATATTTAAATTGCATCTAGGAATTGCAAGCTAAGGGACTGGTCATTAATAAAGCTGGGTAGGCTGCTAATTAGCATAATTAGGCCCTTATTTTCAAACGGATTATTTCAAAGCGTTTTTTGGTCAGTCGGAGCCGGAGCCGGGATGCTTTATTCCAGCTCCGGCTGGAAAGTCAAAATGACATATGACAAGAATAGATAATCGTATCTACAACTGCAAATACATGTGTTAAACTCACGCAAACTCACCTCTTTATATCTGCCTGGGCTTAGCTTGCATTACTTACATATTGCGCATGAACAATTCGTGAAAATGAACTGTAAAGTTTATTCGCTGGCTCAGCCCTTATTAATTTATAGTAGCAGTTGATACCGGTTGGCGCACTTCATCCCCCTAAGTCCGGTTCTAGGTTATTAAGGATTTATTGTTGAAAAAAAAATATTAAGCTGTTTCATCCAAGGAACCCAAATCGTGTGAGCATTTTAAATGGTTCAATAAAGTTTACATAATTTCTTCCACTGTGTTTGTTTGAGTCGCTTGTCAGCTTTCGATCACTAGGAAAAGCTCTAGGTACAAATCTGTGAATATCTGTGTCAGGCAAAGGATGAATCTTGAAAATCCTAAGCTATGTACTTTCACCACTGTTTTAATTTCAGTACTTTTAGGCAGATTTGGAGAGACATGGAATTACATCTAGAACACAAGTTTCAGTAATGTCTATATAATGAGAATATTAAAGACCATGCATGTAAAGTCCATTCTGCGCATGTGCTATGGGGGTCCCGCGATGTAAACAATGCCCAAATTTCGCGTTGTTTCCTTCTAAATCAGAAACTCGAATCTGTATTTAGTTAAAGCATAGCGAACCAGAACACATCATTCTCCCTACGGCAGTTCGCGTTAATTCGAGACGATATCGACAGGTTAATGGAGTAACACGGGCTGCGCAAAGTACACAGAATCGGAGCATGGGTACGGAGATTCATTCAAAACTGCCGACAGTCACGTAAGAACCGGAAGTTTGGACCACTCGACACCACAGAAATTGAGGAGCAACAAATCTGGTGGATCAAACGAACCCAGCAAGACGCTCAGAACAATGTTCGTTTCGAGCAAGACAATCTACAACTTAACCTGCAACCCAACCATCAACACGTCCTGGAATGCAGAGGAAGCAATAGAAGGGGAATACCCAGTTTATCTGCCTGACGATCATCCTTACATCGAAAAAGTGGTAGAGCAAGTCCATTCTTCGACATTACCGGGCGGAGTTGCTATGACCATGACCAAGGTACGTGAAACGTACTGGGTACCTAGACCACGCCAGATGACCAAACGAGTACGAGGCCGTTGTTGGGGATGCAAGAAAAGGCTTACCTGGCACTATTCGGGTGCAGCTTGACCAGGGCAGTCCACTTGGAGTTACTGAAGTCACTAGAGCTTGGAGACTTTATCGCCTGTCTGAAGCGATTCATCGCACGAAGAGGTAAACCGAAGGTAATATATTCGGACAACGGATCAACTATTAAAGCCCCGAGTACTTGGCTTAAGAAGGTGGAGAAAGACGAACGCTTAAACTGAAACCTTGCTGATCTATCCATTAAGTAGGTATTCAATCTCAGCCGCGCGCCGTGGTGGGGCGGGCAGTTTGAACGCCTCATAGGACTTTTCAAAGGAGCGTTCTACAAAACTATTGGAAACGGCACATTGAAGTGGGATGAACTGGAGGAAGTGGTGATCGATGTCGAAAAACGGCCCTCAACAACCGACCGTTGAGTTATGTCGAGGATGACGTAGAACTACCTGTACTAACACCATATTCAATGATGTTCCTCAACAAGAACAACGTCCCGGAATTGGATCCCCACCACTTCCAAGAGGGGGATCTCCGAAGAAGAGCTAGATTTCTGAAACAGTAAGCGATGTGGAAGCGATGGAGAAGGGAGTATGTACGAGGACTGCGAGAACAACATCTTCAAGCGACCAGCAACGAAGCAACAAAACACCCACAAGTCGGAGAGGCAGTGATCATAAAGGACGGGGAGAAGAACAGAAACAAATGGAGATTGGCGATAGTGACAAACCTTATTGTTGGAAGAGATGACGTCGTAAGAGGAGCAAGGTTGAAGACTGCGAAGGGAAACCTCGAAAGAGCGATCCAACAGTTATGCCCACTTGAATTATCATGTGATATCCAGCGAACAACGCCACTAAACCCAAACCGCCATCGAGCTATGCACACAGTCGCTTCGAGCTTCCCACCCTTTATTCTCCCACCCTTGTCATCGAATTTCTTTTCAAACTTGGATTGCATGCTTAGCTTGCCTCAATATTACTCAGTGTTGTCGTTGTCGGTTTCCAAGGTAACAAAATGATGGTTTGACCAAAGTCGATACCAATTGATAATCAATCGAAGAAAAATAACAACGATTCCAGTCATAGATTGGTCAACAATTTATGTTATCAATTGATTAATAATTGAGATCAATTTATATTGATTCATATCAATTTTCATGATTAACACCAGGATCCAAAGTAGTCATTGTGCAATCTGTGTACAACAATTTGAAGATCTTAGCTCTCAGACTCTGGAATGTTGTTACATATCTGCCCTAGTATATATTAATTCAATTTTATTAATTTGCCGTTTTATATTTCAATTTTATTTAAAACAGTTAAGCACCGTACAGACGAGCAAGTTTTCCTTGACAAATTCCTTGACAGGTTTATTCAATCAATTTTTCCTTGCCAAGTTTTTACGAGCCTATGTATTAACGACACAATTCAATACTTCATGTATACCTATGTTATAGTCCCTGAAGATGAATGTGCAGTCCAGACTTCATTTTATGCTGCGCACGCAGAAGATCTTCCGTGCACATATTTTTCAAGCCACGCCCTAATTTCATGATTCAAGCGTGCAAATTTGATTGCTTAGTAGCATCTGTGCAATTCTAAGCAAATAGTTGAATGAATTAGCTATTTATAAAGAGAAATAAGTAGAAACATTGTAACTTTTATGTGTTACCAGTTGTAAATAGTGCATGGAAGCCTACACCTTTGTTTAAATTGCTGACCGGAAGTGGTTCGTAGATGTTTGAAACAAACTTTTTGGTGCGCATTTTCGAACTTTTTGGCGTGCATTTTTTCCTGCCAACTATTTTCTGCTGTGCGCATTTTCCAAAGAATGAAGTCTGGTGTGCAGTGGCGTACTGCACATTTCCTTGTCAAGTTTTCATTGTCCGCCGTAGACACAAACAATTTTCCCTGTTCAAAAGCTGGTATATCTAGTACACATGGGCAAATGACACTTGTCAAGGAAAACTTGTCAAGGAAAACTTGCTCGTCTGTACGCGGCTTATGTTCTACTTCCATGTCATTTTAAAGGAATTTGAATGACTTTATTAAGAATAAAAATCTCAACAACAAGCTATTAATAACACGCGTTTTGACCTGGGAACGTTTTGACTGGTAAGCATCACCGGCTCGCTGCCGTGACATTTTTGACTACCTTTTCTGAAACAAATTCAAAAGCTTATTCAACCTAATTCATTGAATGATGCGGTGAACTTATTTCTTCTTTGTAAGATTCTGGGTCTCTTTTGATAACATTTTGAAGCTGAGGAAGATTATTGGGCAGTTGATTCCTGTTCCGATTGCTCATAGCTAGACTTTAATAACTGATTTTAATAACGGCTAAAACTGGCCGCCACTAACTGTTCTACCTCTAAGGGCTTACATGAAGTTTCTTGTTGTGGTTGCAGTTTGGTATGGTATAAGCGCAGGTGCGGCTCACCAGGCAAAAGTCCGGTGGGCCTCCTGCTTGTAAGGCCTCTTTGGGCCCCCTAAAATAGGCCTTTACGTTATTTTTAGTGTAAGCACTAGCAGTTCCAGATTAATCATGTGTAATATCAAAGCGGTATAAACCTCACGAGTCTTGCGCAAGTGAGGGCCCCCGCTCTCTTATTGTGTAGTATTTGTTCTTCTATAAAAAACAGTTGGCTTCAGAAAGAGTACGACTAAGAGGCCCTCAAAAGCACGAGCGAAAAACGGAGGCCCCAAAAACAACCGGAACCTCAAAACGCAAGAAGTTAAAATTCGTAATAAAGCTCTAGGCCAAATAAACGCCTGGGGGAGGGGTTCAAGCCGATCAAATGAGGTGCCAGGGGATCCAGGGGAACGCAAATGTGGCACAATCCACGGGCATATTTTTGCGATCTTAATATGAAAATCATAGACCTTGTGCAGAATTACTGGAGCGTGCGATTACACACGTATAGCCTCGACTTCATTATTTTGAAAACAGACAGAAACTTTATTAAGGCTTTAAGCATAGGGCAAGACTGACTAAAATTCAAAAGAAATCAAAGAATTAAGACGAGGATATGCATTTTTAATGCTACATACGCTCCAGTAATCCCAGATTTTAGTAACTGAACACGACCCAAATAATTTGAATTTAAAAAAAATTAACGCTTATATTATATAATTTCAACAAAAAACCCTTTTAAACTGCGTCAAAGTTTGAAGTAAATCCTCTGCTCAAAACGAAGGAAATGGCGTTACCGGGGTTAGGATTAGGGTTCGGGCGTCACCGGGTTTTCCTGGGTTGGGCATACCCCAGACCACCCCCTATTTATGCGTGACCCGAATGCCACGGTAAGATATTAGGCCTGATCCTCCCTTGAAAATCCATTTTGTGGGGATCAAAGTATCAGGTGGCATACTCTGTTAGTAGGCTGTAATCCCCGCTCAATCCTATCATCTAGCTTTGATCACGAAATTCTCTAGGTGGAGTGAACTGGCTTGTTTATGGAGTGAATCTCTCCGCTTGATATATTGATATTCGTGAATGGGTTTCTCTGCAAAAAAGAAACTATGTGCAGGGATTCCTCAAAGGACAATACTCAGCCACTTGCTTTAATTTATGATATTACCGATCTACCAAATTGCCATGAGATGACAAATGTTTTACTCCACTGCCCCCCGACATAAGTTCTAGTTGTACAATTTATAGTATTTTTATTTCCAAATTACACAGAAACTAGATTGCTTCGATTACTTTTTTGCTTTTCCATTTATTCCCCCCCCCATATTTTTTGCCGGACTTGCGTTGAAAATTGCCCAACTTGTCGGTCCTTCAATTTTTCTGGGGGGAAAACTGCCCCCGCCGGCCCCCCCTGGTATGCCTATGTATACTGATGATACTCAGATCTATGCTTCTGCTTATGATAATAATGAACTCACTGATAAATTGAACTCATGACTTCGAAAATAGTTATAGTGATAAGTTTTATTCAAATTACATTGCAGTCGTAGCTGAATTACGTAATAAATTATTTACAGAATAGTGTAATAGATAGTGTTATCATGGATCGGTAACAGCCAGTGGAGGAAATTTCGGTGTGATGGGGGAGGGCATCCCAGGAGTGCTGACAAGGGGGGCAGGAGGAACATGAGGAGAACGTTAATGCATGTTAGAAGGCTTTTGTCAATCGAAGGGAGAAGTCGTTTCAGGTTCTCAGTTTGAAGGTACATGTCGCGCTTGATTCTGTAATGTGAAAGCAGTCTCCTCAGCGCGATTTTTAACGAATTTATTTCAATAAATTATGAAAAACGTTTTGAAATACTGTTTTCTTGCTGGTTTCTACTAAAACAATTAGATTATTCGCTCTCGATTTCTATGCGATGAAATCTTTTGAAATCTTGCGCTCATAATCTTGAGCTCATAGAGATACACTGAATGTAAAACGATGCAACTAAAATATTTTTGAGAGCAAAGCTCCGTGTTTTATCCATATATATCCAATGATTTAAATTGAAGAATATCGATCAGAGGATTTTATTGGTTGGAAGAACATCCAGTAAAATAAAAATCACGAAAGTTGATATTTTGTGACCTCGATAGTATATAGGAAACATTTTGTTATTTTTTTAAGTCATTCCAATTAAAGACCGTTTTGGCCTTAATTCCTGTCTGCGAGTGACGAGGAACCTTTTTGAGTATGTGCTGTAGGTGTGCAATGCTCTGCGTGAAAGTTGAACTAGCTCAATAGCTCACGTGACTCAAAAACACCCTCCCATATAGAGTATATATACCTTGAGTTTGTTTTTGTTATTTGCCTGCAGTGATGCATATCCAAGGCCAAGAGCATTTTCAAAATGACGTGGCCATTTCTTTATTCAAGAGCATTTTTAACCAGGATCTGTTGAAACAAGTAAAATTATCTTTCTTGATCTTCACGGCAATTCATCAGTTTCCAGCTGTTTCAGTTGCTTTACATAAACTTTGAACGATAAATGAATTTTTAAAACATCGTAATATCCTTAATACACAAATAAATATCATGCCATTATTTTTGACATGCAAGTTAACTGAAGTGCACATTAATAAACATGGCTGACCAAAGTCAGGCATAAGCAAATCAAGTACTGTCTGTAAAATTCGGACAAATTCTTCACAAGGCGTTTTAAAAATCCAGAGGACGGGGACAAAGGGGGCAGTTTATTCCGGGTCCCCAGCTAAAGAGCCTGGGCTCCAAACAGAAATAACTGAAATGAAATAGGAATAAATATTACTGTCAAATAGTCTCCCAGAAAGTAGGAATTTTCCATTTCTGAGATCTTAGATTACAAAATGTTCCTTCGGGAGAATGCCCCTGGCCTCCTTAAAGTATTCAAGTGCTGAATGTGAATCATTGAGAATGCTTTTCAAATGTTCAGGCCTAAAGGACGTAATCCAGCTGGTTGTCCAAAAAGTTTAAGAATATGGAAATCAGTTTTCCAAAGCAGTACAAAGCAGTACATGAACCCAAAGATCTTTGACGATGAAAAATCACACGAGGGCCCCAAAGTTACAATTTTTAATACTATATGATGAAACTAATTTTCCTTATAAACAAATATATTTGTTATATACATGAGTTTAACTATTAGTTATTTCAACAAATGCAAGCGAATCTTAAACATTTATTCAATAGGCAAATATTTCAAGATGTATGACTTGGCAAATAAGAGTTTAAATGTAGACGTTTTACGTTGGACTATACCGATCACACTCTAACAGTTGAAAGCAAAACAGAGATGTCAGTATATATGAAAATATGGCAGGTCGACGTAAAAGAATAATATATTTCTAAATAATGCAATCATTTCGCTTCGCATGACATAGTTTAAACACGCAGGCCAAACATTAAAGTGCATGCACGCATTCGATCGCCAAAAGATCCGTTTTTCGAACGTTGCATTCATTAACTCAGTTGCGTGAAGCGTGAAGCGTGAAGAAGACAAAGCGACGAGTTACATGATATAGACTATATACTGATACATTTAGACTGACTGTCTATAGACTGTGTTAGAAAAAAAGGTTCGATTTCCATTACCTTTTAAATTAGTCTATCTCTAATCATATCCTATATGTCTATTCTCTACCCGAATATTAACAAATAGTGAACGAATTGTAAAACATATTATTGTGTACCAAATTTACTGAGTCACGTGAATTAATTTCTCCCGGGTCATTTATGTATGGATATAGTCACACGATAATATCAACTCGTGCTGTCGTGCAGTTAAATATATATATATGATTTCAGCCGTGTGTGGGCTAGTGAAGTATATATTAGTTGATGCCTTAAATATTACAAATTGGAATTGGAAAACCTATATGATTCCATGTAGCTAGATTATATTCAGTTAGAAATTCCGTGCAGTTTTTGTAAATATGTCTTTCAGTTTATTGTAAATGTAATATTTCTATGCAACTCTATTGCTTAGAGTGAACTTTTAGATATTACTAGATAAATAATTTTTTGAAAAATATGTGCATATAAATGTTGCATTGTAGAAGTTTCAACTCCAAAGAATAGAGTGTGATGTGGCATGCACATAATTATCACTGGAAATTTTGTTCAAAATCCTTGTGGGGTGTGTGTGTGTGTGTGTGTGGGGGGGGGGGGGTGCAACACCACCAACATTTGTAAATTTTTCACAAGTCTGTCCTAAATTGTAAAATTACCCTATAGTTAATTCGATCGTGCAACTTTGTAAAACCCAGAAATATATTTTCCTCTTAACGATTTCGACAGGAAGAAATATATTCAAAAAGTAATCAGATAGGATTTAGACTTGTTTATGAATCATTAGAGTTATCAGTTAGGGAAATACAGAATAAGTTTTGATAAAAAGAAGAGTGTCTAGCTAGAAAAAGTTTTACATTTTAATAGATATATGAGTGAGTATATATAAACTAGTCCATTTAGAAAAGTTCAAAAAAGTTTAACTTCTGACGTGCGAGAGCGAAACAGATGGGGCTGAAATTATTCAAACTCGTTTTTTATCTTTTGAACACCTGTTTCAAGCACTATTTCGGTGACAATAAAAAATTAAAAGCAATATACGCTACGTCTGGAGATGACGTATAGAAACTAGAATAGCACGAAATCGTTGTTTTGATACAAGATTATATTTGTATCACTTTAATAGACTATAATAGTTATGAGAAATAAGTAGGAAGAAGATATAAAAATTCATAATTGCAAAAAGACCCATTCTATAGAAGACTGAAATACGCCTACACTATACAAATGTGATGCATATTTTATCATTATTGACATGGAACAAAAATATGCCAACGTTTTACATGTTGTGGTGGAAAATTTGTCATGGACTTGATATTTCCATTCAGTTGACAGTGAACTCTATCTCTGCAATCTGTAGTGAGTTTTGAAATGGACGCACTAACACACTTGATAATATTGTGTAGAAAAGTTGATATGTGATAAGCCCCAATTAGGAGAATATTAAGCAAGATAATTGCTTAACTTATCTCAAATAGTGTAAGATAACATTCAAATATGCTTTATCATCTCATCCTACACTGGTGTATGTCAATAAAACCACATTAGTTGCGACACCTGGATGCTATAGCTAACTATAATTAGTTGATTTGTAAATTATTGTGGGTATAAATAAGAGGGGCACTTTGAACGAAAATAGTTTTGTTTAACGTTTGGAGTAAGTTAACTTGGCTGAACAGTAAAAGAAGAGCAAGCAGCAGATAGTAAATAAGCAAGTGACAAAATGTAAGTATTATCACAATATTTTACAGAGTATTATGTGCATTATATATCATTATTGTGTCTGAACTAGCTGAAAAAACTTAAACAATTTCGACGTTTGAACCTTCGTCAGGAGGTTGGCTACTATAGACTATGGCATAGTGTGAACTATGCTAAATTTTAGGAACAGACCCACAGGCTGCGGAACCGGGGGGTGTTAGTAAAGCTTTTTATTATATGGCAACCGCTAGTTCCTGTAGTTTACGCGATATGATTGGCTAATCAGCGGTCCGGAAAACACAGCGGTTACGAAATTTTTAATGCCCTGCAACAAAAACAAACCATCTAATAAACTACTTATTTTACTACGTATGGTTGTGCCATGTAATAAACTACTTATTTTACTACGCATGGTTGTGCCATGTAATAAACTACTTATTGACCTCAAACGTTCGGTCTTACGGTAAACTCTTAAACCTCGGTCTTGCCGTATTGACGTCGCTATCGCTCGGTCAATACGGCAAGACCTCGGTTTAATATAAAACCGTAAAGACCTCACTTTCGGTTGATAGTTTATATTGTTTGTAACACGGCCTAATGAAAAGCAAATATTTTAAGGTTGATTACTTACCGTGTAAAAAGATCTTATATAATAATAATTAATTTGAGAATCATCAAAATCCCATTGAAAGGGCGTGGCTGCTAAACATTTTCTAGACTGCCCTTACGTTCGTGTTTCCCCCTCTGCCCTACCATCGTCCCGGCGTCTTAGTCATTTTTACAGAAAGTTAGAAGAAATATATGGATCAGTAAAGTCATTATTTTCATGCAATCATTCTATAGAAATCTGTGTCAGAAAAAACGATAGGACTGAAATTGGTTTAATTACCAGTCTCATGATCTCATTTTTATCACGTCTCTTGGGAGTAAAGGCGGTGTTGATTTACTTTCATATTATACTTTCATATTCATTAACCATTTGCGAACGCTGAATAATATTGACCTGGTGTATTTTGATTCTCCTCAACTACATTATAGCCTCGCGGGTAGACTGCCTGGCATGCAGGTTAACCTCATCAAAAAATATAAAGGGCTTAAGACCCAGTTTACACTAGAGCAAAAGATTCCGGATTCGCTAAAGTTACCGGATTTGAGTATTCGGATACGTAAATCGTTTACACTACAACAGCATGGAGATAGTTTCTACTTTTTTCGCCGGATTCAAAGTTTCCAGATAAAGCTGAAAACCTAGAAGATTTTATATCGGATTTGTCGCTGCGTGTGTAAACATCAACATGAAACCGGTACGAAAACGTTTCGGATTCTTGATGAATCCGGAATCTTTCGCTCTAGTGTAAACGGGTCTAAAATATTTCGGGTTTAGATTCATGTCTCGATGTCTGTGTGCATTACGGTCTCCATCATGCATTGCGGGGTTATATAGCTATTGAGAGCTCATACAAAATGTTCTGTGAGATATAGATTTAAAATATATAATAAAGTATGTTACTCTCTTACTTACTATGTCTGTTATGTTACTTACTTTTTGATTTCTTAGTATTTCTAACGGACCGTAGTTGTTTGGTTGAAAAGGTTTCAAGTTGTATATGACAAATCAATTACTAAATTTTAGCCAATTCAAGTTCATAAGTTTCATCATAATGAAAAGATGACGACCTGGCTACAACATCCTTTTCTGTATATTTATCTTACTCCCTCTTTATCTCGAATAATGGGAAACAGTAACTTCAGATCCGAAGGTACTCGCAACTCTGATGCCGTTATATCTAATATAAGCTCATCATTGCTGTAATATATTGCTGGTCGAATATCTGTTCCCCGCCCAAAACCCACAAGAATGTTTGTAACCCACCGAAAACTTCGGAATATCGACTGGTGTGCTTTTGCCGAATCTATTCGCGCATCCACTATCATCACTGACCCTTGTTTAGACCTGGACTCGTTAGTCCATCAATACAACACTGATCTGACCACTGATCTATTTGTCACCCTCCGGCCGCATGCCCCATGGTTTGATTACTCTTTTCGAGAGGCTAAGGCAAAGAAAAGGAGTTATGAAAGAAAATATAGATATTCTGGTCTTGAAATTGATAAGCAGATTTTTAAAGACTATTGTAATGATTATTATCGTCGTTTGAACGATGCAAAATCGTCATATCATCGGAATCATTTCAGTAATGCTGACCAACGGTCCCTCTTCCGTGAAGTAGAAATGATGACCAGTGGAAAAACGTCTAATATTTTTCCCTCCTCACTGGTTGATCCAATTTTAAACTTATTTCAATGATAAGATTCACAATCTTCATAGCAAATTATGCGAACTACCTGTTTTAGAACTAAATATTTGCCTTCCTCCATATGCATGCAGCTCAAGCTTCTCATCTTTCTTGCCCGTGACAGAGACCTACATCAAGCAGATTGTTATGAATCTCCTACAAAGTTCTTCGAATTAGATCCTATCCAAACTGTGATTTTGAAAGAATGTCTGCATGTGCTCTTAACACCTATTACGGACATTGTAAATCTATCTTTGGGCAGTAGTTCCATGCCAGATGCTTTGAAAGTTTCTCAACTTGCACCTGTCCTAAAGAAAGTATCGATGGATCCCGAAGATATGAGTAGTTTTCGCCCAATCTCAAATTTACAGTTTATCTCAAAAACTATTGAACGAGTCGCCTCTCCTCAACTTATCGCTTACCTAATGGAAAGTAAAATATATCCAAAGCTTCAATCTGCGTTCATAAAGGGACATAGCCCTGAGACGGCTATTTTACGTGTTCAAAACGATCTTTTGGAGGCACTTGATTCTGGCCATCAAGCTTTACTTGTAATGCTTGACTTTTCTGCAGCTTTCGATACAATTGACCATCAAATCTTACTAGCTCGTCTGAAATCTCGCTTTGGAGTGGTACAGCTTTATCTTGGTTTCGGTCTTATCTCAGATCTCGAACTCAGTATGTAAAAGTGAATGGTAAAAGTTCGGCATCAAATCCGCTTTTACAAGGTGTGCCTCAGGGATCGGTTCTTGGACCATTGCTTTTTTCTCTTTCCGCTAGATATTTTTACCGCCCATGACATTGATGCTATGGTCTATGCCGACGATACTCAGCTGTATATTATACTAAAGAAACAGGATTCTGACACTGTCATTCAGCGTCTTGAACATTGTCTCCATGATATTCAGGCTTGGTGCCTTCAAAACAAACTGGTTTTAAATGACGGAAAAACTGAAGCTAGTTATCTGCACTCTGCATATGCTAAATCATATCCACCTACTCCCAGCGTTTATATTGGTGATAGCTTAATCAAGATCAAAACTGAGGTCCGTGACCTTGGTGCTATTGTGGACGAAAATCTCTCCCTGAAAAGTCATGTAAATTCCATCTGTAAAACAGCTTATATTGCTTTGAGGAACATTGGCAGTCTACGGAAGTATCTTGACCAATCGACTGCGGAGCGACTGGTTCATGCTTTTGTCACATCTCGTCTTGACCCTTGCAACAGTCTCCTTTATGGGCTTCCACAACGTGAGATAAGAAACTTCAACATGTACAAAACACAGCCGCTAGAATCGTGACAAGGTCCAACAGAAGAGATCATAATTATTACCCCTATTCTGAAAGAGCTCCATTGCTCCATTGAAATCTTGAGCTCATAATCTAATAGTTAAATAGAGATACACTGAATGTAAAACGATGCAACTAAAATATTTTTGAGAGCAAAGCTCCGTGTTTTATCTATATGTATTCAAGGATTTAAATTGCAGAATATCAATCAGAGGATTTTATTGGTTGGAAGAACATCCAGTAAAATAAAAATCACGAAAGTTGATATTTTGTGACCTCGATAGTATGTAGGAAACATTTTGTTATTTTTTTAAGTCATTCCAATTAAAGACCGTTTTGGCCTTAATTCCTGTCTGCGAGTGACGAGGAACCTTTCTGAATATGTGCTGTAGGTGTGCAATGCTCTGCGTGAAAGTTGAACTAGCTCAATAGCTCACGTGACTCAAAAACACCCTCCCATATAGAGTATATATACTTTGAGTTTGTTTTTGTTATTTGCCTGCAGTGATGCATATCCAAGGCCAAGAGCATTTTCAAAATGACGTGGCCATTTCTTTATTCAAGAGCATTTTTAACCAGGATCTGTTGAAAATTTTCTATCAAGAGAAAGTGGTTCGAAAACAGTAACACAGCAAGTAAAATTATCTTTCTTGATCTTCACGGGAATTCATCAGTTTCCAGCTGTTTCAGTTGCTTTACATAAACTTTGAACGATAAATGAATTTTTAAAACATCGTAATATCCTTAATACACAAATAAATATCATGCCATTATTTTTGACATGCAAGTTAACTGAAGTGCACATTAATAAACATGGCTGACCAAAGTCAGGCATAAGCAAATCAAGTACTGTCTGTAAAATTCGGACAAATTCTTCACAAGGCGTTTTAAAAATCCAGAGGACGGGGACAAAGGGGGCAGTTTATTCCGGGTCCCCAGCTAAAGAGCCTGGGCTCCAAACAGAAATAACTGAAATGAAATAGGAATAAATATTACTGTCAAATAGTCTCCCAGAAAGTAGGAATTTTCCATTTCTGAGATCTTAGATTACAAAATGTTCCTTCGGGAGAATGCCCCTGGCGTCCTTAAAGTATTCAAGTGCTGAATGTGAATCATTGAGAATGCTTTTCAAATGTTAAGGCCTAAAGGACGTAATCCAGCTGGTTGTCCAAAATGTTTAAGAATATGGAAATCAGTTTTCCAAAGCAGTACAAAGCAGTACATGAACCCAAAGATCTTTGACGATGAAAAATCACTCAAGGGCCCCAAAGTTACAATTTTTAATACTATATGATGAAACTAATTTTCCTTATAAACAAATATATTTGTTATATACATGAGTTTAACTATTAGTTATTTCAACAAATGCAAGCGGATCTTAAACATTTATTCAATAGGCAAATATTTCAAGATGTATGACTTGGCAAATAAGAGTTTAAATGTAGACGTTTTACGTTGGACTATACCGATCACACTTTAACAGTTGAAAGCAAAACAGAGATGTCAGTATATATGAAAATATGGCAGGTCGACGTAAAAGAATAATATATTTCTAAATAATGCAATCATTTCGCTTCGCATGACATAGTTTAAACACGCAGGCCAAACATTAAAGTGCATGCACGCATTCGATCGCCAAAAGATCCGTTTTTCGAACGTTGCATTCATTAACTTGCGTGAAGCGTGAAGCGTGAAGAAGACAAAGCGACGAGTTACATGATATAGACTATATACTGATACATTTAGACTGACTGTCTATAGACTGTGTTAGATATGTCTATTCTCTACCCGAATATTAACAAATAGTGAACGAATTGTAAAACATATTATTGTGTACCAAATTTACTGAGTCACGTGAATTAATTTCTCCCGGGTCATTTATGTATGGATATAGTCACACGATAATATCAACTCGTGCTGTCGTGCAGTTAAATATATATATATGATTTCAGCCGTGTGTGGGCTAGTGAAGTATATATTAGTTGATGCCTTAAATATTACAAATTGGAATTGGAAAACCTATATGATTCCATGTAGCTAGATTATATTCAGTTAGAAATTCCGTGCATTTTTTGTAAATATGTCTTTCAGTTTATTGTAAATGTAATATTTCTATGCAACTCTATTGCTTAGAGTGAACTTTTAGATATTACTAGATAAATAATTTTTTGAAAAATATGTGCATATAAATGTTGAATTGTAGAAGTTTCAACTCCAAAGAATAGAGTGTGATGTGGCATGCAAATAATTATCACTGGAAAGTTTTGTTCAAAATCCTTGTGGGGTGTGTGTGTGTGTGTGTGTGTGTGGGGGAGGGGGTGCAACACCACCAACATTTGTAAATTTTTCACAAGTCTGTCCTAAATTGTAAAATTACCCTATAGTTAATTCGATCGTGCAACTTTGTAAAACCCAGAAATATATTTTCCTCTTAACGATTTCGACAGGAAGAAATATATTCAAAAAGTAATCAGATAGGATTTAGACTTGTTTATGAATCATTAGAGTTATCAGTTAGGGAAATACAGAATAAGTTTTGACAAAAAGAAGAGTGTCTAGCTAGAAAAAGTTTTACATTTTAATAGATATATGAGTGAGTATATATAAACTAGTCCATTTAGAAAAGTTCAAAAAAGTTTAACTTCTGACGTGCGAGAGCGAAACAGATGGGGCTGAAATTATTCAAACTCGTTTTTTATCTTTTGAACACCTGTTTCAAGCACTATTTCGGTGACAATAAAAAATTAAAAGCAATATACGCTACGTCTGGGGATGACGTATAGAAACTAGAATAGCACGAAATCGTTGTTTTGATACAAGATTATATTTGTATCACTTTAATAGACTATAATAGTTATGAGAAATAAGTAGGAAGAAGATATAAAAATTCATAATTGCAAAAAGACCCATTATAGAAGACTGAAATACGCCTACACTATACAAATGTGATGCATATTTTATCATTATTGACATGGAACAAAAATATGCCAAAGTATAGGTTTTACATGTTGTGGTGGAAAACTTGTCATGGACTTGATATTTCCATTCAGTTGATAATGAATTCTATCTCTGCAATCTGTAGTGAGTTTTGAAATGCACGCACGTATACTAACACACTTGATAAATTATATTGTGTAGAAAAGTTGATATGTGATAATTAGGAGAATATTAAGCAAGATAATTGCTTAACTTATCTCAAATAGTGTAAGATAACATTCAAACATGCTTTATCATCTCATCCTACACTGGTGTATGTCAATAAAACCACATTAGTGGCGACAGCTGGATGCTATAGCTAACTATAATTAGTTTATTTGTAAATTTTTGTGGGTATAAATAAGAGGGGCACTTTGAACGAAAATAGTTTTGTTTAACGTTTGGAGTAAGTTAACTTGGCTGAACAGTAAAAGAAGTGCTAGCAGCAGATAGAAAAATAATCAAGTGACAAAATGTAAGTATTATCACAATATTTTACAGAGTATTATGTGCAGTATATATCTTTATTTGTGTCTGAACTAGCTGAAAAAACTAAAACAATTTCGACGTTTGAGTTAGTAAAGCTTTTTATTATATGGCAACCGCTAGTTCCTGTAGTTTACGCGATATGATTGGCTAATCAGCGGTCCGGAAAACACAGCGGTGACGACGAAAGCAAATATTTGAAGATTGATTACTTACCGTGTAAAAAGATGTTATATAATAAAAATTAATTTGAGAATAATCAAAATCCCATTGAAAGGGCGTGGCAGCTAAACATTTTCTAGACTGCCCTTACGTTCGTGTTTCCCCCTCTGCCCTACCATCGTCCCGGCGTCTTAGTCATTTTTACAGAAAGTTAGAAGAAATATATGGATCAGTAAAGTCATTATTTTCATGCAATCATTCTGTAGAAATCTGTGTCAGAAAAAACGATACGACTGAAATTGGTTTAATTGCCAGTCTCATGATCTCATTCTAATCACGTCTCTTGGGAGTAAAGGCGGTGTTGATTTACTTTCATATTATACTTTCATATTCATTAACCATTTGCACACGCTGAATAATATTGACCTGCTGAATTTTGATTCTCGTCAACTGCATTATAGCCTCGCGGGTAGACTAATATAAAGGGCTTAAGACCCAGTTTACGGATTTGAGTAGAAGAAATATATTCAAAAAGTAATCAGATAGGATTTAGATTTGTTTATGAATCATTAGAGTTATCAGTTAGGGAAATACAGAATAAGTTTTGATAAAAAGAAGAATGTCTAGCTAGAAAAAGTTTTACATTTTAATAGATATATGAGTGAGTATATATAAACTAGTCCATTTAGAAAAGTTCAAAAAAGTTTAACTTCTGACGTGCGAGAGCGAAACAGATGGGGCTGAAATTATTCAAACTCGTTTTTTATCTTTTGAACACCTGTTTCAAGCACTATTTCGGCGACAATAAAAAATTAAAAGCAATATACGCTCCGTCTGGGGATGACGTATAGAAACTAGAATAGCACGAAATCGTTGTTTTGATACAAAATTATATTTGCATCACTTTAATAGACTATAATAGTTATGAGAAATAAGTAGGAAGAAGATATAAAAATTCATAATTGCAAAAAGACCCATTATAGAAGACTGAAATACGCCTACACTATACAAATGTGATGCATATTTTATCATTATTGACATGGAACAAAAATATGCCAACGTATAGGTTTTACATGTTGTGGTGGAAAACTTGTCATGGACTTGATATTTCCATTCAGTTGATAATGAACTCTATCTCTGCAATCTGTAGTGAGTTTTGAAATGGACGCACGTATACTAACACACTTGATAAATTATATTGTGTAGAAAAGTTGATATGTGATAATTAGGAGAATATTAAGCAAGATAATTGCTTAACTTATCTCAAATAGTGTAAGATAACATTCAAACATGCTTTATCATCTCATCCTACACTGGTGTATGTCAATAAAACCACATTAGTGGCGACAGCTGGATGCTATAGCTAACTATAATTGGTTGATTTGTAAATTTTTGTGGGTATAAATAAGAGGGGCACTTTGAACGAAAATAGTTTTGTTTAACGTTTGGAGTAAGTTAACTTGGCTGAACAGTAAAAGAAGAGCTAGCAGCAGATAGTAAATAATCAAGTGACAAAATGTAAGTATTATCACAATATTTTACAGAGTATTATGTGCAGTATATATCTTTATTTGTGTCTGAACTAGCTGAAAAAACTAAAACAATTTCGACGTTTGACCCTTCGTCAGGAGGTTGGCTACTATAGACTATGGCATAGTGTGAACTATGCTAAATTTTAGGAACAGACCCACAGGCTGCGGAACCGGGGGGTGTTAGTAAAGCTTTTTATTATATGGCAACCGCTAGTTCCTGTAGTTTACGCGATATGATTGGCTAATCAGCGGTCCGGAAAACACAAGATTGATTACTTACCGTGTAAAAAGATGTTATATAATAAAAATTAATTTGAGAATAATCAAAATCCCATTGAAAGGGCGTGGCAGCTAAACATTTTCTTTTACAGAAAGTTAGAAGAAATATATGGATCAGTAAAGTCATTATTTTCATTCAATCATTCTGTAGAAATCTGTGTCAGAAAAAACGATACGACTGAAATTGGTTTAATTGCCAGTCTCATGATCTCATTCTAATCACGTCTCTTGGGAGTAAAGGCGGTGTTGATTTACTTTCATATTATACTTTCATATTCATTAACCATTTGCACACGCTGAATAATATTGACCTGCTGAATTTTGATTCTCGTCAACTGCATTATATCCTCGCGGGTAGACTGCCTGGCATGCAGGTTAACCTCATCAAAAAATATAAAGGGCTTAAGACCCAGTTTACACTAGAGCAAAAGATTCCGGATTCGCTAAAGTTACCGGATTTGAGTATTCGGATACGTAAATCGTTTACACTACAACAGCATGGAGATAGTTTCTACTTTTTTTCGCCGGATTCAAAGTTTCCAGATAAAGCTAAAAACCGAGATGACACACACACCCCACAAGGATCTTAACGATTTCGACAGGAAGAAATATATTCAAAAAGTAATCAGATAGGATTTAGATTTGTTTATGAATCATTAGAGTTATCAGTTAGGGAAATACAGAATAAGTTTTGATAAAAAGAAGAATGTCTAGCTAGAAAAAGTTTTACATTTTAATAGATATATGAGTGAGTATATATAAACTAGTCCATTTAGAAAAGTTCAAAAAAGTTTAACTTCTGACGTGCGAGAGCGAAACAGATGGGGCTGAAATTATTCAAACTCGTTTTTTATCTTTTGAACACCTGTTTCAAGCACTATTTCGGTGACAATAAAAAATTAAAAGCAATATACGCTACGCCTGGGGATGACGTATAGAAACTAGAATAGCACGAAATCGTTGTTTTGATACAAGATTATATTTGCATCACTTTAGGCTATAATAGTTATGAGAAATAAGTAGGAAGAAGATATAAAAATTCATACGACCCATTCCAGAAGAATGAAATACGCCTACACTATTCAAATGTAATGCATATTTATCATGCAGGTTTTACATGTTGTGGTGGAAAACTTGTCATGGACTTGTGATAATTAGGAGAATATTAATAAGCAAGATAATTGCTTAAATTTTTAAAACTTATCTCAAATAGTGTAAGATAACATTCAGACACGCTTTATCATGTCATCCTACACTGGTGTATGTCAATAAAACCACATTAGTGGCGACAGCTGGATGCTATAGCTAACTATAATTAGTTGATTTGTAAATTATTGTGGGTATAAATAAGAGGGGCACTTTGAACGAAAATAGTTTTGTTTAACGTTTGGAGTAAGTTAACTTGGCTGAACAGTAAAAGAAGAGCTAGCAGCAGATAGTAAATAATCAAGTGACAAAATGTAAGTATTATCACAATATTTTACAGAGTATTATGTGCATTATATATCTTTATTTGTGTCTGAACTAGCTGAAAAAACTAAAACAATTTCGACGTTTGACCCTTCGTCAGGAGGTTGGCTACTATAGACTATGGCATAGTGTGAACTATGCTAAATTTCAGGAACAGACCCATAGGCGGTGGAACCGGGGGGTGTTAGTAAAGCTTTTTATTATATGGCAACCGCTAGTTCCTGTAGTTTACGCGATATGATTGGCTAATCAGCGGTCCGGAAAACACAGCGGTTACGAAATTTTTAATGCCCTGCAACTAAAACAAACCGTCTAATAAACTACTTATTTTACTACTTATGGTTGTGCCATGTAATAAACTACTTATTGACCTCAAACGCTTTCGGTCTTACGGTAAAATATTAAACCTCGGTCTTGCCGTATTTACCTCGCTATCGCTCGGTCAATACGGCAAGACCTCGGTTTAATATAAAACCGTAAAGACCTCACTTTCGGTTAATAAGTAGTTAATATTGTTTGTAACACGGCCTAATGAAAAGCAAATATTTGAAAGTTGATTACTTACTATACCGTGTAAAAATATGTTATATAATAATAATTAACTTGAGAATCATCAAAATCCCATTGAAAGGGCGTGGCTGCTAAACATTTTCTAGACTGCCCTTACGTTCGTGTCTCCCCCTTTGCCCTACCATCGTCCCAACGTCTTGGTCATTTTTACAGAAAGTTAGAAGAAATATATGGATCAGTAAAGTCATTATTTTCATGCAATCATTCTGTAGAAATCTGTGTCAGAAAAAACGATACGACTGAAATTGGTTTAATTACCAGTCTCATGATTTCATTCTTATCACGTCTCTTGGGAGTAAAGGCGATGTTGATTTCCTTTCATATTATACTTTCATATTCATTAACCTTTTGCAAACGCTGAATAATATTGACCTGGTGTATTTTGATTCTCCTCAACTGCATTATAGCCTCGCGGGTAGAATGCCTGGCATGCAGGTTAACCTCATCAAAAAATATAAAGGGGTTAAGACCCAGTTTACACTAGAGCAAAATATTCCGGATTCGCTTAAGTTACCGGATTTGAGTATTCGGATACGTAAATCGTTTACACTACAACAGCATGGAGATAGTTTCTACTTTTTTCGCCTGATTCAAAGTTTCCAGATAAAGCTGAAAACCGAGATGATTTTATATCGGATTTGTCGCTGCGTGTGTAAACATCAACATGAATCCGGTACGAAAACGTTTCGGATTCTTGATGAATCCGGAATCTTTCGCTCTAGTGTAAACGGGGTCTAAAAGATTTCGGGTTTAGATTCATGTCTCGATGCCTGTGTGCATTACGGTCTCCATCATGCATTGCGGGGTTATATAGCTATCGAGAGCTCATACAAAATGTTCAGTGGTCGTGGTACTGAAAGTCAAAAATCTTAATTCAATTTTTTTTTCATTTAGAATGGCGACCTCGAAAGCCTATCAAATTATTTTTATAATGCTCGTGGTTTTATGCATGAGCGCATGCTCCGTGGAATTGAGGAAGAGAATGACCTGTTGGGAAAATTGCGAGGCAAAGTACAGTAGTTGCTTTCATACGTGCTTTGCCGTCTATTTGTCGTCGTGCATTCCATGTGTTAAAGGCAGGAAATCGTGTTCTGATAATTGCCTCTTAGCAAAAAGAAATAAAATTGCATTTGAAGATAATTCATTTGATTTGGACAAAGACGATGTTGGTATTACTCAATAAATACTAAGATCATTAACTTTGCTGTAAATTATACAAAAACAATACAGTATTACCCGAATAACTGCCAAGTTAAACAATTGTTCTGTAAAATATAGATTTAAAATAGAAAATAAAATATGTTACTCTCTTACTTACTATGTCTGTTATGTTACTTACTTTTTGATTTCTTAGTATTTTTAACGGACCGTACAGTAGTTGTTTGGTCGAAACGGTTTCAAGTTGTATATGACAAATCAATGTATATGACAAAACAAATCAAGTGCATAAGTTTCATCATAATCAAAAGATGACGACCTGGCTACAACATCCTTTTCTGTATATTTACCTTACTCCCTCTTTATCTCGAATAATGGGAAACAGTAACTTCAGATCCGAAGGTACTCGCAACTCTGATGCCGTTATATCAGACGTGCCTATCGAAACGGATACATATCAGAAAAGCTGAATTTTATGGAAATTATTTCTAAAAGGGACATAAAGTTATAGAACAAAATAACAAAAAATAAGGACAATGCTTTACAAGAGTTGTTGCCAAATAAGTTAAATAGACCGTTGAGACAGAGAGGACACGAGTTCGAGTTGCCTATAGTAAGAACTGAGCGTTTTAAATGCTCTTTCTTAAATATATGTCTTTTCAAGTTTATTTGACATTCTTTCGTAATCTTTAATATCTAATTACAATTTATAATAGTCTTCCATATTTTAGCTAATAAGTAGCTTTCAATTTGTAAATAGCGGATAATTTTCTTACATAGCATATATAATTCAAACCTGTAAACTCAGACGTGTGTTTTGAGTATAGCATTTATAGTGACAATAAAGACTATCTATCTATCTATCTATCTATCTATCTATCTATCTATCTATCTATCTATCTAATATAAGCTCATCATTGCAGCTTCCCTCCGATCACGCTGTAATTACTGGTCGAATTTCTGTTCCCCGCCCAAAACCCACAAGAATGTTTGTAACCCACCGAAAACTTCGGAATATCGAATTGTGTGCTTTTGCCGAATCTATTCGCGCATCCACTATCATCACTGAACTTTGTTTAGACCTGGACTCGTTCGTCCATCAATACAACACTGATCTGACCAATATCCTAAATATGCGTGCTCCTGAACGCCCCCGATTTGTCACCCTCCGGCCGCATGCCCCATGGTTTGATGACTCTTTTCGAGAGGCTAAGGCAAAGAAAAGGAGTTATGAAAGAAAATATAGATCTTCTGGTCTTGAAATTGATAAGCAGATTTTTTGAGACAATAAATTGTAATGATTATTATCGTCGTTTGAACGATGCAAAAACGTCATATCATCGGAATCGTTTCAGTAATGCTGACCAACGGTCCCTCTTCCGTGAAGTAGAAATGATGACCAGTGGAAAAAGGTCTAATATTTTTCTCTCCTCACTGGTTGATCCAGCCGACCAATTTTTAACTTATTTCAATGATAAGATTCACAATCTTCATAGCAAATTATGCGAACTACCTGTTTTAGAACTAAATATTTGCCTTCCTCCATATACATGCAGCTCAAGCTTCTCATATTTCTTGCCCGTGACAGAGACCTACATCAAGCAGATTGTTATGAATCTCCTACAAAGTTCTGCGAATTAGATCCTATCCAAACTGTGATTTTGAAAGAATGTCTTCATGTGCTCTTAACACCTATTACGGACATTGTAAATCTATCTTTGGGCGGTGGTTCCATGCCAGATGCTTTGAAAGTTTCTCAACTTGCACCTGTCCTAAAGAAAGTACCGATGGATCCCGAAGATATGAGTAGTTTTCGCCCAATCTCAAATTTACAGTTTATCTCAAATACTATTGAACGAGTCGCCTCTCCTCAACTTATCGCTTACCTAATGGAAAATAAAATATATCCAAAGCTTCAATCTGCGTTCAGAAAGGGACATAGCACTGAGACAGCTCTTTTACGTGTTCAAAACGATCTTTTGGAGGCACTTGATTCTGGCCATCAAGCTTTACTTGTAATGCTTGACTTTTCTGCAGCTTTCGATACAATTGACCATCAAATCTTACTAGCTCGTCTGAAATCTCGCTTTGGAATTTGTGTTACAGCTCTATCTTGGTAGCGGTCTTATCTCACATCTCGAACTCAGTATGTAAAAGTGAATGGTAAAAGTTCGGCACCAAATCCGCTATTACAAGGTGTGCCTCAGGGGTTCTTGGACCATTGCTTTTTTCTCTTTACGTCTCTCCGCTAAAAGATATTTTTACCGCCCATGACATTGATGCTATGATCTATGCCGACGATACTCAGCTCTATATTATACTAAAGAAACAGGATTCTGACACTGTCATTCAGCGTCTTGAACATTGTCTCCATGATATTCAGGCTTGGTGCCTTCAAAACAAACTGGTTTTAAAATACGGAAAAACTGAAGCTATTTATCTGCACTCTGCATATGCTAAATCATATTCATCTATCTCCTTTTTGTTTGGTGCTAATGTTTTTAGATTTAGGGCGATATATTTTTCATTTTGCGAGTTTCAGTCTTCAGTATGTGCTGTAAATAGAATGAAAATACCACCGTCAGATTCAGCGTTTACAGCGAGTCTTTAGCGAAGTGTTTTGTGTTTGTTTACAATGCTACGCAGCCAATTTAGCCTTCTGAACAACACCTTGTTTTGTTGTTTTACAAATTAACAATAATACAAACTAATTATATATTCATTCCTTTTTCCTACCTTGCTTTTACGCTACTACAAACTCTAAGTGTGACCATTGGATAGCTCTGTTCGAAAGTTCGAAAGGATGTATTTAAATATCATACTAAATAAACTAGAACATTTCGACTAACTCTCGACTTCTCGTAGAATTCTTTTCTAATTGAAATCCCGGCGTGAAATCCCACGCGGTCTGAACCAGGCTAAATCTCCGCGGCTTTGCATCTAGCGTATACGGCTACCGACAATCCGCTCCATGGTATGATTGCTTAGATGGCGGATGATACTTGGTTATAGCAATCAACACTGACCTTATATACCATTTCGCAATTAATTTCCGCGTGCGTGAATCAATTCAACAGATCTCGAATCATTTTGCATGCGACATTCAAAATAAAATAAAATAAAAATACTTCTACTTCTTCAAATGCAATGAAACTTTCCAATAATATTCCTTTTTATATGAGTTTTCAATTATTTTCCAATTCTTTCGAATTCTGAACCCTGAGGTGGCAATTCCAGGGTCTTTTTAACAATAATTGTATTCAATTTAGAAATTTTTAGAACATTTATGCACAATAATTTGGATATGTAACGAATTTTTTATGACTAAATATAATTTTAACTAAATTTCAAAAGTAATCAGATGACGCGTGTCATGTTGCCAGAGAATAAACTGTTAAGTATGAAGACTAAAACAACCGTCTATGTTACATACAAAAAAGGCACGACTATACTCCCAGCGTTTATATTGGTGATAGCTTCATCAACATCAAAACTGAGGTCCGTGACCTTGGTGCTATTGTGGACGAAAATCTCTCCCTGAAAAGCCATGTAAATTCCATCTGTAAAAGAGCTTATATTGCTTTGAGGAACATTGGCAGTCTACGGAAGTATCTTGACCAATCGACTGCGGAGCGACTGGTTCATGCTTTTGTCACATCTCGTCTTGACCATTGCAACAGTCTCCTTTATGGGCTTCCACAACGTGAGATAAGAAACTTCAACATGTACAAAACACAGCCGCTAGAATCGTGACAAGGTCCAACATGCATGCATGCAGTGTGGGAAACAGCAGCTGCTCCAGTACTGCTACCTTTGAATTTATTGCTAAAGGGTAAAGGATCTGCTAGGAAGCAGGAAGATTGGGTTATTGAATATACAACAGTAAATATTAGTTCGTTACACACCCCTAATCGTTACAGAGCGATAAGCATGCAGCTAGGTTGCGTTACATCCGAGATTCATTATTTCCCTCGATCCAAATAGGAATCATAAAACTAAAGTATTAGACCATACGTGTATGCATATATCATGCTTTATGGGCAGTAGCATACCTGCATGCATCATTATGACTGCTATGGAGACATTAACCTTGAAGTATATAGCATTAACAGGTTGTAAGTAAAATTTGTTGTCCCACAAATTGAAGCATTGTCGTATTGAGCATGCACTTGAATGATTGAACTACGGTATGTATGATACGTCTTTGATATAAATGCATGCAATGTATATATAGGCCCTGTCCGGCTGTTTTGCAAATGTATGTATTTGTGGGTCAAATTAAAGTGTATGTGACGCTTACATATTTATATATTGTTTTAAATTAATGAAAAATAGGCCTATAACTGTAAAGTATAAATTTTTTTTAAATATATTTCAATTTATAGGATGATCCTGACTCTCCACTGGAATTGCATAATATGAAGAATATGACAACAGAAGATTGTGCCCTTTCCACGGCTATATGCCTCATTTTTAACTTGTCTTAGTCAGAGCGGTCTAATTATTGGCATCCACGTATATAATGTATATATGCGTGATTGTTTTAATAACAATTATTCATTCGTGGCACGGCAACAAAAATAGAGCAAACGGGCCGGCATACTACAAATATCATATATATTATAACTGTATCTAAAAACAACCTGAAACAAATACTTTGTGAAACAAAATAAATAAAATGTTAAATGTATATATTTATGTATTGAAATATTTGTGTTGTTGGGGACAACGACTGTGGCCACCATCCATGCAGCAAGAAAATATGCTTAAAGTTATACGCATCATGCAATTTTTGCTGGTTAGAATTAAGTATTACAGGTAACAAAAGTGCTATACAAACGTTAAATATAGCGCTTGTAAGGGCAGCAGAAAATTACAGGGCAGCAGAAAATTACTTCGAGATCACACAAATCACATGATCTCGAAGTAATTTTCTGCTGCCCTCCAAATCGTTTCGGCGAGGAGAAATATAATTGCTCTACCTGTATTTTTAGGACAAAACAGCTACCCCAGTTTCTGGAGTAAAAATTACCCCGTTAATATTACCCTCATTCCTCGAGTAAAATGTACACCCTACTGTAAATTTTTGCCAGGTCATTTTTGGGACAAAATTTTACCCCACTTTTTGGAGCAATTTTTACCCTCTGAAATTTACAGTGTGTGAATGACTGTCATACACATATTGATTTCCATGGCATATCACGGTCGTTTACCTGTAGGGCTGTTAACATATGGAACAATATAAACAAGGACCTAAAAGACCTCGTCACTCAAAACTTTTAAGGCCTCACTATAAAACTAATTATAAAACTTTGTACATGGTCTAAAAGAACTTTTAACACTTACTCATTCGTAACTTTTAACTGCAAATATAGTTATAAATTCTTAAAAGCTGTAAATAGTTTCTGAAAAGCCCTTTCAGGGAGAAACCTATTAACATATCTACTGTACCTATATATCTATATCACATGAAGATTATCATTGTGAAGATGGTGTCCATTATATGGAGGTTCAGGTTCCACTCTACTTATTAATATTTATATTAATGGCACTGATACCACTCTCCTCCGCAGAGGAGCTTGATAGGAGTCACTTAGGTGAGTGTAGACGTGCTTTCTAACGCCCCGCATCGATTGAAGTTTCAACTTTAATACTTTTAAATACATCGTCAAAGACGCTGTACTCGACATTAAATAAGTGAACAACACACGAGGATTATTTCGAGAGACTTTAGACAGGACAAAATTAAATCTATCGTAACTGATCTGCGTCTGATCAAGGAGGGGATTTCTCACGCCAGGATGGATAGAGAGCAATCTGTTGGAATAAGTTTACTACATGATTTATCAATTAGTAATAAAGGTAAGCTTATACATGTATGGACTTCGTCATTTAAAGCTTTACAAGATTTCGTCACATAAGTATTGAACCTGTCTGGCGGTAAATGGTCTACGCCAGGAGGACATGCAAAGCTTTACGAAAATGAAAATATAGCTATTAGGTGGTATTCTGATACATAATCAGCTACTCTTAGCGGTAAACACGTAAAGGAATTTGAAGAGAAGCTGAACTCTATGGCTTCTTTATCAAATAACTTAGCTAACTGACGAGGGTCAGTATAGTCGAGCAAGTCAGCATAGTCGAGCAAGTCAGCCATATGGACAAGGAGGCTCAAATAACAAACGACCGAGATCATTCCCTTGAGACCTCTCTCAAAAACCTTGAGAGCAGGCTCCAAACGTTATCCGAAGAAACGTTATCCGAAGTACCAGCACTTGCGGTATCGTGGTGTCGTGGTCACCACGCTGCTTGCCTTTCAAGCTGGGAGACCCGGGTTCAATCCTTGGTCGGACCTCTACTCATGGTCTTAAAATAATTGAGGAGAAAGTGCTACCTTTACATTGACATCGGTAAATGGATAGACTTTCGCGTCTTCTCGGATAAGGACGTTAAAGTCGTAGGTACCTCGGATCCCCTATCAATTGGGCAATAGCCTGTTGGGAAATCCGCTCACCAATGAGTGAGAAACTCAATAAACTCAATAAACTCAATAAACTCAATTCTTATCTAGAAATTAGCTATACGCCTTTTCGGGATTCGCGACGCCATCTTGCCAAGTGGGGCAAACACAATATAGCAGCAATAGCATGACCCTAGGGACAAGTATTCCCATTGGGACGAGGTAATGTCATTACTATTGTATTTGCCCCCACTAGGCAATATGCCGTCGCGAACCCCGAAAAGACGTATAAACAATACCTTAGTTGATCATTCCAAACAACTTAAAGATATCAAAAGTCTTGCAAGATCAGGAAAGTGAACTAATTGCACTAAAAAGGGAAAACCATGATCTAAAGAACGAAAATGACTCTTTGCAAGAAAGAATAAATAATTTGAGTTACATACTGGCCGACCTTCAAGGCAAGGTCAAATGCGCTCTATAGGAAAAGGCTAGTTTAATCACAGTTATTAGACTAAATATAACTCCGAGACTGACTTGCATAATAATAATCGCGCTGGGGATCAAATGGATGTTGATTTAGCTGACAGCCAAGAACAAATCAGACCAGGAAATTGCAAATTCAAATATCCCACTTGAAAATCCTTATATTGTTCTTGATGTCGAGGAAGTAATTTCTGAAAACAACGAGCCTTTAAGTGGGGTTCCTACACATCAGTTATATGCAAATCAAACGAATAGTCGTCGTAAACAGAACCAGTCCCACGGCAAATATGGCCATGATAAGGACAAGAGTCAATCGAATCAGTGAAGAGTCAATCAAAGTGGGAGATCGTCCAGTCGATCTAGACTCCGCAGTGACTGATCTTGGAATTTTGGTGGATGGGCCCTCGCAGCCAAAACTTGGGTCCTATAGGAGAGGGGAGAAGAATCGTTGTTTTCGAACAACCTGGTATACAAGCTACCCGTGGCTTGAATACAGCATTGCAAAAGACAAAGCATTTTGTTTTGCGTGTAGGAACTTTAGAACATCGACATCAAAGAGCGACACAGCATTCACTAAAGTTGGTTTTTCTACCTGGTCAAAGGCGATGGAAAATAATCGCGGATTTAAAGCCCATGACGCATCACCTCCTTTCCATGACTCGTTGGGAAAGTTACAACATCCAGAAAAGGAATCCAGGGGCTAGTATTAGAAATATGTTAAACCCTGAGAGACCATCTTTAGTGGAAAACAATCGAGAATACATGAAGACGCTGTTGGAGTATCATCGGTACTTTTGTTCTGAAGAGATGGCGTATAGAGGGCACGATGAAACTGACGAGTCGCTCAACGCAGGAAAGTGGAAATAATTCATCAATGTAATGCTACGCACTAACCAAAAATTCAAACAACTGCATAGGAGGGTGATTCAAACATACTCGTCATGGCTCGTCCGCCACTCTTCTGGCGCTTGGAGCAGATGGCGCATCTGTTATGAGCGGATGTTACGAATGCATAGCTGCTAAGCTGAGGAGATATTATCCTTGGTTGCTTTATATCCACTGTGCTGCGCTCCGTCTGAATTTGATTGTAGCGGCTTATTTTCGTACAGTTAACTGGTGAAGCATGTAATGTAATAAATGTCAACAAGGCTTTGCACACCATTTTCAACGTCGCCAGCAACAGAGAAATATTCGAAGCTGTTCAAAATTAGTTTTATCCAAAACAGCCCATGATGATGGCCTCCTCTCTTACAGAAGTCCGATGGGCTTGTACGTTTGAAGGTGTTAATACAATGGTTAAAAGACTCCGAGCGCTTCTCGTAAGCCTTCAGAAGATCGGTGCTTCCAAAAAATTTGTTATCTCCCTTTGCTTCCTTCATCAGCTTTTAATGCATGGAATACGTAAGACTATGCAAGAGACAATGTCAAATGGCTAAACGTATAGCCAACGAAATGGTGGCTGTAAGGAAGCTTCTTGTTGAGATTGAAACCAACGACCTCATTGAATCCGCCTCGAAGAGTTGGAACGACGTTTCTATGGCGAGAATACCGATATACTGGGAGCTCTGGAGGCTTTAGATGCATCAAAATCGACAAACCTGAATTACACGACTCTATCGAGTCTCATTGCCAAATTTGGAGATTGTCTCCATATTGACTCTGCCTTGCTTAAAACCAAGTGTGAACGGGCGAAGATTCTAATTACGGCCGGAAAGAACATAGACCCTGAGTTGTACCCCAATACCTTGCCAGTTGGTACTGCAACCGTGGAAAGAAGCTTCAGTGCTATGAATCGGATATTGAGCTGGGCTCGTAATAGCTTAGACAGTTCCTTGGCCAATGACTTTATGTTGCTATCGATGAACAAAGACCTGTTAAAAAGGATAAACTTGGACAAAGTGCTTGATCGTTGGGTAAATCAAAAAGCCCGAATTGCACCCTTTAATTAAAAACATGTAGTACTTTAAACTATCATCTTAATGCTGCAGTACTTTCAAGTTTCAACTGTTGTTATTATTGTTTATAGCCATCGATAGTGCTATGCCTATGGCTACGGCGTGTCAATAGTCAAATGAGAAGTTAAAATTGTTTCTAAAGAAATTACAGCATGCTGCTTAAATCTATTTTTCATTTGTGCTTAGTTACACTTTTATGCAATTTGTGAACAATTCTAACCCTTTGCGAAGCAAAATTCATATGACAATGAAAAAATGCGAAGCATGTTGTAACTTGTAAGCTTAGTTGTTTTTATTACAACAAGCCATTTTGCTGCTGTTGTTATTGTAATAAGTAGTGCTTCCACTTCTTGAAATGAAAATGAAAGCTTCAGCTAAAATTATTGAAGGGGCGATCGCCCCCCCCCCCTAGTGTCCGCCACTACTCGTGGGTTACATTTAAATCGTAATTGAAGCAGCTTACTCAGCAGACTTAAAGTGACTTTTAACTCAGGCTAGTGTCAGTAAAGTTAGTTTGAATCTGGCTTTCCTAAAGTCAACTGTTACAAAATGGCCATGCTTAATATTGCCAGTTTGCCAAAGCATTAATATAGACGAGATTCGTATCTTTACGGGAACCACTGAGTATTTTATAAAATACAAAACGTCCAGTAGGGCCACTCGGCGATGCAACATGTAGCCGGCTTTTTATGCAAAAATATGCAGTTTACTGGCCAGGAACGTTAGTCCAGCTTGCTTATTGGCCAAAAAAAGCAAATGACTTGCTGCCAATGCGTAATGAGTGGCCCTACTGGTCGTCTCTATACTGTGGTACGATTCTGCCCCAGAATTGTACATTACTCAGTCAAGTCACTCAAGTCCACAACGAGAAAGAACGTTACCGGCTTTCGATGACTGTTATCAAGAGGCATTTTCAAGTATTTCACCAAACGAAGATGTTTGGCCGTGGGCTGACAACACAGAGGAAGTCGAAGAGCAACCAGTTGGCACGAGTCTGAATCGCTTTGTCACGCCTGTATGTGAGAGCGAAATTCAGGCTAAGATACGCGATTGTGTACCCAAGTCGACAAAATACAAGGATAATTGGGCTGTCACGTTGTTTGAGAATTGGCGAGAGCAAAGAAACTGGCATGCAGTACTTAGAGTATCGTGAAGATGTTTCGAAAGCAAATGCTGGGGGACTCAAACACCGAATAATGGAAAGAAAAGTGACGCGAGGATATGAGAATAGAGAAAATGCGAAACGCTGCATTGTTCGTTTGTACGACAAATATATTAGTTTGTGGTAAGTATATGCATTTGCAATTTAATTTTAGTGAATACGTTACTGCAAATTTTATAAACAGAGATTGCTTTGAAGTTTTATTTGTGTGTTTTAGTTTTTCATTTATATATTTGTAACCCTAGTGTTGGCGTTGGGAGGTCGACTGCGTTTTATCTAAGTGCTTTGAAATGTCCCAAGCCAAATTGTTGGTACAGCAATGTTCCTGTTGGGCATAATAAACTGGCTTCTACTGTTAAACGATTATGCGAGGAGGCCGGTATTTCTGGCTACAGAACGAATCATTCGCTACGAGCAACAGCAGCAACAAGGATGTACGATATGGGGATTGATGAGCAGCTAATGTGCGAGAAAACAGGTTGAGTCATACACGTATAAAGAACGCTTAGTTTATTCTTTAAATTGCTTACTGAATCACTATTTTTACTGCCAATTTTAAGTCACCGAAGCAATGCTGTGAGGGCGTATAAAAGAACTTCAAGCGAACAAGAGGTTGAAGTGTCTGAAATTTCTATGGTGTTAATGCGACTAAGGCTAAGAAAATAAAAGAAGAAAAATGTGATACGAAGAGTGAAAGTTGTATGGAATACAGAAAATACGAAAATGAGAGTTCCAGTGAAAGGCCTAGTGCTAATAAGCCACCGATAAATATAAGTTTTAATTTTGTTGTAAATTAACGATTGCTCATGTCGCTGTGATTGGTGTTACTCTGTATATTGTTTATGTTGAGTAAATTTTTGTTGTGTTTTCTGCACTAATCGATATTATATTTTACGCTTATACCAGGTTTTGAATGATTGAAAATGTAAAACCCGGGACGGGTCTTGAATACCGTTTTCTGGTACCGAACGACACAGAAACAGTTTTATTCCCCGAGTGATGAGACAGGGATTGCACGGAACTTAATTGGCTTTATGAACCTTTTATAAATTTTTACAAATTTCTAGATATCTAATATCTTACAAAAATTGTACATATATAAATTTTTGATAGTTGTAATATAATTGCATGCAAATTGTCATTGTTGTAAATCCATTGTATTTTTAAACTAAAGATGGATTATTAAAACATTATTATTATATGTAAGACACGCGTTTTACATTTTCAGCCACGCACTCCCCTCTAGAAATCAAAAACCGCACCCAGCTTTCAAAACGTGGTCTTGAATAAGAAACCAAAACCGATTGAGAACAATAGAAAATGGGCGTGGTGGGTATATAATCACCGATATCACCTCGCCTTCGGCGAATAATTGTTAAATGTTACTCGGCAAACACTCGAGTCAGTCTATTATGCTTTGATTCAACCATACTTTGACTAGTGCTGCCTGGTGTGGGAGCAATTAAATTGGTGCCACACTTTCGAATAGACTCCGGGCACTCCAAAATAGAGCAAAAAGGGTCATATTAGGATATGAAAATGAACATGGCCAATCAGAAGCAGCCTTAACTTCGCTTCTTTGGAAAACCTTAAAGGAACGCAGATTAGTTATGAAGGCTATACCCGTGTATAAAATTACTCATGCGCAAGCACCAGCTATTCTAACCGAATCTTTGAAAATCCTCCTACTCCTCAACATAACTAGCTACAATTTACGCAACTCAGATCTTAAGCTATATTTGCCAAAACCAGTATTGATTATAGTGGAGCAAAGCTAGCTTTGGAATGGCCTACCACGCGAGCTTAGAAATTGCCCTTCATTAAATTATTTTAATACGTTAATTTCTGACACTATAATTATAGCCTATCCTAATATTCATTCTTCCACGTATTATTGATACTCATTATATTTCTAGTATATTAATTTGTTTACAACTTAATTAATGCTTGTGTATAGTTTTTATTCTGTTTTCATATTTCGTATATAAAATAAATAAATAATAAAGTTTCCGGCGGAGAGGAGTGTCATCACTTTCCGCGCCTGCGTTACTCTCTCGTTTATGATCAGCGGAATGCAATGACGTCCAATAGGTCGCATAAACAGGTGGGAATTTTGTGTGAGCATGGGAGTGGGAGTTAGAAATTTAAAAATTGCATAAAAAATCATTTTTTACGTATCGGAAGAGATCGGAAACTCTCGGAAATCGACGGAAAATCACAAAAATTCTTAATATTAATTTCTATGTAAGCAAATTGTTTCTCAATATTAAGTGTATGCTAATAGAAGTATTTTAAACCGTATTTGGTTTTGAGGCTCTCGGCAAAATTTTGAAATATTTTACTTCTTTCTCATTTCACTGTGCTGATTTTCACACTTTGAATTACTATTTATAATATTAGAGAGAAGGGGAAAGATATTCACATGATTTCAAAACTGCTCATTTTTCTGGAATCTATGGGCTTTAATCTCTTAAACTGTATGCTTTCACAAGCAAGAATGGTGTTGTAAAATATAGTTTTATATATTTATATAAGTATTAAATGCTTCAATAACAATAAGTCGCAACTAACTGCAGTAGTCTCTCAAAATCTGACAGTTTAAAAGGCTGACGCCACAAGTCATATGTCAGTCAATTTGCTTTCGCAACCGTTTAACAGATAACTTATAACTAACGTAACTAAGCAGTTGAGCTGTGTTCTACATTATCCCTCTCTTTATTTTAAATGTTCAGTTCCGAGATTGTTCAATAATTTTCTTCAGTAGGAATAGTCCTTTGACCAAACCGGAGGTCTTCTTGTACGTTTTGGTCTTTGACTTCTGTTGGAGAAACTTTTGTCATTTAATTGTTCTCGATCATCAGTAACCATCCTGGGAGGAGCTGGACGTTGGAGGACACTCGAATAAGTCTCTCTACTAGAACCTGGCATCAAAGTGTCTTGATTGTTGGTTGAAGCAATTGCTTCCTGAAGCTCGCTTGAATTGTTGTTTCTGCGAGAACTCGTCATTGGTATGTTTTTTCTGTTCGTAATTGGCGATAAAACTGGTTGTTCGTGTACTGTTGAATAGTTCTGGGATTCTCTTGGTTCTACAACCCATTCTTCGTCACTATCATCGTCATCGTCAAAGTGTTTCTCTTCTAATTGGATAGGATCATGCTGGTGCCAGGTTGATTTCGTAGATTCCTCTTTTTCTTTAACCCGCTTCGCTTTCCATTAACTTCCAAAGTTCCGGTAGCGAAGTCGATAACGAACTTGTTTGGTTATGAATGTCCGTGCCAATTAACGTATCCTGCGCGAGATCGTCACACACTAGCACCTCATGATTGATAACGATTCCTTTCAATTTAATGTTCATTTCGGCTATTAAATTCACGGTTAAAGGATTGTTATTCGGCCCGACAATCGTGCATGTCGCTGTACGTGTCTTTGTACTGGTGTTTCTTGTTTTGTTAAAGACATCTCGATGTATAAGTGTGACCGCTGTTCCAGTATCCACCAAAGTCTTTACTTGATTCCCGTTCACGTCACATTTCACAAAGACAGCGTCGTTCGTCCCAGCACTTGTTACCTTCCAAGGCTATTGCTTCTCCGTTTTACGCGCGGGCAGATTTACTTCGGAGTGAAACCTGCCCTGTTCCCGTTTCCCTGGTTTAGCTGGTTATCTTTATAGAAGCGGCGTGGGCAGTTTCTCTTGAAATGACCCATTTTCCCGCATAAATAACATTCATCTCTCTTTGGTCTTTCATCTTTCGCCAGCAATTTCTCGAAAAGAGCGGTTTGCCTTTCGAGCATTTCTTTAGCCCAATGCGGTAATTTTTCCTCGTTTGCGCCCGCGATGTTGACTTCTACTGGTTCCAGCGGTGTAGCCCGGTCTGAGAATGCGTGGTAGGTGCCGAAAGTCATGTTGACTTCGTTTGATGATTTCTTGTTGTTTTCAACGGTGAAAAGTGTCTCCAATTTCATCGCGGTTTGGAGGGCTGCATCGAGACTTTCTGGCGATGTTTGACTAACACCCAAACGTAATTAATTCACGAGAATCTAAAGCGCTTATAAACTGTTCGAGTAGTTCCTCTTCGGTTGCATTTCGTTGTTGATCTGGAAATGCTTTTAAAGCGAGACGGCGTAAGTCGGTTGCCAAATCCACTAAACTCTCGTTTTTATTTCGTCTTCGGTTTCGAAAAGCTAGCTTATGGATAGCACGTTGTTGTGGAGGTTCCAAATTTAGACGAAGTGCAGCGACCAGCTTGGTATACGAACTCTGATCGTCTTGTGAAAGTGTTGTGTACACTCTCTGCGCTCGTCCCCTCAAACAAACTGCATGCCAGTTGTTGACACGATTGCTCGCTGGACCATCCGTTAATTTTGGCAAACAACTCGAAGTGATTCAGCCAATCGTTGAAAGATGTTTCTGTCGATGAAAATACATCAGGTTTTGCTCTTGGTCTCGCTTCCGACATAGTACTTGCCGAGGTACTTGCTGCCAGTCTTGCAGGACTTTCGTCGTCTAAACTTTCCAACTGACGTACCCGATCGGTAAGTTGATCAATTTCTTGCTTGAGCGTTTCTTCTGTACTCATCCCAGCGCTGCCACCAATGTAAAATATAGTTTCAATAACAATAAGTCGCAACTAACTGCAGTAGTCTCTCAAAATCTGACAGTTTAAAAGGCTGACGCCACAAGTCATACGTCAGTCAATTTGCTGTCGCAACAATTTAACACATAACTTATAACTAACGCAACTAAGCAGTTGAGCTCTGCTCTACATTATAAACATGGAATTTCTGCCACAGATCTCATAAACAGTGCCGCCATTTTTGGTATCAGCGGGAATTTTTATTTCGGCTAGATTTTTGCAATCTTTTAAGATTGCAACAATTGAAATTTCTGCATTTTCCTATTTTATCGCAAAATGCCGATTTTGGCGCTCCGAAATCTGACAGGTTTTGATAATAAGAAAGCAATTTCAGCAATTTGTGTATAGAAACATGTGTTGAAAAATAAAATTCATACCCACCGTAAGTTTAACTTTTTAATTTTATATGTTCACGAAGCCAAAACAACTAGCATCTTCGAACAAAGTAAAATTTCGCTCATGTTGCGTCGTAGAAAAATATCCTTTATAATTCTCTGATTTCAGTCCAATTTCTTTCCGCCTGTTCATTTCGTCATAAACTTTGTAGAAAAATATTTTAACACTGATAAATCTAGTGTTTTCTGGGCAAAAAAGACACTCGAAAACTTGTTTTTGCTCATTTTAACAAATTTTGAAATAATTTTTTGCGTACGCCCGTAATTTGTCGATCAGCGCTGGTAAAGTTCCACCTGTTGGTCGCATAACAAAGCTGGGAATGCCTGGGCGAATGGATGCTAAACCCGATTTTGTGCGTTGCCATGTTAGAGGAAAGTCGTTATGAGATGGCATGCTATCGCGCGCATCCTATTTAGTTAATAGATTTACCTTTTTCACACAAATAAAGACCAGGGGCCGGTTGTATGAAGCCCGTTTAGCCTATCCGGTGGATAAATCGAAAATATCGATCAAGTCTATACATTCATCGAACAACCGTACCAAGCTAAGATATTTCAACTTGAATAGAACAATTATGTTAGCAACTACATATTAAGTGCATAAGATTTAAGTTCAGTCATTCACAAAATGTGTGAAAGTGTTATTGAATTTTGGCTTATCCACCGTTTATCCACTGTTTTTGAGTTGCCTTTTTAAAATTTTAACTAAACTGTGTTCTGGGGTGGTTTATTGTTGTAATTGGCTTTTTTAAAAACAACCTATAACCTTTTGGTGTGTTTTTTTTCTGGTCAGCTACCTATGGCGAGGAGAACTAGATTTACTCATCGTAGGTAACATTTGGTTGGTCCTATTTCGAATAGGATTGTATATCGGTTAACATCGGGTCAAGGCAAAAGCTGCTGAAATTACTGAAGACGAAACAAGTGTACGAAGAGGAGCAACGAAGAAAGGCTGAGTTAGAAAAGCAAATAAAGTTGCAACGAAATGTCGAAAAGGCGGAAGAACGAAGGAAAATTCATGGATTTCAGAATTAGAAATGAGCGGCAAGACATTATTCCACCAGTCCCCTCGGTTAAAGGGGCTGTTTTTCTGTTGGTGTGACTGGTCATCAATGGTTAAATCAATTGTCTATGATATGATATTTCTAGTAATGCAAAGAAGCAACATCTCCAAAACTCTGTATCAGGAACTGAAAAAACTGCCGTAGAGGGATACGGGTATGATGGGAAGTTTTATTGTGAAGCCTTGAAGGAATTAGAGTTGAGATTTGGAAAGCCATCTTTTGTTGGTAATGTCGCTCTCAGTAAATTAAGAAGATGATAAGATGATAAGCTGCATGAGCTTAGGAGCTTATCAGACACACTAACAACAACTATTTGGACACTTAAAATATTTGGATTTGATAATTATTTGGCTGCTCAAACAAATCTTACTCTTGCAGAGAATAAATTGTCAATTGAGCTTAAATTAAAGTTGAAGGAATACGCAAGAGTTCACAATTTACTACAACCCACACTCGTTGAATTTTCCAACTGGTTTTTAAAACCAAACTGCAATATATGACGAGTGTAACTTTGGGAGAAGGCATTCAGCGAAACATAATAATACAATGGGTAGGAAGAAGCCTTTTAGCCACCAGAGAATCATACTCTTTCGGGCTCTTTTCAGGAACTGAGAGACCTGATATTTGTATCATGTGCACGTTTCTGAAACTAAATGTTGGAGACCGCCTGAAAGAGGTAAGACGATTGTGTTTTTCATGTTTGGGTAAGGGGCACTGATTGGGTCAGTGTCGCAGTAAAAAGAACTGTGGTGTTAATTAATGCAACAAACAACACCATGCATTACTTCATAATGTGCAATCGCCAGACCCGGTTTCTGATGATTCAGTCAACGAGCATTCCAACTCTTCTTACATGATTCGCAATGCACCTGTTCTTCGACAAGTAATTCCCGTCACTATGTTAATACCATACAATGTTGGACACAGGTAGTATCTGCTCATTAGTCAGCTCTGAAATTACAGTAAAACTTGGCCTGGATGGCCCTACTCAAAACCTTACTCTTAATGGCATTCAGAGGTCATCTGTATTGTCAACGAAGCGTGTAGCTAGGCAAGTTAGTGCTTTGACTGATGGTAACTGTAATGATGCAGTGGCTGTCAGGGGCGTACATATCGATTTTGGTTGGGGGGATGAAGTTTCGAAATGAGAACGACTGGTAAATTCAGAATATAGTTAGTGCTGTCAGTGCTAAAACTCTTACTGTAGGTGCTAAAATTATTACGGACAGGATTCACAGACTTGAGTGGTGTCGGTAGTATTATAATGAAAATTTTTGAGTGGAAACTGATCAAGACAGTTTATCTTTCATATGTTAGTTGGTGTGAATTAATGAATTATTAAATTTATATTAAATTATTAAATCAATATAGTCATATATTTATCAAGCGTATATCTATTATATCTATTATCTATTATTATAATACAATAGAATGCAGTAACTTGCGCATGAGTAGCCGCACAATTCAACTTGGGTAATTTACGTTTCATATTTTTACTGAACTCATGCACACAGGGGCAGATCCAGCAGAATAGGACGACTGATGCAGTAGGACACCCATTCGCAGCGGGGGTCCGGGAGAAATTTTGAAACCTAGAACCTCGTAGACACGATTTCCTGCGTTCTGAACAAACATTTTATTCAAATCTGTAGGTGGAAATCAGTAAATTATATCGCAAAAGCAATGTAGTTTTCCGGATAAGAATAAGTTTAGCTTCCTGTTACAATAAGTTTGCCTTAAAGTATTTAGTATGTAGATTATAGCAGTTGTGGCAACAGGCAAATGGCAATACTATGCTTTGTTTTAGCATTTACAGTGCTTCAGTGTTTCTGTAAATATTCAACATACGCACACCACATACAGTACGAGTGACATGACATTCTAGAAGAACGCTTTACAACAAAGATTGAAACAGGATATTCGGCAAACTTTATATTTTAACTAATGCAACGATTGAAGTCGGTCTCTGCGTAGTGGCATAATGCGTCCAATTTAACAATTATGAATATCTTGAGACCGACTGCACATTTTGAGATCGATTGGATGATGATCTCTGGGGGGGGGGGGGGGGTGCCACCCCTGGTGGTTGTTGACAAGTTGAATGTACCAAAGGGAAAAATCGACTGACCAACAGTAAAATCCAAGTGGTCGCATTTGTCAGACTTAGATATATCTATGTCATATCCTCGGTGCAAAGTGTTGCCCAACCTGTGCCAATTATGCTCTTGTCAGAAATGCAAGGGATAATCAAGTTGTCTACCCTGAGGCAGCAATCAGTTGAATCTGTATCACCTAGTGGCTGTCCAATGTGCAGGAGGTTATTTAAGAAGTGCCCGAAAAGGAACGAGCACCGTCCGTTAAAGTTGTGAACGATGAAATTGTGATGCCACTCGAACGTGCCCTTGGTATTTTCTGGAACACCAAGTCTGATTGCTTCGTTTATAGTGTGAAGAAGCGCCCGCTAGCCAATTCCCGGCGTAAAAAAGTTAGCCTCATCGCCTCTTTGTTTGTTCCAATTGGATTTTAGCACCGTTCCTGGCAAAGGCAAAGATGTTTCTCCAAGGTATTTGGCAACTTGGTATTGGTTGAGACGAGCCCTTACCTCTATCTTTCTTGGAAGAATGGTCGCACTGGAAAAATGATCTGGGGAACCTTGCTGAATTCTCAGTGCCTCGGTTTTATCGTCATGTGATAGAAAAACCTGTGAATTTTCAACTTCACGTTTTTTGGAGATGCAAGTGAACGTGCGTTTGGTTCAGTGGTCTATTTCAGGTTCGTCTACGCGAGTGGTTTGATCCGATGTGTGTTCGTGACAGCAAAAACCCGTGTGGCTCCTCAGAAGAAACTATCTATACCAAAGTTGGAATTGCAAGCGGCAGTTCTGTGTGTAAGAATGGCGGATGTGCTAATCCGAGAGCATGATTATGTTATCGATGCAGTGCATTTTTGGATTGATAGCATAACGGTATTGTACTGGATACATGGAGCTTCTAAACGCCAACCTCCGTTTGTTGCTAACCGAATCGGGCAGATCAGGGATAAGACAGACCCAAATCAATGGCACCATTGTCCTGGAAAACTAAATCCAGCTGACAACTGCAGCAGAGGTCTGACGGTTGAGGAGATTTCATCGGATAATTGTTGGTTGAACGGTCCTTCGTATTTGCTACTATCTGAAGATCAATGACCTGAGAAGAATCTCAATCTTGATGCGTTGAATAGCCAATTCGATACAACCACTTCGGATAATGGAATCCTTGAAAATACGCCTAGTGATGATTGTAATTGTGAGAAAATCTCGAATGGTGAAGAAACAATCATTGTGAACGCTTGTACCGAGACAGTGAGATTAGATGTAAAAGAATTGGCAAGATACTCCAAGTTGGCGAAAGCTCTGCTACAACAGCTTATGTTTTGCAAACTCACAGTGCCGTGATGGCCTCGTAACAGCTGTGGCTGAGATGTCCAAGGCAAAAAACGGTCCTCGTCAAGTGTGCCCGATTGAAGTCGTTTCCTGGTGAGATCTCTCTGCTTAAGAAGGGTTGTCCTGTTCCTAGTTATAGCAAACTGGTTACTTTGTCACCATTTTTATTATTATTATTATTATTATTATTTAGTCTGTATTAAAATGTTTAGACACAACATACGTGTGACTTTACATGGGTGGTAATGTTTAATAATATAAAGAATTGAATTATATTACATATTTACATGATTTTATAAAACTAAACATCTATTTATAAAACATCGCTTAAACCTTTCAGTCTTGACTTGAGGGAGGGTAAAATTGTGATCTCGTGTCCTTAAAGTTTTTTCTTTCTTTTCTGGGAGGAGTTCATGAAGAACGGGTTCAGTGTTGTTAGATATTTTTTCAAATAGAGCTCTATCTCTCTCTTCGATAATCGAAGACATATTAAAATCTATGGCCGTATACCCATATCGATGGGCTCGTCTGAAGACTTTATCTATACGTTCTAAATATTTTTCAGTAGCGCAGAGCTCCATACTTCGATTGCATATGTAAACAGGGATAAGATCAGAGTTTCAAATAATTTGGTCAATTAGTCGAGAGAATAACCATGTGATTTACATACTCTTAGGATATACATTCGACCGCTAGCTTTGGACAGCAAATTATCCACATGTAGATCCAACAGCAAGGGTCGTCTTGAAAGCCGACACTAAGGAGTCTAAGCCATTTCTTTCGTTTAATCCCATCAATTGGAGAGGGGAGCTGTTTCAATGATCCTTTACTTATAACCATTTCCCAAGTTTTGGATAGATCATTTCAAGGTCATTCTATTTTCATCCACCCAATCTCTGATATTTTAAACTTCATTAGAAGCTGTATCCCCAGTAGATTTAACCGGTGCACTGACTGTCATGTCATCAGCAAATTTAACCAACATGTTATTATCAGGATCTTTTGGTTTTATGTCATTGACCATCAAGGAAAACAAGAAAGGACCTAGGGCACTACCTCGTGGGACACCCCTATTAATGTGAACATATTCTGTTTCAATTCCATCTACCACAACTCTTTGTTGTCGATTCGTTAAGAAATTGATAATCCAGTTTATGATGTATGGGTTAAGGTTAGTTGCTTTCAATTTTCACAAATGATGTCGTGAGGAACAGAATCGAATGCTTTACTTCCTTGATGATACGAAAGAAGCAGAATCGAATGTGGACATCCCTAATCTGAAGAATGGAGATCTAGTTCTATTAGCAGATTACTCAACGCCAAGAGGATCGTGGCCACTCGGAAGGATCGTGAAAGTCCTCCCTGGATCAGATAATAGAGAGTTTGGCAACCGAGAACGGCAACGACAAAAATAAAATTACTTATGTTGTTTTATTTGAGCCAAAGTATACGTTACCACACTTAATTTGCCTCTTTAAGTATTCCTCTTTCTCTTGAACAGCCCTTAAATAGCAAGTAGTCGGCGAATTCACATTGAATACCCCATATAACATCGAACGAATTAACTGTTGCCGTGGTCATGCACCGTGAAAATGATGCAAATAACGTAGCAGCTTCAACAACTACGGCATTTTACAAAGCTTAAGACCAAGTAATTTACATTCGCCTTTGTCTTTGAGGATCAATGCTATTGTTGACGAGCACGTTGCCGTTGTCGTTGCCGTATTCGGTTGCCAAACTCTCTAATGTCGTGAGGTCGGCAGAAGTCAAAACAATGTTTGGTGTATTAAAACGTCCTGTTACTAAACTAACCTTACTGGAAGAGTGTACGTCTGGCTAATTCAGACGTACACGGGGGGAGGATGTTACAGACAGAATATATTAACTTACGAATAAATTAACTTTCGCCCCGTTTTTGGACACGTGACTAGAACTAGAAGCATGTTTTTGAGTTGCCTTTTTAAAATTTTACCTAACTGTGTTCTGGGGTGGTTTATCGTTGTAATTGGCTTTTGTAAAAACAATTTATATTAAACCTTGTGGTGTTTATTTTTTGGTATTTAATAATATATGTGTTACTTAATAACACTTAACATGCGAAATTGTCAATATCAATGTAAATTAAAATGTGAACCTTCAAACCAAACCAAAATACAATTATCAATATATATATATATACACCAAAATACAAAACTTAGAAGAAATTTAGTCAGTCTGCACAATTAAACTTCACGAGTTGCCATATGACCTTCAAGTTCTTTGGGAACATAAAACACAACATCACAGACACAACAAGCATAACCATATCCAACAACAGTTGGCTGTGTCGCTTCACTGAAGTTCTTGGCAAAAACCACATTGATAGTTTCCATCATTGCCATGTTGCCTTGCTATATGTTGTACCAATTTTATGAAATTAGTAAACTGCTTGTTACATTTACTACAAACATATTTGCCAATGTGTGTACACTTGACAAAATGTGCTTGCAAATCTTGTGGTTGAATAATCTCCCTGTTGCAACAATTGCACAGCAAATGCTTCTTTTTGTGCGAATTAAGATTTGTTCGATAAGAAAATCTATCCTTGCAAACATCACATTGATATGGTTTGTGTGCAGCAGTGTGTGTTCTTTTATGATATGAAAGGTAGCCAGAACGCGCAAATCTCTTGTTACAAACCTCACATCCATAGGGTTTATCTCCAGTGTGTGTTCGTTTATGCTCTTTTAGGTTGTATGATTCTGTAAATCTCTTCTTGCGTCACATTCATGAGGTTTTTCTCCAGTGTGTATTCTTTTATGTCTTAATAAAGTACTTGAATGTACAAATCGCCTGTTACAAACATCACATTTATAAGTTTTCTCTCCAGTGTGTGTTCTTTTATGTGTTGCTAAATAGCTTGATCTATAAAATCCTTTCTTGCAAACATCGCATTCATAAGGTTTGTCTCCAGTGTGCGTTCTGTTATGACGTGCAAGGTGGTCGAAACGCCCAAATCGTTTTTCACATACATCACACTCATAAGGTTTGTCTCCAGTATGTGTTCTTTTATGACGTGGAAGGTATCTGGACCACGCAAATCTTTTGTTACAAACATCACATTCGTAAGGTTTGTCTCCAGTGTGTGTTCTTTTATGACCATCAAGGTGGTCAGAACGACAAAATCGTTTTTCACAAACATCACACTCATAAGGTTTGTCTCCAGTATGTGTTCTTTTATGACGATCAAGGTGGTCAGAACGCGCAAATCCTTTGTTACAAACATCACATTTATAAGGTTGTTCTCCAGTGTGTGTTCTTTTATGACTTACTAAAGGGCTTGGATATTTAAATTTCTTCTTACAAACATCACATTCATATGGTTTGTCTCCAGTCTGCGTTCTTTTATGATCTGGAAATAAAATGCAAAGTTGTAACGATTTTGTTTTTGTCAACAAAACATCGTAACATTTTTTTAGCTTCTGCCAAGCGTAACACTACAACTAGGTTTCAGAAAGTTTCTATTGCAATTTTCAATCATTTTCCAAAAACAATGGTTTTGGTTACACCGACAAGGCGACAACCCCCCCCCCCCGACTGCTCTGCGGTCCCTGAATTGGGTATGTAGCAGCTTGTAAAGGCCGGGCTCCACTTGCACGTACGTACGCACAATTGCACGCACGTATGTGTTTATACTTTCGTAAAATTTGATTGGTTAAAAACTTGACGGCCGCACAGAAAGTAGAATACAGTTCTACTGTCATACGTACAAAAAGTTAGCCGCGACGGTCAAGATTAGCGATAATTTTCGAGTCACAGAGCATGCGCAAAATCGGCCGCGCTGGCCGTACGTGCAAGTGTTAACCAATCAAATTTCACGAAAGTATAAACACATACGTGCGTGCAATTGTGCGTACGTACGTGCAAGTGGAGGCCGGCCTTAACTGCCCTTAAATCCTTAAAATTACAACGTCTCGCGTGTACACGCTTTGGCGCTAACGACAGAACAATTTCGTTTATAAGATTTGTCTCTAGTGTGTGTTCTTTTATGTCTGATTTTATTGTGACAATCGCTTCTTACAAACATCACGTTCATAAGGTGTGTATCTAGTGTGTGTTCTATTATGTCTTACTAAGGTAACTATATAAAGCTGCCTGATGTACAGAATACCTCACAATATCAGACGTGATTCAATATTATTAACTTTATATATACCTTCTATATCGTATTCCTGAAGGGAATTGCCATCTGCTGTTTCTCCTACGCTTTCTTCATCGCTACCCTGCAGACGACCGCTTTTCTTTTCATTTTGTGCTTCAAAAGTAGCCTTCTTTGTGGCGGACATTTTCCGCCTTTGTTACACTGATCTGGATATAGACTGGATAACGCATCTATTGTTGAAATGTGAAGCCGGAAGTGAATTACCGCCAACCGACTCAGATGTCCCAGTTTACTATAGATTTTTATTACAGAATCATAGTTTTCGCAACACCGCGGAAAAACGTCTGCGCATGCGCGAGATTCGAGCTCCAGAACGCGTGTGTTTCGATCTTGAAAATGGTGGTTGGGGAAGTTTTACTCAGGTTTTACTCGGTTTGTGCGTATTTTTGGGGAAGTTTAAGAGCAAATATTTGCGATCGGAAGACAAAAAAGGTTTACTATGTTTCTGAAAAGGTAGGTTTGTAATTTAAACCTTTTAGAATTGAAATTTATAACGATTGTCTACAATATTTGGCTGTACATATTTACATATATTTACATATTTTGTGTTCGACAGATTCATTCATCACTTTCATGGGAGATACTTCACAAAGGTGACGGTACACAAATTGATTGTCGGGCTGATTCGATCCTTTATCCAAACAAGAAGATCCTCTAAAGTCTCCTCCGGTGCCATCGAAATCGTTGCTCCATTGTTCTGCTGGAAGTCGGCATGGGTGTCCAAGAGGATTATGGCGTTCTCTTGCTTGAGAAAAGTGATGGTCTTCCCATTGATGATAACGAGGGCAGCAGAGTTGTCGCTGGATTCAAAGTAACTAGTGAGCTGATGGGATAGTGCAGATTCGTGGTCAGCATGATCTTCTCTGGCAAAACATACGGTGAGTTCTTCGTTTAAATCAACTTCCCCAATGCTGCAGGCGACGAAGGGTACTGCTTCTAAAACGCCTAGAAACCTACCGCGAGGATGCAGCTGTCGTAGACGCTGTTTCCGCCAAGTATACATGACACTATAACTGTATTCCAATGTCCTGATAAGGGTTGATCTGGATCAAGTTGAAGTACAGCTTTGTTAATGAAATAAGCCTTAGCTAGTAGCAGTGCAATCAGGGTGCAGGCATTGCTCCCCATACGTCCATTGATAGTACTCTGAGAAACACAAGGGGAAATGCCAAACTGTAAAACTACCCATCGCTGTAGACTTGATTAGAATCCCACTAACTTGTGGAACAGATACACTTGTACCACTTGGCATTGGTCTTTTATCCTGTGATGGTTGAGATGATGGTTGTGACCTACTAAATTTAAGAAGTCGACAGTTACGCCTATTATGTCCACTTTCCTTGCAAAATGTGCACTGTCTTTGCTTTGATGGGGTGAATTCAGTTGGTTGCTGGCAGGGTTTATGGGGGATCTGTGGTTGTGTAATGTCGATATCCAATAATTCTGTTTCAACAAATTCTTTCCATTCAGTGGACTGGTAGTAATTATAGTCCTTGGTGCTTGACATGGTAATGGTTGGCTCTACTTCTTCTTCATCATGAGACTGATCAGCTGCATCCTTACTTGTAAGCGATTCTTCAGATTCAGGATCAAGCAAACTGCGATTGAAGCTTTCTGCCAATTCTTCAACTTTCATTGCTAGAGGCACTCTGCATAACTGGCATTGATTTTCATTCTCCTTTAGGCAGGCCACATGGCAAGTATGGAAGTACCCGAGTCGAACAGCATCGCACACAATTTCATTTTTGCACGTGGAGAAGTCGCAGACGGTGTGTTGATCAGGCTGGATCTTCTGGTTATATTTGTCATGTGCGTACGATACGGGTAAGCATTTGCTGTCGATGGTCGTATTGCGAAATGATGGTAGCTGAAACTTTGGCTTGCCTTTTAATCTACCTTTAGAGGTGACTTTGCGAGGAATCTAAAACAATGAAGTTATAATGCTGGTATCATCAAATACACAGTACTGGTATGCTTAAAGGGCAGTAATGTCCATTCAGTTGATGTGCAATTTTGTTTACATTTTGAGCACACTGTATATTCAATGATTCAATGTTTACATTGGAGGGCCTTCATTTGGCACATGTGCAGAATGGACTTGACTGCCTAATGTTGGTAATTAACTTACCTGCTTGATCTTATTTAAGTTAGTTGCAATGCATTGGAATTTCTGGATTAGAAATTCTGCAGATTTCCCAGCCAGGAGTGTATGATCTTTCTCACTGCATCCTCTTTGGTACTCTGGGACAAAGTGGTGTTGGAATGAACTTTCGTGTTGGACATCACTGACTACTTTTGCTCTCTGGGTTATAACATTCGGTGGATCTGAGGGAGAGATGTTACTACGTAGCTTTGAGTGCCATATTTCAACCTTCTTCTCTGTAAAGACAGTGAGCCAATGTTGCTTGGTAGAATAGTACTCTGGGAAAAATTCTTTTTGGTGTTGAGTGTCACACAGCATTGACAGTGTTGATTTGTCATAATGTCGACGTTGCCAGCAGATATACAAGATCAAAAATCGGTGCATAATTGTTAGATAGCTATTTAAGTCGCCACTTCGAAACACCACTGTGTAGTGATAGAACACAAGAGGTAAAATCTCGTCTAACAGGTGTAGCATCATGACAAATTCAACATCTTTGCACAGCTTGAACTTCTCCAGGACCATTTCTCTGATTAGCAGCCATCCCAAGAAAGCAGCAGTCGTGACTATAGAGGTTTGAAATGGCTTCGGGGTTGCTGGCAATTCTTTCCTGAACAGATGTTGATACAACTCTGTGAAAAAGAAATGGAACAGTACGACAGCATCCTCTGTGGCATTCAGTATGACATGAAATGCACCTTGTTCAGGTATCATGGAATTCAGTGGGGAGCTGTTATTTAAGACTGTGCAATGAGCTTCATTACAAAGTACCAAGTTGGCCAATCGCCAGGAGAAGGCATGACAAACTTCTCTAGATACTGAGTAAGTTTAGGGCAACATTTAAACTCTAGGTCAAGGACAGCTTTGTAGTCACCAGCAGATTTAAGATCTTGTTCCGACTCTGATACAAGAACACATGAGTTGAGTTTACTTAGAGCCCGGTCATTCAATTCATTGTAGACTCTAAACAAAGAGAGAAAGATGACTTGTATTTCATAAATGATTTGGTGCAGTTCTAGCTTGCAGTAGTTGTTCATTTACCCATTAGGTAGCAATGCACCCCTTATACTTTGGTATTTTGCTCTACCTAACACTATTATATTACTTCAATCGGTCTATTTTCAGATAATTTACTTGTCAAGGGTAAAGTGTTGGGTGTTAATGGTTAACCGTTAATGTGCAAGGCTCTCACCTTGGCAAGAAAAGTAGGGTGCATTGCAACATCATACTGTAGGTTAATTATTGTGCATAGATTGCATAGATCATCAAAATTCACCTGAATTCGCTGATTTGTTTGTTTATCATTTCAGTATTGATATGATGATGGGATGATGGTAGAGATTCCAGGTAAGTAAGAGAGTGGTTTTCTAAAGCTTTTGTCATGACTTCCTGTGCTATTTCAATTTTAATTCCGCCTTTGCAAATGAGGTATTGTCCTCCTTATGAACCAGGACTATGCTGTGCCTGTCGTCTTGACTTTTCAGTACCGGAATTGCTGGTATATTGTGGATGTCTAGTAGGTTTGAAGCCATGTGGGAAGCAGCACTTAATTTGAGACTAGTTGGGAGTTTGATACTTTGAATATTGTGAAAATCATCAAGCAGGTGCACCATTAATTGTTTGTTCTGTAATAAAAAATTACCTGTCTTAGTCTGGAAAGTTATTATTATTATTTTTATTATTTAATCTTATTTTACAACGGTGACCCTTCAGTGGACTACAACTGGTTTTCAAGGGGCTGTTACTAAGAATTTAAAAGACATTGCACACATTGCTTATTAATTAAATACTACTAATAAATATATAAAAAGATTATTCTATATTAGTTGCAAATGAGGGTATTGTGTGTTTGTTAAGAAGTATTAAGTGTTTGTTAAGAAATTTTGTATGCAAAACTTAACTCCAGCAGTCCTGAATTACGATATTTGTCAAACATTGTTTAGAAGTACCTGTAATGTTTCTTCGACTTTAGTTTGTAGGACAGTATCATGGTTTTTCTCAACTGTTTTTTTGTGCATGTCTGTCGCTCTTGGTGTCATACTACATCCCAACATGGTTCCAATTGTTTGTCCTGACTTTGACAAGCTGTGACAGGATAAGAAAAGCCCTGCATCTTTTTGTAATGTGCTTGTCTTTTGCGATCTATAATAAATTATAAAAGATACCATTTACATACTGTTCAGTACGTGTGTGAGAATGTCATGCCGGTTAACTGTATATTACTGTCAGCTAGGGTATCATGCTGTATGGTATGATATGAATAAGGCTGATGAACTTTACACTACATCAGCAAATACCCCTTGCCTGAAGTATGAAAGAATGTGCAAGAGTGCCACAGTTCTCTGGAGATTTTTCATGTGTCGTTTCTCTGATATAGGTCTTTTTTGATTGTCTTCCATGCACCGAAGGATTTTGTTAAAAAGGCCTGGAGCATGTCTGTCAGCAAACAATTTCATTGAAGAAGGATCATACAGGTTGGAGTTGGATTCAGTCCCATTGTGGTATCTGTACAAAGCCATCTGAAATTGGGCAATCAAGTCTGGGAAGTCATCATCTGTATAAAATAAAGGGAAGTTTTTGACTTTCTTTGTGGAGTGTAATTCAGGTTTGTCCCATTCCAGATAAGTCAGATATTGCAATTTATATTATATGGTTGAGCTCATTTATGCTTTTTATTTTACTCTGTCTAAGACTTGGTGAAGGAATCGACAAAACACTGTCAATTGTTATAAGTGACAGAATCTTATGAAGTCTATCTGGACCTTTGATTTTGTCCAGTATTTTTTCCCATGTTTCTTCATTTAATTTTATTTCTTTACATTCATTCACTAGAACTGGACCAATCGGAGAGCTTTCTTCCACCCAGCCATTGTTGACATTGGGAGATGTATTTTCTTTGCCGCACTTGACAGAAGTCTATGAAGAATAACAGTTGATGAATTCAAATCTAGGGATATATGAAAATCTAGAGTCTTGACCCTTGCCTCTATGAGTAGTGACACTCCCATGTCAAAAGCTAACTGGATTGAATAAACTTTAGTTGTGTACTGTGCAGTATATTTACCCTTTGCCTTTTGATGGACCAATGTATGCTGGATGTGATTCAAAGTGATCATCAGCAGTGTTCATACATTTCTTGCAAATCATTGTTCCAGGTTTATAACTTTCTAGGGTTTTCCTTCTACATCAAACACTTCATAAAACCGTATTGGACATTTCAACAAAATTTTACTGTGGTCCCATGTTATAGGACAAGAACAAAATTTCTCATAGCACATTTTGTTGACGTGGTGTGAACATGCATATGAATTTACACCGCTTTGTGGTATCCCAGCTACCCGAAGTTGACCTTCCGTAAGTCGATGGTATTTAATTGGGTTTTCATGGCTGCATTTTTTCTTTTCTGACCGACTCTTCGCAAAAATACAGGTCTCGTTCAGTGGCATGTTTTACCTATGATAAGTTTTAATGTAAAGAAAATTTATTCTGGAATAATTGCTGCTAAAATAACTGGACTTTGTATTGTAGTCTGTTTTGTTTGTATCGCAATACATTTACGTTATACAGTGTCGGGAGTTTGTCAAGAGTTTTCATAAATAAAAAGTTAGTCGCTAAGCCTCAATAATTTTCGCGTTCACACTATTTAAACTTTAGAATTTACTCTATAGCTTGAGCGGGTTAAGATTCTTAACTTCTTGAGAGTTTGCTTAACTTTTTTGTTTGAACTTCGATATTTAATAATATTTCGCGAAATGTTCGCACTCCTCCCGGCAAAAACAATTTTTTTTTATTGAAATTCAATTTTTTTCACACTTTAAACGCTATGAGACATTTAATTAATGTCTAGTCTACCCGTCTACTGAATTATTTTGTTTATTTCACTTACCTTGAATTATTAAATAGCCATGTTTTTGTTTTGAATTTGGCATTTAAATTTCCCGCCATTTTATTTTGTTCTCGCGCATGCGCAGACGTTTTTCCGCGGTGTTAGTTTTCGCGGTTTTTTTCCTTTTACACGGTTGTGATCGGACCAATTTTCTTATCACATGGATAGAAGTACACGAGAAGTATTTTGAGAAAAAAATTCCGGTTGTTTTGGGGTCATAACGTTTGAAAACGGGATTTACCAGGTTGAAGATCTTGGCAAGATCTTGCAAGATCTTGCAGGATCTTGGAAGATCATGGCAAGATCTTGACAATATCTTGGCAAGATATTAACAAAATCTTGCCAAGATGATTGGATCTTGTCATGCAAGCTAGAATCTTGGCAAGATTTTCTGAAATGCTTGACAAGATCTTGCCAAAATTCTAACATGAATGTTTGGTCGCATATCTTTCTTTCTACCGCAATCTGCAGTCTTTGTTTATATAGTTATGGTAAACCACAATGAAACAGACCATGTACATATATTCAAATTCACAAATTTGAACAAATCATTAGCTGAATACTGATCATTAAAGAGGGGTTACAGTCCGTTCTGCGCATGTTCGAGCGGTTTGTTATGAAAATGCAATGAGTAGGCTACTCATATTTCACGCCCCAGGCTTAATGAACTTCTTCACGCGCGGCCGCGTTGTTTATATTCGCAGTCGAACAAGAAGGAGCGATGGCTGAATCAAGCGCATCAAGTTCGAATGTAAATCCGTCAAATACAAGAAGTCGCACCAGGTCTGCGGCTCGAAAAGACTACGATAAGAAAAGAGATAGCTCTAAAGTGTCCTTATTTGATGCTTTCGAAATCAGACAAGGAAGTCGCAGAGTTTCTGCTTGATAATTACATTGCGAGAAGTACATTATGGTAAGCAAAACAATGATATAACTAGACCTTTGACCTTTTATGATTATCTGCTTATTATGGGTTGTCTCTAATACATATTTTTTGATGTTTTTAGCAACGCGGAGACACAAACGGCGAGCACAATGTGGCCATTGTCTGAACAATCAACCCCTCAGACAAGAAGCCGCACAATGTGTGATCCAGGTAACTAAATTGAAGTTATTCGATTTTTTTTAATTCGTATTTTAAACAGAGAGTCATCATACTAGTAATTGTTTATAAATAATATCACAGACTTATTATTTATGTCGCTGCTATAATTTCTCTAGTTATGACTTCGGCACCAGCTGGCCCAACCACTACCAGTAGCCACAGCAGAGCAAATCAGCCGAATCTCCCTTCGCCGGGTCAGTAACAATGTGCTTACAGTATTTCCTATGTCCTAAATATACAATTTAATATAATATATGGTCAAAACAGTTCTCCATTGTCTCTGAGATCTCTCAGGTTTGTGCGGCATAAGCACATCTTCTTAACAAACACTTAATACTTCTTAACAAACACACAATACCCTCATTTGCAACTAATATAGAATAATCTTTTTATATATTTATTAGTAGTATTTAATTAATAAGCAATGTGTGCAATGTCTTTTAAATTCTTAGTAACAGCCCCTTGAAAACCAGTTGTAGTCCACTGAAGGGTCACCGTTGTAAAATAAGATTAAATAATAAAAATAATAATAATAACTTTCCAGACTAAGACAGGTAATTTTTTATTACAGAACAAACAATTAATGGTGCACCTGCTTGATGATTTTCACAATATTCAAAGTATCAAACTCCCAACTAGTCTCAAATTAAGTGCTGCTTCCCACATGGCTTCAAACCTACTAGACATCCACAATATACCAGCAATTCCGGTACCGAAAAGTCAAGACGACAGGCACAGCATAGTCCTGGTTCATAAGGAGGACAATACCCTCATTTGCAAAGGCGGAATTAAAATTGAAATAGCACAGGAAGTCATGACAAAAGCTTTAGAAAACCACTCTCTTACTTACCTGGAATCTCTACCATCATCCCATCATCATATCAATACTGAAATGATAAACAAACAAATCAGCGAATTCAGGTGAATTTTGATGATCTATGCAATCTATGCACAATAATTAACCTACAGTATGATGTTGCAATGCACCTACTTTTCTTGCCAAGGTGAGAGCCTTGCACATTAACAGTTAACCATTAACACCCAACACTTTACCCTTGACAAGTAAATTATCTGAAAATAGACCGATTGAAGTAATATAATAGTGTTAGGTAGAGCAAAATACCAAAGTATAAGGGGTGCATTGCTACCTAATGGGTAAATGAACAACTACTGCAAGCTAGAACTGCACCAAATCATTTATGAAATACAAGTCATCTTTCTCTCTTTGTTTAGAGTCTACAATGAATTGAATGACCGGGCTCTAAGTACATCCCCCTCCCCCCGCTCAACTTTTCATCAATGTTTTCTGATAGAAGAGGTGCCCTTAAAACAAAGTGCGCATGCTCCTCCATCTTGAAGTTTTTTCCAGGAAAAAAATACTGTAAAATATTGCTCTTGCCTTGAAATTTTTAGCATAATTTTCACAATTCTTTGAACAATGCCAGAAATGGTTCCGTATTGAAGGCGCCCAAACCAACAGATCTTCGTTGGGTTTAGACTTTGCAGCCTGTATTAGAGAGAATTGGAGCACAATATAAAAATGACATGCCCTATCAATATACACTATGCTATAACTATGTACCATATGTACAGTAAAATGGTGGCCTAATTAATGGGACTTACAGCATTGATCTTCTTTGTAATGTTTTTTCCTCCATGCCAAACATCATTTTGGTGTACAATATTCTTGTACTTTTCGGCTCGTTCTATATGGTTATATCATACACATGATGTAAACTGCTACAATTACTCCATATATACTTGTATTTATAATGTAAGGCTTAACAGTGTATATACATGTCAACCACTGAATTTAAAAGAGAAAATATATTTCAGAGAAAATATATTTCTCAACATCTTCAGCACTCTTTTTGTTGGGAGTTAGTTGTTCTATGTTCCACTTTCCAACAAAATCGCATTGGAGCAAAAAAGTATTAAGCCATTAACTGGCAGTACTCTACAACTAAGGGCCTGTTCATATGATCCCACTTACTGAGACGTCTCGCCTACCTACGATCTCGCCTCCTAGTACTCTTACATCGTGTTCATATGAGAAAGCGGGCTGGCCGGCTTGGCGAGATCTCGCCTCTTTGAGCCGAGACCATAGGTAGACAGGATGAAAAATATTCCATATGAACACGCCAGCCAACCTACCGAGATTAAATCGAGAAACCCAATTTTCGATTTTGCCGCTTAATTTGACGATTTTTACGTAGTTTTATGTTTGTTTTACAATCAGGCATGAAATATGTTGCTAACCCAATGCTTTTTATTGCAAAAAAATAAAAAGCAACAACAAAATTGTTAAAATATTTGTGTCGCGTGCATGAAATGTACATGTTTTGCACGCTAATTATAGAACAACATTGTAATCTCATCTCGGCAAGCGGGATGAAAAACTCCATATGAACACACAGAAATATTCGTCCCGCTAGGCGAGGCGTCTTGGCAAGCGGGATCATATGAACAGGCCCTAATAGTAAAATCGTTAAACAGAGTAAAATACTGAAAGTAGGGCGCATCTGGGTGCATTACCAGCTAATGGAATGGGTTAATGATGTGATAATGTTTATGGATACTTACTCATCAAAGCTCCAATCTCGAGATGACCATCTGTTACAACCTCCTTAATGCACATTGCTGATGTGAGCAACTGGTCCATCCCCCTCTCATAACCAATTCTTTCCATGTTGTTGCTTTTTCCTGCAGCTTCCCTCACATCAACAATATTCATCTGAAGGATAGCATGGTCATTCATATCTGCCAGACTGTAAGTGGAATACTGAGCAGAATGACCAGGTGAGTCATTCCTTGCATCGCCACTTACGATGATGTCCTTACCAACTCGTTCATCCCAGAGCTCATTCTTGTACTGCTCCCAGAAATCATTAACAGTAGGTGCAATGTACAAACTCTGGTACTGGTAAAACAGTGTTTGAGAAAAATACTGTATATTACAGAATTTGAACATCATCCCTACTTTCGTGTATGAATTTCCAGAAAACAGCAAAGAAGAAGCCAAAGTTAGATTGCCAGCTCTGACTTGTTTGCAAGTTGGTTGAGCTGCCCACCTACCACCAAAATGACCAGCATTACATCTCCAGGATACAACAAGACAAGTCCCAACATATGTCTTGCGATATTCTAGTACACGACCACAACCTTGTTTACTATGATAAGTTTTAATGTAAAGAAAATTTATTCTGGAATAATTGCTGCTAAAATAACTGGACTTTGTATTGTAGTCTGTTTTGTTTGTATCGCAATACATTTACGTTATACAGTGTCGGGAGTTTGTCAAGAGTTTTCATAAATAAAAAGTTAGTCGCTAAGCCTCAATAATTTTCGCGTTCACACTATTTAAACTTTAGAATTTACTCTATAGCTTGAGCGGGTTAAGATTCTTAACTTCTTGAGAGTTTGCTTAACTTTTTTGTTTGAACTTCGATATTTAATAATATTTCGCGAAATGTTCGCACTCCTCCCGGCAAAAACAATTTTTTTTTATTGAAATTCAATTTTTTTCACACTTTAAACGCTATGAGACATTTAATTAATGTCTAGTCTACCCGTCTACTGAATTATTTTGTTTATTTCACTTACCTTGAATTATTAAATAGCCATGTTTTTGTTTTGAATTTGGCATTTAAATTTCCCGCCATTTTATTTTGTTCTCGCGCATGCGCAGACGTTTTTCCGCGGTGTTAGTTTTCGCGGTTTTTTTCCTTTTACACGGTTGTGATCGGACCAATTTTCTTATCACATGGATAGAAGTACACGAGAAGTATTTTGAGAAAAAAATTCCGGTTGTTTTGGGGTCATAACGTTTGAAAACGGGATTTACCAGGTTGAAGATCTTGGCAAGATCTTGCAGGATCTTGGAAGATCATGGCAAGATCTTGACAATATCTTGGCAAGATATTAACAAAATCTTGCCAAGATGATTGGATCTTGTCATGCAAGCTAGAATCTTGGCAAGATTTTCTGAAATGCTTGACAAGATCTTGCCAAAATTCTAACATGAATGTTTGGTCGCATATCTTTCTTTCTACCGCAATCTGCAGTCTTTGTTTATATAGTTATGGTAAACCACAATGAAACAGACCATGTACATATATTCAAATTCACAAATTTGAACAAATCATTAGCTGAATACTGATCATTAAAGAGGGGTTACAGTCCGTTCTGCGCATGTTCGAGCGGTTTGTTATGAAAATGCAATGAGTAGGCTACTCATATTTCACGCCCCAGGCTTAATGAACTTCTTCACGCGCGGCCGCGTTGTTTATATTCGCAGTCGAACAAGAAGGAGCGATGGCTGAATCAAGCGCATCAAGTTCGAATGTAAATCCGTCAAATACAAGAAGTCGCACCAGGTCTGCGGCTCGAAAAGACTACGATAAGAAAAGAGATAGCTCTAAAGTGTCCTTATTTGATGCTTTCGAAATCAGACAAGGAAGTCGCAGAGTTTCTGCTTGATAATTACATTGCGAGAAGTACATTATGGTAAGCAAAACAATGATATAACTAGACCTTTGACCTTTTATGATTATCTGCTTATTATGGGTTGTCTCTAATACATATTTGGTGATGTTTTTAGCAACGCGGAGACACAAACGGCGAGCACAATGTGGCCATTGTCTGAACCAGGGCGCTTGTCTGAACAATCAACCCTTCAGACAAGAAGCCGCACAATGTGTAATCCAGGTAACTAAATCGATTTTTTAAAATTATATTCGTATTTTAAACAGAGAGTCATCATACTAGTAATTGTTTATAAATAATATCACAGACTTATTATTTATGTCGCTGCTATAATTTCTCTAGTTATGACTTCGGCACCAGCTGGCCCAACCACTACCAGTAGCCACAGCAGAGCAAATCAGCCGAATCTCCTTCGCCGGGTCAGTAACAATGTGCTTACAGTATTTCCTATGTCCTAAATATACAATTTAATATAATATATGGTCAAAACAGTTCTCCATTGTCTCTGAGATCTCTCAGGTTTGTGCAGCATAAGCACATCTTCTTAACAAACACTTAATACTTCTTAACAAACACACAATACCCTCATTTGCAACTAATATAGAATAATCTTTTATATATTTATTAGTAGTATTTAATTAATAAGCAATGTGTGCAATGTCTTTTAAATTCTTAGTAACAGCCCCTTGAAAACCAGTTGTAGTCCACTGAAGGGTCACCGTTGTAAAATAAGATTAAATAATAAAAATAATAATAATAACTTTCCAGACTAAGACAGGTAATTTTTTATTACAGAACAAACAATTAATGGTGCACCTGCTTGATGATTTTCACAATATTCAAAGTATCAAACTCCCAACTAGTCTCAAATTAAGTGCTGCTTCCCACATGGCTTCAAACCTACTAGACATCCACAATATACCAGCAATTCCGGTACCGAAAAGTCAAGACGACAGGCACAGCATAGTCCTGGTTCATAAGGAGGACAATACCCTCATTTGCAAAGGCGGAATTAAAATTGAAATAGCACAGGAAGTCATGACAAAGCTTTAGAAAACCACTCTCTTACTTACCTGGAATCTCTACCATCATCCCATCATCATATCAATACTGAAATGATAAACAAACAAATCAGCGAATTCAGGTGAATTTTGATGATCTATGCAATCTATGCACAATAATTAACCTACAGTATGATGTTGCAATGCACCCTACTTTTCTTGCCAAGGTGAGAGCCTTGCACATTAACGGTTAACCATTAACACCCAACACTTTACCCTTGACAAGTAAATTATCTGAAAATAGACCGATTGAAGTAATATAATAGTGTTAGGTAGAGCAAAATACCAAAGTATAAGGGGTGCATTGCTACCTAATGGGTAAATGAACAACTACTGCAAGCTAGAACTGCACCAAATCATTTATGAAATACAAGTCATCTTTCTCTCTTTGTTTAGAGTCTACAATGAATTGAATGACCGGGCTCTAAGTACACCCCCCTCCCCCCGCTCAACTTTTCATCAATGTTTTCTGATAGAAGAGGTGCCCTTAAAACAAAGTGCGCATGCTCCTCCATCTTGAAGTTTTTTCCAGGAAAAAAATACTGTAAAATATTGCTCTTGCCTTGAAATTTTTAGCATAATTTTCACAATTCTTTGAACAATGCCAGAAATGGTTCCGTATTGAAGGCGCCCAAACCAACAGATCTTCGTTGGGTTTAGACTTTGCAGCCTGTATTAGAGAGAATTGGAGCACAATATAAAAATGACATGCCCTATCAATATACACTATGCTATAACTATGTACCATATGTACAGTAAAATGGTGGCCTAATTAATGGGACTTACAGCATTGATCTTCTTTGTAATGTTTTTTCCTCCATGCCAAACATCATTTTGGTGTACAATATTCTTGTACTTTTCGGCTCGTTCTATATGGTTATATCATACACATGATGTAAACTGCTACAATTACTCCATATATACTTGTATTTATAATGTAAGGCTTAACAGTGTATATACATGTCAACCACTGAATTTAAAAGAGAAAATATATTTCAGAGAAAATATATTTCTCAACATCTTCAGCACTCTTTTTGTTGGGAGTTAGTTGTTCTATGTTCCACTTTCCAACAAAATCGCATTGGAGCAAAAAAGTATTAAGCCATTAACTGGCAGTACTCTACAACTAAGGGCCTGTTCATATGATCCCACTTACTGAGACGTCTCGCCTACCTACGATCTCGCCTCCTAGTACTCTTACATCGTGTTCATATGAGAAAGCGGGCTGGCCGGCTTGGCGAGATCTCGCCTCTTTGAGCCGAGACCATAGGTAGACAGGATGAAAAATATTCCATATGAACACGCCAGCCAACCTACCGAGATTAAATCGAGAAACCCAATTTTCGATTTTGCCGCTTAATTTGACGATTTTTACGTAGTTTTATGTTTGTTTTACAATCAGGCATGAAATATGTTGCTAACCCAATGCTTTTTATTGCAAAAAAATAAAAAGCAACAACAAAATTGTTAAAATATTTGTGTCGCGTGCATGAAATGTACATGTTTTGCACGCTAATTATAGAACAACATTGTAATCTCATCTCGGCAAGCGGGATGAAAAACTCCATATGAACACACAGAAATATTCGTCCCGCTAGGCGAGGCGTCTTGGCAAGCGGGATCATATGAACAGGACCTAATAGTAAAATCGTTAAACAGAGTAAAATACTGAAAGTAGGGCGCATCTGGGTGCATTACCAGCTAATGGAATGGGTTAATGATGTGATAATGTTTATGGATACTTACTCATCAAAGCTCCAATCTCGAGATGACCATCTGTTACAACCTCCTTAATGCACATTGCTGATGTGAGCAACTGGTCCATCCCCCTCTCATAACCAATTCTTTCCATGTTGTTGCTTTTTCCTGCAGCTTCCCTCACATCAACAATATTCATCTGAAGGATAGCATGGTCATTCATATCTGCCAGACTGTAAGTGGAATACTGAGCAGAATGACCAGGTGAGTCATTCCTTGCATCGCCACTTACGATGATGTCCTTACCAACTCGTTCATCCCAGAGCTCATTCTTGTACTGCTCCCAGAAATCATTAACAGTAGGTGCAATGTACAAACTCTGGTACTGGTAAAACAGTGTTTGAGAAAAATACTGTATATTACAGAATTTGAACATCATCCCTACTTTCGTGTATGAATTTCCAGAAAACAGCAAAGAAGAAGCCAAAGTTAGATTGCCAGCTCTGACTTGTTTGCAAGTTGGTTGAGCTGCCCACCTACCACCAAAATGACCAGCATTACATCTCCAGGATACAACAAGACAAGTCCCAACATATGTCTTGCGATATTCTAGTACACGACCACAACCTTGTTTACTATGATAAGTTTTAATGTAAAGAAAATTTATTCTGGAATAATTGCTGCTAAAATAACTGGACTTTGTATTGTAGTCTGTTTTGTTTGTATCGCAATACATTTACGTTATACAGTGTCGGGAGTTTGTCAAGAGTTTTCATAAATAAAAAGTTAGTCGCTAAGCCTCAATAATTTTCGCGTTCACACTATTTAAACTTTAGAATTTACTCTATAGCTTGAGCGGGTTAAGATTCTTAACTTCTTGAGAGTTTGCTTAACTTTTTTGTTTGAACTTCGATATTTAATAATATTTCGCGAAATGTTCGCACTCCTCCCGGCAAAAACAATTTTTTTTTATTGAAATTCAATTTTTTTCACACTTTAAACGCTATGAGACATTTAATTAATGTCTAGTCTACCCGTCTACTGAATTATTTTGTTTATTTCACTTACCTTGAATTATTAAATAGCCATGTTTTTGTTTTGAATTTGGCATTTAAATTTCCGCCATTTATTTTGTTCTCGCGTGCGCAGACGTTTTTCCGCGGTGTTAGTTTTCGCGGTTTTTTTCCTTTTACACGGTTGTGATCGGACCAATTTTCTTATCACATGGATAGAAGTACACGAGAAGTATTTTGAGAAAAAAATTCCGGTTGTTTTGGGGTCATAACGTTTGAAAACGGGATTTACCAGGTTGAAGATCTTGGCAAGATCTTGCAGGATCTTGGAAGATCATGGCAAGATCTTGACAATATCTTGGCAAGATATTAACAAAATCTTGCCAAGATGATTGGATCTTGTCATGCAAGCTAGAATCTTGGCAAGATTTTCTGAAATGCTTGACAAGATCTTGCCAAAATTCTAACATGAATGTTTGGTCGCATATCTTTCTTTCTACCGCAATCTGCAGTCTTTGTTTATATAGTTATGGTAAACCACAATGAAACAGACCATGTACATATATTCAAATTCACAAATTTGAACAAATCATTAGCTGAATACTGATCATTAAAGAGGGGTTACAGTCCGTTCTGCGCATGTTCGAGCGGTTTGTTATGAAAATGCAATGAGTAGGCTACTCATATTTCACGCCCCAGGCTTAATGAACTTCTTCACGCGCGGCCGCGTTGTTTATATTCGCAGTCGAACAAGAAGGAGCGATGGCTGAATCAAGCGCATCAAGTTCGAATGTAAATCCGTCAAATACAAGAAGTCGCACCAGGTCTGCGGCTCGAAAAGACTACGATAAGAAAAGAGATAGCTCTAAAGTGTCCTTATTTGATGCTTTCGAAATCAGACAAGGAAGTCGCAGAGTTTCTGCTTGATAATTACATTGCGAGAAGTACATTATGGTAAGCAAAACAATGATATAACTAGACCTTTGACCTTTTATGATTATCTGCTTATTATGGGTTGTCTCTAATACATATTTTTGATGTTTTTAGCAACGCGGAGACACAAACGGCGAGCACAATGTGGCCATTGTCTGAACAATCAACCCCTCAGACAAGAAGCCGCACAATGTGTGATCCAGGTAACTAAATTGAAGTTATTCGATTTTTTTTAATTCGTATTTTAAACAGAGAGTCATCATACTAGTAATTGTTTATAAATAATATCACAGACTTATTATTTATGTCGCTGCTATAATTTCTCTAGTTATGACTTCGGCACCAGCTGGCCCAACCACTACCAGTAGCCACAGCAGAGCAAATCAGCCGAATCTCCCTTCGCCGGGTCAGTAACAATGTGCTTACAGTATTTCCTATGTCCTAAATATACAATTTAATATAATATATGGTCAAAACAGTTCTCCATTGTCTCTGAGATCTCTCAGGTTTGTGCGGCATAAGCACATCTTCTTAACAAACACTTAATACTTCTTAACAAACACACAATACCCTCATTTGCAACTAATATAGAATAATCTTTTTATATATTTATTAGTAGTATTTAATTAATAAGCAATGTGTGCAATGTCTTTTAAATTCTTAGTAACAGCCCCTTGAAAACCAGTTGTAGTCCACTGAAGGGTCACCGTTGTAAAATAAGATTAAATAATAAAAATAATAATAATAACTTTCCAGACTAAGACAGGTAATTTTTTATTACAGAACAAACAATTAATGGTGCACCTGCTTGATGATTTTCACAATATTCAAAGTATCAAACTCCCAACTAGTCTCAAATTAAGTGCTGCTTCCCACATGGCTTCAAACCTACTAGACATCCACAATATACCAGCAATTCCGGTACCGAAAAGTCAAGACGACAGGCACAGCATAGTCCTGGTTCATAAGGAGGACAATACCCTCATTTGCAAAGGCGGAATTAAAATTGAAATAGCACAGGAAGTCATGATGACAAAGCTTTAGAAAACCACTCTCTTACTTACCTGGAATCTCTACCATCATCCCATCATCATATCAATACTGAAATGATAAACAAACAAATCAGCGAATTCAGGTGAATTTTGATGATCTATGCAATCTATGCACAATAATTAACCTACAGTATGATGTTGCAATGCACCTACTTTTCTTGCCAAGGTGAGAGCCTTGCACATTAACGGTTAACCATTAACACCCAACACTTTACCCTTGACAAGTAAATTATCTGAAAATAGACCGATTGAAGTAATATAATAGTGTTAGGTAGAGCAAAATACCAAAGTATAAGGGGTGCATTGCTACCTAATGGGTAAATGAACAACTACTGCAAGCTAGAACTGCACCAAATCATTTATGAAATACAAGTCATCTTTCTCTCTTTGTTTAGAGTCTACAATGAATTGAATGACCGGGCTCTAAGTACACCCCCCTCCCCCCGCTCAACTTTTCATCAATGTTTTCTGATAGAAGAGGTGCCCTTAAAACAAAGTGCGCATGCTCCTCCATCTTGAAGTTTTTTCCAGGAAAAAAATACTGTAAAATATTGCTCTTGCCTTGAAATTTTTAGCATAATTTTCACAATTCTTTGAACAATGCCAGAAATGGTTCCGTATTGAAGGCGCCCAAACCAACAGATCTTCGTTGGGTTTAGACTTTGCAGCCTGTATTAGAGAGAATTGGAGCACAATATAAAAATGACATGCCCTATCAATATACACTATGCTATAACTATGTACCATATGTACAGTAAAATGGTGGCCTAATTAATGGGACTTACAGCATTGATCTTCTTTGTAATGTTTTTTCCTCCATGCCAAACATCATTTTGGTGTACAATATTCTTGTACTTTTCGGCTCGTTCTATATGGTTATATCATACACATGATGTAAACTGCTACAATTACTCCATATATACTTGTATTTATAATGTAAGGCTTAACAGTGTATATACATGTCAACCACTGAATTTAAAAGAGAAAATATATTTCAGAGAAAATATATTTCTCAACATCTTCAACACTCTTTTGTTGGGAGTTAGTTGTTCTATGTTCCACTTTCCAACAAAATCGCATTGGAGCAAAAGTATTAAGCCATTAACTGGCAGTACTCTACAACTAAGGGCCTGTTCATATGATCCCACTTACTGAGACGTCTCGCCTACCTACGATCTCGCCTCCTAGTACTCTTACATCGTGTTCATATGAGAAAGCGGGCTGGCCGGCATGAGATCTCGCCTCTTTGAGCCGAGACCATAGGTAGACAGGATGAAAAATATTCCATATGAACACGCCAGCCAACCTACCGAGATTAAATCGAGAAACCCAATTTTCGATTTTGCCGCTTAATTTGACGATTTTTACGTAGTTTTATGTTTGTTTTACAATCAGGCATGAAATATGTTGCTAACCCAATGCTTTTTATTGCAAAAAAATAAAAAGCAACAACAAAATTGTTAAAATATTTGTGTCGCGTGCATGAAATGTACATGTTTTGCACGCTAATTATAGAACAACATTGTAATCTCATCTCGGCAAGCGGGATGAAAAACTCCATATGAACACACAGAAATATTCGTCCCGCTAGGCGAGGCGTCTTGGCAAGCGGGATCATATGAACAGGCCCTAATAGTAAAATCGTTAAACAGAGTAAAATACTGAAAGTAGGGCGCATCTGGGTGCATTACCAGCTAATGGAATGGGTTAATGATGTGATAATGTTTATGGATACTTACTCATCAAAGCTCCAATCTCGAGATGACCATCTGTTACAACCTCCTTAATGCACATTGCTGATGTGAGCAACTGGTCCATCCCCCTCTCATAACCAATTCTTTCCATGTTGTTGCTTTTTCCTGCAGCTTCCCTCACATCAACAATATTCATCTGAAGGATAGCATGGTCATTCATATCTGCCAGACTGTAAGTGGAATACTGAGCAGAATGACCAGGTGAGTCATTCCTTGCATCGCCACTTACGATGATGTCCTTACCAACTCGTTCATCCCAGAGCTCATTCTTGTACTGCTCCCAGAAATCATTAACAGTAGGTGCAATGTACAAACTCTGGTACTGGTAAAACAGTGTTTGAGAAAAATACTGTATATTACAGAATTTGAACATCATCCCTACTTTCGTGTATGAATTTCCAGAAAACAGCAAAGAAGAAGCCAAAGTTAGATTGCCAGCTCTGACTTGTTTGCAAGTTGGTTGAGCTGCCCACCTACCACCAAAATGACCAGCATTACATCTCCAGGATACAACAAGACAAGTCCCAACATATGTCTTGCGATATTCTAGTACACGACCACAACCTTGTTTACTATGATAAGTTTTAATGTAAAGAAAATTTATTCTGGAATAATTGCTGCTAAAATAACTGGACTTTGTATTGTAGTCTGTTTTGTTTGTATCGCAATACATTTACGTTATACAGTGTCGGGAGTTTGTCAAGAGTTTTCATAAATAAAAAGTTAGTCGCTAAGCCTCAATAATTTTCGCGTTCACACTATTTAAACTTTAGAATTTACTCTATAGCTTGAGCGGGTTAAGATTCTTAACTTCTTGAGAGTTTGCTTAACTTTTTTGTTTGAACTTCGATATTTAATAATATTTCATGAAATGTTCGCACTCCTCCCGGCAAAAACAATTTTTTTATTGAAATTCAATTTTTCACACTTTAAACGCTATGAGACATTTAATTAATGTCTAGTCTACCCGTCTACTGAATTATTTTGTTTATTTCACTTACCTTGAATTATTAAATAGCCATGTTTTTGTTTTGAATTTGGCATTTAAATTTCCCGCCATTTTATTTTGTTCTCGCGCATGCGCAGACGTTTTTCCGCGGTGTTAGTTTTCGCGGTTTTTTTCCTTTTACACGGTTGTGATCGGACCAATTTTCTTATCACATGGATAGAAGTACACGAGAAGTATTTTGAGAAAAAATTCCGGTTGTTTTGGGGTCATAACGTTTGAAAACGGGATTTACCAGGTTGAAGATCTTGGCAAGATCTTGCAGGATCTTGGAAGATCATGGCAAGATCTTGACAATATCTTGGCAAGATATTAACAAAATCTTGCCAAGATGATTGGATCTTGTCATGCAAGCTAGAATCTTGGCAAGATTTTCTGAAATGCTTGACAAGATCTTGCCAAAATTCTAACATGAATGTTTGGTCGCATATCTTTCTTTCTACCGCAATCTGCAGTCTTTGTTTATATAGTTATGGTAAACCACAATGAAACAGACCATGTACATATATTCAAATTCACAAATTTGAACAAATCATTAGCTGAATACTGATCATTAAAGAGGGGTTACAGTCCGTTCTGCGCATGTTCGAGCGGTTTGTTATGAAAATGCAATGAGTAGGCTACTCATATTTCACGCCCCAGGCTTAATGAACTTCTTCACGCGCGGCCGCGTTGTTTATATTCGCAGTCGAACAAGAAGGAGCGATGGCTGAATCAAGCGCATCAAGTTCGAATGTAAATCCGTCAAATACAAGAAGTCGCACCAGGTCTGCGGCTCGAAAAGACTACGATAAGAAAAGAGATAGCTCTAAAGTGTCCTTATTTGATGCTTTCGAAATCAGACAAGGAAGTCGCAGAGTTTCTGCTTGATAATTACATTGCGAGAAGTACATTATGGTAAGCAAAACAATGATATAACTAGACCTTTGACCTTTTATGATTATCTGCTTATTATGGGTTGTCTCTAATACATATTTTTTGATGTTTTTAGCAACGCGGAGACACAAACGGCGAGCACAATGTGGCCATTGTCTGAACAATCAACCCCTCAGACAAGAAGCCGCACAATGTGTGATCCAGGTAACTAAATTGAAGTTATTCGATTTTTTTTAATTCGTATTTTAAACAGAGAGTCATCATACTAGTAATTGTTTATAAATAATATCACAGACTTATTATTTATGTCGCTGCTATAATTTCTCTAGTTATGACTTCGGCACCAGCTGGCCCAACCACTACCAGTAGCCACAGCAGAGCAAATCAGCCGAATCTCCCTTCGCCGGGTCAGTAACAATGTGCTTACAGTATTTCCTATGTCCTAAATATACAATTTAATATAATATATGGTCAAAACAGTTCTCCATTGTCTCTGAGATCTCTCAGGTTTGTGCGGCATAAGCACATCTAATTTACATTATTTGCTTACAAAATTTGAATTTTTAATATGTATTATTATTTGTCATCTTGTGTGTGTTTATGTAGATCCGATCGGTTGGACGATGCCTTCACGACATTGACCGCCAGCGAAGAGGAGTCAGATGATGATGATGATGATGATGATACAGTCATGCCAGAAAACGTGTTCTTTCCAATAGACGATAACCCCGAGTAAGTAACTTTATAAATTCTGAAGGAATAACTGAAAGTTGTGTTTGATAATTCTGTGCCTATGTAAATGTTTGGGGTCAAAATATAGTATATTTTTCATCTATAAAGAAGTATAAGTGTTTATAAAATCATACCTATTTTAATTCTATGACAGTGTTTTATGTATTTTACCTCGTTTCGTTTTGCCTTATATTAATTTAGTTGGTTTGCCAATTATAACAAGGTGCTCTGACTAAAATATTATTGGTTACCAGAATTTGACTATCGGTCTGAGCTGTAGCCTCAAATGATTTGACAGGTGAAAGCATGCGAATAAAGACAAATGTTGTCATTATTGGTCATAGAATCTTGTTATTTCTAAAGCTTGGCAGCACATTGTCTACATTTTTATAAATATATTTTGCCATAATCATATCAGCCACTCTATTTACAGGACATCTCACATCGCATCTGTGGAGCAAGAGGTGTACAACACCACTATAGACGGACATGATGGAGAAGAGCCGGAAGCTGAACATGAGGAAGGGGCAACTTCACAGGAAACATCTGCTGGTACATCTAAAGTACTCGAAGTTACACCAGAAGAAGCAATAAAGATGGAGAAGTGCATTGTCTTTACAGATGTTCTAATGTCGTTGCTAACAGATGTTCATGGTAATACCTGTAGTAAACAAGGTTGTGGTCGTGTACTAGAATATCGCAAGACATATGTTGGGACTTGTCTTGTTGTATCCTGGAGATGTAATGCTGGTCATTTTGGTGGTAGGTGGGCAGCTCAACCAACTTGCAAACAAGTCAGAGCTGGCAATCTAACTTTGGCTTCTTCTTTGCTGTTTTCTGGAAATTCATACACGAAAGTAGGGATGATGTTCAAATTCTGTAATATACAGTATTTTTCTCAAACACTGTTTTACCAGTACCAGAGTTTGTACATTGCACCTACTGTTAATGATTTCTGGGAGCAGTACAAGAATGAGCTCTGGGATGAACGAGTTGGTAAGGACATCATCGTAAGTGGCGATGCAAGGAATGACTCACCTGGTCATTCTGCTCAGTATTCCACTTACAGTCTGGCAGATATGAATGACCATGCTATCCTTCAGATGAATATTGTTGATGTGAGGGAAGCTGCAGGAAAAAGCAACAACATGGAAAGAATTGGTTATGAGAGGGGGATGGACCAGTTGCTCACATCAGCAATGTGCATTAAGGAGGTTGTAACAGATGGTCATCTCGAGATTGGAGCTTTGATGAGTAAGTATCCATAAACATTATCACATCATTAACCCATTCCATTAGCTGGTAATGCACCCAGATGCGCCCTACTTTCAGTATTTTACTCTGTTTAACGATTTTACTATTAGGGCCTGTTCATATGATCCCGCTTGCCAAGACGCCTCGCCTAGCGGGACGAATATTTCTGTGTGTTCATATGGAGTTTTTCATCCCGCTTGCTGAGATGAGATTACAATGTTGTTCTATAATTAGCGTGCAAAACATGTACATTTCATGCACGCAACACAAATATTTTAACAATTTTGTTGTTGCTTTTTATTTTTTTGCAATAAAAAGCATTGGGTTAGCAACATATTTCATGCCTGATTGTAAAACAAACATAAAACTACGTAAAAATCGTCAAATTAAGCGGCAAAATCGAAAATTGGGTTTCTCGATTTAATCTCGGTAGGTTGGCTGGCGTGTTCATATGGAATATTTTTCATCCTGTCTACCTATGGTCTCGGCTCAAAGAGGCGAGATCTCGCCAAGCCGGCCAGCCCGCTTTCTCATATGAACACGATGTAAGAGTACTAGGAGGCGAGATCGTAGGTAGGCGAGACGTCTCAGTAAGTGGGATCATATGAACAGGCCCTTAGTTGTAGAGTACTGCCAGTTAATGGCTTAATACTTTTTTGCTCCAATGCGATTTTGTTGGAAAGTGGAACATAGAACAACTAACTCCCAACAAAAAGAGTGCTGAAGATGTTGAGAAATATATTTTCTCTGAAATATATTTTCTCTTTTAAATTCAGTGGTTGACATGTATATACACTGTTAAGCCTTACATTATAAATACAAGTATATATGGAGTAATTGTAGCAGTTTACATCATGTGTATGATATAACCATATAGAACGAGCCGAAAAGTACAAGAATATTGTACACCAAAATGATGTTTGGCATGGAGGAAAAAACATTACAAAGAAGATCAATGCTGTAAGTCCCATTAATTAGGCCACCATTTTACTGTACATATGGTACATAGTTATAGCATAGTGTATATTGATAGGGCATGTCATTTTTATATTGTGCTCCAATTCTCTCTAATACAGGCTGCAAAGTCTAAACCCAACGAAGATCTGTTGGTTTGGGCGCCTTCAATACGGAACCATTTCTGGCATTGTTCAAAGAATTGTGAAAATTATGCTAAAAATTTCAAGGCAAGAGCAATATTTTACAGTATTTTTTTCCTGGAAAAAACTTCAAGATGGAGGAGCATGCGCACTTTGTTTTAAGGGCACCTCTTCTATCAGAAAACATTGATGAAAAGTTGAGCGGGGGGAGGGGGGTGTGGTTGGGGTGTAAAACATATATGCATTGACAAATATTTTATTATAATAATGCAATTATTTATAGTAATTGTATTCTTATCATCCTACAATATGTTTTATTTTTTGCAGGATATGTGGATAGGCATTTTACATCATGTTGTCAATGAACATGAATGGGTATTGGAGGAAGGCAACAATGGCGGCAAGTGCTCACATGATCCCCTGAATGAGGCGGAAAGAAACAAACCGTGGCTAAAGAAGGAATCACCAGCACACAAAGCGTTGACCAAGATTGTTCTTGATAAACGATTCCTTAACACAACCCCATACTACACCAACTTTAGGTAGTTCTTGAAGATGGCAACTTGAATCCAATTCATTTGCATGAATTTTATTTGTTCTATTTCTTATGTAGACACACAGGATATTTGGAGTCTTTCCACAACCACATTTTGATGTATGCCCCAAAGCGACACTCTTACAGGTAGGTTAATGCATATATGCAATACTTTCTTCCATGTTGTTACTAGATGCCACTAATGCAACATTTGTTTGTTTCATCCACAGATTTGTGGCATATCGAATGCGCAACCAACTGGCAGCCATAGATTGCAACTGTCACAGAGGTAGAGCAGTAGCTACCACAGCTGATGGTCGACCGAGGTAATTTTACCAAAAAATATAAAAAGCATCTCTCCTTATTATTTTACAATCCTACAGACTGTATGCTTGGGGAAGTGGTAAATGGTTAACGTACATAAGATCCATTATCCCCATTCCTGAAGTCCAACATGTAAGAGTATGCTCGGGGAAGGGGGTATAAAGTAAAGTACTTCTGTATGTTTGGAAAAATGGTCTTAATTATCAATGACCCTTGATTAGGAAAGTTTCTGTATTTCTAGAATGGAACGCAAGTTCAGCAAACGAACACAACATTGGCATGCAGCAAAAGTATTAGAGCCCAAGGCCTACGCTTACATACCAGAGCTGATGAGGAAGGTGTTTGAGAAGAAAGAAACAACTAAGGCATCTGTGAGCTAAAGAATTGGGATTTTGAGTGAGGATCCCAGAAGAATTGCACAAAACATTTCTGCAATTCCTCCACCTTCTGTGCAGTCACTTGTGGAAACTCACCAGTCCAGGTTCTAGGAACGTATTGGGTAGATTGTGCTCATTAGCCATGGTAGGCAATCCATCTAAGAGAAGGAAAACTCTGATTTCAAACCCCCAGGTCCTGTCAAGGACCAGGCTGTCCATGTCGGACTCACTGGTTAGAATACTGTGTTTCTTGCTCGCAATTTAACACATTAGCTGGCAGTGCACCAACTTTAGTATTTTTCTTTGTCTAACACCAGACGATTTTGTAAGAGTACAGTCAGATAATGGGTTAAACACGTCATAAAATTGAGAAATATAGTATTGCCAGTGTATCCTAGGCATGCTGATGAGCTCTGATATAGAGTGAAACAGCCCAACTGTTGTGTGATGTTTGTTAGTAGATCATTCCAGAAAAGGATCAAAACTCCTGCTCACAGGAAATTTCTGCTGTCCAGAGTGGGGAATTGAAATTCAAGTCTCATTATTAAAATGTACTGGGACAGCCAAAGGGGAGAGTTGATTTATTTGCAATTTCGACAGTAGAGGAGGCATGTTTCTGGAATGATCCAATTAAGTTGTCATACCATATGAACACAATGATTCTGTCATATAATTCAATTTCAATATTAATAAATTAAACCTAAAAAATTATTCAGTCAAAACTATTTAGAAATATATATTTCAAGAGATTTAAATATACAGATTAGAAAACAAACAAGGAATTATAGAATGTACAATATTAAAAGGAAATAAATGTTCAACAGCATTGATGATTGTCATATAACTATAATCGTGCTGGTCTATACCCAGTATATACACCATTAGGTGAAGGATAGCGAGCACGTATTGCTACCACACAACAACTGGGTACCACTCTTCTGTTACCCCTCCCTAAGTGTCCATGTTGCCACAACACATACGGTCTGTATGCAGCATGCCTAAAGTCTTCATTGTTCAAGACAAGAACATCTTCTCTATAACGCATTGCAATGTCGGTTTGCATCAAGAACAAGCTGCTGAAAGAGGGGAGTGTTTGAAATGCAAGGCCGCACTGTTCTTGTACAACACTTATTTTCTTCCTGTGGTGGCATCACAACACAGTGTCCACATTTGCACCAGTCTGGAACATCATCACCTGGTGGTGGATCAGGAGGAGGTTGCCCATCTCCTGCAGCAATTTCCCCATTGACAATATCAGCGAAGGCTGCAGGCTGTCTTCAAAGAAGTTCCAAGGCAAGCCTTCTAAATGCCTGAACATCAAGACCATCAACTAAATTCTGAAATACAAGAATTGAAAGATGTGTAAGTAATAGAAACCATTGCTAGAAATCACATATTTGGGTGTAAGGGTGGTTCCCAGTTATACAAGTAGCCAGAAATTATTAGATTATTTGATTTGCGAAAATTACAATGCACTTCTGCATTACTTACCACCATCTGTTGTTCATGGTCAGCCTGGTTCTCTGCAGCACCATCTGCTGGTACAAGCTGGTTTCTGCCACGTCCTCGTCCACGTCCTCTTCCACGTCCTCTTCCCCGTCCTCTTCCCCCGCCTTGTGTTTCTTCACCTCTTTCTGTTCCACGTCCCGTCCCTCTGCCACGTCCCCTCCCTCTGCCACGTCCCCTCCCTCTGCCACGTCCCATTCCTCTGCCACGTGACCTGTCTCCTCTCCTGCTTGACAGCTCGTCTTCAGTTTCATCTTCGGATTCCTCCGTAGACAATTCAAAATCCTAAAAACAGTATCATTATAACTAAAAATGTGACGCAATATGTTTTACAAATATATAGTGTAATTTGATGATGGCTGGCTTTCAAGCAGTCCTATTTTACAATAACATATTGGTCTCACTGCTTATCCATGATTTTACTATTACTCTTTGTAGTGTATCGTATATCTAGTCAAATCAATTGCCAATGTAACCTAATACCTGCTATATAACAGTATATTGCACATGGCAACAAATACGATATACACTTTTCACAGCAAGCGCGAAAATATGCAAATTTCCCACCGAAATTTATATGGAAATCGACAGAAAAGGGCATCATTAGATCGCGAATATGGACGATTTTAGTGAGCCATAGAGAATTGGTGCATGTAATGCCGGTGCATATAGATTAGATATGTTTCAATGGCGAATTAAAATATATACAAGCAAACCAAGATTGTAATATCGACGAATACACTTACCGTCGTATCATCACTGTTACTTTTCTGTGCTCTTCGATTATTCAAACAAAAGTCTGAAATATCTTCGCCGTGGCATGCGCTCGTACAATAGTGATTCAGACTCTTGCACGGGCAATATTTTCTTCCCTTTTCCCGAAGACAATTACCACGACATGAACATGTTGTCAAAATAACTCTTCTATTTGGCTTATTTCAAGATCTTCGAGTGAAACGTTAGCCCTTGCGTCAGCCATGCTTGGAAGAATATGAAACTCTATCCTGCATTCCTGCCTGTGATATCAGCAAGGCGTGCGCTCGTCTTGCGTCATGCAGACATACTGTACTTCATGATAAGTTGAATATAGTGTATCATAACAAACCACTCGCACATGCGCAGAACGGACTGTAACCCCTCTTTAAGGTTTTCCTGCTATTAAAATCCTTGACTTACTGTAAATTATCCTATTTTAGTCTTAAAGTAATACTAATTTAGTTTGAAATCTATAACCACCTTCAAACATATGAAACATTGAAGAAATTTCAATTCTCACAACATAATTCAGCAAAATACATTGCTCCGTGTACACCCAGACTAAAGTCTGAAATCTATAACCACCTTCAAACATATGAAACATTGAAGGAATTTTAATTCTCACAACATAATTCAGGAAAATATATTGCTCCTTATACACCCAGCCTAAAGTCTGAAATCTAGAACCAACTTCAAACATATGAAACATTGAAGGAATTTCAATTCTCACAACATAATTCAGCAAAAACACATTTCTCCGTGCATACACACCCAAATTATTAAAATCTAAATTGTACTGAATCCATAACTGAATTTTTTGAAATCTTACTGAATCTGACTGCAAGTAACTCTTAATAATGACATTACTCAACTGCATACTGTAAGGGAGTGAACATAACTAACATATAAAGCAAACGAAGAAAATACAACTACTGAACTTCACAATTACCTCAAACTCTTCAAGGTTTCCTCGTATAACGTCAGGGTTTGTTGACCGCGTTGTTTGCTTCAACTTCCGCAGGTTGTAATACAACTGCTTGATGTGCTGGTTCATCAGCTTGTGGAAATACTATTTCTGCTTCAGCCATGAGGATTAAATTCAAGTTTACCACTTCACCCGCTGGAAAGAACTGAGCAAAAACCAACGTGTTTGTTCCATATTTATAGTCTACAACCCACGCTGTATCATTTCTCGTAGTTTACTCAAGCATACGACTTATTGTTGTTACTTATTTTCACTTCGCAAATAATTATAGCATTGTGAATTCGCTAGCCATTATGCTGCATACAGAATAATGTAGAGTCAGCGATTGAAAGATAAATACCTTGCTAAACAAAGAAATTCGCGTGCTTTTATAGTCAGGCAATGACCAAACTTATGTAAATATTGTTAAGACATAAATAAATAACAGTTGAAGTATTTAATGTTTCTGGTTTTGTTTTATTTAATACAGCTTTACACCCCGACGCGGTCTTTCCTGCTTTCCTATCACGAACAATCACCACTTTGGATCGTTTAAACATCAAAGAATGGTTGTCTGTTTGCTTGAGTAAGATTTCCACCTTATCTTTTATGTTCAAATCGGCTTTATTCTGTCGTTTAAAATTTCTAAGGTTTCTCCTTTGACCTGATATGACTTTTTTTCGATCCGATGGTCTGTTTGTCCTAACTGATTTAGCGCGTAACGAACCAAAAACGTTTCTCTTTGAAGATCTCTTACGAGAAAGCGCACATTGTTTACTCTTTCTAGGCATATTGCAAATTGAAGACACATTTTAAAACCTAGTTACTTTATACGTATGACACCAAGGAACATGTTTAGGGAAGAGCGATAACTAAGGAATTGTATTGTATCTTGCCGTTTTTATTCTTGAGGCTAGATACAATTTATAATTGTTACACTACTTGCTACATTTCATTAAATACATTTTCGCGTTTTCGCGGAAATATACAGAATAGAGATGACACATTATAACATGGGCTGCAAAATGTTTGTTTTCTTGTTCTTGCTTGTTGGATTTTCGTTTACCTTTGCCTCATACTGTAAAGAGCAACGATTTATTGGTCTCTTGGACTGTTCAAGACTGGATCTTACCATTTATCCCCGCAACGAGCGGCCAAGACCATGGGTGAGATCGCTCGACCTCAAACAAAATAATCTTGTTTATGTTAACTTTTTCTCCCTCATGGTAGACTTTCCCAATTAATGTCGACACTCGTAGATCTTCGCAAAAATCCTTTTAGCTGTGTCCATACCAAACTGGTCCAAGTACTGAGCGACTGTGATACCACAACCGCCAAATCCACAACATCAACTGCTAATACTCCAATCAAAATCATTTCAACCACCACTCGCATTTCGCGAAATTCAAGACAGCAGCGACGAAGGATATCGACATCAGATCGAGAGTAAGATAAAATTTCTTGTTGGAAATCGAACATGTAGTTGTTCTGTTTCAACTCGTTATGCCATTCCAAGAACTTTTCTTTCTCCTCAGGATTCATTCCATGAATTCATTCCATGAGGGAAATAGGTATGAAACTTAATGAATCGATGAATTTGATGTTGAACATTGGCACTGATAATGTGAGGACCTTCACACCGCGCATGATGACTTCGGGGATAACACCGTTCTCGTGTAAATATTGGAGAATAAAGTAGCTGTCATAGCCTTGGTAATGCTGGGCCAAGACGATACAACCTCTGTGTTCCTCTGTGAATAACCATTTGCAAAACTCGTTTCGCGTATTGTCTCCTGGGAACATCCATTCGTCACCAGCTTCGTTTTGTATCACGCACAGATTTGGCTCGTGGTTACCGTTCTCTTGGCGACATTCAAAATGGAAAAATTATAGTTGTTTGTACCCGCCTTGAGATGTGTCGTCATTGACTTCGTTATCCAATATGTCTGCGTCTTCGACCGTATTCTTTTCCTTTACGAGTTGCATTTAACACTGATGGTACTCGACGTGAACGTATTCTTTACATGTCGAACAGCGCGTCAAGCCGCAATAATGCAGATCAGGCCTCAATCTACCCCGCCTTGGAACCGTGTGACAGTGAGTGCATTTGACGAGATCAGAACAAATTGATTTTGCGTTTCCTACCGTTTGTTTATGTCTATCGAAACATTCTTCACTTTTGAAATTCCGATTACATTCGCCACAATGAATCCATGAGACATGAAACTCTTAGGTGATCATATGCTTTTTTAAAGGTATGACAATACCTTTTACGTGCAAAAAATGCCGGCATACTAGTAATAATATCGAAATGATTATCATGCAAATATAAATAAATCCTTTTATCTTTTTCAGGTCCGGAAAAAATGGTAGAATTCTGATGCTCTTTCGAAACGATATTGATTTGATAATCCGATATATAGCATTGAAACTGTTTCACTTCGTCTAAACCACACTTTGCTATTGGAACACCAGCTTTTTCGTGTAAATCATAGGCCAAACACTCTTGTAATGAACAACGATGATTGGCTATACTTTTACAACGACTATCGTTTTCAATTTTGGCGATAGAAACAACAAGTGCCCTGGCTAAACAAATTTCGTCCTTGTTTTGTATTCGAGCAATAGCTCTTTTATTTTGCAAATGTTTTTCCAAATTAATTTCACTACGTTTTGTACTGGTACCGCCCTTGGGCATTTCGACAGCACTTTACACCATCATTCAAACGAAATTCCTTATTAGACTGAATCACACGCTCAATTTCAGCTAAAACCCGCTCAGTTGTAAGTCGTTGACGTTGCATGAAAGGAAGAGAAATGGGGGTTTCAAGCAGAGGTGATCGCAAAACAAAACGGACTTGATCGTGCATATGTATCTCTCCAGTGACGGTATTCAATTTTATTTCAATAAGCTCCCAAATATCTCGTGAAGGCGATTATGATATTGAGAAAGTTCCAAATGAGCAAACGTGTTCGCGAATTGAATTGTATAATCCATACCTTGGATTTCTATTTTTTTCACATGGACTTGTTTCATATCAGTCACAGTAAAGTGGTTTTCGCTCACCTCGTCAGATGTCTCAGCGCCGTCGTTCACTTCGTGAAAAGACTGATCTCTTCTCTCCACGGCCAACTTGAAGCAAAGGTTCGTCGTCTTGCCAATCTTGTAACTCAGAGATCCTAAGGATAGTGCAAAGTTTCAAGACTGCATTGCGTTTGTTTTGCATGAGCTATGATTTTTCGCTTGTCTATAAACAAGCGTTGTCTATTTCAGCCAGGCTATGGCTATGTCATATTATTTTTTAATAACTGGTACTCCGGACCATTGGAGTATATGTTTCCGTACATGCATGTGAATATACTAATAGTAATAATAAATATTATTGTAACTTATTGTATTAACGGAGCTTATTCTTGGCTTATAGAATTAAATCAACTCTCCTGCGATCGAGAGCAGCTATACTACACGGAAAATAATTAATTATTTTATATCGGAAAAGTATATCTATACTTTTATAGCGGATTAATTTTTACAATTTAGTTTGTCTTTTCTATGTGTAGTTGGGCGAATATAACTGCGGTTTATGGCTATGCGAATAAACTTAAAACGTACATACGAAGCGGCTCACTTCAGGGTATATTGACTGTAGTGTAAACAAGGAAGTGTATTAAATCTTCAAAAGTACAAGCCTAGTATTTCATAACAAATAAACAATTCCTACCGCATTCGTATGAACAGATGTGTCAGAGTTACATATAAAACTGTCAGTTTCCTAACTAATACGAGAATCTGCCTACTTAATAACCTTGGTCCTTGGCTTTGCATAAACAAGCAACCTTTACAGTAATTATAGCGAAGAAAATGAAATAAAGTTTGTAACGACTAATGCAGGTTGATTGTATATGCAAATATTAATGTTTCATTTATACAGATTCGAGTAGTTTCTATAAACTCACGTCAGTAATAAAAAAATGTTTATGAACTTACCAAGTCTATAAAGATCGCCAACAAAATCACACAAAATCACAACGCTGACAACGGCAAGTTGCAACGCATTCGACAATGAAAACTTTCTGTCTCGTATATATTGAAATTGTCAAAATATGAAATTGACATCGGTTTTGTGGTGAAATTCGCGGCTCAAATTGAGCACAGTAAAACCCTAAAATAGAATATCGTTTAGACGTTACTACTGCAGCCCAATCTTGTCCAAAAATTGTTCTCAATTTTCGACACCCACTCGTACATCGCCATGCTTATTTGTGTGTTGAACTATTGATTCTCCGTTCTTGTGGGGATTCGGGTGTTGCGGGGGGAAAGACAAAGTTAATTACGATTTATAATACAGGCAATTTAGATCGGCAATTTATCAAACTTCTTCGACATTTCCATTGAACTGACAGAAAAATAACATTAAATAAATAACTGTAGCCAAAAATATTAAGCTTTTGAATCCTATATAATGTAATATAGAACATCAAGTGGTAGCTCCCCCCGGATTGTTTACTCTATACATCTATGCCTATCTGAGTCACTTATGTGAATTTTTGCCCTGTAATCACAATAGTTGCAAAGTGAAACTTTGCACTAAAAACTATTGTCTTTGTTCAGGCGTCCAAGAATCAGAAATGCTCATAGCAAGTCCCAACTGCTCGTTTTCCTTTCCCCACTTAAACGAACGTGTGATTAATTCAACTCTCTTCTCGTAAACCAATCTTTGCTCCACCTCAGTCAAAATATACATGCTTGCCAAAGCATGCTAAATCCATATCTAAATAAATGTTTTCAAAAATCCGAGTTGCTATTGTTACCCCTTGCAATACTTCATGTTAATACATCGTAAAAATATACACTTACCGAAAATTGTCCCAAATATATTCTGTAAAGTTCTCTCCGCAAAAATCCCAAAAGTTCTCTCCGCAAAAGCTACGTACACAATAAAATGTACAACACGCTATGTAGACGTTTGGCGTAACAACTACGTGTGGCGTAATGCCACAAATGTTATGCGAGAAATGTTATGCGACCATTCATGACATCTATGGAGGGAAAATAAGAACACCCTACGACGTCGTATGGCGGGGAAAATTTTACTGTATAAGGGGGATAACCTACTACTAGCGTATATCTGAAGCGTTTAGAATATTTATCTCAATTTTGGTATTGTTTACATGCATCGTTAATTTATTCAGTGAGCGCGATTGAGGATGACTGCGAACGAAGTATACATCATACAGTACAGCTGTACCTTCGTTTACGTACGACATAAGGAAGTAAGCAAATCTTACGTATTGATATTTCTGTATATTAGTTGTTTGACCTCGTTCACATATTAACTTGGAAATTGTGCAAAATTTAAAAGCGAACAGTCTTTAATTTATATCAACTTATTGTAGTATGTTAATTTATACACTGTCGAAAGAGAGGAACGGGCAGATTGGGCGACTACGAGTGTGGTCGACGATATACTGCTCCAACAGGAACTATAGTAAATTTTATTAAAAATAGTAGATGAAATTACAATTATACAACTTAATATTAAAAACTATGTTAGTGTACATTTACGCAAAATGTTCCTTTCTCATCTCTAATAATGTTCCTTTCTCACCAGTAATAATGTTTGAATACAGAATACATACTATTATAAACTATTTAAAACTATATTATTAAAATATGATAAAAATTCTAAAAGACTCCAGCAGCCTTGACGTCTAGTCCAAAATCGTCTAAAACTTCAAATTCCTTTCTAAAAAAGGGTGATCTTGACCCCCTGACACTTACATGCACTGATCTCAAAATTTCAAAAGAAATTCTGGTTCTCAATCACGCTATGACAACTGCATATCGTTCGTCATTATCCTTCTCTGACAGTTTCTGGGCCAGTTGTTTGAGAAACATTTGGCATTCACTCCCCATTCCGCCATTTGTCCCAAAAACAAGAGGTAAAAAAGAGCCCATTTCAACATCTAAAGCCCTCTGTTGGTACTTCCGTTTCTTCTCGTTCTCGTGCTCCTTGAAAATCGTCTCCGTTGGCCGGCCTTGGTTACACTTTGAGTTTACATGCGTCACTCTTACGTCGAAAAATGCAGTAGCTCCACGCAACCAGAAACCTCCCGCCTTCATATCCAATCTAGCCTCAGGGCTTGTAATCGCAGATCTTAGATTGAACCTTTCGTTGTCGATAGGTTGGAGATGTGGCTCTATTTCCGCATTCTTGCAAACTTTACCGAGTAACGAGGTAAGTAGATCGCGAACTCCGTCATGTCCCTTTTTTGCATGAGAGGGCATGGTTGATGTTGAAGCGATCTCCGCAAGCACAATGGCTTGGTAGATCATGCGGAGGCAGATTGTATCTCATTCGCAGCGAGTCTCTAAATTCTTGCTTATTAAGGGCCAAGCCCTGGCCTTTGAGTGGTAAGGCATTTAGCCAAGAGCTCGCACCCTTGTCTCTTGATTGCATTACCAGTAGTACGTCTGGGGACAGAGATGCATCAATGCTATTCATTCTTGACTTAGCAGTCTCCATCTTGATTGTCTGCTGCATTCTCTTCCGATCATCTATAGACTGCTCACTCGGTTCCATAAAAGCGCTTTGCCCTTTGATTGTCTCTGCGTGTTGTTTGGTGATTAGTTTTGAGGCTGCGTATTGCTGCGGGGCTTCGGCTTTCAGATCAGGTACTCCCAACCCGCCTTGTGCTGTTGTTAGAGTAATGAGTTTACTTAGTTCATCCGGGAGGGGTTCTTCCTGACCAAAAAGTGGCGGGAGGAGTATTTCATTGATGGCTTCATGTACTGGGTCTATATACTCTTCAAATGCCTCGATTGTTCGCATGAAATATGTGAATTTTGATTTGTATCCCTTTGTGAGGGCAATGTAGGCAGCATGTGGTTGGCTTTTTGCAATTTCTGCGAGATTTACGATGTCTTTCCTCCATCCTTGACTTTATCTTTGCAATACTCGTCTTTGTAGTCCTTGGATCCTATAACGGCTCCCAAGTGACGTTTTCCTTCTGTTGTTATATTAACTTCTTTTCCAAAAAGCCGCTCGGCTTCGTCTGCCAGTTCTCGTGACTTCACGATGAGCCAACACTTTGATCCATTTACTAGATAACCAAATTTCTTTCCTTCTTCTTCGAGGTGCTTGTACCAATTATATAACTGTACCAGTCTTCCTCCTCCTGCTGATTCATCCGCCAGCCATACTTGTTTGACTTCTGGTATATTCAGTCTCAAGCTTTGTATCATGATGGATGTGTTAACTGAGTACCAGGGCATTGCTAGAGGGTCGCCTTGCCTGGTACCTTCCTGCGAGAAGATCTCTCCTCCCCCACAAATAAATAGCCTGGAAAGTCTTCTATAGGTGTTGATTATGTACATGGACATTTCATTGCAGGTTATCTGGATGTTGTGCATGGCTACCGCTCTGTTCATCTGATTAAAAGCATTGGTCGCATCGATCAACAGTACTCCATCCGTCCCCTCTTTTTCAAAAACGTGGCTCATGGCATGTATGGCGGCCTCCGCTCTTGTGCTGTATCCTGCGCAGACTTGTAATGGCCCCGCTGCTTGCTTAATCTTCCCCCTCAAAAAAGCAGTTATAGTCTTGTCGACTATTCGACGCAGCACTTCCCCCACTCCTATTGGTCGAATTCCAGGATTCTTGTTTAATGGGATGAGTCTGCAGGACGTATAGCTCTCAAGCAGGGATGCAAAATTATCCGGTAAAGTTCAGCATCCATTCCCGACGGTCCTGCTGAGCCCTTTGTTTTCATTGTTGCATCATAGATCATTTGTTCGTTGATGAGATCGAAAATACTGGGCGGGATTTGGTACACCGGACCGTTCAGGAGGCATTCATCCTTTATTTCACTGGCTGGCGGGTGATCAAGAGCTTTGATCACCGCGGATAATTTCCCTTGCATAACCAATCTAGCGAAGACTTTGGAGATATCGTCAAGTGATCTGGCTTTCTTTGAGGTTATGAATCGTTCTTGTATAAATCTCACATCTTTCATTAACAGATTTTTCATTAACAGACCCCCACTTTTTATCTTTGATATCAGACGGCAACACATCAAATTCCGGCACATTTGGCTCAATGTGGCTAGTTGTTATTCTACTTTGTCTTGGTTCCGAGGGTCCCAAGGGAGTAGCGATTAAAATGCAATCTTGGTTTTGTCTTTGTTCCTCCATGCAAATTCTGCACCCATGTTTAAAGCATGATCTTGATTGTTTTTGCATGCAAATTTCTGCTGTGCTGTTGCTTATGCATGATTGTTTGTTGTTTACTCACTCATGTGATTTTTTTCTCTTGACTCCCTGACCGTTTATTTTTTATTTAACCGATTTGCTGCCTGAAACTGGACTGGAACTGTCTTCGTCTTTTCTTTTATTTTTTTTGATTTTTTTTGAGTTCGGTGCTTACATATTGAGAGAGAGAGTGTAGCTTACATATTTGATGACTTGTTTTTCTGTTCGCACAGTTGGTATACTCTTCGCAATTTACTTTCCTCAAGCATGGCTCGCAGCTACCACACTTTCTCCTTCTCTTCTTAGTGATTCCTCCCTCCGACTCGGCCCTTTTCTGATCAAACTTTCCCCTTTCACTTCGTTGTTGTGGCTTGTCTATTAACGTTTGTTTATGTCTCTGTTTATATATCAAGTCGGGCTCATATCTTGCAATAGCACGCACATCATCAGTGATATTTGTAGTGTCGTTTTCTACCAAATTTATTAACGAGGCAGCCAAGTTTTGGCTATTATTTAAAATTATAGAGGAGCCCGAATTTTCATGACCGTCCGCCATGACAGACCATTTTTACTTGTTATTATCGTCGGGAGCCGTATTTTAAACGTGTTTGGAAAGAAAATCAATCTCCTCTACTCGAAACTAAAACGTGCTACAAAATTAGGACGGAGGCATGTTAAAACCCTGATGAACGTTGGGGAGGTTGGTCCAAAATATCGATTCACCATATTTTATAATGAATTGGAGGTTGTGAACATTGATTATGAGAACAGAAAACTAAAAGGGGAGAAGAGAAAGCTGGAGCAATCCTTGGAGGCAGAAACCACCAATCGAATGCGGACGGAAGAAGAGCTAAAAAGAGTAAGAAATGAAGTCAAGAGTTTCAAAGAAAAAAAAAGAATAAGAATAATTTTAGGCAACCTGTCAACAGGGTAGCAAAACTCATGCATGAGTAAAAAGAAGTCGAAGGGCGTAGAGAAGAGGAACAATTTTAACGAATACTCCCAGCGACATCAACTACGGATGCGTAATCAGTTGAAGGAACAATGTTCTACACGATTATCATTTCTGGGACACTATAATTTTGTCTCCTCAAGAATTGAACTGTACAACTACGGTACTGGTGCAGTCGAGGGTTTCACCTTGGAGGGAGAACGATGAATTTCTTTTGGCTGAAGCTGAAAATACAACTGAAACCGAAAAAGATAACTCGAATACGTGGCTTTATATTAATGAAAAATTTATTATAATTACGCATGGCATGAAAGCAAAGATGTCTCACCCTACATGCATGCACTGTATGCACATGTACCAGAGTTCCCTAGCTTGTAGACAAACCTGGAGCAATTCACGCAACAAGGTATGGAGTAATATAATGATAAAACGTCAAAGAATTTCTTTAGGTCTAGTAACCATAGGGGTGTTTGAGCCCATTTTCTTCAAGAAGCGCATAGTACAGTATTTGGGAAAGGCTACTTGTGCAAGGCTAACAATAGATATACTTGTTCTAATTGTAATGATGTTTGCCACACAATCAAAACTTGCACTGCTGTGAATGCACTTACTGTGGTAGTCCAATCTGTTGTGCACATCTTGTAAAACATAAAGGTAAATATCACCCAAAATGTACCATCGCTGATGATGCAGAAAATAGTACTTGACCTCAATGTTCAAAGATGTATCTTTAAACAAAGAGTTATTGGATGGAAAATACAAACACACATATTTATTCAATTATACTGTAAATCCTCTAATAAGCCAGAGCCCTCTCGAGAAAATCCCCTCGCCTTGAATACTCTATCTCCCTTCACAGCAAATAAACATCATAATTATGTACTCACAATGGTTTCTATAGCATAAGTGACTGGCAATTAAAAAGTGTAGAATTTCCTTTAGAATTTTAATAGGACGTACGGTGAATGCAAAGGGAGGCAGTTGATTTGCATGTGAAAGAGTTTTCAATCAATACCCATTTATGAATGGAATTGATTATTTGTTATTAAGGCCCCCTATCAAATAGCCCCCCTCGAACATGATGCATAAAATCAATACCCTCCACATGGGACTCAATATATATGGAGGATTAATGGTAAGCAATTATCTCGGAAAAACATCGGCAAAAAAAGAATCAAATTTAAATGGGTTATAGGTTTGCACACTGCACTGTAGTTTTTATATAAATTTTACAATAAATAAACAAAATAATATTGCAAGAAGTTGTTGATTTTAATATTGACTATATGAGACACAGTACACCAAATTAAAAATATTTCCAGGCAAGGATTCCGACAACCCATGTGTCCTTGGTCTGTACCTTAAATTTGAATATTCTTATTGACCGGTGTGCCTGAACATATGACACTGGAATAAATGATCATTTGTTGCATGTTAATCAAACATACTGTTTGTCAGCTACGGTGGCGAAAGTGCAATCAGGGTGATTTTGAATCCTTGTGAGGTGCAGAATAAGAAGTTAATTATATGAATATATACCATTGTCAAGAATACTCCAGATACCCTTGAACCATTGGAATAATCAAGTTTAAATAGATTATTTGAATGAGTGTATAATAACATTGCCAATTTTGACCACTCTCTGGGAAACACAAAAATGGGCCATTTTCCACTTACCAGAGAATCACCTCACAACCTTGTTGGATTCATAGGATTAAAATTAGCTGCATGAATTCACAGCAAACAAAAATTATATTCTGTATTCAAGCATTCCCAAGCATTAAAGTGATAATATGTTTCTTTTTGTGAGCGTAACACAACTACAAGAAAGATATGAACCTTAAGGGCCTGTTCAAATGAGTCGGGCTGACCCGTTATTAAGCTAGCGAGTCAGCCCGGTAAACCAGGGCATCCCGGCTCGTATGAACAGGCCCTTAAGGTTCATATCTGTCTTGTAGTTGTGTTACGCTAACAGAAATAACTTGAATAATTTAAACGTGTGGTTTAGTGCCGGGACTTTTTCGCGAATGTTCGTGAAATATCTAGAAAAGTCGAGAAACAAGTTTACTATTTTGACTTTTTCCGCTACCAGAATCTTGGATCAATTTCTATATTAACAACTTCAACCCTAACCCTAATCCATACCCTAACGCTAACCCACACCCTAACCCTACCGCTTACCATAATCCCAACCCTGATCCTAACTCCAACCATATTCCTCTAATTTTGGAACTCTAATTTTAATTCTCAGTGCATTTTGGAACGTTTAAATTCATCGAAAGAAATTATTTTGGATTATTTGTTGTAACTTTGTATCATATTGCTGTGTCGCTCGCTACAAACTTGGATTTTGGCTCTTCCATACAATATCTCTGTCATAGTTGGTCCTATTCGTCTGAAACTTTGTACTATATTCCAATTGTACTATAAATCGTGCTTCTGTTCTCGTGTGTAATTTCGGTGTCATTTGGATATATTGCTCATGATTTATTGTACTTTTATTATTTTGACCGTTTAAACTTTTGAATTTAATTAATTTCGCCCGGGTCGCGTTTCTAACCAACTACTTATTGGAATTACACGGTATATTATCGCTAATCTGCTTGACCTTTGACTCCAACTCAACATCTGGTGATTTGTACTCTTGATATCAATCTCATAACTTATAAGTTAAATGGCATTGAGTGATCACTTTTTGAGATCGCTTTTACTTATTCTCCTAATTCAACAAATTGATACAAGTCGCAGAAATAGCTGGGAATGTCATCCTTCACTGTATCAAAGTAATGATTTAAACATTTTTGTGGGTCGCCAAATAGAGAACTCGTGGCATCTCAAACATCCCCTGCTTACAGCTCATAAAGTACCTAGAAAAAATAATTTATTGTCAATGTTTGTTGTCGGTAGCAAGATGGTTTGTCTATTAAAGTACTCTCTAGCTGCTATTATTCTACTGTTTCTACAAAGATCTGGTGATGTTGCGGTTTTACTAAATCCGGGGCCCTTCAACGCTGGAAATTTGTCGAGTGACTCCAACCATCCTTCTGTTTGTAGAACTGATTACAACAACCTGAACGTCCTCTATTTAAACGCCCGAAGTATAAAGTCTTTCGTCTCTATTGACAACAACCCTTCCAACAAAGTTTGCAAAATGACATTACTTCAACAATTAGTTTACGCGGGTCAATATGAAGTCGTCTGTATTTGTGAAACTTGGTTGAACAATACTATCCTTGACGCAGAAATTCTCCCAGGCTTCAATATCTTTCGTCAGGACAGAGTGGGTAAGATTGGCGGCGGAGTGCTCATCGCTGTAAAAGAAGGCTTGCTAGCTTCCCGGCGTTGTGATCTCGAAAGGGATGGCGTTGAACTGTTGGTTTTACAACTCTGCAGCAAAACGAACAACAAATTGGTATTACTTTACGTGTATTATAATCCTCCTGGCTCTTGTTCTGACGGTCTCAATCTTTTAAACAATTCATTGCTTAGTAACCCTGAATCAAGTTGTGTCGTGTTAGTTGGTGACTTTAATATTCCTTTGATCTCGTGGTCAGACAACAGTTCAACTCCTATGAACTCTGGTGGATGCGCAAATGGTGAAATCCTTTGTGAACTTATAGGTGATAATTTTCTGCAACAATACATAGAGGGTCCAACTCACCGTGCTGGTAATAAGCTTGATCTTCTATTTTGTAATCGTACCGAGATAATATCAGATGTACTAACATCTTCCTCTGATGAACACAACTTCCCTACCGATCATTACATTATTGAATTTAGTATATGTTCGAAGTTCACAAGAGCGAAACCTGTGCGTCGTGTTGTTTATGACTACAGCCATGCCGACTTTCCTGCACTACGTAGAGCCTTGTCTGAAGCATGTTTAGATATATCTCTCACGGACAGTGTCGACGAATGTTGGGAGCAGTGGAAGGACCAATTTTTATCGATCGTCACCAGTTTTGTTCCATCTAAAATTGTGAAGGACACCAACTCCCCTCCCTGGATCGACGGCGAAGTTCGTCATTTGATACGTAAAAAATATACTGCTTTGCGGAACTATAGAAAGATCAAGTCAGCGGAACGTAAGCTCAAACTGCGTAATTTATGTCAGCAGATCTAAACACAAAATGTATCTCGCAAAGATTGAGGGCTCTTTTAAAGAAAACCCTAAGTTGTTCTGGAAGTACCATCAATCCATACTTAATCGCCGTTCTGCTCTTTATCCCGAGATATCTTTCAAAAACCGTGTAGTTAAATCTCCAAAAGAAAAAGCTGAACTTTTTAATACCTATTTCTGTTCCTTTTTTCGACCTGCAAAATCTACCGTGAACTCTCAATCTTCTACATCGTTGCTGCTGACCTCTGCCCAATTGTCTGATATTACCATCACAGAAGAAGAAGTTGTCCATCTTCTACTAAACTTGGATCCAACTAAAACTACTGGTCCTGATGGTATTCCCGGTCGGTTGTTAAAGGAATGTGGTTCTGTCCTCGCCCCAAGTCTTTGCACACTCTTTAACCATTCTCTTCACTCTGGAATCTTACCCTCTGAATGGAAATCAGCTGATGTAACACCAGTGCATAAGAAAGACAAGAAGGAACTCGCTACCAACTACAGACCGATCTCTCTTTTATCCATTGTTAGCAAAGTCTTGGAGCGATGCGTTTGCTATCGATTTTATGATCATGTTCGGGATATGATCAATAACGCACAGCACGGATTTCTTCATGGACGCTCATGTGTGACACAACTACTCTCCACTCTACATCATATTGGTCATTTACTTGACAAAAGCATCCAGTCAGACGTTCTCTTCCTTGACTTTGCCAAAGCTTTCGACTCTGTTGATCACTGTATCCTACTGAAGAAACTCAAAGCTTACGGTATATCAGGCAATGCTTACCAATGGTTCAACGACTATTTACGTGGACGTACCCAACGTGTTGTTCTCGAGGGTGTTGCTTCCAAATGGTCTCCAGTTACCTCTGGTGTGCCACAGGGGAGTATCTTAGGTCCTATGCTTTTCCTATTGTTCATCAATGATCTCCCGGATGCAATACCTCCAGCAACTTCAACTGGTCTATATGCTGACGACACAAAGCTGTACAAGGCAATAACATCTTGCCAAGATTGTGATCATTTACAAGAAGCTTTGTCCCGCGCTGATGATTGGAGTGAGGTATCCAACATTAACTTTAACGTGTCGAAATGTAAAGTCCTGACAATATCCCGTCGCAAGAGTCCGTTGATAACAAATTACCATCTTAGCTCAGTTGAATTGACACGCGTCGATCATGAAGTAGATCTAGGGATTACTGTCACCAGTAATCTCACCTGGAATATGCACATCACGGGAATTGTGGCCAAGGCGAATAAAATGCTGGGATTATTACGGAGAACGTGTCCGATGTTAAAAAATTGTGATGCTCGAAGAACTTTATATCTCTCGCTCGTAAATCCAGGTATATATATATACAGAGGTCTGGTCACCGTCTCAGTCCATTAACAAAGGCAACTGCAACTTGGAAAGAATTCAAAGACGAGCCACAAGATGGATCCTCCAAGTTAAGAAAGGTGACATCTCGTATAAAGATCGTTTGCTGGCCCTCAACTTTCTGCCATTATCGTATGATCGAGAGATTAAGGACTTGACATTTTTCTTCAAAGCACTGCATGGATATTATGATTTGAATGTTTTTAATTATGTGTCGTTTGTCAGTCATAATCGTACTCGTAATTGTGAAAACCCTTCCCTCATGCTTAAAGTCCCGTCGTGTAAAACATGTACTTTTCAGTCCTCTTTCTTCAATCGTATCGTCCCTCTCTGGAACTGTGTGTGTAAAACAGCTTCACCTGCTGACCTTCGGAGTATATCTATGTTTAAAATATTTTTGTCAAGAACGTACCTAAACTTACTTAAATCTTTTTATGATGTAGAAATTAACTGTACCTGGTCATTGCATCAAACTTGTTCATGTCATAGACTTAGGGATTAGTATTGGAAAAAAACATATGCACATTGTTTTATTATTATTCTCATTATCTCGAATCTCTTACATTCTTAGTTGAGTTTTTATTGGGTCTTTCAATATCTTATTTTATTATATTATTATATTATTTGAGCGTTTTAAAGTGATTACGACTTACGGTTTGAATTAGTGCAGCTCAACGAGCAATTGGCATATGTGTTTTTTTGTTTTTTTTGTTGTTGTTTTTTTGTTTGTTTGGTTTTTTTTTACGAGTATTATTATCGTGTATATGTATTTTAAGTGCTGTTATGTATTTTAGTATCTATATGGTTTGAATCGGGGGAGTGCCTCGCATGGGACCTCGATCCCGTTCGCTCTCTTACCGTTTGGGCTTTGTCCAATAAATCAATTAAATAAAATAATCCTAACTCTAATCCTAACTCTAATCCTTATGATAACATAAGGTGTGTAAACTCTGCTCTCAGTGACTTGATGTACTTGAAAACTCGCGTAAGTACAGTATGGTTGTTCTCTCTCGTACTTCTAGGGATTTTTTCGGGGCCTCCGGGTTTCCTCCCTCACAAAATACTAACCTTTCCACCTTACCTGTGCTCCGTGATCAGACATGGGTCGTATTATAGCGACTTGGTCACTGACATTTGAGCTGCGTCCTTTGCAATTTAGCATTCAGTAGCCAGCAAGAACAAGATGGATAAGCAATCTCTATCCTTGTCTTAGTAGAGTGTTTCAGAATAACCAAAAATAACATTTTATTCAGTTGAAAATGGGAAACTCAACACACAAAAAGAAAACACATTGTATAAAATTATCTTTTCAAAAATTTTATTCATAAGTATATCTTAATGTTTTAACCAGTGATGTATTTTTACGCTCTTGGACCGGCTTTAAACTGTGCTAAAATCTAGAATATTCGGGTGTGTTAGTAATGTAAAAGTTTGGGTGGAAATCGGAGTAATTGTCTCCATAAGAATTCGGATCAGATCAGTTGCTGAAAGTCAAAGAATGAATAACGACGTTCAACACCCTGCATCGACATACTTCTCAACTGCCATCAAAGGTTATTGATTTAGGTCACGATGTGACATAGCTGTAGCGAGAAGTAATTCCTAATTTCGTGGATGACATACAAGCGCTGGAACACATTATAATACTTGAAACTAACCTTAGAGGAAGACATTTCAAAATTTCGCTGGGGACTGAAGATACATCAATATTGGTAAGCTCTTATGTAAGCACTAGTATGCCCCGGATCCCCAGCTCCGCGAATTGATGCTATGCATGACCCCTCTAGATATCAGATTAACCCGGATTGTGTACTTCATTGTTTAACAAGCTTTCGTACGTAAAATTACAACGCTGAATTGGTTGCGCTACCTCGGATTAATACACGATAATCACGTAAAGCGTTTTTAAGCCGCTTTTATCGTCTATATTCAATTAAAATATTTTTGAAATGTGCATTTTTTAGTTTTTTTTTTATAATCACCATGTGTATTTTTTAAAAAATTAATTATTTCAGGCTCGGGTGAAATATCGGTGAATAAAACCAAGACTTCGTCTCGGTTTTATTCACCGTTCATTCACCTCGCTCTCGGAATAATTGTTAAATATTACAACACAACACAACATATATACAATACATACAATGTTGTTGCTTAAATACCTTATAATATTTATATTAGATAAGTTATTAATTAAAGCAAAAAAAATACGTAAACATGCATGGTATTAATTAGATAGGCCATTAATTTTTGTCTAATAAATTATATAGCTAACTTAGTAACAGCCATACAATTATAGTCTATATAATTGTATTGCTCTAACTAAGTTTTTATAAACTATTATTAATTAACTATGTATTAACGACCATAATTAGGTTAATTAAATGAGACCTAAATACAATCCCATACAGATCGACTGCTTATGTTCTATCATAGACAGTCCAGAAGAAATGGACTGGAAACGCTCTTGTTTTTCGCGTGTTGTCCGTGATGCGGCATGTAGAACAACACAATGTCAATGGCGAGTTGTTTGTAGTTCGAAAGTTGTTTGTGGTACGTAATCCCAATAGAAGTTTGGAAAAGTGATAGCTGCATTGACATTTCTATTTTTGGTCAATATATATAAATGGTTTTAAAGTAAAATTACAGCGTTTGAAGTAGGTGTGTACAGCGACAACAACAATGGTGAGTTTTTGTAGTTCAAAATAATACGCATGCACTCAAAGACAAAGGCGATTTTTTGCTTCGATAAACGCAATAGAAGTTTAAAAAAGCGATGCTGCATTGACATTTATATTTTTGTTCATTATTTAAGAAATAGAAAACAAGTCACGTGCTTTATGGCGTGATAAAGCACGAAGAAAATGTTGGGAGAACAAGGGAGAAGCGTAAAGGCACGAGAAGAGTTTTCTATTTCTTTTATATTATAAGTGGTATATAAGCACAGTAAATAAAATTTTGTTTAAAGATCAATATTGATATAAGGGATTAAAAAGGCACAAAAGCTGTTGAAAAATTTCCAAAAAAGTCCACAATGATAGACAGATTCGTTGTTCTGCTTCACTTTTGTCCTGGATTCGGTATAAAAGCGAAGGTTTTTTGTCAAGCTGCTTTGACGACATTGGCTGTCAAGTTGGATTTTTCATTTTTAACCAAATATATCAGGCAGTTTTGTTTGAAGGTATACTGTTTGAATATTTTTTGTTGTTTTTTGTTGTTCAGTGGTTGGTGGTAAATAATTTTCTCGAACAAACTGTTAAGAAATGCATAAACATGTCGTATTTGTGTAGGTTTTTGTCGATGCATCTTGACAGCTTAAAAACTTTTGACTTATATCTAAATCAATGCCAAAATGGCTAATTTTAATTTTTTGGCAAATAGAACTGTAGATCAATTTGGTTTGGTTTGTGTTTAAATTAAATAGAGTTTTTGTATCTTTGAATGTCAAAATAGCACAGATTTTTGCGTTTCTTGTCGCCGTTGAATGCGAACTTTCAAGGAAAAAAGTATATTTCAAACTCAGAAACAGCTGCCAATTTTTCTTCCCCGTTTATGTCCCGCGATTGTTTAGAGTCGCGAAAAAAGAACTACTTAGAATTATGGAATTATGGTTACTATTTACAGACAAATGAAAAAATGAAAAGGTACTTACTTTGGCAGTAACTTCCTGCTAACGTTCATGTGAAAAAATCCGATTTTTAGGGAATGCACATGCAAAATATAAAATCGGCAAAAATAATTCAACATCTCATTTTTTTGTTCGGATTTTGTTGCCCGTTTCCGTGGAAACTGAAAGTATGACGTGCTAAAAAGCGTATCTCGGATGCCGTGTCAACAACATTAGAACTTTAGCGTGCGTTTCCAGTCCCTGTCTTCTGGATAGTCTATGGTTCTATCAATTATTTAAAACTGAATTATGCGTATTACAAACAGTGAATTCATAACAATTATATAATTCTTAACATTAAGCAAAGCATTTTAAAGCAAGCAAACTTAATCTCAACTCTCACCTTTCCTTTCTTTGTGCCCACACACGCACTTTTACTCACATGTCAAGGCATGATGGTTTTCAGTTTCAAACAGGAGATGGACGGGGGGTGCGGACATGTCTGTTCTTATACCCATGCATGCACACACATCCAACTATTTCCTTCATATCTTTGCCTTTCATGCAATTATTGGGGTCAAATAAGCAAATCAAAGTCAATATACTTTCCAAAAGTTAGTTCCCTTAATTTTGTTTACAGTTCAAAAAGGGATTAAGCGTTGAGGAAAGAAGAGGGGTTGGCTAAGAGACTTAGCAGCACCCAACAGTTTCCACTTTACATTTTATTTTCCTTTCCTATTAATCCTGGGGTAGTCTTTCGTTGGTATGACGGATGTGGAGGCTCCGAAAACATATATAACATAACTATTTTAATCAGAAGAGGGCCATTATACACCACCCATGCACTCACTATCCATACATTTTTTATACTTTCTTTTTCTTACAAATTCCAGAGGCCTGGCGTCCCTGGTGGGGAGGGGACCCAACATGGGAACTTCAGAGGGGCTTTCGTACAAATGTACCTTTCTGTTCTTTCACTCTCTTCTCACTATCGTAGGGGCATACCCATTATCCCAAGGGCGTGACGGTTTCACTATACCCATTTCTTTCTATTTGGTATCTTTCACTCTCTCTTTATCTCCCACATGGGCTATACTCATTGCCCAGGGGCGCGATAGTTTCCTGGGGGCCTTTGTTGAGAGGATTACAATGCATTGTTCCCATGTTTTAACCATTAACCATCTTAAACTATTTCAATGACTTTCTGCTGTCTGTCAGCGCAGTCAGGACAAGTGATATCTTTCGTGTCATTTCTACAGTTCAGTACAGTATAGAGCATTCCTTTTTTTCGATAACATAGATTCAAATCCACAATTAGTATCGAGATCAATATCACAGAGAGGATGAGAGCAGGCAGGGACACTTGTTGTGAAGCAATGTAAATTAACGATCCGTTTTCTGATTCTGAAATGAAATTGAAAAATATTTTAGATGACTTGTTATGATTTTATTGAGCATTGATTTTAGGTAATAACGCTCTTTTTTGGGTCCAATGTTACTGCAGGAGGAAACTAGAGTACTCGGATAAAACCTGCTGTGTTAGATACAAAGTAGAAGGTGTTAGTAGATGGAATACTGGAACGGAAATTTATATACATTTTTTAGACCTAGCCGGGAGCAGTTCCGAAAAATGCAACTTAGGCCCTCTCGCAAGAATTGAACCTGCGGCCCTGCGATTCCGGTGCAGCTCTCTAACCAATTGAGCTACAGAGTCCAGTTGCTGAGCATTAACCGCAAGTTCGGTATATAAGATGGGAGTGATGCCAGCATATTGTGTAAGGGTAGATATCAAGAGTAGATATTTTTCTATGCATCTCGTTCGACTGGATTAATAGTAGAAGGTGTTAGTAGATGAAATACTCGAACGGAAATTTATATACAACTGGACTCTGTAGTTCACGTGATTAGAACGCTGCAACGGAATTGCAGGGCCGTAGGTTCAATTCCTGCAAGAGGGCCTAAGTTGCATTTTTCGCAACTGCTCCTGGCTAGGTGTGAAAAATGTATATAAATTTCCGTTCAAGTATTCCATCTACTAACACTTTCTACTATTAATCCAGTCGAACGAGATGCCGAGAAAAATCTTGAGTTAGATACAGTCAAACTGGAAGCACTCTTCTCTAATGCGATAGGTCCAATGTAACTACAATGAGAGACACTAAAAACTTGACTGAAAAGGAGCCTTTAATGTTGAGCTGTAAGAAAACATGGCTTTACCTGTATCTTGTGTCTCTTCAGTCGATAATGATGGCCGATTTTTTGTCTTTAAACTGTTTAGCAATGTTATTTTTGGATTCACCATTAAATTCCCTGCACGTGGTGGTTGGTCTGCCTGCAAAAAAATGCCATACGGTGCACACGCCTCGTCGGTTTTGAAGAGTATGTCGTGTGTTCCACCATGATTCATTGTTGTTTTCATGAACTCATTCTTTGTGGTAGCGTTACACCCAGGCAGACATTGTTTGAAGAGTATAAGCCTCTCCTTAGCGCTGGCTTCCATTCCCCTGGGATGCATCATATAGCGCGGTTGAGGCTTGCTACAGAAGGATTGTTTGCAGCTTCTCAGGTTCTCTGGATTGTTGTGTAGTTTTGTCTTGAATTCAGCTTCCCTGACTAGAAAACGATAGGATTCACAATAAGGTTGTTGGTCATGTTTAAGTTATACTATACTTTAACTTTCCTGGATAGCTCGATCAGTTCTAAACTGTTCTTCCAAGAGGTCCTGTAACCTAGGGTCATGGATTGTTATTTCAATGTTACGACAGGAGAAAACCTAAACTAAACTAACTTTATTTATACTGGATAGCTCTATCAATTGGCTAAACTCTTCTCTCTTGAAGTCCAGTATGGGTCATCGCTTTCTCGTCCAGTGTCATTACAAGAGGAAACCGGTGTTTAGTGGAGTCAAACTTGAAGCACTCAGCACGCACATGTAGCCTAACTAAGGCAACTACTTACTAAATGATAGTGAGGGCGTGATGGCTGTACGGGAGAATATTAAACCGATGTCTTGCTGTATTGATCGAGCGATAGCGAGGTCAATACAGCAAGACCGAGATTTAATATTCTCCCGTACAGCCCGAACGATCGAGGTTAGCGGCGTACCATTAGAAAAGTGATGGGAGGGGGGGGGGGGGGGGTTGGGGAAAAAGAAGAAAAAAATTCGTACAAGGGAAAATGAAAGGAAAAAAATTCATGCAAGATCAAATTTGAAAAAAAAATATTCCTGCAGTGCGAAGTAAAAAATTCTGTCTAGATGGGATATATTAAAAAGCTTCACCAAAAAAATGCAAGACTGAATCAAGCCACAAAGGCTCAAGAATTCAAAAAATTTATGTGGGACGACCCACCTCCAATTCAAAAAAGGTATGTTTTATATCTCCTAATATAACTTGGAAAAATAAATTCTTGCAAACGATGAGAGGTAAAAGAATAATTCGACACGAGCAGGAAATAAAAAAAGTACCATCCACCCCCCCTCCCCATCACTTTTCTAATGGTCCGCCCCTTAGTAAGTTGTTTATTATATGGCAATTGACTAATTGAGTAGTTATTTGTAACAGTAGAAAACATTCGCAGATTTGTCATGCGAAAGCAGTGTTTCCACATTGCAGGAAATTTCCTGTTTGCAGGAAATTTTACTATCGAAAAGGAAAAATTCAGGATGAAGGAAAATTCAGGAAATCTGCCAAAGTTCGGGAACTCTAAGGAAATTCTTCAGAAAGATGTTGACTTATATATTTTAATAAGTGCTAAACTACTAGTTTGTATCAGTGGTTTGCATTTATGAGCAAATTAGCTCAAATCAAGATCCTGTTTGTTGTCATGGACCATATATGGCGTTGATCAGGCAACACAAAACACGAGGCCGTCGGCGTGAGCTCTATAATTGCATGCCATGAAAGCAAATGCTGATGATGATGAAACGACTTTATCAAAAACTTAAAACAGACTAATTAACTGTTATAATTGGACATCTATACCATATTTGTACTTTAATAATTTATATTATGGACTATGACATATAACCACCCTTTTGTTGCTGCAAATCTCTATTCTTAAAAAAATTTCTTGCAAACTTAGTTCAATTATGGCCTATCAAGGCTTTCTTAAATCATTGATACAGCTTTGTTACACAGTTAATAAGTTATCATTCAAAGGCTTTGGTAAATTATTGGGGGAAGTGCGGTCCCCCCCCCCCCCATAGTTTCCGCCACTGGTAGTATGGTTATGCAGGTTATGTAAGCTTAGTTATGTAAAATAGTGTAGAATGTAGAAGAGCTGCAGAGGTGTTTTGTTACTTTTTTATACACAATATAATATATAAAATAGTATTAGGGTTCTCAGTTCTGATTAAATAAAAAAATTGGCACTTTTGTTGCCTTAAACTGAAAATAAATACATTCTAATAGCAAACCAGGTTATTTTACACAGAGAACAAGAAATTTTGTAATTCCATTGTGGAAACACTTTCAAAATGTCAATATCATTCGTACAAATGCATCTGGCTAAGTAAAACATCACTACATACAACACGTTTTTATAAAATATTAACACAGAAATAGAGATATCAGTTTAATAAGTTAATGCTAGTTCAAATCATTTAATAAGTCATTTTTTTTTATATACTCTTTAGTCTGTTTAGACTTTAAATTAATAACCAAAAACAGACTACGAAATTATCTAAAAATACCTAAGACTGTATCGCTGTTTTAAAATTATACTTTTTTCAAATGTTTTAAAAAACTTTAAAATTCCTTCTGGCTTATTACAATCGATTTTTAGAAACAGTTGCAGATTCTAATTTTTTTGTAAAAATTCACCTTTATTCGATTTAAGCAAACCAAACTTGATCATAGAAAGCTAACCATGGTTCAATTTCCTATTTTTCCATTCGTGGTTGTTATTTTCTCCGTTTTCGAGTTTTTAACAAGATTTCTTGAGCTCATTTTCTTGTCTAAAACTCGGAAAAATCCTGCCTCGTCAGCGACCAATCAGATTGCGAGATTCACCAGAACAAGAACTAAGGAATCGAACCCCGGTCACAGAACAGGCACATGCACTAACAACTGTAGCACTAACATCCAACCCAGCATACTAAATTCATTCATTGGACAACTTACTTTGGTTAGAATTAAGATTCTTGTGCAGCTTTGGTTTTTTACCGCGACCACATTTACAGGACGTGTAATTATACACTACATATTTATAAAACTTTTTTGCGTTGTTCATATCTGGTACAACAATTTCTATCTCATTCTGTCTTGCTGGGAGGGGCCAGCATGGGACATCTGCCGGATAACCAACTACAACACAGCGATGTACTTTAATAAAGTAAGGTTCTCGCGCTTCAGGAGTCTCAAAGTTGTCGCCATAAATTGACACTACCTCTTCAGCTGGTACTGAAAAATTAAAATTCAAAATTTCGTTATCCAGCGATTATTGGTTTTATTATTGTATAGTAGTGAACGTGTGCTTTCAGATGGTACAGTGGTTAGTGCATTTGCTTTCACCTTCGACCAGGGCTCGATTCCTGCATCATGTAGTTGTCTTATTATTATTTCACCTCAGTCGCATATCTGAGAGCATATTTTATCGCAGATTTTCTCCAGGTACTCCGATTTCCTCCTGTAGTAACACAAGACCTATAAGATATGACCCTTACTGGACCTCTATCGAAAACAATGGAGACCTGATAGAGCTATTCAGTATAGTTATGTGAGTTAGTCTATAGGTTTCCTGCTATAGTAACACTGGACTAATATAAGAAATAGCCCTTACTGGATCTCTAGAAAGAACGGTTTAGAACTGATAGAGCTATCCAGTATAAATAGATTTTGTTGTATGTTAATGTAATCATATTATGTATAGGATAATGCCCGAGCTCGAGGTATTATTAAAAATAATGACCGAGCGCGTATTGTGGTTGTTTTTGAAAAAAGAAAAGTATGCAGCGAGTTACAAGTCCATTGTTGTGGAAAATTAAGAATCACACGTTGCTTGTTTAAATCTACAATATACAAAATTTATGAATGTATTTGCATTTTTGGGCAGAATGTTTCTCAACAGCTATCTTGTTATTATTTGATTGATATTTGTGGAGTGAGGATGTCTAGTTCGAGAAGGCTAGATTTCAAGAGTTTGATAATGAGGTTAAAAAGACAAATGATAGGGACTGTGTATATTTGGAAGACGACGGGCTGGATGGAATACTTTCCCAGTCATTGGATTTGTTCGAAGAGCGGAGAAGTTCTCTGGAAAGCCCAAACCAGTTGGATAGTAATGGTCGATGCATTGCGGCTGGAAAAAACACGAAAGATAGAAAAGATGAAAATTGCCTAAAGTTTCGTTGAATAGTTGGTAACAAGCATTAATGATTGTGATTATTGTGTAGATAAAGTAATGATTTATTTATATTTTACAATAGAACAACAAAATACGTCTGACCGGTATGAAATATGCAGCAGTAAAAGTATGAAAGAGTTGGCTTCGCGAAGTATCCCAGAAAATACTAAGGAGAAAGCAATGTGGGCATATAGAATGTTCGAATCTTGATGGAAAATGATGTTTTAAAAAGCAAGTTGCTGTAGTGTAAATTTGGCATTAATAAAAAGGAAAGTTGTAACCTATAATAGTTCATTTTTTATTCAAGCGAAAAATGGGGGTCATTATTTAAAATAATAACCTCCTGTTCCATTTAATGAACATAATAAATGACGTAGCGTTCATTTCAGCAAGCCGTTTCTTAAAAATAATAACCTATTGAAAACAATGAAAATGTGCATTAATTAATATTAACTCCACTTACTGTAACCATCAAAACCAAAAGGATCATAATAAACACAATTAACAGAGCCTTGTAAAACTAAAGCCATTATGAAGTACAATCTAATTGTATATTTGAAGCTCACGATATTGCCAAAATCTAAAGATAGGAAAAGCAATTAGTAAGTCTCGCCACAGTAGATGTCTTGGTCATCTATAATGTATCAAGTACAATGATCGAAATCCTATAACATTCCCTCCCTGCAGCGTTACAGTATACAGGAGAAAACCGGAATAACCGGGGAAAACCTGTGGCGTTTGGTAGAATCAAACTGGAAGAACCTTCCCACATGAGATTTAAATGATTGAAATTATAATCACAGAACTGCATATTGCAAGAATCACATGCCTGCTTATTTTCTCTTCAAACAAGCGTAGGCTGTATTGTATATATACTTAAAAACAATGCCCCACTGTTGAGCTGAAAATATTTGCCAACATGTAAACGTTTTCAAAGATGGTGTGGAGCATTTGATTTTTTGAGCAACACATTACAGGTTTTCAGTTCAAAAATCCACACCCTCGGGAAAAAAATGAAGATCAAATTCTCAAGATCAAATATTGCAAGAATCACACGCCCTGCTGATTTTCTCATCAAACAAACGTAGGCTGTATTGCATACTGTGTTTACATAAAAACAAATACTCCACAGTGAAACTTAAAAGATGCATTTTTTGTGACACTAAGTTTGTATAGAAACAGTTTGTTAACGCATGCGGGCAGTGCGAATTAAAGGTGTCTTGAAACGATGTTATCGAAACACAGCCTTAATTCATAGAAATAAGAATCAAACCCTCAATAAATTCTTAACCGCGAGAATATTTTTTAGAAATTTCGGACGCAATCCGGCACTGTGCCATGAACACCCTCAAAACACTTGGTGTATTAATCTTTTTTCCGTAAATAGGAAACCAAAACGGCAAACAAAATAGAAATTACGTAAAATTTGCATAATCTAACTGGACAGAGATATAAACAAGCAGATAAGTTGTTATATTTCTGAAGTCGACCATCATTAGTCTGCTGTCCTAAAACGTTACCGAAATCCACCATATATGCTAGTACTGGTATTGAATTGTTATAGCCTTGCTTTAATTAGTCTGATTTGCCTTCCAATACCAGGTTTGTGCTGTCCCCAAAATATCTATAAACGTTTCTCCACTTACCCATTTTTAATTTTTCTATTTTCGAAGAGTTTCCTTGATTGGAGAGCTATTTAAAGATTATTCAAGTATATATGCTGTTACTACAGGTAAAATTATCACTTATGTTTCAACTGTTGTAACCTTTACTTTAAGCAAGCTCGCGCTCTGCTGCATGCTTGCTAGCAATTAACGGGCTTTTATTGAAGCTAATTTGAGGTTATTTATAACCATACCACAAACACAACAAACCTCAACTTGTATTAACACCCCTATAACGTTCCAGAAGGTCTATCACCCCTATAACATTCCGAAGGTTCTAGCTTTACGTGGGACTGCAGATAAAAGTAATCTGGTTGGGCAAATATGCGTGGGCTTAGTTGCAAATAACACACTTGAACTTCCCCAAAAAATTGTGCTGAAGAATAGGGGACATCAAGATTTTAGACGCCATAAGCTAAGGGGGCGCAAAAACATTGGGGCGAGTGCGCGGCTAACGCCATTTCCCATACAAATCCCAACAACGAGTGAGAAAATTACATTTGTATATTTTGTCCAATTTCTCCTAAGGGGCGACGTCCATACTCACATTGCCACGCAAAACGTCAAACTGACGTTTTGAGTGGGTGGGTGGGTAAATTTGATCCTGTCTGACGTTTTGCGTGGCATACTTTTAAATATTTTATACCTGTGTGTTGCAGTTTAACTAGTAAGTGTTAAAAAAGGCGGCTACTTTCGGGGGGCGGTTACTTTCGGGGGGGCGGCTACTTTCGAGACTCTACGGTATGTCAAATAATCTCCATATGGCGTCCGCAAGATGTATTCCAGCGGTCGCCACAATTTTGTTGGAGACTTCATGTTATCATGTAACATTTTTATCGCATTATGCTGGAAAATGGCGCCGGATGTATTTAGGTAAGCTATGCAAAAATATGTACATTTTAAAGATTTTCTACCTTTTTACGCTAGAAAAGTGCATACTACATCTGACGTTTTCAGGACTGGGTGGGTGAGTATGCCTGAGAACGTCAGTTTGACGTTTTGCGTGGCAATGTGAGTATGGACGTCGTCCCTAAACGATTGAAGAATAATTTAAAGAGTTGATAGAGTATCTTTGCCGAGGTATTCGAAGCTATATTTCGCCGCTGAAAGTTTTATTTATATATTTGTGAGAAATATAGCACATTACTGACAAGAAATATATAAGAGTTTCCAACCAGTGATTCTACGGATGTAAAGTCAGGTCCAAGCAAAGCAAGTCCATGCAGATGCTACCATCAGATGCGAGGAAAACGTTAAAATAATATTGCCAATATCAGAATATATGGAGCAGGCAATTGGTAGCATGAAAGTTTTCCATATATTCAAGAACAACTGAGTTGCCAATAAATTTAGTTCCACTACCTTTTCGTATTTGCGGTGATTTATGCAACCTTCTTCCTCAACTGTGTGTTCATGCGCAGTATATGAACATAAAACACTATGGTGGTCTTTAATAGTCAGAAATACCTGAAATAACAGCAATCGTAGATTCACACAACAGTAGTAAATTTGCACAACATAGTCGGCCGGCCAAGATATCAAAAAGTGCCTCTAAAAACGTTTGATGGCAACTTTGTGTTAGAAGCTGGCCAGGGCGGATCTAGGATTTGTTAAACATAAGTCGAACGCCGAAGGCGTGAGACATGCTAGGGGGGTTCGGGGGCATGCCCCCCGGAAAATTTTGAAATCTAGACTCCCTGAAATGCGGTTTTAAGCGCGTTTTGGGGGTAAGATTTCGCAGAATTCCCAAGATAATAAAGTGCATCAAAGCCACGTCGATTTTTTATGATCTCACAAACATACCTTCTCCCAGACATTTATCTTCGGAATTAAATGACTTGGAAAAGTCAATTGAATTGTACACATCATGTAGTTTCAATAGCCTTTGAATTAAAATGAATTTGGCTTATACTTAAAATTTAAGCACATAAAATCCTTCACAAAAGACACAAATTGAAGTGAATGATACTAATAACTGATCCAATATAAATCGCTGCATGTGAAACCAATTCTCAAGCAAAATAAAGAGTTATATTTCAATTATACTTTGTAAAATACATTATCCAATTACAATTACAATTTATACTATAAATAGACTTGTAATGTATTCATCGCAAATCTTTCATACAATGCAAAATAACATCGTTTTAAACACTCCAATTGCGTTACTCTGATCCTTTATTATAAATATAGTAGGAAAGCGGGAAGGCCCGAAAGAGCAATGCAAGTTGCTCGATAAAAATGTATTAAAGCGTGTTATATTTCAACTTCGCATAATTTATCATACAAAATATATTGCAGTATATTAATTTCTATTTATTTTGGATATTTTCATACCTTATAGCAGTGCACACTTTATCTTTGGCTTTACCACCCAAATTACCACCACGATCTTTGTGAGGCACGTAGAGTTCAGCAGAGAAGTCTCTACTGAGTGCCTTCTCGTTGCTGAATAGCAAAGATAAAAGCTGCTCGCTTTATATCTTCGCTGTCCGACGATAACCTCATTCAAAGACAGTCGAAGTTTATTTAAGGTCGTTAAATCGTATCGTGCAATCGCATTTCGAACGTCCGCGTACATATCAATACTCAACATCGTAAAACAATTTTCCTACTATGAAAAACCTTGGTATAGTTTATAATATACGAGATTACAAGTAGAAAGACTGCTTTGCATGAATTTCGCAATTATCAGGACTGATGCTCCCAGCCGCGAATCAGTCCGAATCAGTCCAAAAAAATGAACCTATAGGAATTGTCAATATTTTCAAATTGACCAATCAACATGAAAGAAATGGACTGATAAAGACTCCCTTAAGGTGCAAATATCAGTCCGACCACCCCATAAAGACTCCCTTAAACACCCCATAACTCCCTTAGACACCCCATAAAGACCACCCCACAATATTTTCAAATTGACCAATCAAAGGAAAGAAATGGACTGATAAAGACTCCCTTAAGGTGCAAATCAGTCCGACCACCCCACAGATCAGTCCAGATAAGTCCAAATGACCTTTCGACCAATCAAATGAGCATAATGACCACCCGATTCTGCGAGTTTCTTGCGTTTTACCGCTGCTCTAGATAAAGCATATATTTATTCAAAACTGAGCTCGTAAAGACGTAAACTGGACTATGATATGAATTTCATATTATCGGGAATTAATTATTCAAATTTCGAAATAATAAATTAATTATATATTGGCAAAAAAATACGTCAGCCACGCGACTGATTGGACTTACCCTAGATCCGCCCCTGAAGCTGGCAACAAACATATTCATACTCAGATAGATGTAGAGAAGAAGGTTTGAGTTATTGCCAAGCCGAAAAATGAATTTTTAAGTGAAAAATCGAGAGTTTTTAGCCGCCTTCCCGCGACGTCGCTGCAACTAGACTTCAAATTATTGCCGAAAATTACGTTGCTATGCTACAAGTTTCTTTACTCTGATTGGTCATCAATAACGCTCGCCTAATTAGTCGACCAATGAACGAACGTAAACGTTTGTGCATTTCCGGTTTTTGTATTCACGATGTAAACAAACTGAGAAGACCGAGGAAGAAACTTGCAAAATTTATGAATGTATTTGCATTTTTGGGCAGAATGTTTCTCAACAGCTATCTTGTTATTATTTGATTGATATTTGTGGAGTGAGGATGTCTAGTTCGAGAAGGCTAGATTTCAAGAGTTTGATAATGAGGTTAAAAAGACAAATGATAGGGACTGTGTATATTTGGAAGACGACGGGCTGGATGGAATACTTTCCCAGTCATTGGATTTGTTCGAAGAGCGGAGAAGTTCTCTGGAAAGCCCAAACCAGGTGGATAGTGATGGTCGATGCATTGCGGCTGGAAAAAACACGAAAGATAGAAAAGATGAAAATTGCCTAAAGTTTCGTTGAATAGTTGGTAACAAGCATTAATGATTGTGATTATTGTGTAGATAAAGTAATGATTTATTTATATTTTACAATAGAACAACAAAATACGTCTGACCGGTATGAAATATGCAGCAGTAAAAGTATGAAAGAGTTGGCTTCGCGAAGTATCCCAGAAAATACTAAGGAGAAAGCAATGTGGGCATATAGAATGTTCGAATCTTGATGGAAAATGATGTTTTATAAAGCAAGTTGCTGTAGTGTAAATTTGGCATTAATAAAAAGCAAAGTTGTAACCTATAATAGTTCATTTTTTATTCAAGCGAAAAATGGGGGTCATTATTTTAAATAATGGGGTCATTATTTAAAATAATAACCTCCTGTTCCATTTAATGAACATAATAAATGACGTAGCGTTCATTTCAGCAAGCCGTTTCTTAAAAATAATAACCTATTGAAAACAATGAAAATGTGCATTAATTAATATTAACTCCACTTACTGTAACCATCAAAACCAAAAGGATCATAATAAACACAATTAACAGAGCCTTGTAAAACTAAAGCCATTATGAAGTACAATCTAATTGTATATTTGAAGCTCACGATATTGCCAAAATCTAAAGATAGGAAAAGCAATTAGTAAGTCTCGCCACAGTAGATGTCTTGGTCATCTATAATGTATCAAGTACAATGATCGAAATCCTATAACATTCCCTCCCTGCAGCGTTACAGTATACAGGAGAAAACCGGAATAACTGGGAAAACCTGTGGCGTTTGGTAGAATCAAACTGGAAGAACCTTCCCACATGAGATTTAAATGATTGAAATTATAATCACAGAACTGCATATTGCAAGAATCACATGCCTGCTTATTTTCTCTTCAAACAAGCGTAGGCTGTATTGTATTGTATATACTTAAAAACAATGCCCCACTGTTGAGCTGAAAATATTTGCCAACATGTAAACGTTTTCAAAGATGGTGTGGAGCATTTGATTTTTTGAGCAACACATTACAGGTTTTCAGTTCAAAAATCCACACCCTCGGGAAAAAAATGAAGATCAAATTCTCAAGATCAAATATTGCAAGAATCACACGCCCTGCTGATTTTCTCATCAAACAAACGTAGGCTGTATTGCATACTGTGTTTACATAAAAACAAATACTCCACAGTGAAACTTAAAAGATGCATTTTTTGTGACACTAAGTTTGTATAGAAACAGTTTGTTAACGCATGCGGGCAGTGCGAATTAAAGGTGTCTTGAAACGATGTTATCGAAACACAGCCTTAATTCATAGAAATAAGAATCAAACCCTCAATAAATTCTTAACCGCGAGAATATTTTTTAGAAATTTCGGACGCAATCCGGCACTGTGCCATGAACACCCTCAAAACACTTGGTGTATTAATCTTTTTTCCGTAAATAGGAAACCAAAACGGCAAACAAAATAGAAATTACGTAAAATTTGCATAATCTAACTGGACAGAGATATAAACAAGCAGATAAGTTGTTATATTTCTGAAGTCGACCATCATTAGTCTGCTGTCCTAAAACGTTACCGAAATCCACCATATATGCTAGTACTGGTATTGAATTGTTATAGCCTTGCTTTAATTAGTCTGATTTGCCTTCCAATACCAGGTTTGTGCTGTCCCCAAAATATCTATAAACGTTTCTCCACTTACCCATTTTTAATTTTTCTATTTTCGAAGAGTTTCCTTGATTGGAGAGCTATTTAAAGATTATTCAAGTATATATGCTGTTACTACAGGTAAAATTATCACTTATGTTTCAACTGTTGTAACCTTTACTTTAAGCAAGCTCGCGCTCTGCTGCATGCTTGCTAGCAATTAACGGGCTTTTATTGAAGCTAATTTGAGGTTATTTATAACCATACCACAAACACAACAAACCTCAACTTGTATTAACACCCCTATAACGTTCCAGAAGGTCTATCACCCCTATAACATTCCGAAGGTTCTAGCTTTACGTGGGACTGCAGATAAAAGTAATCTGGTTGGGCAAATATGCGTGGGCTTAGTTGCAAATAACACACTTGAACTTCCCCAAAAAATTGTGCTGAAGAATAGGGGACATCAAGATTTTAGACGCCATAAGCTAAGGGGGCGCAAAAACATTGGGGCGAGTGCGCGGCTAACGCCATTTCCCATACAAATCCCAACAACGAGTGAGAAAATTACATTTGTATATTTTGTCCAATTTCTCCTAAGGGGCGACGTCCATACTCACATTGCCACGCAAAACGTCAAACTGACGTTTTGAGTGGGTGGGTGGGTAAATTTGATCCTGTCTGACGTTTTGTGTGGCATACTTTTAAATATTTTATACCTGTGTGTTGCAGTTTAACTAGTAAGTGTTAAAAAAGGCGGCTACTTTCGGGGGGCGGTTACTTTCGGGGGGGCGGCTACTTTCGAGACTCTACGGTATGTCAAATAATCTCCATATGGCGTCCGCAAGATGTATTCCAGCGGTCGCCACAATTTTGTTGGAGACTTCATGTTATCATGTAACATTTTTATCGCATTATGCTGGAAAATGGCGCCGGATGTATTTAGGTAAGCTATGCAAAAATATGTACATTTTAAAGATTTTCTACCTTTTTACGCTAGAAAAGTGCATACTACATCTGACGTTTTCAGGACTGGGTGGGTGAGTATGCCTGAGAACGTCAGTTTGACGTTTTGCGTGGCAATGTGAGTATGGACGTCGTCCCTAAACGATTGAAGAATAATTTAAAGAGTTGATAGAGTATCTTTGCCGAGGTATTCGAAGCTATATTTCGCCGCTGAAAGTTTTATTTATATATTTGTGAGAAATATAGCACATTACTGACAAGAAATATATAAAGAGTTTCCAACCAGTGATTCTACGGATGTAAAGTCAGGTCCAAGCAAAGCAAGTCCATGCAGATGCTACCATCAGATGCGAGGAAAACGTTAAAATAATATTGCCAATATCAGAATATATGTGGAGCAGGCAATTGGTAGCATGAAAGTTTTCCATATATTCAAGAACAACTGAGTTGCCAATAAATTTAGTTCCACTACCTTTTCGTATTTGCGGTGATTTATGCAACCTTCTTCCTCAACTGTGTGTTCATGCGCAGTATATGAACATAAAACACTATGGTGGTCTTTAATAGTCAGAAATACCTGAAATAACAGCAATCGTAGATTCACACAACAGTAGTAAATTTGCACAACATAGTCGGCCGGCCAAGATATCAAAAAGTGCCTCTAAAAACGTTTGATGGCAACTTTGTGTTAGAAGCTGGCCAGGGGCGGATCTAGGATTTGTTAAACATAAGTCGAACGCCGAAGGCGTGAGACATGCTAGGGGGGTTCGGGGGCATGCCCCCCGGAAAATTTTGAAATCTAGACTCCCTGAAATGCGGTTTTAAGCGTTTTGGGGGTAAGATTTCGCAGAATTCCCAAGATAATAAAGTGCATCAAAGCCACGTCGATTTTTTATGATCTCACAAACATACCTTCTCCCAGACATTTATCTTCGGAATTAAATGACTTGGAAAAGTCAATTGAATTGTACACATCATGTAGTTTCAATAGCCTTTGAATTAAAATGAATTTGGCTTATACTTAAAATTTAAGCACATAAAATCCTTCACAAAAGACACAAATTGAAGTGAATGATACTAATAACTGATCCAATATAAATCGCTGCATGTGAAACCAATTCTCAAGCAAAATAAAGAGTTATATTTCAATTATACTTTGTAAAATACATTATCCAATTACAATTACAATTTATACTATAAATAGACTTGTAATGTATTCATCGCAAATCTTTCATACAATGCAAAATAACATCGTTTTAAACACTCCAATTGCGTTACTCTGATCCTTTATTATAAATATAGTAGGAAAGCGGGAAGGCCCGAAAGAGCAATGCAAGTTGCTCGATAAAAATGTATTAAAGCGTGTTATATTTCAACTTCGCATAATTTATCATACAAAATATATTGCAGTATATTAATTTCTATTTATTTTGGATATTTTCATACCTTATAGCAGTGCACACTTTATCTTTGGCTTTACCACCCAAATTACCACGATCTTTGTGAGGCACGTAGAGTTCAGCAGAGAAGTCTCTACTGAGTGCCTTCTCGTTGCTGAATAGCAAAGATAAAAGCTGCTCGCTTTATATCTTCGCTGTCCGACGATAACCTCATTCAAAGACAGTCGAAGTTTATTTAAGGTCGTTAAATCGTATCGTGCAATCGCATTTCGAACGTCCGCGTACATATCAATACTCAACATCGTAAAACAATTTTCCTACTATGAAAAACCTTGGTATAGTTTATAATATACGAGATTACAAGTAGAAAGACTGCTTTGCATGAATTTCGCAATTATCAGGACTGATGCTCCCAGCCGCGAATCAGTCCGAATCAGTCCAAAAAAATGAACCTATAGGAATTGTCAATATTTTCAAATTGACCAATCAACATGAAAGAAATGGACTGATAAAGACTCCCTTAAGGTGCAAATATCAGTCCGACCACCCCATAAAGACTCCCTTAAACACCCCATAACTCCCTTAGACACCCCATAAAGACCACCCCACAATATTTTCAAATTGACCAATCAAAGGAAAGAAATGGACTGATAAAGACTCCCTTAAGGTGCAAATCAGTCCGACCACCCCACAGATCAGTCCAGATAAGTCCAAATGACCTCTCGACCAATCAAATGAGCATAATGACCACCCGATTCTGCGAGTTTCTTGCGTTTTACCGCTGCTCTAGATAAAGCATATATTTATTCAAAACTGAGCTCGTAAAGACGTAAACTGGACTATGATATGAATTTCATATTATCGGGAATTAATTATTCAAATTTCGAAATAATAAATTAATTATATATTGGCAAAAAAATACGTCAGTCACGCGACTGATTGGACTTACCCTAGATCCGCCCCTGAAGCTGGCAACAAACATATTCATACTCAGATAGATGTAGAGAAGAAGGTTTGAGTTATTGCCAAGCCGAAAAATGAATTTTTAAGTGAAAAATCGAGAGTTTTTAGCCGCCTTCCCGCGACGTCGCTGCAACTAGACTTCAAATTATTGCCGAAAATTACGTTGCTATGCTACAAGTTTCTTTACTCTGATTGGTCATCAATAACGCTCGCCTAATTAGTCGACCAATGAACGAACGTAAACGTTTGTGCATTTCCGGTTTTTGTATTCACGATGTAAACAAACTGAGAAGACCGAGGAAGAAACTTGCAAAATCTTACGATTTCAGCGATATTTAGGTAAGATTTTTCGTGTTAATGCCATATACATTCCGTAAACATATTGTACTTTGTTCAGTGACACTGATTTGACCCTTGTGTGTCAAATTTATTTTATTATTGTGCCAAAATTCTTCGTACTTCTTCTGACCTTAATATTTAGATTCTACTTGTCTAGTACTTGCCTTTATAGGATATTTGAGTGTTCGTAGTTGTCTAGATTAATAAATACAATCTAATTCACGGATTACAGCTAATAGAAAATATACACAACTGATATATTTTGCCGTAAACTTCGTGCGATTATATATTAAGAAACGCACGTAATTCAAGGCTATGTATTTCATTTGCCATATAAAATCCATAAAGCAACTTGAAGTAAACTAGACTTGGCCAGTGTTACTCTATAATTTTGAGGAAAACAACTATTACAGGCTAATTTGAACTAAAAGCTGGCTTGATAAAAGTCTATACAAGACTGTCAAGAGCAGGTAATTGGCATGGAGATTGACAGGAGCAGGTAATTGGCATTACCATGCAAGCATGCACAGTGTCAGTGATTATTATTCTAGTAAGTTGTGCTACAGTAGATTGGAAAATATGATATTTTGTTGACCTAACTCTTAAACATGACAGAGACGGAATCTTTATATTACAAAATTTAGACAGAATAAAGTCACAAACGAATTCAACCCTACTAAACTCACTAAAATTGTATTGACTTCATGTGAATGTTTTGCAAAAGAAACGCCGATTATATTGCTGCAAATGTCTACCAAATCCTAGTTTATGTTTGACCATACTAACATCGATAAATATATTATAATTTAGCATTTATTTTTGTAAATTTTCAGCACCCAATATTATAATTTGATTCTGGCTGTATTAAACATTGAAAAATACTTGACAAAATAGTCAAAGTATTGGCACAACAATAAAATAAATTTGACACACTATGGCCAAGTCAGTGTAGCTGAATGAAGTACAATATGTTTATGAAGTGCATATGGCTTTAACACGAAAAAAGTTACCTAAATATCGCTGAAATCGTAAAATTTTGCAAGTTATTCCCTCGATCTTCGCAGTTTGTTTATGTCGTGAATACAAAAACCGGAAGTGCACACACTTTTACGTTCGCTCATTGGTCGACTAATTAAGCGAACGTTATTGATGACCAATCAGAGCAAAGAAACTTGTAGCATAGCAACGTAATTTTCGGCAATCGTTTGAAGTTTAGTTGCCGCGACGTTGCGGGAAGGCGGCCTAAAAACTCTCGATTTTTCACTTAAAAATTCATTTTTCGGCTTGGCAACAACTCAAACCTTTTTCTCTACATCTATCTGAGTATGAATATGTTTGTTGCCAGCTTCTAACACGAAGTTGCCATCAACTTGCACCGTTCGATAGCTTGGCCAGCCGACAAAGGGCTCTTTTCCACTCATCGCAAAACCAACTCGCAAACTCGCTGCGAGTTCTTGCATGAAATTAAAATAAACTGTCGAGCATTGTGATTGGATGAAAGTACTCGCAGCGAGCTTGCGAGTTGGTTTTTGCGACGAGTGGAAAAGAGCATTAACAGTAGTAAATTGACATGTTAATTGACTAAAATAGGCATGTATTTATGTTTGGTTCCAACAGGTGTGCTTCTTACGAGCCATGCCAAGCACTGGCTAAAGGATAGATTGCTCAAGGTCAAGCTAAAAGAATAGGAAATACAATAGGAGATGCATTTGTTTCACCTCATGTGATCGAAGTACTCAGTCATCTCAGTGTTTGAACCAACATGTGCTTCAGCACGAAACTGGCCTTAGTATAGAATGCCATGCTTTCTTTATTCAGATACTGTGTTCAGCTCATGAAATGTACAAACTAAGGATTCGAACTAAACCAAGCTTTATACTACCGATAAATAATGAGCCAATATCAGAGCATATAAACATTTGACAAAACATGTATAGTGTAAATATAATAGAACATCAGCTATATTTAAAAGTAATTAGTAATGAATAAATACGTTTTGTTCAACCAATGTCATTCTATATTATTTTACATAATATATCAGTACTGTTACAAACTACCAGTTTTTCTGCAAATTATAATTATCCATTTAACATGACCATCAATATTGATTATCAACTTACTAATACTTAATATGATAATGCAAATGTTTTATCAAATACCCTACTATGGGGCAGCAAATGTCAGTCAAATATGACCAAATGCCCCACTGTTGAGCTGAAAATATTTGTCAACATATAAACATTTTCAAAGATGGTTTGGAGCATTTTCTTTTTTGAGCAACACATTATAGGTTTTCAGTTCAAAAATCCCCACCCTCGGGAAGAAATGAAGATCAATTCTCAAGTTCAAATATTGCAAGAATCACACGCCCTGCTGATTTTCTCATCAAACAAGCGTAAGTTCTATTGTATACTGTATATATATATACATAAAAACAAATCAGTACTCCACAGTGAAACTTAAAAGATGCATTTTTTGTGACACTAAGTTTGTATGGAAACAGTTTGTTAACGCATGCTGGCAGTGCGAATTAAAGGTGTCTTGAAACGATGTTATCGAAACACAGCTTTAATCTTTTTTCCGTATGGTGCATGGAAACCAAAAGGGCATACAAAATGGAAATTACGTAAAATTTGCACAATCTAAGTGGACATAGATATATACAAGTAGATTAATTAGCTTGCTCCTATAAGTTGTTATATTTCTGAAATCGACCATCACTAGTTTGCTGTCCTGTAACGCTTACCGATATCCACCATTTGGGCTAGCACTGGTATTGAATTGTTAGTCTTGCTTTAATTAGTCTGCTTTGCCCGCCAATACAAGGTTTGTACTTTCCCAAAGTATCTATAAATGTATCTCCACTTACCCATTCTTAATTTTTCTATTTTCGAAGAGTTTGCTTGATTGGAGAGCTTTTTAAAGATTCTTCAAATATATATGCTGTTACAGGTAAAATTATCACTTAGTACGTTTTAACTTTTTGTAACCTTTACCTTAAGCAAGCTCGCTCTATACTGCAGATTAACGGCCTTTTATTGTAATAATGCTCATGGGTGTAAATAGAAGCTAATTTGAGGTTATTAACCATACGACAAACACCACAAAACTCAACCTGTATTAACGTTCCAGAAGGTCTAAAGTTTTCGAACACGTCCTTTAGCTTTACGTGGGACTGCAGATAAATGCACTCTTCGTGGGGAAATATGCGTGGGCTTTGTTGCAAATAAAACACTTGAACTTCCGCATAAAATTGTGCAGAAGAATAGACGACCTCAAGGTTTTAGAAGCAATAAGCCAGGGGCGAGTGCGCGGCAAACTGAATTTTCCCTACATATCCCAACAACGAGTGAGAAAATCACATTTGTATATTTTGTCCAATTTTTCCTAAACGATTGAAGAATAATTTAAAGAATTGATAGAGTATCTTTGCCGAGGTATTCGAAGCTATATTTCGCCGCTGAAAGGTTTATTTTTATATTTTTTTGAAAATATAGTATATTACAGCCAAGAAACATATATAGAGTTTCCAACCAGTGATTCTACGGATGTAAAATCAGAGCCAAGCAAAGCAAAGTATGCTACCATCAGATGTGAGGAAAACATTAAAATAATATTGCCAAGATCAGGATATATGTGGAGCAGGCAATTGGTAGCATGAAAGTTTTTCATATATTCAAGAACAAGTTGCCAATAAAGTTTAGTTCCATTGGCTCTTCGTATTTTCGGTGGTTTATGCAACCTTCTTCATGTGTGTGCAGTATATGAACATAAAACACTATGGTGGTCTTTAATAGTCAGAAATACCTGAAATAACAGCAATGGTAGGTTCACACAACTGTAGTAAATTTGCACAACTGTAGTAAATTGACATGTTAATTGACTAAAATAGGCATGTATTTATGTTTGGTTCAAACAGGTGTGCTTCTTACGAGCCATGCCAAGGACTGGATAAAGGATAGATTGCTCAAGGTCAAGCTAAAAGAATGGGGAAAACAATAGGAGATGCATTTGTTTCACCTCGTGTGATCGAAGCACTCAGTCATCTAAGTGTTTGAACCAACATGTGCTTCAGCACGAAACTGGCCTTATTATAGAATGTCATGCTTTCTTATTCAGAAACTGTGTTCAGCTCATGAAATGTACAAACTAAGGATTCGGCCTTATACTACCGATCAATAATGAGCCAATGTCAGGGCATATAAGCATTTCAGAAAACATGTATTCTGTAAATAAAATAGAACATCAGCTATATTTAAAAGTAATTAGTAATGAATAAATAAGTTTTGTTCAACCAATGTCATTCTATATAATTTACATAATATATACTGTTACAAACTACCAGTTTTTCTGCAAATTATAATTATCCATTTAACATGACCATCAATATTTAATGTCAACTTACTAATACTTAATATGATATTGCAAATTTTTGATCAAAATAATGCCCTACTATGGGGCAGCAAATGTCAGTCAAATGTGACCAAATGCCCCACTGTTGAGCTGAAAATATTTGTCAACACGTAAACCTTTCCAAAGATGGTGTGGAGCAATTGGTGTTTTGAGCAACACATAACAGGTTTTCAGTTAAAATATCCCCACCCTCGGGAAGAAAATTAAGATCAAATTCCCGAGGGCGGGGAGACAAAATTCGATCAAATGCCACACATATGCCCGACCTCCGCCCCTGGGACTTAACATTGATAGGTGCAGTGAATACATTGTAGCTCGGTTGCAGTTCGTTGCTGCATTGTCGGTGACCATTATTAATAGTGATTTTAAAGTAAATTATATATATTATTGTTATCAATATTCACCATTTGGCCTTCACACAGCATCTCATGGTAGCATTGGCCCTGATTTTACATCTGTAGAATCACTGGTTGGAAACTCTTTATATGTTTCTTGTCCGTAATGTACTATATTTCTCACAAATATATAAATAAACCTGTAGCTCCGAATACCTCGGGAAAGATAGGTTATCAACTCTTTAAACCGCTATGTGACACCACTGCAACCAGGTTTTAGAGCAATAAAATTGCGTTTGGCCAGCGAACGAGGTATCACATTGCACAGTTGCACACCATTTCACTATAAATTTCTTCATTTTAACGTTTGATCTCGAGACAAATCGATTTTCTTTCTGTACGTAAACAGCTCGCAAAACACCTCAACAAAATCGCCGTATTTTAACAATTTCCGGCCATTGAATCAAATTAATGAAATACCGTCCACATGTCAGAAAAAAACAACACAGTAATCGATCAGATATTATTAAAATAAACGATTCTACAATCTTTTAGGAGAAATTGGACAAAATATACAAATGTAATTTTCTCACACCTTGTTGGAATTTGTATTGGAAATGGCGTTGGCCGCGCACTCGCTCCAATGTTTTTGAACCGCCTGGCTTATGGCGTATAAAATCTTGATGTCCCCTATTGCTTTATTATGATCACAATTAATTGTTCTAACCTCAAATATTGTCAGCGATTAGTATACTCTTGTTCAATACATGTTTGAGGTCAGTGCACGTATTTTCGGTACACACACCTTCGAGGTACTGGTATTTTCAGGCCACTTATATTGGTACAAAGTTTCATACAAGGTTTCTCTCGATCAAATATTGTAGCAAGCAAATGTGTAACTGGTTTTGTAAAGTAATATAATTATTATATTTGGCAAGATATATAACTGGGTATATTAAATTAGTGTATATTCCGGTCGCGGCCGGCCGAATAACTTCATAGTGGACATAATTATATATTATATACATGAATTAATGAAGATTTAGTGAGCCGGCCAATAAGTGGCTTTTCAGTGATCATATGTAAACAATCTAAAATTTAAAAACTGCTGCTAATTATAATAGAATCTATAACTACCTCCATCTATATATAATGTATATCTATATATATTTATAAGGTTTCATTAAGGAAATATATATTGATTGTATACCAATATAAATTGGTAGTATAATAAATATGAAGTAAATTTATATGCAAGGTAGTAGAACTGCAATTAGATATTAAATGTGGGCGTAGGTGGTAATTAAATGTAAATGACAACTTGGAAGATCGTGGCGGGTTATCATTCAACATGGCTAGACACGCAATTACATCTCTATATATATCTATGATAATGATATCAGAAAATAAACTTGAAGTATTAGATAATAGGCTATATTACTACTAGTTCGAGCTAAAATCTTGGACCTAATTTGTTCAGACTACCTTTTCCTCCATACAAAATTCGCATACCCTTTATTATAAATTCGCTATAAAATCATGTCGCTCTTCTTACGCCCCCACTCCCCCAACGCAATCGGTTGAGTTTGTATCATGGTAAATTATGAAGAGTTGTTTCCGGAATGTTCACAACATTGAACTCGGGGGAGGAGGGGTGAATAAATTTGCATTGCCAATGGACATTAACTTCTCGAGCGTCATGTCCAAGATTGTAGCTCGGACATTTTTGACAATAGCTTCATCCATTTTCACAATGATCCATGATAATTTTCAGTTCTTGAGTGGTTAGTCTAGTGTCTTTTATCACATCATGGTCAACGCACGTAATTGTTGGTTTTCCTGGCCCTCTTCGGGCTCTTCCATAGCTTACAATATACAGTATATATATATATATATATACAGCAGTTTCAATTAAGTCAAACGTACAATATGAGCGCTAAAAGAATGATGAGAATAATCATAGTTTTAAATATGTTTAACGAATCAGTAGCCTCGTGGGATTACAAATATAGATTTCGGATATGATAGTTGCATAGATATATATAGCAGAGCTAAATAATTATAAGAAAAATATATTTACCTTAAATGCATGCAAATTTGTTCATTCTTGCCGGTAAGTAGTAGTGTATGTGGTTTTCGACCCTTATTTTTAGGGGGAGCAGGGGGGAGCAAGGGGGGAGCACATCATTAAAAATTCAAACATCATTAGCATATGGTACATTAACATACAGGGGGGAGCAGCGTCATTAACAGGGGGGGGGAGCAGCGTCATTAACAGGGGGGAGCAGCGTCATTAACAGGGGGGAGCAACGTCATTAACAATTAAAAATTCATTAACATAAACATCATTAATTATGTATTGACGTCATAATGATATGCAAGGCGTGTTTGGGCAAAACAGTCATTAAGCTGAGCTCAGCATTTTCGTCACAAAAAGAGTTAATCCTAACGCTTTTTATCACAATAGCTAGACCTTTCCTATATATTTTGCCAAGCGTTGTGTTCCAAACACAGTCCGTTTCGACAGCGATTACAGCAGCAGCTTACTGGTTTTAGTACTTTTGGAATTTACTCGTGCGAAGAATATACAATGACTATCGACATACTGTTCATGGCCAAGAATCAACTTGTGCTTCGTGTCAATATGTGTGCTTCTAGTTTTGAGAATAAAATCTTAAATGAATTGACAGATGAAGAGTTTGAGAAAGGGTTCCGTTTATGATGACGACGAAGATAGATATGTATATACTAATGAAGAGTTTATTGAAAAGGTTTGGTACGCGTGTGTCAAGCATGGATATATCTCTGAAGATTACGATATCATGGGGAAGTTTCTTGACGAAATAAAAGTCACTCCATAAGCAAATTTTGACAATGGGGAAATGTATTCGAAGAGCCAAGACCTATATGTCAACATGCAATGGTATACTATGAACGAAAAGTCAAGAAAGATGGACCAAACCAAAACCGTCTATTTTACTGTTGCCCCAAAGAAGACGTTTGTGGTTTCTTCGAATGGAAGAAGCAAGAACCTCGTGTGATCAATACTGGCATCGAACTTTTCAGTAATCCACTACAATACCGGTACAAGATTGAAGAGACAGGAGAGACATTTAATAGTACTAAATCTAACACTAAAGAGGCATACGCGGAATATACATTTCTTAAATCTGTTAATGCTTTAACAAGTGAACTTGATGAAATAGACATCTTTTAGCTGTATTTATATATGTGACAATAAATATGTTTTAAAAAATACTGTGTTGTGTGCTTTTTTTTCGTTGCGTTGTGTTCCAAACACAGTCCGTTTCGACAACGAGTAAATATATTCTCGTATCTAACATCACCTTAAACAAGACGGCTTAGACAACTAATATAGCGAAGCTTAACCTAGTAAAATATTATGCGAAATAATAACAAGTAGAAATATAGCGTTCTAAAACAAATATATGTTTGCCAAGAGATTGTATAAACATAGTTCTTACAGGGATTTAAACCTTACAAAGTTAAAGCGTTTTAGATGTAGCAGAGTGGGAAAAGCAGTGATTTTTAAGCGAGATTTACAAGCATATACAAACATTGTATATAAACATTTAGCGTTTGTTAGGTAATTACGGGCAATTAAGATTTTCTAGCTTAAACATTTGAATAAATTTAGAATATATTATTATAGCACGGGAAAATATTGTACAATGTACATACAACACACACAGAAATCGTTTAAAAACATATTTATTGCTTACAATTTCTTTTACAGCGTTAGTAAGGTCTGCTCCTAAGAGTATATCGTTTAGGTGTCTTTTGTATCTTTATTTTTTGTCTAGTTTGGGGGATAATCTTGCAATTGCTAAATCTTAAGGTCTCCAATCTGAAAAGTCTACCCAATTAAATATATTTTTAACTAAGGTCTGCTCTGGGTCTGCTTCTAAGAACCTATTATTCTTAAACTCCATCACTCGCTTGGGAGTATACATTATCCGAATCAACCTCATAGCTTTTTCACCTTTTAACCATAACTTTACATTTCTTTAACCCATACCGAGCAAGCATATCTCTGATATACTTGTTAACTAATCCAATTTCTATGACTTATGACTTATGCCTTATGACTTATGACTTATGACTTATGACTTATGACTACGACTATGACTAAGATTGAATCATTGAATCCTAAGAGTGAATCATTGAATCCTAAGAGTGAATCATTGAATCCTAAGATTGAATCATTGAATCCTAAGATTGAATCATTGAATCCTAAGATTGAATCATTGAATCCTCACAAAGTATAATTATACTGAAATCGAGAAATTCGTATATATCTTTTGATAATTTGGTGGCTCTGAAAAGAGCCGGTTTGGTTGCGCTATGCCTTTACAGACTTAGCCATATACAACCACAATAACCACATTCAAAATAAACAGACAAGGCGGTGTCTCCGACCCCATGTTGGACACTTTCAATACACGAAATGTGTACTCTTGAGTGACAACAAGAGGTGGTTTTGTTGTCTTGACTGTTTATTTTTTTCACGCAGAACATACAGTGGTGATCGAGCTGTAATGACTACCTGCAAAGAGCACAGCGCGTAAGGAGCTCTCCAGTTCTCGAGAAGGCCTCTATTTTCCATCTAGCCAGACACCAGCTGTGGCAAAGATGTCCACAGCAAGGCGTCGTTACGATCATCGTCGTTCCACAACGGATCTCTTCGAGGCAGAAATGACATTCCTCGTCATTTTCTGCCTTACCAATGATACCAAAAGTATCGACCAATCTTCGCTCTTCTAATTCTTGCTCTGGCGATGGTAACTGACCAACCTCTTCCATGGTCGAAATCTCGCTTGGACTTTTTAGGGAAACCACTTCTCGCTTTTATGTGTTCAACTTCAATTGTGTCCTTTTCGGAACGATAATTAGACCATTTAACGCTCTATTATGTTTCTTTGTGAACTTGTCGGAACGAAAATTATCATCATTTGCTGATTATCCTCAAACGCCGCCCTGATAGATCCATTATTTTCACCGACACAGATTATCCTCAAACGCCGCCCTGATAGATCCATTATTTTCACCGACACAAGGACGTCCGCGGTTTAGAGAGTGTATGTTTTCAAATACTGCCTCTACAATTCCTAAAATGTGAATTCCAAAAAACTCTGTAGAAATCTTTACCTTGACAATGAGTCAACGTTTCTGTGTGGTCTATGGTTTGATTTTTTCCCATTCTGTTAAACACGCTATAACCTTACTATACACTATATGTCTTCATCTTTGCTATAATTTACCCACCCAAAAAATCGATTAGTCAATGATGATGTAGAATAAGGTTTGTCATTAGTAGAAATCAAAACTACGCATTTGCCAAGAGAGGGGTTCGAACCCTCGCGTGCTGAATGCACATTGGAACTTAAGTCCGATGAATGTATCAGCGTTAACAGGGACTCTCGGGTCTATAAAAGTCCCGCCGGGACATAATTCAAAATGTACCTGCGGGACTTTTTGTGTCCTGGGAGTCCCGATACGCAAGATTTCTGGGGTACTCTCTACCCAACGATAATACACGCATGTGGTTTTGAATATCTAAAGGAGTAGTGGAAACACCGTCCTCCAAAACTTTGTGTTTTGGATAAAAATAACTAAAAGCTGGGCGTGTAAGGTATGCCCGACCAAGCATCGGGCCATCGGGCCTGATAGTGCATAATCGGGCCTGATAGTGCCTAATCGGGTAAAATCGGGCCTGTTCGTTCGGGCCATTATGAATTATGTATAAGCATAATTATAAAATGTTATGTTGTTCTTAAAATGAAACATTCACTGGTTAGCTTCGATGAAGGTAGGAGCTATAGCTATCGCTTAATCGTTGGTTTAACATAAGAAGACGCGAAAGGAATACTATATACTCTGCGAGATCACAACTCAGCAGCAGAATCTGACTCAGATCACAGTGTAGAGATGGGTAGAAAAAGAAAGTACGTAGAGTCTGATGATGATACGTCAGAAAGCGATTTTAATAATTCAGATAATACAGACAATGAAGTGGAAACTGATGCTACGCCAGAGAGTGATTTGGATAGTTTAGATAATACTGACAGCGAAGTAGATGGTGAATATGAAAGCGATCCTTGGGCACCTTTAAAAGAGGAAGCATCAAAACGAAATTTAGCAGAGTTCGAAGAGCTAACGCAGAACTTCACTGCAGATGGTCTTGCTGAAGAAGAAGCTAATAGTAAGGCGTACTTACTTATCCTACCAAAGCTTCGTGAAGATTTGCAAAATATTTATCTGGAACGTCTACTATGGATAAGAGAACTTAAGAGAGATGCAATACACAAAAAGATTATGGAAACGAGGGATGCATTTGTGAACGATGATAACTTTGACCCTGAAGAAGCATTAGAGGCTGCTATTGATAAAAGAAAATTTCTTTTGAAAAGAATTTTCAAAGACCAACATTATCCTGATGCACACGAAAAGAGTGACAATGACTCTTAATAAGTCTTGTACACGCTTAAATAAACTACCTATAAACTGTATACTCTTAGAAGTATATTACCTTTACTTGTAAGTTCTAAATCGAAATAAATCTGTTTTCCAAAATATAATTCTCTGTTTTTTACTTTCTTCTCATAACCTCAGAAATCTTGCGTATCGGGACTCCCAGGACACAAAAAGTCCCGCAGGGACATGGCCCGAACGAACAGGCCCGATTTTACCCGATTAGGCACTATCAGGCCCGATTATGCACTATCAGGCCCGATGGCCCGATGCTTGGTCGGGCATACCTTACACGCCCAGCTTTTAGTTATTTTTATCCAAAACACAAAGTTTTGGAGGACGGTGTTTCCACTACTCCTTTAGATATTTAAGTGTGTGTAAAAAATAGAAATTTTCAAAACCACATGCGTGTATTATCGTTGGGTGGGGAGTACCCCAGAAATCTTGCGTATCGGGACTCCCAGGACACAAAAAGTCCCGCAGGGACATTTTGAATTATGTCCCGGCGGGACTTTTATCGACCCGATACATTCATCGGACTTAAGTTCCAATGTGCATTCAGCACGCGAGGGTTCGAACCCCTCTCTTGGCAAATGCGTAGTTTTGATTCCTACTAATGACAAATCTTATTCTACATCATCATTGACTAATCGATTTTTTTGGGTGGGTAAATTATAGCAAAGATGAAGACACATAGTGTATAGTAAGGTTATAGCGTGTTTAACAGAATGGGAAAAAATCAAACCATAGACCACACAGAAACGTTGACTCATTGTCAAGGTAAAGATTTCTACAGAGTTTTTTGGAATTCACATTTTAGGAATTGTAGAGGCAGTATTTGAAAACATACACTCTCTAAACCGCGGACGTCCTTGTGTCGGTGAAAATAATGGATCTATCAGGGCGGCGTTTGAGGATAATCTGTGTCGGTGAAAATAATGGATCTATCAGGGCGGCGTTTGAGGATAATCAGCAAATGATGATAATTATCGTTCCGACAAGTTCACAAAGAAACATAATAGAGCATTAAATGGTCTAATTATCGTTCCGAAAAGGACACAATTGAAGTTGAACACATAAAAGCGAGAAGTGGTTTCCCTAAAAAAGTCCAAGCGAGATTTCGACCATGGAAGAGGTTGGTCAGTTACCATCGCCAGAGCAAGAATTAGAAGAGCGAAGATTGGTCGATACTTTTGGTATCATTGGTAAGGCAGAAAATGACGAGGAATGTCATTTCTGCCTCGAAGAGATCCGTTGTGGAACGACGATGATCGTAACGACGTCTTGCTGTGGACATCTTTGCCACAGCTGGTGTCTGGCTAGATGGAAAATAGAGGCCTTCTCGAGAACTGGAGAGCTTCTTACGCGCTGTGCTCTTTGCAGGCAGTCATCACAGCTCGATCACCACTGTATGTTCTGCGTGAAAAAAAATAAACAGTCAAGACAACAAAACCACCTCTTGTTGACACTCAAGAGTACACATTTCGTGTATTGAAAGTGTCCAACATGGGGTCGGAGACCCGCCTTGTCTGTTTATTTTGAATGTGGTTATTGTGGTTGTATATGGCTAAGTCTGTAAAGGCATAGCGCAACCAAACCGGCTCTTTTCAGAGCCACCAAATTATCAAAAGATATATACGAATTTCTCGATTTCAGTATAATTATACTTTGTGAGGATTCAATGATTCAATCTTAGGATTCAATGATTCAATCTTAGGATTCAATGATTCAATCTTAGGATTCAATGATTCACTCTTAGGATTCAATGATTCACTCTTAGGATTCAATGATTCAGTCTTAGTCATAGTCGTAGTCATAAGTCATAAGTCATAAGTCATAAGTCATAAGTCATAAGTCATAAGTCATAAGTCATAAGGCATAAGTCATAAGTCATAGAAATTGGATTAGTTAACAAGTATATCAGAGATATGCTTGCTCGGTATGGGTTAAAGAAATGTAAAGTTATGGTTAAAAGGTGAAAAAGCTATGAGGTTGATTCGGATAATGTATACTCCCAAGCGAGTGATGGAGTTTAAGAATAATAGGTTCTTAGAAGCAGACCCAGAGCAGACCTTAGTTAAAAATATATTTAATTGGGTAGACTTTTCAGATTGGAGACCTTAAGATTTAGCAATTGCAAGATTATCCCCCAAACTAGACAAAAAATAAAGATACAAAAGACACCTAAACGATATGCTCTTAGGAGCAGACCTTACTAACGCTGTAAAAGAAATTGTAAGCAATAAATATGTTTTTAAACGATTTCTGTGTGTGTTGTATGTACATTGTACAATATTTTCCCGTGCTATACTAATATATTCTAAATTTATTCAAATGTTTAAGCTAGAAAATCTTAATTGCCCGTAATTACCTAACAAACGCTAAATGTTTATATACAATGTTTATATATGCTTGTAAATCTCGCTTAAAAATCACTGCTTTTCCCACTCTGCTACATCTAAAACGCTTTAACTTTGTAAGGTTTAAATCCCTGTAAGAACTATGTTTATACAATCTCTTGGCAAACATATATTTGTTTTAGAACGCTATATTTCTACTTGTTATTATTTCGCATAATATTTTACTAGGTTAAGCTTCGCTATATTAGTTGTCTAAGCCGTCTTGTTTAAGGTGATATTAGATACGAGAATATATTTACTCGTTGTCGAAACGGACTGTGTTTGGAACACAACGCAACGAAAAAAAAACACACAACACAGTATTTTTTAAAACATATTTATTGTCACATATATAAATACAGCTAAAAGATGTCTATTTCATCAAGTTCACTTGTTAAAGCATTAACAGATTTAAGAAATGTATATTCCGCGTATGCCTCTTTAGTGTTAGATTTAGTACTATTAAATGTCTCTCCTGTCTCTTCAATCTTGTACCGGTATTGTAGTGGATTACTGAAAAGTTCGATGCCAGTATTGATCACACGAGGTTCTTGCTTCTTCCATTCGAAGAAACCACAAACGTCTTCTTTGGGGCAACAGTAAAATAGACGGTTTTGGTTTGGTCCATCTTTCTTGACTTTTCGTTCATAGTATACCATTGCATGTTGACATATAGGTCTTGGCTCTTCGAATACATTTCCCCATTGTCAAAATTTGCTTATGGAGTGACTTTTATTTCGTCAAGAAACTTCCCCATGATATCGTAATCTTCAGAGATATATCCATGCTTGACACACGCGTACCAAACCTTTTCAATAAACTCTTCATTAGTATATACATATCTATCTTCGTCGTCATCATAAACGGGAACCCCTTTCTCAAACTCTTCATCTGTCAATTCATTTAAGATTTTATTCTCAAAACTAGAAGCACACATATTGACACGAAGCACAAGTTGATTCTTGGCCATGAACAGTATGTCGATAGTCATTGTATATTCTTCTCACGAGTAAATTCCAAAAGAACTAAAACCAGTAAGCTGCTGCTGTAATCGCTGTCGAAACGGACTGTGTTTGGAACACAACGCTTGGCAAAATATATAGGAAAGGTCTAGCTATTGTGATAAAAAGCGTTAGGATTAACTCTTTTTGTGACGAAAATGCTGAGCTCAGCTTAATGACTGTTTTGCCCAAACACGCCTTGCATATCATTATGACGTCAATACATAATTAATGATGTTTATGTTAATGAATTTTTAATTGTTAATGACGTTGCTCCCCCCTGTTAATGACGCTGCTCCCCCCCTGTTAATGACGCTGCTCCCCCCTGTATGTTAATGTACCATATGCTAATGATGTTTGAATTTTTAATGATGTGCTCCCCCCTTGCTCCCCCCTGTTAATGACGCTGCTCCCCCCTGTTAATGACGCTGCTCCCCCCCTGTATGTTAATGTACCATATGCTAATGATGTTTGAATTTTTAATGATGTGCTCCCCCCTTGCTCCCCCCTGCTCCCCCCTAAAAATAAGGGTCGAAAACCACATACACTACTACTCCGGTAAAAACGCACGAAATACGCCCCGTCCCTACAGCCAAGACTTGCGATTGAGAGTCGTTTTCCTTACCGAAACCGATTAATTAGGCGTAAAAGAAGCGGCTTTCATTTCGCAAATTTCGGACAGAACGATTTACATCCTCACGGGGAATTTGAGACACCATTATGCACACCACACCGCTTGCACCATGCTTACCGCCGTTTGACGGGTCCCCTGCTCAATTTTTATACTTAATTTTGTCAACTTTCAAAGACAAAACAATAAATTGCAAAGAAACCCATATAGCTTGGCGTAACTGCGACGAGCCCTAGTTGATGGTATATTAAACATCCTGAATTTTATTTGACAACAACAAATTTTATTTCCAACTATTAGTGTACAACGCAAACCCAGAAACAAACTCATATTGTATGAACGCGTTTACTTCTGCCGTCCTTTGTATCAATTTACAAGGACGAACGTTCATGCAAAAGCTTTGCCCTTTGCTCCTCAAATTGTTCAAGTGTCAAAATACTACTATATATCTTCCAGGCTTTTTAGATCTTTCAACTGCTGGATTATAGCTGAACGCATTTGTACCTGTAGTTGTGTAAATACAACCACAAATTAGTTAACGCTGAATAATGTGGAAAAATCATATCTCTCTCCACGTCAACCACTGGCACTTCTGTCTTGTCTGAAGGACATTGTGGATGTTGTTCGCTTGCAGAGCTGGTCGAGGCACTGCATGTTGCTGAGCTGGGCGACACTTCACTGCCGTCTCCAATCTTTCTCTGGATGAAGAAAGGTAATCGCGGCGGAACATCCTCACTGTTATGAGTTCGGTCCATCTGGAAGAAAAACAATTAAAACATCTTCTTAAGTGAAAATGTTCACAAGCTGGAAGCACGCGATTAGCAACACAAATTACGAGCATTTTAGCCCATATTTTCAGTTTGAATTCTGGAATGCCAGTGCTGTGTTTGGTTCTCAGTCGCAACATACAGCTATCGAATGCACTGGTATGTAGCAAATTTATAGACAATATAAATTTAAGTTAATGAGACAACGCGTTGAAGCTAGTATGTTAAGCAAGATATCAGATAAGTTTCTGTTTCAAAAGCGGTGATTCCTTCCGTCCATGCCTCAAGGAACGCATTGTTTAGTTTTACTTATTGACAGATAGTTCACAGATCATTTTCATCATTGGGCGTGCTTTCACGTGGGCAGCCCTTGATATTTCATAGTAACGCTTCCTATTAACAAATTGATAAATCATAACGCGCAATATAATACAAGTTAATTAGCGCATAACTTGCAGGATGCTAACAAGATCATGTCAATTATACTGAGCCCTTCGCTTACTCAAGTTATTGAAAGAATTTCCCACCCACCCGCCTCTTTGGCTATTCAGCGTGATGTTTGCTCTAAGTAGAGTGACCTTGAATATGTTCAAAATTGCAAATTCATCGATATAATATTGGTAGTTAATATATTATGGAAATAATAGCTATTATATACAAATGGAAGCAGCTATCATCAACTATCTTCAACACCATATACTGGATCAAGGACTCAAGAAAGGACATTTTGGAAAGAGACACAAACAATGTTGCTGCTAGATAATGCTGCTTAGTATATGTATATAGTTAAAAAGCAACGTTTTCGGTCGCAGACTATTTTGTTATTTTGGTTAATAAATTTGTGATTCGGGTTGAAGTGTCCAAAATGTCAACTTCATGTCCATAGACTCAATATAAGTCACACATATACCATATAATTAAGGACTGTCCATATAGGGGTTTATCGCCCCTTGGTCAGGTTAAGGACTGCCCATATGGCTCTAGCGCCCTGGGTCAGGTTATTAAGGGCTGTCCATAGGGGTTTCATTCCCCTTGGTCAGGTTAAGGACTGTCCAAGTGTTTCTTGATTCAGGGTCGTCAGGGAATAGCTACCCCTGGCAAGGCTCTCCTTTATGGTCACAGCATTCAGTTCAGTAAATCAGTTCAGCTTAGGGTGTGACGTGAGTAGGGATGATGTTTGTCATAATATGAGTCTTCACACCCCAGAACCCCTTCTCCCACAAAATATGTTTTGTTTGAATTGTATTTTTATAAATATGGTTTTATATCAACAGCTTGGGTCATTAATTTGTAGTTACCAGCTGGCAGAACGCGCGTGCATATCCCTCTGGGGCCGGTTGTATAAAAAGTAGTTAAAGTTAACTATAGTTAGTGCGAAAGTTAACCAATCAGAATCGCGAATTTTACAGTTAACTACTATTTAACTACAAAACGGGTAGTTAAAATGTAGCTAGTTAAGACTTTTAAACAATCGGCCCCAGTGGGAGTTGAAAACTGATCTAAGACAACCATTCGCGTGTGCATAGTTTTAGCTATATTTATAGTTTTATTGCAAAATGGAGGACGAAGAGTTTGTCCACATCATGCTTAAAATTACTCGGAAAGACAATAAACGCGAACGCGACACGTACACACGTCAGAATGTTGAAGTATTCGACAGTGTAGAAAATCTCGAGAAATTTAAGGATTAACTTTTCCCAGCGTTCGATCCAGACTCATTCAATCTCGGGTATTATGATGGGAAAAACCGTAAACTCACAATTACGAACATTCCACAACTCGTTTATGCGTATTCTTCCGGAAAGGATGGATGGGTAAAGCTGTTGGCAGATCTTCATATTGCGACAACGTCTAAAAGAGAAACGAATAGTTCAAAGCGAAACTTTTCCCAATTCATGGCATTCCATGGAAAGTATGGAACCAAAAGCGATGGCGATGAAGGTAAACAAGTGTGACCTGTATAAAAGCGAAAGTTTTTGTCAAGCTGCTTTGACGACGACATTGGCTGTCAAGTTGGATTTTTCATCTTGAACCAAATATATCAGGCAGTTTTTGTTTGAAGGTACTGTTTGAATATTTTGTGTATGTTTTTTGTTGTTCAGTGGTTGGTGGTAAAATATTTTCTCAGACAAACTGTCAAGAAATGCATAAACATGTCGCATTTGTGTAGGTTTTTGTCGTTGCATCTTGACGGCTTAAAAACTATAGACATATTAAATGTTATCTAACTCAATGCCAACATGGCTAGTTTTAATTTTTGCACCTAGAACTGTGGATAAATTTGGATTGGTTTGTGTTTAAATATAGTTTTTGTACCTTTGAATGTCAAAATAGCACAGATTTTTGTGTTTCTTGACGCCGTTGAATGCGAACTTTCAAGCAAAAAAGTATATTTCAAACTCAGAAACAGCTACGAATCTTTCTTCGCCGTTTATGTCCTGTTATCATTTGTTGGCTGCTTTTTCCATCTCGTTTAGGTTTACTTTTTCTTGCATTCTGACACACTTTGGATTTTAAAACTATTATAATTTTGTTCATATTGTATTGACAATTCCGAGGACAAATTAACAAGCGGAGACGAAGGGAGACTTTATTGCGTCATAAAGCACGCGCAATTAGCCAATCAAATTGCTCGTTAGATACTACTTATAATATAATGAACTTTACAGCCGTTTTAATACATCAACCGGTCTATCAATTACGCGTATCTATATATTTATTAATTTTCACTGTTTCTGATTCAGAAGACGAGCTGAACCCTGCATTCGATAGCTGTATGTTGCGACTGAGACCAAACACGGCACTGGCGGCATACCAGAATTCAAACTGAAAATATGGGCTAAAACGCTCGTAAGTTATGTTGCTATGATCGCGTGCTTCAAGCTTGTACACATTTTCACTTAAGAAGATGTTTTAATTGTTTTTCTTCCAGATGAACCGAACGCATAACAGTGAGGATGTTCCTCCGCGATTACCTTTCTTCATCGAGAAAAAGATTGGAGACGGCAGTGAAGTGTCGCCCAGCTCAGCAACATGCAGTGCCTCGATCAGCTCTGCAAGCGAACAACAGCCACAACGTCCTTCAGACAAGACAGAAGTCCCAGTGGTTGACGTGGAGAGAAAGGTTAAGTATGAATCAATAGTTTAATAAACCACGTTTAATACAATATATAAAACTATATTTGATTCTTCCACATTATTCAACGTTAACTAATTTGTGGTTATATTTACACAATTACAGGTGCGATTGCGTTCAGCTATAATCCAGCAGTTGAAAGATCTGAAAAGCCTGGAAGATAGTGGTGTTCTAACACTTGAACAATTTGAGGTGCAAAGGGCAAAGCTTTTGTATGAACTTTCATTACAAGCTTTTGTATGAACTTTTGTAAATATCTATATTCTTGTTGTGTTGTGGCAAATAAATGATTGATTGATTGATTGATTGATCCTTGTAAAATGATACAAAGGACGCCAGAAGTAAACGCGTTCATACCAGATGAGTTTGTACGAAGTTCAGAAAGGTTTCACCAGTTACATGGCCGTTGGAAATTCCAACATCAAGTAATTCCTCCATTGATATAGCTGGAATGGCTGTGATCCTGGGTCGCTAAGGTGAATACACTCGTCTAAAAGTTCCTCGCTTGCCCTTCAAGCTATAACCATAGGATCGACTTATTCTTTTATCCTTAAAACAAATCATAATACATTTACACTGTACATCTCGATAGATTACTTTCAAATATGCGTGGCCGTGGATGAAATTTGTTCTATACAATTAAGTCATAACTTACGAACCGCTTTCGTCCACATAAACAAACATTTCTGCTGGTAAAAGGCATGTAAGCGCTCTAAATTCAACTCTTGCCTCCTCACTTCTCTGCCTGGCAATCTTGACAAGCTAAAATAATAATCCACATAAAAAACAGTGTACAGTTTGACGGTGAGCTATTACCAATTATTATACTATAAGTCTATATTTTGTGATCATACCTTTTCCGAGTGAAGCCGTTCCGCTTCAAATAATAGTACAGTGTGGAACATGGACAGAGGGAACCAGTTCTTGGTGGAGTTCTTCAATGATTTCGGCCATTTCTGTAAGGAAAATGACTCTCCATCGCAAGTCTTGGCTGTAGGGATTAGGCATATTTCGTGAGTTTTTACCGGCAGGAATTAACAATTAATTTGCATGCATTTAAGAGAAATATATTTTCCTTATATTTAGTTCTGCCATATACATTTATGTGAATATCATATCCTAAATTCTATATTTGTAATCCCACGAGGCTACTGATTCGTTAAACATATTTAAAACTATGATTATTCCCATCATTCTTTTAGCGCTCATATTGTACATTTGACTATTGTCGCTGACAACCTTAATTGAAATTGCTGCATATACTAATTACATAAGATTAATAGTAATCTATTAAGTATTATAATTTCATTGTTAAAATGTTAAAAAGCGATTGCACAATATAATCCGCTATTGTTGTACAAAGTCATAACTTATGTGTTTGTGTTTTCATATACTAAGTCTGTATGTGATATAGTACATGTTGTAAGCTTGGAAAGATATAAACTAAGGATTGTTCTCAAGCTTTGTATTCAGATCGAACCCGTGTCTCCCGATTGTCGGTCCGGGTGTTTTAACACTGACTATAGGGTTTCTACGGTTCCTACTAATGACATGCGTCCTTTGTACTTAAAGTCTCAACATATCTGTAATGCGATATTGTATGTGTTTGTGTTTTCATAATATACTAAGTCTGTATGTGATATATAGAGGGTGTTAATGACCCAAGCTGTTGATATAAAACCATCTACTCACGTCACACCTTTTTAAGCTGAACTGATGACTGAACTGAATGCTCTGACCATAAAGCAGAGTCTTGCCAGGGGTAGCTATTCCCTGACGATCCTGAACCAAGAAACACTTGGACAGTCATTAACCTGACGAAGGTGAATGAAACCCCTATTGACAGTCCTTAATAACCTGACCCTGACCAAGGGGCAATAATGAATAAACCCCTATATGGACAGTGCTTAATTATATGGTATATGTGTGACGTATATTGAGTCTATGGACCTGAAGTTGACATTTTGGAGACTTCAACCCGAACCACAAATTTATTAACCAAATAACAAAATAGTCTGCGACCGAAAACGTTGCTTTTTAACTATGTACATACTAAAGTAAAGGCATTATCTAGCAGCAACATTGTTTGTGTCTCTTTCCAAAATGTCCTTTCTCGAGTCCTTGATCCAGTATATGGTGTTGAAGACAGTTGATGATAGCTGCTTCCATTTGTATATAATAGCTATTATTTCCAAAATATATTAACTACCAATATTATATCGATGAATTTGCAATTTTGAACCTCAGACTGAATAGCTAAAGAGGTGGGTGCGTGGGAAATTATTTCAATAACTTGAGTAAGCGAAGCGCTCAGTATAAATGATATGATCTTGTTAGCATCCTGCAAGTAATACGTTAATTAACTTGTATTATATTGCGCGTTATGATTGGTCAATTTGTTAGTAGGAAGCGTTACCATGAAATATCAAGGGCTGCCCACGTGAAAGCACGCCCAATGATGAAAATGATCTTTGAACTATCTGTCAATAAGTAAAACTAAACAACGTGTTCATTTGCTTTAATGACCCAAGCTGTTGATATAAAAGCATGATATTTATCAAAACACAATTCAAACAAAACATTTTTGTGGGAGAAGGGGTACTGGGGTGTGAAGACTCATATTATGACAAACATCATCCCTACTCATGTCACACCTTAAGCTGACTGATGACTGAACTGAATGATCTGACCATAAAGCAGAGCCTTGCCAGGGGTAGCTATTCCCCGACGGACACTTGGACAGTCCTTAACCTGACCAAGGGGAATGAGTCCTTAATAACCTGACCCAGGGCGCTAGACCCATATGTGCAGTCATTAACCTGACGAAGGGGCAATAATGAATAAACCCCTATAAGGACAGTCCTTAATTATATGGTATATGTGTGACGTATATTGAGTCTATGGACCTGAAGTTGACATTTTGGAGACTTCAACCCCACAAATACACAGAATGTGTATTCCCCATAGACGAAGAGACCCTCTCCCCATTTTTTAAAATTAAGAATTGTTATGTATTTAGTATTATTGTTACAGTGGCTGATTTGAGCATTACCATCACTCATATTACAGCTGGAATGTGAGGGAGGCCAGGAAAAACTTACGATACAGGAAGGCTGGATGGGGCCAAGACAATTAACCAGCAGCTTCCCCACAAAGCTTCTATCTTACAAGTTCTCGATTGGAGTGTTGATAACACGCAAACAGAGCTGACTATCAAGGCATAAGAAAAGCAATTAATCAGTCTCGCCTAAGCAGGTGTCTTGGACATCTATAATGTATCTCGTACAATGATCGAAATCCTACAACATTCAGTGTTACATCAGGAGGAAACCGGAATAACCGGAGTAAACCTGCGGTGTTTGGTAGAATCAAACTGGAAGAACTCTTCCCACATGCGATTGAAACGATTGAAATTGTAATCAGACAACTGCATATTGCAAGAATCACACTTCCTGCTGATTTTCTCATCAAACAAGCGTTGGTTGTATTGTAAATACACTTAAAAACAAATACTCCACAGTGACAATCACACAAATACACACACAAACAAACCCAAGTGGCAAGTGAAAACTTAACCTACAAGGCGGTGGTAATTGGGTATCTTAATACACACCGGTATAAGTGTCAATTTTTGCGAAATTGACCATCATCTTCTCTTTCTGCTGCTTCGTATAAAACTGACTTGCTGAAGCTCGTGAATAGAATGATGCGCTTATGATAAATCTTGTGACCAATTCTTCCGTTTTATGCCTATCGATATTTCCGTTTGTTTCTTTTTGCAATAAGACCCTCGACATTTTCTCCTTAACTTAACAGTTTCTTTTATAACACGTTTCGGAACTTGATACGTAAATAATTTAAAGGTGTGGTTAAGTGCCGTGTGAAATATCGAGAAACGTCGAGAAATAAGTTTACTATTTTTACTTTTTCCGCTACCAGATCCCTGAGTCAATTCCTATATTAACAACTTCAACCCTAACGCTAACCCTAATGGTAACCCTAATCCATACGCTAACGCTAACCCTGATCCATACCCTGACACCAGTGCCGGATTAACCATATGGCAGAAGCGGCATATGCCAGGGGCCCCGCGCTTTTAAGGGCCCCGCGCTTTACTCATACGCGCGGGGCCCCCAAAACCGCAAGGCCACAAAAATAAAAAACGATGTTCCAAAATTCCAAAAGCGAGGTCCCAAAAATGAAAAAGCGAAGATTTTTCTCTTCAAAAATCGCGTAAGCATAACGTTTACAAGGCCTCTGCAGAATGAGACTCTAATAACAGATACGTTACATGTTCATGCCGATTATGTAAATGAATGTTGTTCATGTTATTTAGCCAGTTTGACTTTTGACCTTTACTTCTTTAAATAATACATAATTGTTAATGTTAAAACTGGGTTGGATTTCAGTTCAAATTATTGATGTATATTTCTTTTTTGTAAATGCACAGGCAACTTTTCAAATCATGGAATACAAAAGGATTGATATTTTTTAATCTTTCTGATTTCAGCGAATTCTGAATTCAAGGGGGGGGGGGGTGAAGGGGCCCCGCGCTGATAACATGCCACGGGCCCCGCGAAACGTTAATCCGGCCCTGCCTGACACTAACGCTTACCCTAATCGTATCCCTAATCTTTACCCTAATCTTAACCCCAACCACATTCCTTGTCCTAATCTCAACTCTACTTCCAATCCTAACCCTAATCCTAACCGCAACCATAGTGTAAGTAGAGTTATGGTTGGTTCCCTCTCGTTCTTCGAGAGTTTTTCTCCGGGGCCTCCGGTTTTGCTCCTTCACAAAAATCTAACCCTTCCACCTTAGCTGTGCTCCGTAATCAGACGTGGGTCGTATGGTGACAGCCAGAGGCGCCCTATTAAGACTTCAACTTTGCCACATTTGAGCTGCGTCCTGTGCAATTCAGCATTCAGTAGCAAGAAGGAGAAGCAACCCCATCTTTCTCTTAGAAATGTGTCAGAATAACCAACATGTACAAAACAACATTTTATTTAGTTGAAAATGGGAAACTCGAAACACAAAAAGGAAAACACATTGTAAAAAATTATATTTAAATTTTATTCACTAGTATATCTTAATGTTTTAACCAGTGATGTACTTGTACGTTCTTGCCCCGGCTTTAAACTGTGCTAAAATCTAGAAGATTGTCTGATACATGTGTTGTTGAAAGTCAAAGAATGAATAACGACGTCCAACAACCTGCATCCACATATACTCTCAGCTGGAATAAGAAGTTATTGATTTAGGACACGATGTGACATTATAGCTGCAGCGAACAGTTATTACTAATTTAGTGGATGACATACAAGAGCTGGACTCTTCCTTACAAACTCCAGCGTCTGGTTCGCTTGGTGGAGAGGGGACCCAACATGGGAACTTAAGAGGGGCTTTCGTACAGACGTACCTTTCTCTTCTTTCACTCCCTATCTCAAGGGCATACCCAGTATCCTAAGGGCGTGACGGTTTCACTATACCCATTTATTTCTATTCGGTACCTTTCACTATCTATTTATCTCCCACATGCATGGGCCATACTCAGGTTTCCTGGGGGCTTTGTTGAGAGAATTATAATGCATTGTTCCCATATTTTAACCATTAACCATCTTAAACTATTTCAATGACTTTCTGATGTCTGTCAGCGCAGTCAGGACAAGCTTTATCTTTCGTGTCCTTTCTACAGTTCAGTACAGTATAGAGCAGTCCCTTTTTGCGATGATATAGATTGAAATCGACAATTACTATCGAGACCAATATCACAGAGAGGATCAGAGCAGCCAGGGACACTTGTGGTGAAGCAATGTAAATTAACAATCCATTTTCTGATTCTGAAATGAAATTGAAAAATATTTTAAATGACTTGCTAAGAATTTTGTTGAGCTTGTTTTTCGGTAATAATGCAATTATATAAACGAAACTATAGACTAACTTATACACTGGATAGCTCTATCAGTACTAAACTGTTCTTCTTATTGGTCCAATTTTACTACAGAAGGAAACTCGACCACCCGGATAAAACCTATGGTGTTAGATACAGTCAAACTGGAAGCACTCTTCTCGCATGCTATAGGTCCAATGTAACTACAATGAGGGTTTACTCTGTGACAGATACTAAAGTTAAAAAGAGCTATATAAAAAAGTCTATATGATGTTGAGCTGCAATAAAACATGGTTTTACCTGTATCGTGTGTCTCTTCAGTCGATAATGATGGCCGATTTGTTTTCTTTAAACTGTTTGGCAATGTTATTATTGGATTCATCATTAAATTCCCTGCACCTGGACGTTGGGTTGCCTGCATGTATATATCATACGGTGTGCATGCCTCGTCGGTTTTGAAGTGTATGTCGTGTGTTCCACCATGATTCATTGTTGTTTTCATGAACTCATTCTTTGTGGTAGCGTTACACCCAGGCAGGCATTGTTTGAAGAGTATAAGCCTCTCCTCAGCTTTGGCTTCCATTCCCCTAGGATGCATCATATAGCGCGGTTGAGGCTTGCTACAGAATAATTGTTTGCAACTTCTCTTGTTCACTGGATTGTTGGGTAGTTTTGTCTTGAATTCAGTGTCATTGACTATGAAAGGATAAGATTCAGACTAAGATTGTTTGTCAGGTTTAAGTTATACCATATTTTAACTTTCCTAGATATCAGTTCTAAATTGTTCTCCCAAGAGGTCCTGTAAGCTGGGGTCATGCATTGTTTCGACATTGTTACGACAGGAGAAACCTAAAATAAACTAACTTTATTTATACTGGATAGCTCTATCAGTTAGCTAAACTCTTCTCTCTTGTTATCGCAAGAGAAATCCGTAGTACCTGAACAAAACCTGCGGTGTTTAGTGCAGAGTAAAAATTGAAGCACTCAGCACTCACATGTAACTAAAGCAAAATTATGATTAATATATCATAATATATACCTCATATATTGCAGGAGTCAAACCCCGGTCACAGAACAGGGACCCGCACTTACAAGTGTGGCACCAACATCCAACCCAGCATACTAAATTCATTCATTCTTTCATTTATTGGACAACTTACTTTCGTTAGAATTAAGATTCTTGTGCAGCTTTGGGGGGGTTTTACTGTGACCACATTTACAAGACGTGTAATTATACACTATATATTTATAGAACTTTTTTGCGTTGTTCATATCTGGTACAACAATTTCTATCTCATTCTGTGTTGCTGGGAGGGGCCAGCATGGGACATCTGCCGGATGACCAACTACAACACAGCGATGTACTTTAATAAAGTAGGGTTCTCGCGCTTCAGGAGTCTCAAAGTTGTCGCCATAAATTGACACTACCTCTTCAGCTGGTACTGAAAATTTAAGATTCAGTTAGTTCATGTTCCTTTCACCTCTGTACGGAGCTCGATTCGTGCATGCATTATGTACTTTTCTGATTATAATTTCACCTCAGTCGCATATCTGACAGACGTAGTTTTTTTTAGTTTGGCACGCTCTGCCAAACACCGCAGGTTTTCTCCAAGTACTCCGATTTAAATTCCTCCTGTAGTAGCACAATTAGACAACGAGGCTGAGTTGTCTAATTGTGTTAATATATACCTACTAGTATATTTCAAGCTGCAGGAATAAAACAGGAAAGTTTTTATCGAAATTTAAAAGAACTTATGAGCATATAAGCAGCCAATGCCAGAGTGAAAATTCACTAAAGATATACGACTTGTGAGTTTAAACATTAAGAAAATCAGACCGTATAGCAACCATTTTATCGAAGAAAGATTAAGTCATATTTGGCCAATAAAAAGAAAGAAAAAAGGCTTGAAAGGCCAATTAATATGAAACAATATGGCGGTAAATCTCCAATCACATGAAATATATCATTGAACTGCATTTTTTAGCTAAATGGATTAAAACATTCTTAACTCAAGATAAAGCAGAAAATACCGAGTTGAATAATTTCAAGCGATTGTGTTTTCAATGAATTTTCTCGAATCTTCAAAAATTGTCCATGTTCATAAATTCGCTAATCACACAAAATTTTACCTTTTTTGCAAGCAGCTTCCAAGCACTATGCGAGCTGTGATTGGTCAATACCCGTGCAGGATGAGACAATCATGCACGGAAAATTTTAAGCGCTTCGGGGTTTTTACAATGTCGGGAATGCTCATTTTTTCAACTCCTGGAAGAAGGTTTTCCATATGCGAGGTACTTGACCATTAAAATATGTCGAACGAGAAAGAAATGAACGAAAACAAGTCACATGCACACTTCACATGCAAACGATGAAAATAAGTCACATGCAAACGATGCACACTTCATCATTTATATAATAAAGTTTTACCGTTGTTTCTTTGTCGTTATTTTATAAAATAATTACCGAATGGTTTTCCGTGCACGATTGTGTGATCCTAACACTTGGGATGTTGCCCGACCTTCTGAAAGCTAAAAAATACTCGCCTATTGGCTCGTATTTTTTTGCGCTTTCAGAAAGTCTCGCAACATCCCACGTGTTAGAATTTCTTCACGCAATCCTGCACGAAAAACCATTCAGTAACCTTTAATGTGGCTCCCTAGGGTTTTTCCATTGTAGTACACTTAGTATTCGAGACACTCCTGCTTCTTCGCTTTGCATGAAACGAAGACGAAATTAAAAAAAAAGTTGATAAGGCTATCCTGAATATTTTGATGTGCTATCTTTGTGTTGAAAGTCCGTTACCATGCCAACAGTGTACTTTGATTATAACTTACTTTTTGTCTTCTTCATGTCATTTTCAGAATTTCCATTGGTAAAAATTTGTAAAACTTTGAATACGAAATAATACTGGTTTAATGGTTATATTTTTTCAATTTTAGAGAATTCTAACTATACGTTTTTCTGTAGTTCGTTAGAAAAATGTCAAAAATTAATATGAAATTTCCCTTCTATAGAATTTTACAAAGAATTGAAATTACACCTATTAAACCCATAGTATTAATGTACAAAGTTTTCGAAAAATTCACCGAAGGAAACCAGATCAATTTAAGCTAAAATTTTGAGATTTTTTGGAGCTCTAACGTCATAAAATAGTCGCAAATCTCCTTTCTTGCGTTGGATCCCGCATGCATTTCGTGGAGAACAATGAAAAAACGCGAGTCTTTCAAAGCATGTTTTATTGTTTTCGAAATTCCAAGTTTTAAAAATAGATATAGCATTTGATCTACGGTGTCAATTTATGGCCAACCGCAAATGTGGATTGTTACGTCTATACGATCGAAGAAAATGTTGGATATTTATTGCTTATGACTTGTTGCAGTTTTTTTCTGACAGCTAAGCCATTCATCATCGGTTCAATCACTTTACCGTCGCCCGATGTTTTCGCGAAGCAGCCGTTGAAATTCTGTTTTTTATGGCAGTTTGTTGTATGAGTTTCACGTTTCATGCATAGAGGAAGCGCTTTCTTCATTATTTAAATTATCTTTATTGTCAGAAGTACTGGCCAATAGAGCTGGAAGTACTGCAAATACGTGCAGAAACTCTATAGCCCACTGTTCGCGATACGACCCTCGCGTACAGCGGTCAAAAGCGGCCAACAAAGCCGTTTGAAAAACCAAATTTACATTATTGTTTTCTTCGGTGTCACGTCTAAATATCTTTGTGGATTTTAGAGTTATATTTATGCTTCCTTTTTATGCTTCGCATTTGTTTGAAGAAAAGTTTTTCTGAAAAGAAACGCTATATCAATTTGTTTATATTTTAAAAAAATGCGAGTTACACGCGATATCTAAAGTTCTCGTCACATATAGCTAGAACGTAACCCCCGGACATAAAATCCTAGGGAGCCACCTTAATTCCCGAGTGCGGCGCGATGTGCCGTGCGAGGGTACTAATTCCGCTCGGATATTACCCGAGCATGCGAAAACATAGCGGATTTCAAAGTTGTCCGCCATTATGTCATGAACGGTTTTCTACGTTATGCGCATGCGCGAGTCCAGGCTGAGAGAAAACCAGTGAACTCCATAAATTTCTAATATCTGGAACGATAACATTCAATCATTTAGGCGGAAAAAAGTGAAGCCTAAATCCCAGTCCTTTTACGCGGTCCGTACGTCAGTTTCAGTCCCTCAAAAGTCAATTTCACGCGGTCCGTACGTCAGTTTCAGTCCCCCACAACTTATTTACTGCGCGGTCCGTACGTAAACTCTATTTTTGTGTTATTTTTTTGAAAAAAAACAACAGTTTTTTTGCAAATCGAAGTAGTTTCTACTTTGTAACTGGCTAAAAAAGATTACAGAAGGAAAACTAGGAGGAAAACATATCTTTGTCACTGAGTGACTGAAGTAAGTTAGTTTTCTCAGTGTTTTTGTTCAAACAGCGAGAATATTTTGTTTTTTGTCAGTCGTATAAGCCGTATAAGCTAGTTTGTGCAAAAAGTTTATGAAAGCCATAAAAATATGGGATAAAATAAGTTATCGTGCAGGTTTTAAACTTATTTTGAACTTTGGCCGTTGTGAAATCAATCACGTTTGATGGCGTAGGCACTGTTATTTCGGCTTCACTTTTCACCGCCAGTTATCGTTCCAGGTAACCAAATTGAGTTCACTGGAGAAAACTTGTAACTAGCCACCTAATACAAATATTTTGTTTTTTAATGTTGCGTCAGAATTTTAACTGCCATTTTGCAATCCTTTTTCAAAAAAGTTTTTTTATACTCGGGCCATCGAAAAATACAGACAAATCGAGTCTTCAAAACATGATAAACCGGTAAGCGTCTATTTTGCATACTTTCTATTTATAGCGTACAGTTTAGTTTGCGGAAATACAAAAAAGTAAAAGAAATACACATTGTTGCGTGTTACAGTGCTTGACTGAACACTTCATGTTACAATAACTTTTGGTAAGTCTAATTGCTTAGTTCGAATGGGCGAGGGGATTCTGCATGCATATATTTTTAGTATTAACTCTATACTTACTGTAACCATCAAAACGAAAAGGATCATAATAAACACAGTTAACAGGGTCTTGTAAAACTAAAGTCATCACGAAGTATAATCCAAGTGTATATTTGAAGCTCACGATATTGCCTAAATCTAAAAGATAGCAAAAGCAATTGGTCAGTCTCGCCTCAGCAGGTGCCTTGGTCATCTGTAATGTATCTCGTACAATGATCGAAATCCGATAACATTCAGCGTTACATCAGGAAGAAACCGGAATAACCTAAGAAAACCTGCCGTGTTTGGTAGAATGAAACTGGAAGAACTCTTCCCACATGCGATTGAAACGATTGAAATTGTAATCAGACAACTGCATATTGCAACAATCACATGCCCTGCTGATCTTCTCGTCAAACAAGCGTAGGCTGTATTGTAAATATACTTAAAAACAAATACTTCACATTGACGATCACACAAACACACACACAAACACAAACAAACCCATGTGGCAAGTGAAAACATAACCTACAAGGCGGTGGTAATTGGATATCTTAATACACACCGGTATAAGTGTCAATTTTTGCGTGATTGGCCATCATCTTCTTCTTCTGCTGCTTCGTATAACACTGACTCGCTGAAGCTCTTGAATTTCCATTCGCTTGATGCGCTTATGATAAATCTTGTGACCAATTCTTCCGTTTTATACCTATATATCAATATTTCCGTTTGCTTCTTCTTGCAACAAGACCCTCGACATTCTCTCTTTAAACAATTTCTTTTATAACACGTTTCCGAACTTGATACGTGAATAATTTAAAGCTTCGAAGTTCGCAAGTTGGCATGACTTCCCAACCAACTTTCGAACTTCACAATCAACTTCCGAAGTTGGATTTGGATATATTTCAAATTTCGAACTTCGCTAACAAGTACTAGTGTGCTTCGTTTAGTACGCAAGAAAAAGCATTATCTGCTAAAGTTAGACAGGAAATTGTTGAAAATAATGAAGGAACAACCGAAATAATGTGTGATTTCAATTGTAAACAATTGTTTGGTAGGCTCGATTCGGATTTCGGATTTCAATTTGGGATTTCGAACTTCGCTAATTTTATGCATTCGTTCAGTACACAAGGAAAATCATTTCCTGATAAAGTTAGACAGAAAAGTGTTGCTTGAACTAAGCTGAAACGGGTACAGTAGTTATAAATAGTTATAATTTTGTTACGTTGATTTGGAATTACAAACTGTAAATCAAAATAAACTAGATAAAATGTAGCGGGTAGCCGGGTATTGTTTTCGTTTTGTTGGTTTTACAGTGTAATATTTTTACAATGTTGTACTGTTAATTCGTTTATTGTAATATTATAATATTTCATGCATTGAGTTATGTACTGCTATTGCTGTAATTATAAAATACGCGAGCTAAACTTTTTAGCTTGTCCAACAATTATTTACAATTGAAATCACACATTATTTCGGTAATTCCTTAATTATTTAACCATTTTTCAACAAAGTTCTGTCTAACTTTAGCCGATAATGTTTTTCCTTGCGTACTAAACGAATTCATACTTGTTAGTGAAGTTCGAGATCCGAATCGAAATTTGAAATCCAAATTAAACTTCGGAAGTAGGTTGCGAAGTTCACGCCCAACTTGCGAACTTCGAAACGTAATTGACAAGTTCACAACAAACTTGGGAACCGCGTGTTGAAAAGTGTGCTGAAATCGACTGTAAACAGTGTAAAATACCAAAATTCACTAGAGCTGTAATCTGACAAGGACAAGAGTTTAAAACTATTCATTATTACTCAAGAAATGTTCATAATTAACTCGGAAGAACTCAGAAGTTAAACGACAGGTACCGGTGGTGATAATTTGGTCAGAGCTTGGTGGTTAACGTGATTCTCTACTGTGAAAAATTTGAAAATAGATGGGTTTCACTGAGCGTTATAATGATGGTCAACTTCAACCGACAGTAACTGTGCTAACTGTTCTGACAACTGTTTTTGAACACTTATATGCATAAGTGCTCGTTAGGAAATCACTTATATGCATATAAACTTGCTATAATCACCTTCCTTCAGGGTTTGATGTGTAAAGTCTGCTCTGATTTGATGTGCTTGAAAACTCGTGTAAGTAGAGAAATGGTTGATTCTCTCTCGCGCTCACAAAAATCTAATCCTTCCACCTTAGCTGTGCTCCGTGATCAGACATGGGTCGTATTGTGGCGCAGCCAGAGGTGCGCCCTACTAAGACTTCGACTTGGTCACATTTGAGCTGCGTCTTTTGCAATTCAGCAATCAGCAGAAAGAACAAGATGGATAAGCAACCCCTGTCTTATTATTATATATTATTATTATTATTATTATTATTTGATGTTTAGTGAAACATTTTCGCATATAAAATGAATTGCAATATGTTACAAATTTAAGAAGTTTCAAAAAATATGGTCATAGAAATTACAAAATTATTGTAACTAAGCTAAAAGAAATTGTGACTAAATTACTATAATTATAAAAAGGTTCAATTCATCTAAAATAAGGTTCCCTTAGCAATTTAGTAATTTTGTGTTAAACATAGCAATTGTGCTTGGAAAGAAACTATTCTTGAAACGTTCTGTTCTGCACTTGTACAATGACAAATTATTAGAGTTCCTAATAGTGTTGATGAGCGCAATCTCTAGTCTGGCTCATATGTTCCGCAAGAGGACCCCCTTTAGCGATCTTCATTAAGGTTTTCCGCATACAAATATCATTTCGTCTGTCGTTCAATCTTGGACAACTAACTAACTGCAGCGCTTTATCATATGAATGACCGGGAAGGTTAATACACATAGCTCGCTTTTGGACTTTTTCCAGTTCATCGAACAAGTAGCAAGGTATCGCATTGTTCCACACCTCGCATCCTTGTCTTAGAAGTGTTTCAGAATAACCAACATGTACAAAACAACATTTTATTTAGTTGAAAATGGGAAACTCGATACACAAGAAATAAAACACATTGGTATGAAATTATATTTAAATTTTATTCATAAGTATATCTTAATATTTTAACCAGCGATGTATTTGTACGTTCTTGGACCGGTTTAAACTGTCCTAAAATCTAAAAGATTAGGGTGTATCAGTAATTTAAAGTTTGTATGGAAATCGCAGTGATTATCTCCATGAGAATTCGGATTAGATCAGTTTAAACATGAAACTAAGGTTAGATCAGATTAGAAATAAAACTAAGGCAAAATTATGATCAATATATCATAATATATATACAACTGCATATGTTGCAGGAATCGAACCCCGGTCACATACACAACAGGCACATGCACTAACAACTGTGGCACCAACATCCAACACAACATACTAAATTCATTCATTCTTTCATTTATTGAACAACTTACTTCGTTAGAATTAAGATTCTTGTGCAGCTTTGGTTTTTTACCGCGAGCACATTTACAGGACGTGTAATTATACACTACATATTTATAGCACTTTTTTGCGTTGTTCATATCTGGTACAACAATTTCTATCTCATTCTGTGTTGCTGGGAGGGGCCAGCATGGGACATCTGCCGGATAACCAACTACAACGCAGCGATGTACTTTAATAAAGTAAGGTTCTCGCGCTTCAGGAGTCTCAAAGTTGTTACCATAAATTGACACTACCTCTTCAGCTGGTACTGAAAGGTTAAGATTCAGTTAGTTCATGTTCCTTTCATATCTTAACCGAGCTCGATTCATGCAATATGTAGTTGTCTGATTATAATTTCACCTCAGTCGCATATTTAACAGAAGTAGTTTTTTTTCAGCTTGGCACGCTCTGCCACACACCGCAGGTTTCCTCCAGGTATTCCGATTTCCTCCTGTGGTAACACAATTAGACAACGAGGCCGAGTTTTCTAAATGTATTAGTATAAACCTACCAGTATATTTCAAGCTGCAGGAATAAAATAAGAAAGTTTTGGCGAAATTTAAAGGCATTGATGAGCATTTAGATGGCTTCCTTCGACTTTCGTGCTCGCTTCTTTTCAATAAAATGGCGAACGCCAGAGTGAAAATTTACTAAAAATATACGATTTGTGAGTTTAAATATTAAAATAATCAGACCGTATATAACAACCATTTCATGGAAGGAAAGTTTCAAGTCATATTTGACCAATAAAAAGAAAGAAAAAAGGCTTAAAAATGCCGAAACGTTACATATTTTCAAACTGTAAACAATATAGCGGGAATTCTCGAAGCACATAAAATATATTATTAAAACGAAAAAATAGCTTGAACTTTTACAGCTAAATGGATAAAAACATTGTTAAATCAAGAAAATTGTCTACAGGCCAAGAAAATAGAGTTAAATTACTTAAAAGCGATTGTGTTTTCAATTATTTTGCTCGAATAGTTTTCCACATTGATAAATTCGTAAGTCTCGTCTCAGCAGGTGATCTCGTCTCCCTTGGTAATCTATAATGTATGACGTACATAACGAACAGAGAAAAACAGACTGCGGTGTTTGGTAAAATCAAAGCAAATGCATGAAGCTGGATGATCTCTTCCCACATGCGATTGAAATGATTGCATGGTCGACTGTGTATTGCAAGAATCACACGCCCTTCTGATTTTCTCATCAAACAAGCGTAGGCTGTATTGTATATATACTTAAAAACAAATACTCCACAGTGAAACTTAAAAGATGTGTTTGTTATAACACTAAGTTTGTATGGAAACAATTTGTTAACGCATGATGCAGTGAGAATTAAAGGTGCATTGGAATGATGTTATCTAAACACAGCCTTAATTCATAGAATTAAAAATCAAACCCTCAATAAATTCTTAGCTGCAAGAATATATTTTTAGAATTTTCGGACGCAACCTAGCTTTGTGCTACGAAAACCCTTAAAAAACTTTGTTGTAATAATCAAACTAGTCAATCTTGTTTTTGTATATAGAAACCAAAACGGCATACATATATACAGACATATATAGCTACACAAGTAGTTTAGTGTGCTTGCTCCAATATATAAGTTGTTACATTTCCGAAGTCGACCATCACTATAGTCTGCTGTCCTGCAACGCTTACCGAAACCCACCATATATAGGCTAGCACTGCATGGTATTGAATTGTTAGTCTTGCTTTAATTAGTCTGCTTTATATCTTCCAATTTCTTTCCCCAAAGTATCTATAAACTGTTCTCCACTTACCTATTTCTATTTTTTCTATTTTCGAATAGTTTCTTTGATTGAAAGCTATTTAAAGATTGTTCAAGTATATATACTGTTGCAGATGAAAATATCACTGATGTTTTAACTTTTTGTAACCTTCACTTTAAGCAAGCTCGTTCTATTCTGGTTTTGATGGCTGTATTGGTCGCCCAGTTTGACTATACAGTATGTGCTCCCAAATACGTCGGTATATTTTAATACCCCAGAGAGCACGCTTCCATGCTTGACTATTCTCTCCATCCCTTAAGTAGCCCCAGCGACTTAACGCTCTCTAGAGCGTCTTGTTTATTAATAACCAGGTGGCTTAATTCAAAAGCTTGTTTAGGTTTCTAGTAGACCTCTAGGCCTTACCTAACTTATTTCATATAAATTACTACGTTTGTAAATATTAATGAGCGCGCGCGAAAAACAATAAATAAAATAATAAATAAAAAATAACTGGTCGAGACTACTTTTCCTTCTATACAAAATTCGCATACCCCTAATTATAAATTCCCTATAAAATCGTGCCGCTCTTCTTATGCGCCCACTCCCCCAACACAATGTTGAGTTTGTATCATGGTAAATTGTCAAAAGTTGTTTCGGGGATGTTCAAAAGTTGTTTCGGGGAGGTGGGGTGACGAAATTTGTTTTGTCAATGTACATTAACTTTGCAGTATTGAGAGGAATGGTCTCAAAGATTGTAGCACGGACATTTTTGACTATAGCTTTATCCATCCTCACAATGATCCATGATAATTTTCAGTTCTTGAGTGGTTAGTCTAGTGTCTTTCATCAAATGGTCAGCCCACGTAATTGCTGGTTTCCCCCTTTTCCATGGCTTAATATTTAATAAACATGCAATATCACAATATCCGTTTTGTATTTGGAGTACGTTACTTTAACGTATCATATTTCCTTGATACGTTTCTCTCCCACCTTGATGATCGTTTGTTATATTACCGTGATTCATAGTATCACAAAGTGATAACTCATATTGTAATCCATTCCACTGCATTGGACTAAGCGCGCCGGTAGTTTCTTTGTTTTACTGACTACCTGTGCAACGTGACGTTGCGTTTCTGGTTTGGCTTGCAACGTACAGTTTCCTGCATCCTTAATTGTTTCGTCAGCCGCGTACATTGACTTGCTAGAAGTCGACTCGCATTAAAAATTGTTCTAAAGTATAATGACTGCGTTACTACGGACTGGGTTAATACGGACTAGGTTTATACGGGCGAGTTCGAGAGCGAGTCGACTTGTCGCGCTTGCAGGTAATCGCATCCCTTGGCGCGAAAAATTACAGCGGGGTGGAGCCGAATGGGTTTTCCCCACTCTCCTCCGCAGAGGCTTGCGAACGCTTTATAGTCGAGAATACATGGAGAGAGCGAGCTGTAATATTTAGTATATGTTCCGGAAAACCTCCTTTTATCCTGGCCTAACCTGCGAGTCTTCCTGTCCTGCCCGATCGTGATGCACCTTGAAAACTTCATGTTATACTAAATATTAAAGCTCGCTCTCTCCGTGTATTTTATGTTATACTAAATATTAAAGTTTCTCCGTGTATTTGACTACAAAGCGTTCGCAAGCCTCTGCGGAGGAGAGTGGGTTTTCCCTGCAAAACGTAAGTGTTGTTTTGACAGAATGAACTGGCAGGTAAATAATAAGTTTATCTTCCTGTACAATATGTTTTCCATAAAGTATTTAATATGATGTAGATTATAGCAGTCGTGGCAACAGGCAACTGGCCATGTTATGGTTCTATATATATATCAAAGTAGTTTGTTTTAGCATTTACAGTGCTTCTGTAAATATTCAATATACGCACGCCAGATACAGTATGAGTGATATGACATTCTAGAAGAACGAGTTACGACAAAGATTGAAACAGGATATTCGGCAAACTTTATCTTTTAATTAATGCAACGATTGAAGTCTGTCTCTGAAACTATTTAGCCATTCTGACATTGCATTTGTAACTCTTGCTGAAACCACAAAGGTCTACATGGGAAACTTTCAAGATTAGCGGGCAACCTGATCGCAGAGTTTCTCTATGATTAAGCCATGGAAATGTATAAAAGTGCTTGACGCATGTGAAACTACATGTTTACCACATCGGTTCCGTAGGTTATCCGGCCAAGTTATGCATGCCCTCTCGTCGTTCATGCAGTCCCTGAAGTACGGTGTAGCCCTTCCGATAATTAAGTCTACACCTACGGGCTCTAGTTTCTACGTGTGTTGGCAAACTTTCAATTTTAAATTTCAAATAACGAATAACATCCTTAATTTGTTTATGGGAATATCGATTGATAATTTTTATGAAGAGGACACCATGTTTATATCGTTCCTACCCAATTTAAATCGAAACGATTGGGTAATATATCTTGCAATATTTTGAACATTCCCGCCATTAGCTAATTGTTATTTATATCTTTAGACGTTTAATGTGTGTTAGTGTTTAAATTTATTTAAGTGGTAAATAAAATTAATTTTCTTGTAATTATAATACTTCCAAAACGTCTCGCGAGCGAGCGTCTAATTATCGACCTTAATTTTCCCAGTAAGAACCTGTAAGACAAGAAAATGTCTTTATACTAAATGGAATTTTTCGGTATTAATAGTTTTACTTGTAGAGTTTACATTCATATAAACATGCATCCGGTACTCAAGAATATAGTCAAGATTTGGAACGTGGGAGTCGGTTGTATTTGCACAGTTTCCTGCATGACGTGTTTCGTAATTGTTTTGTCAGCCGCGTACATAATATGTCACGAAAATCTACTGAACGGAAGAGAAGATATGCAGAATTAACCAGCGCTGGTTGATCATCGTAGTAAAAATGTGGTAAAGGGCAAATTTCTTCAAATTTCTTCAATGGGTGCAGGCTTTCAGATCCATTTCCAGCCGATAATTTTAGAAAATATAATACAAAACGTACTCCGAACAAAAGCTTCTTGTGTGCTCAGGACTTGAGTTATCATCAAGACTACACGATATGCGGTGATATTTCGATCTTATTTCAAAATCATTTCAGTTACGTGTTTTATATGGGGCTACACATGGTAGTCAACTTCAAATGTTTGATATTTATGGAGCGCGAAAATGATGCTAAATGTTTCCATTACATATCTTTGCCACCAAACACAAGGCCATCTATAGTGAATTAATTTAGTCATTCTCATAACTGTCTTTCGTTTTAGAGTTAACCATGACTATCTGCTGCACTGTCCCACCTAGTGAAACCCATCCATACACCCCGAAGGCAGGGTGGCAAAAATTGGTACACTTTCAGGGCCTCCTATAAATCCTATGGCTATAATTCGCCGCACGTTAAATACCGTATACATAGTTGTCCAACGAAAACACCGATAAGAGAGTTGGTAGTTGTTGACCTAGCGTACAATTGATTATTAACACATGTTAGTTTTGATAGTACACTTGTGTCTTAACTAACACCGAGGTGATAAACGCCCATTAATTACTCTGTTGATCTTCGTAATTCTTTCTCATTGAGAATTTCTCTTTAAATATATTACAGTTCATTTAAGACACTTCAATTGTCGCCTTGTGAAACCTTAAGCCATGAAATGTTAATTATTTTCACACTTTAAACATTGCATTATTTTGTTGTATAGTATCTAAAGGCTTAGTGACTACATCAATGTTTTGGTAGTTTAGCATTTTAAACAAATTATTAAGAATATCTATACTCCATGGTGTGCTCAATTTTTTGTATAAATTGATATTCATTTAAAGTCTTAGCATGAGAACTCTCTCGATGTGCCGTTGGCTCTTAGAGAAAACGCTTTTACCCTTTGTTTTACGACGGGACTTTAAAGTCCCACGACTAAATATGATCAGAAAATCTTCTATGTTATTCAAATGCCTGTTGGGACTTTTCAGTACCAACAGTGTGAATGTAATGAAGAGTCTGGGATCGAATTTGGGTATGTAGTATTTTTTAAGCGGTTGCATATATAATTCAAAATGGCGGTCTTCAATATTTGCATCATATAAGGTAGGTGTGCATTTTTAATCGATTTTTACAATCTTGTCGAATGTTTTGAGGGATGGGAATTTTTTGTGTGCTAGGTTCCTTGTTATGAACAGTTGTATGTCATTTTTTTGTAGAAAATATTAAACCAATGTTAGAAAATAGCGCTTTTTGTTTTGGGACTTGTAAGTCCCAACAGTGTGTACAGCAATAGGCTCACGGACAGAAATGTGGGACATTTAAACTGCGCATACTCGACATTTTGTAAACAAAGATCGATGGCGGAAAGGCTCTATAAGAATGTATTAGTGGCAGCATCATATTCAAATTTGAGCGAGTTTGTTCGGAGCTTACTCATTTGCCGCACTTGATATGATACGATCGAAACTTCGGTAGTCTAACAAAATTACTTTCATACCTTATTTTAGCCGTCATCTGGTCACAACTCGAACGCAATTTTAATCTCAAATTGGATATTATTACTATACATCAATGGCGCTAATTCCACAATAACAAGCAGTTTACTTCGGCCATTAAAGATCCGTTTCACTTCTGATCAAATTTGCCGCCCTTCCCTCGTAAAGAACAACACAACGAATATTCGCACAGCAATTCTCGAAATAATCCGTCCATGTTAACCGGTTACAATTCAGCGTGGAAAACAAGGGAATTCAATGATTTAATTTGATCCATATACGATGATTCGCGCGACTATGAGCATCCAAAAAACATTGCCTAAACTGCGTTTGTTTTAAAATATTTCGCCATGTTTAGTATCAATACGAAGCTTGGAAACCAGGCTTTTTGATAATTTAGGATTAAAAAGGTTCGCTTTAAACGTCCCCCTATATACCCATCTGTTCGTTGTTTATTTTGATTCGCGCCATTTAGCGCCATAATTTAAATTTGTAAAGATTATGTCAGATATTCTAAAACAATTTGATTTAAATAAATTTAAATACAGCATTTCTTTGTCTACTGAACATTGCCTAAGTTATGTAAGAAAGGCTTCTGTGAGCGAAGATGAAATAGTGCTGACTATTGGTATTCCGCATGAGCATTTGAAAAGTTGGCATGATCTGAAGCGATGTGGCACATTGTCTGAGCACTCGTATACCGAAGGCAGCATTGCACTCTCAAACGCCTTACTTTAATATTTTACTCTGTCTAACGCAATACAATTTTACTTATCAAGGGTAGAGTACGGCCGGTTAATGGATCAATATCTTGTTAAATATAACATTGAATGGGCTTCAGCACCGGAAACCAAGGCTCCATTCCCAGCCAATTAGGATTAATATTGTTTGTTAGGAGTGGAAGCACATCTAACTGAAGTTGATTTATAAACTGAAGTATTTTATTTACAGTTTCTTTTGTTGATATTGGGCATGAAATCAGCAACATCAGATTATGCTTGTATATGGTGCAAGATCCAAAAGTTGTTAAGGTAAAATAAAAAACTATCGTCCATTGATGGAGCATTGCCAAAGAAACCTTGAGAGTTTTTAAAATTTCCAATCCCTATCGCTTGGCTAGTAGTTAATCAAAAGAACCAAATGTTTTGATAGTGCATTTTCTAGTATCACCGGTATTGATATTTGGTATCAATATTGGCACATCCCTATCATTTTGTACTAATCCACATTCCTAGATATGATATGAGAAAGCCTGAAAATTTCTACTGGGCAGATGACATAAAGAGGACACTAGATGACATCAGAGCATGCTGTCTAAAGCATCAGTTTTCTTGTGAACGCCCTCCTTTAGTTCATATTCCCTTGGACAACGTGGTGTTAGATGAGCTCCATTTGATATTACGGATAACAGGTACTATACTCTATACTGTATAGTTCTAGGCTGTTCATTGTTTGATAAACAGCATTTCTAATATTAGAGGGCGACTTAGAAGAGGCGCCCTAATAAAGGATGGTTTAACTGTAATAGAGAGTATAATAATATATTTTCTATCAGACAAACTGATTGGCAATTTGGTTGATGAGGCGTTACAACGAGACGAAAGAGAAAATCTGAGAAAACGTCCATCTGACCAACAACAATTACATCTAGATAACGTCGTGAAAGCAATTTGCAGTTGTGGCGTGTCCGTCTCAGTTTGGGAAAAGCGAGATGCTGATGGAAAAGGACGCAATTCATATGATTTCACCAGTATGATGGGAACAGAGAAGAAAATCCTTCTGGGTAACCTTCCAGCAAAGTTAGTTGACATACTCAGTCAATCAGTCAATCAATCAATCAAATATTTATTCAAGCAGTCATAAGACCATTGCAGGAGATTCGAGAGGTTAACCCTATGTAAGAATCCCCTAAATTATAAATACACTTCTAAATACATTTACATCGGTTAAAAAGTCTAATTTCTAATTATTATAAGATGTTTATATGTAATTTAAGTTTACTCTTAAACTGCGCAAAATTGTCCGCATGAACAACTGCTCTTGGCAAGTTATTCCAAGGATTGATTATCTTAATAAAAGGAGTATTTATAACAATTCAGCCCGGATAGTTTAGTATATAGTGTACAATCGTGATTACGCCTTGTCTTTGTTGTATGTTTGTATTCCAATACTTCGTCGAAAGCAATTCCATTAAGGTCAAAAATCGTCTTGTAGCATTCCAACAAAGAGAAATACTCTCTCCTTTTTTCCTGGGTGTCCCATTTTAGTAATTTGCTTCGATCTTCGTACGACATCTCTCCCCGTTTTTGTTTCAACGCAATTCTGGATCCTCTTCTTTGAATTTTCTCTATAGCCTCAATGTCTTTAACCAAATAAGGTGACCATAACGGTATTGCGTACTCGATGACTGGTCTCACCAATGTTTTATTTAACATCGAAAATATTTCTATATTTGACGTACCGACTGTTCTCTTAATCAAGCCCAGTAATCGATTTGCTTTATTCACAGCAGTATTCACTTCTTCACTCCATGCTAAGTTACTTGACATTGTTATACCCAGATCTTTAAATTGATTAACGACTTTAAGTGGTTTTCCGAGAAAATTATACACCGGTTCCGAAGAATCGCGCCGATACGTAATCCTCATGACTTCACATTTTTTCTGATTAAAACTAAATTGCCAGGTATCAGCCCAATCACTCATTCGATTCAGGTCTGATTGGAGAATTTGGGTATCTTTCTCAACATCAAATAATTCTCGGTATACTTTTGTATCATTTGCAAAAAGCTTTATAAGACTTTTATTCCATCAAGCAAGTCATTTATATAAATTTAAAAAAGGACTGGGCCAAGGATTGTCCCCTGTGGTACTCCAGATTTCACTTCCGACCAGCTTGAATATGAGCCTCTAACCACTACCATTTGCTTGCGATTTGTGAGAAAGTTTCGATGCCATAATAGTAACGTGCTACCCACTCCATATTGTTTTAGCTTGTACAGTAAACGTTCATGTGGGGCACTGTCAAACGCTTTGCAAAAGTCCAGAAATGCAACATCAGTTGAATGATTGCTTTTTCTTGACTTTACCCAGTTGTGATGCACAATAGTAATTGCGATACAGTGGATCTGCCTTTCAAATATCCAAATTGGTTTTGATTAAAAATTTGCCTTTCTGTCCAGAATTTAACCAATCTTTCTCTAACAATTCTTTCTCCCATCTTTGATATTATAGACGTTAGAGAAACTTGTCTCATATATTTTTTGGTCTTTTCCCGAAGATATATTTGAAGTTCTCTTCTCCAACATCTGATCAATTGCAGATGAAATCCTAACTGCAGTATCCCAATTCTATAAACCATCATTTAAAAATATTCACCACCAACTGGCCACAGAATCAACAACAACTTCAAAACTATGCGGTCAAAAAAACGCATTTCAATTTGCAAGAGTTCGCAATAACAGTTTGTTACAGTTGCGACATTTTTGTGCTCAAGGAATTAACATTTCATTAGGGAGTAAAGGAGTATACATACTTACAGTACTTGCAGTTTCCAAGATTGTTTGTTAGTTTCTATTCCAGAATAACAAGTATAGGACATTTTGTGAAGTTTTGTTTCTTACACAAGCAACTGATTCATAAGTTTTTCTCTCTCTCTTCGCTATTAGTAGGCTAATGGTTGGTGGCCATCTACTAGGGAACCAATCAGGACGCAGGATTTGTAATAGCCTACTAGTAGGTTTATATTAATAACAGGTGACCCTTGTTGGACCTCTATCGAAAACAATGGATCGAGAACTGATAGAGCTATCCAATATAGATAAAGTTACTTTAGTTAAATTTAGGTTTACTGCTGTAGCAACAGTGGCTAATATATTTTTTAGTTTTTTTAACATTGCGTCAGAATTTTAACTGCCAATTTGCAGATTTGAGTTTCAATTCGAGAGACAATTCGAGTTTCAAAGCATGATAAATGAAATTTTCAATTGTTAAAGTCAAGACACAGAGTAGATACGTACAGAGGTCTCACTTCAGGCAAAATGCGTAACTGGCCGCTATTCTGTCTGATGATGACTTTATCAAACTCGTCTTGTTTTATTCATATTTTAATTTCAAAATGATATTATTCATCGGAATTTGTTTCTTTCTTTATTTTCTTAAATTGTCGGCCGGCCGCCACGTTCCTTAGCCAGTGCGGTAACGAGAGGCATTCAACCCCCCCCCGAACAAGATGGCGTCCGATATTTTCGGAAAATAACCGGCATAAGAAACCCTTGTTATTTTCTTTATAACGGTTTACCTTGACTGAAGTTGTGATTAACAACATTAAATAGTTAACTCGAATTTTTGCGGTATTTTTACGTCTAAAAATGCCTGCCATTTTGAATGTTTTCAGGGGAGTGAGCCTCTCTTTTGCGCACTGGCTAAGCATCGGTTACGCTCAAAACATTAGGATTTGATACAAAGTTCCACCTCTGTATGGTATTTACTCTGTGGTCTCTTGGTCAAATGACCGGAAAAAGGATTTGACGGACTTTGAAATTTTGAAACATTTTTTTGTCTATTTTGCACACTTGCTATTTATAGCATGTAGTTTAGTTTCCGGATTGGCAAAGGCAATAATGATTAAGCTTAAAAGGTACTTTAGCAAGTTTAAATTTATATTTAAAGGATCAACATAATCTCAAAAACTTCATGTCAAAGTCAAAGTAAAGTTTAAAAAAATTATTGTTCAAAAAAACAGTTGACGTTTTTGTGAAATGTCTAAGGTTGAATTTTACATCAAATCAAAGTAAAAAGAGCACATAATAACACACCTACTTTATATAGTGGGCAATTCATAATTAAGCACAAATCTTATGACTATTTTACAATTTTGTAAAAAAGTAAAAGAAATACACAATGTTGCTTGCTACCATGTTACAGTGATTCGATGAATACTTCATGTTACAATAAATTTTGGGAAGTGTAATTCCTTAGTTCTAATGGGCGAGGGGATTCTGCATGCATGTATTTCTAGTATTAACTCTATACTAACCATTTAACCAAAAGGATTATCAATACAGTTAACAGAGCCTTGTAAAGACATCACGAAGTACAATCCAATTGTATATTTGAAGCTCGCGATATTGCCAAAATCTAAAAGATAGGAAAAGCAATTAGTCAGTCTCGCCTCAGCAAGTCTCGCCTCAGCAAGTGTCTTGGTCATCTTCAATGTGTCACGTACAATCATTGAAATCCTATAACATTGAGAGTTACATCAGGAGGAAACCGGAAAAACCGGAGAAAACCTGCGGTGTTTGGTAGAATCAAATAGGAAGAACTCTTCCCACATGCGATTGAAACGATTGAAATTAAAATCAGACAACTGCATATTGCAAGAATCATACGCCCTGCTGATTTTCTCATCAAACAAGCGTAGGCTGTATTGTAAATATACTTAAAAACAAATACCCCACAGTGACAATCACGCAAATACACACACACAAGCACAAACACAAACAAACCCAAGTGGCAAGTGAAAACATAACCTACAAGGCGGTAGTAATTGGGTATCTTAAGGTGGCTCCCTGCACTTAATATTAAAACAAGGGGTGAAAATGTGCTTTCCCTATTGCAACACATATCTTCATGTTTGTGAAATTTATAGCTGCTTTTTGGGTAAGAACTATTAATATAACTGTTATGTGTCCAACCTATGCGTTCTAAATATACCACACTCGAGTTGGTATGGCAACAACAGCCTATAAACTATAGTAGTCATATTCTATAAATGGGGAAAAAAATAAAATTGAATTTCCTTTGTGAATTGTTTTAAAAAATTGCAAGTAAATTTGGAATACTAAGTGGAACATTATATAAAAAATTAAGGTAGGTTGTAGGATAAGTTTTTTCAGATATTTGAAAATTTCTGTTCTGAGAAAACTGTTTTGTAAATTTTTGTAAAATTTGGATATATTAAAAAATGCGACTTGTAAGTTCATTACACAAAAATTTAAAAAAAATTCACCGAAGGAAATTAAAACTAATGCCATTAAACCACGCCCAAAACTTGCGCGGCCAAACCATTGAACTAAATAGAACTGGAACGCTAAATCCATAGAAACTCGCCTAAGATCGCACGAAGCCAAATTTGAGAACGCGTGTTTATATCGCGAGACTTTCCCGCGAGACCATTTCAGGAGTGAGCATGCCTTTTTGCTGAAAAAGGTCGGAGTGCATGTCAAAGGTAGCTGAGATTTACATATAACAAAGAAGAGAAGTTCCACTTTTAGATTTTCTTAAAGGTTTCATTGATATTTTTATATTGGTAGTGCAATAAATTTTATTTTGCATACAAACTATGCATGATCGATAAAAAACTGGCCTCGAGGCCGATCAAAATATTTTACAGTAAGTTTCTGATATTCTTTGTTATCTAAACTAGTGAAAAAGCGATATACTATTTCTACAATAATCGTTGTATGCTTAAGTACTGGTATACAGCAGTTTATTTCTGTGAAATTGGCTTTATAAACAGACTATAGAATCAGTGGGGAAAACGAAAAAATATTCGCAAAACATCCAAGCCGAAAATCAACAATTGAACTCTCACTCCTTGGCACACTTTTATCGAAAAATATCATTCAGCCATTACAAAAAATAGGAAAAAATATAAGTAAAGTCTACTAGGAAGTTTTACCTCAATGAAAATATTAATAAAAAGCTTTGAACCTTGTAAAAATATTTCTTTTTGCAATTTTAAGCAAGTTTTCAAGAATGCATGAACGATTGACCGCGTTCTTCACTTACGTGAAAAAACTGGGAATATCTTTCAAGTTTGGCGTCACATTTCCGGTCGGAAGTTCCAAGTTCTATTTAGTTCAATTGACCAAACAGAATTTCATTTCGACAACATCGCTAACTGCGCATGTCCGTGTCTTTCGCGTCATGATCTCGCGCGCCCATCACTTCTTCGAGTCACTCGCTGTCTGTAAAACATGGCTGTTTTTTTTTCGAAATGGTGCACAATTGCGAGAACAATTCTCTTCGTTTTCGGAACCCAGGGCTTGTTGGATCCAAGATTGTTTGTTAGTAGTCTTTTTTCTGGTCTAGTTTGTCGGTGGTTTACGCATTGAATTAATCCAACTTCTCTAAACTTTGTTTTTATTGTTGAAATCGGTATGAAAACTTTTCAAAACATTCAACAAGACAACTCTACGTCGTAACTGTCTGTACTGTAGTTGTATGCAGTAGTTTTTAAACTTTTGATTGCTTTGAAGAATTAGATTACTTTGACAGTTCTAGCTGCCTTGAGGAGAGTATAAAATATCATTTTAGGATTTTTTTGTCTGCAACAAGTCGAACATTTTGGACATTATATATAAAAGATAATACTGAACATAAATACGTAAAAACATACTTAAAAAGCTTAGAAACTGGTCAACAACATGCGTACTGTTTGAATTTAAAAGATTTACGATTATAATGAAAAAGTTGTGGTTTCTTTGCAGATAAGTCTCGAAAATAACTTCCGCGGCTTGTTTCAAAATTTTACCGGGTCACGAAGATTCCACGCGAGGATGACGTCTGATCTATATAGATCGTGTTTCAAACAGTACTAACTGTAGGGATCCACCATAACACAAACCGGTATAAGTGTCAATTGTTGCGAAATTGACCATCATCTTCTTCTTCTGCTGTTTCGTATAACACTGACTCGCTGAAACTCGCGATTAGAACGATGCGCTTATGATAAATCATGTGAACAATTCTTCCGTTTTATGCCTATATCGATATTTCCGTCTGTTTCTTTTTTGCAATAAGACTCTCGACATTTTCTCTTTAAACAGTTTCTTTTATTGCACGTTTCCAAACTTGATACGTGTATACTTTAATGTTTCGAAGTTAGCAAGTTGGGCGAGACTTCACAAAAATCTTCCGAACTTCGGAATCAACTTCCGCTTAACTTCAACTTCCGCTCAACTTCAACTTCCGAAGTTCGATTTGAATTTCAAATTTCGATTCGGATTTCGAACTTCGCTAACAAGTATCTGCTAAAGTTAGACAGGAAATTGTTGAAAAATGGTTAAATAATGAAGGAACTATCGAAATAATGTGTGATTTCATTGGTAAAATATTGTTTGACAGGCTCGATTAGGATTTCGGATTTAAATTTGGGATTTCGAACTTCGCTAATTATATGAATTCGTTAAGTACGCAAGGAAACACATTTCCTGATAAAGTTAGACAGAAAAGTGTTGCTTGAACTAGAACTAAAAAGCTGAAACGGGTACAGTAGTTATAAAATAATTTTGTTACGTTGATTTGGAATTACAAACTGCAAATCAAAATAAACTAGATTAAATGTAACGGGTAGCCGGGTATTGTTTTCGTTTTTGTTGGTTTTACCAGGGCGACTATAAGATAGGGCGGCGAAACGGCTAGATAATGTCGTGATCAATGTGTGATGCGCTTTGGGACTGGGGCGACGCGGCCCCTGTGTAATTTTTAAAAAAAAAACAAGGAGTGGAAAAAACTCCAGGTGGATCGAGTAAATGATTAATATTTTAAAAAGTATTCAGTCGATTGTTGCTGTTTTTTGTTCAAGATGTTATTCAAAGCTTTTAGCGTTCATACAACAAGTTTTAAGGCGTTCTGTACTATCTAACATATAAAATTTTGTGTTTTAAATCTCGAAACATTTGTGACTTCCCTGTCCAATTTCGCCCCGCTCGCAAAACAATTTACTAATTTCGTACCTTAGAATCGAGCTAGAACGTAGCTTTTTGTAAGACAACACTGCCACGAATTAAACTTTATTCCTGCCCAATTTTGTCGTGTAATTTTTTGAACTTTTTTTGCTATAGCATGTCAACTGCAGCATAAAAATTGGGTTGTAGTGTAAAAATTTCTCAGGTTCGACTGTTTTGAAAATTCGCTTATTTCAAAGGTAGTCAAACACACTAAGACCACTTTTGCAATTTCAATCTACACAAAAATATATACGCTTCTTACCATAAGAACATCATTTGCCAAAAACAAACATTTGAAGAGATATTGCAGATTTTGTAAAGACGAAGGGTCATTCCATCCATCACGAGAGCTTCGGCAGTTCCAACCCCGGTTGGTTTTATAAAAAATTCAACCGCTTCTTTTGGCACCAGAACTTAGTAAATCTCAGGGCAGTTAGACCATTAATAGATGTATATTTGGTATAAATATCGTTTCTTAATTTTTTGAACTTTTTTTGCTACCTGCCATTGAATGCGCACCAACCGGTCATTTAAATGGCGAAAGTATGACAGGCAATAGACAATTTTGGCTAACGCTGTTTACATCAGTGTGTTTACGTCGTTGCTACCCAATTCACAACTTCGGATAACTCACATGCCTGGTTACTATTGTTCTAGTTCGGGAAAACATTGAATAGAACAAAAGTAACTAAGCATTAGAATTATGTATAAGAGCTATTCACTCATGTAGATCATTCTAATGCTTAGTAACCTTTGTTCTATTCAATGTTTTCCCGAACTAGAACAATAGTAATTTCTGGCCTGTGTATATAACAAATTTGTGGTAATTTTCTTTAACAAATAAAAATGTCTCCACATGCATAAGAAGAATATTTGGGGGGTCCCGCGCATCACACATTGATCAAGGGTTACATTGCCGTTTCGCCGCCCTATCTTATAGACGCCCTGGTTTTACAGTGAAATATTTGTACGAACAATGTTGTACTACAGGGTGTCCCAAAAAAAAGTGACACTATCTTAAACGCGCGTGATTTTGTGTTACAACAAATACTCGTTGCTCTGTAGTCAATTGAACCATTGTTGTTACTCCAACTGATCGTATGATTTACATGTAATTTGATTTTTATCGTAATACAGGGTCTCAAAAAAAAGTGAACCCTTTGAAATTAAATACAATAAAGGTTCACTATTGTATTAAATTTCAAAGAGTTCACTTTTTTATGATACCCCCTGTAGGAGTTATTTTAAATTCCAGAAGCAGAAGTTTATGCACTTGTGGGTTTAGCATAGTGCTCAGGCATTCAAATTATAACAATAGGATAATTTCTATAGTGTCATCATAAGTTGTATTTTTCAGTTATAATTGTTTGAAAATTAAAAAAATTGCGTGATTGCGTGATTGGCTAGTTTTAATTTAATTTTCAAATATGCAAAATATGCAAACGCGGCCTCGGTTCGCTCGTTTAAGCTGTAATTCGTTTATTGTAATATTATAATATTTCGTGCATTGAATAATGTATTGCTATTTATGTATTTATCAAATACGCAAGCTAAAGTTGCTAGCTAGCCTGTCAAACAATTGTTTACAATTGAAATCACACATTATTTCGGTAATTCCTTTATTATTTAACCATTTTTCAACAATTTCCTGTCTAATTTTCTGTGCTATCTAAGAGGGGTAAATTATTGAATCTTGCCCTTTTTTGTTTGAGTTCAATAATTTCAATTGTGCACGTCCTTTCATGTGAATGACTTTACAGCAAACATTATATTATCATTTTAACTTAATTATCATGCGAATGACTTTACAACAAACATTATAATTATTATCATTTTAATATAGGAACCCTATAATATTATATAATTTTATACAACTTTTCTCCTACTTATCATTTCTGTTCGAGTTAATTATTTATACACGCTTAGTTTTTGGTCATTCTTTTGTTGAAAATTTTTTGTTGAGCATTACCTCTTTCTAAAAATTGTCTTCATTTTAGGAAATTCTGAAGAAAAGCTGGAAGATCTTTTGCAGTTCCGGACTGCTTGGCATGGTCTGCCTCCAATGAATGAGAAGTTGAAAGTTGGTTTTTCACCAAATCAACCTGATAAGGTTCTAGCTTTGGCGGATGCATGCTTTAATTCCTTAAATATACCAACATGTCACGCAGAGTTTAGCGCGTTTGTGAAAAACATGGACCTTTCCGTGTCTCATGGAAAGCACACCTTTGGAGGGATGTAAAAATACAACATACTGTTCGAAGACTCATTACTATTGAAGCTTGTTAACTATAGCCGTGTTTGCATTACGAGCCTAAGCCTGGCCTAGGCCATCTGTTGTGATTGGCCCAGGCTTAGGACGGTTTTCTACGTTATGCGCATGCGCGAGTTCAGGCCGAGAGAAAACTGTTTTGTACTCGGGAGTCGGGGCATAAACAGACAAACAAAGTCTCTAAAACGAGATAAATTAAAATTATTTAGAGGAACAGGAGGAAAAAAACAGTCAAAAGACCGAGGAAAGACAAGATTTTCGAGTTTTGAAGTGTTTAAACGCGTAAGTGTCCATGTTTATTTTGTATACTTGCTTTTGCCGTATTGGCATGCAGCATATTATAGTTTGTGGATTTGAAAATGCGTATGTCATCCTGTGTGGTCAATACAACATTGATTAATCTTAAAAGGTATTTTAGTATTAATTCAAATACGTTATAGAATAAGAAACAACATATTAAATCTCAAAAACAAGTGCGAAAAGAAGTATAAAAATACTGTTGTTTTGTGAAAATTTCGAAATGTTTTCTGAGACTTCTAAGGTTGAATTTTACAGTAAATCAAAGCTAAAAGAGTACGTAATAACATACCTACTTTATATAGTTGGGCAATTGATAAATTTATAGTTAACATTAACAAATCTTATCAATATTTTGTACAAAATAATAGAAATATACAGTGTTACCATGGTTAGATTGATCGACTCAGTACTTCATATTACAATGACTTTTGGGGGAGTAAATTGTGTGATTCGAATGGGCGAGGGGATTCTGCATGCATGTATTTCTAGTATAATACGATATAAGCACACGTCGAAGATCAATTCGATTCTTTGATTATGTGCACTTAAGGTAGCACGGGTGGCGGAAGCGGTTAGCGCGCTGCCTCTTACCACTGAGTTGAGCCTGTTTCACAACAGGTCGAGGTCACTGTTGGTACTCGGTACTCGGCAGATCTTGCAAAATGCTCAAAATAACTGAGATTCTCTCCTTCTCTCCTGTGCTTTGAGGTTTTCCTCTCAGTCCTCTCCCCTCAATACCTACCCCATAGGAACCTTTAATGGGCCAACTGGCTGACGGCTGACTGTGTGGCTGTTGTGGCTTAGAGGCGAAGTTGAATAAAAAAACCCAAAAAAAAACAAAAACAACTTGTTCCAGTTATCATGCTGCATAAATCTAGCCACATCGACAATTCTCCACCTAAATTACTGCAGACACGTGATGGCAATCCAAATCGCTGAACAGCACTGCGAAATAAATTGAGCACAGTAGAAGCATAGTTATTTGGTGAACATCTCAAAAAGACTATGCATCTAATATAGCCAGACTTTATGATGCCCGTCAATGTGCCTATTAAAATGAATTAAAATATATTCAACATTTTTTAGTTCAACAGTTTTTATTTTCACACCAAACACACTTTGCCATGTGCATTTGGACAGCAACCATTGGAAAGAAAATCTTGTAGTACATGTACTCGATTTGGGTAGCATTTTAATAAGTTAGTACCAAATTCCTACCATGAAGCATTGGGACATTGTAAGCACGTCGAATGATTGCAACACTACGTCTCATTGCGCGAGTTTGAGGGTCGACATGGCATATAGCATCACGCACTCTCCATCGTTGTACATGCATCCCTCTTTGTCTCAGCGCACCAAGAGCAAAAGTTTCACCGGCATTTGGTAAGATTTCAAGGACATCTCTAACAACATTAGAGATATTGGTGTAAGTTGTTCGTGGCCCTCGGGTATCACTAACTGTCAAACCGTATTCATGACGTCTCCGAAGTAACGTTCTTGCAACTTGTTCCCACTTGCCATGTATTTGGAATAAACAAGTTAAGCTTCTCTCAGGAACAACGTATCTTCGTCTTCCTCTACGATCTTCTTTCCGTCTTCAACAGGGCAAGTAAAGTGCGACGAATAATAATTTTCGATCCACTGTTGTTCGTAATCATTGAGCAATTCCTGCAATTTTGAGACCAATGTACCAATGTTTTCTTGCAGTTGCCTGTCATATAATCCACCTTGACATCGATCATACAATATATTCAAAACTTGAAGATTACTTTCAATTCGCCGCTGCATGAACTCGATATTATCACAAAATTATCATTGATATTATATTAATTACATTGATATTATCACAAAATTTTGCCTATGAGCCTCAGATATAAGACTAGGAATATTCTGAAGAAATGTATTTATGTTGTTTTCAGGTTCGTTCGCCATATTTTTGAGCTAGATTTCCCGCGTTAACGCAGAAAAGTTCGTTAATTTATTCCTGATTAATTTTCCTGATTAAATTCAAAGTCGGAAATTATTTTAAAATGGAAGCACATCAATAATTAAAACTCGCCCCAGTCTATTTCTATAACCTATATTGCAGACAGTTATGTTATACTTTGTATATTGTGTCACTTAGGTTATATCTTATATATTGATGTGTAAAAAGTTATACTTTATATCACGAGCTGCCTCGTGTATCATATCTTACATCAGAGGGGTAAATTTGAAATATACTTTATACCACGAAATATTTGTCATTTTTGGCGCCCCATAGAAGTCGACTGTGAACAGTGTAAAATACCAAAAGCTGTAATCTGACAAGGACAAGAGTATTATTCATTATTACTCGTCAGGTACCGGGGTTGATAATGCGATCAGATCATGGTTAACGTGATTCTCTACTGCGAAAATTTTGAAAATAGATGGGTTTCACTGATGTTATGATGATGGTCAACTTCAACCGACAGTAACTGTTGTGACAGCGAAAAAATAATGCGATTCTTTCTGTTGAAATATTTGAGCACTTGTTTGCATAAGTGCGCGTTAGGAAATAATTTATATGCATATAAACTTGCTATAATGACCTTCTTTAGGGTTTGATGTGTAAACTCTACTCTGATTTGATGTACTTGAAAACTCGTGTAACTAGAGTTATGCTTTGTTCTCTCTCGTGCTTCGAGTGTTTTTCTCCGGGGCCTCCGGGATTCCTCCCCTACAAAAATCAAACCATTCCACCTTCAGACATTGGTCGTATTGTGGCGCAGCAAGAGGCGCCATACTAAGACTTCGACTTGGTCACATTTGAGCTGCGTCCTTTGAATTCAGCATTCAGCAGCAAGAACAAGATGGATAAGCAATCCCTACCTTTGTCTTAGAAGTGTTTCAGAATAACCAACATTTACAAAACAACATTTTATTCAGTTGAAAATGGGAAATGGGAAACTCAATACACAAAAAAGAAAACACATTGGTATAAAATTATATTTAATACAAGAAACCTCAGCATTTCCATTCTTTCTGCACACACACGCACAAGGCATGATAGTTTTTCAGCTTGAAACAACGTGTGAGCGGGGCGCAGTGCTGACATGTCAGCTTTTATACCCTTGCACACACATTCCATTCTTTCTTTCATATCCTTCCATTTTATGCAATTATTGGGATCAAATAAGCACATCAAAGCCACTATCCATTCCAAACATTCTTTGCCTTAACTTTTTTACAATTCTAAAGGGGGCTTAAGGGCCTTGGAAGAGACTTAGCTAAGAGACTTAGCAGCACCCACACACTTTCCACCTTACAATTTATTTTACTCTATTATTAATCCCGTGGTACTTTCGTACAGTTGTACTTCTCTGTTCTCTCACTCGCTTCTTCCTATCTCAGGGCATACCCATTATCCCAAGGGCGTGACGGTATCACTATACCCATTTCTTTCTATTCGGTATCTTTAACTCTCTATTTATCTCCCACACGGGCCATACTCATTGCTCATGGGGACGATGGTTTCCTGGGGGCCTTTGTTGAGAAAATTAGAATGCATTGTTCCCATACTTTAACCATTAACCATTTTTTTAATTACCCAAGCTGTTGATATAAAACCATGATATTTATCAAAACACAATTCAAACAAAACATATTTTGTGGGAGAAGGGGTTCTGGGGTGTGATGAAGACTCATATTATGACAAACATCATCCCTACTCACGTCACACCTTAAGCTGAACTGATGACTGAACTGAATGATCTGACCATAAAGCAGAGCCTTTCCAGGGGTAGCTATTCCCTGACGACCAAAGAAACACTTGGACACTCCATAACCTGACCAAAAGGAATGAAGCCCTATGAACAGTCCTTAATAACCTGACCCAGGGTGCTAGACCCATATGTGCAGTCATTAACCTGACGAAGGGGCAATAATGAATAAACCCCTATATGGACAGTCCTTAATTATATGGTATATGTGTGACGTATATTGAGTCTATGGACCTGAAGTTGACATTTTGGAGACTTCAACCCCACAAATACACAGAATGTGTATTCCCCATAGACGAAGAGACCCTCTCCCCATTTTTTTAAATTAAGAATTGTTATGTATTTAGTATTATTGTTACAGTGGCTGATTTGAGCATTACCATCACTCATATTACAGCTGGAATGTGAGGGAGGCCACGAAAAACTTACGATACAGGAAGGCTGGATGGGGCCAAGACAATTAACCAGCAGCTTCCCCACAAAGCTTCTATCTTACAAGTTCTCGATTGGAGTGTTGATAACACGCAAACAGAGCTGACTATCAAGGCATAAGAAAAGCAATTAATCAGTCTCGCCTAAGCAGGTGTCTTGGACATCTATAATGTATCTCGTACAATGATCGAAATCCTACAACATTCAGTGTTACATCAGGAAGAAACCGGAATAACCGGAGAAAACCTGCGGTGTTTGGTAGAATCAAACTGGAATAACTCTTCCCACATGCGATTGAAACGATTGAAATTGTAATCAGACAACTGCATATTGCAAGAATCACACTTCCTGCTGATTTTCTCATCAAACAAGCGTAGGCTGTATTGTAAATACACTTAAAAACAAATACTCCACAGTGACAATCACACAAATACACACACAAACAAACCCAAGTGGCAAGTGAAAACTTAACCAACAAGGCGGTGGTAATTGGGTATCTTAATACAAACCAGTATAAATGTCAATTTTTGCGAAATTGACCATCATCTTCTCTTTCTGCTGCTAGGTATAAAATTGACTTGCTGAAGCTCGTGAATAGAATGATGCGCTTATGATAAATCTTGTGACCAATTCTTCCGTTTTATGCCTATCGATATTTCCGTTTGTTTCTTTTTGCAATAAGACCCTCGACATTTTCTCCTTAACTTAACAGTTTCTTTTATAACACGTTTCGGAACTTGATACGTAAATAATTTAAAGGTGTGGTTAAGTGCCGTGTGAAATATCGAGAAATAAGTTTACTATTTTTACTTTTTCCGCTACCAGATCCCTGAGTCAATTCCTATATTAACAACTTCAACCCTAACGCTAACCCTAATGGTAGCCCTAATCCATACGCTAACGCTACTCCTTACCTGACACTAACGCTTACCTAATCGTATCCCTAATCTTTACCCTAATCTTAACCCCAACCATATTCCTTGCCCTAATCTCAACTCTACTTCTAATCCTAACCCTAATCCTAACCCCAACCATCGTGTAAGTAGACTTATGGTTGGTTCCCTCTCGTTCTTCGAGGGTTTCTCCGGGGGTCTCCGGTTTTGCTCCTTCACAAAAATCTAACCCTTCCACCTTAGCTGTGTTCCGTGATCAGACATGGGTAGTATTGTGGCAGCAAGAGGCGCCCTATTAAGACTTCGGCTTTGCCACATTTGAGCTGCGTCCTGTGCAATTCAGCATTCAGTAGCAAGAAAAAGAAGGAGAAGCAACCCCATCTTTCTCTTAGAAATGTGTCAGAATAACCAACATATACAAAACAACATTTTATTTAGTTGAAAATGGGAAACTCGAAATACGCATTGTAAAAAATTATATTTAAATTTTATTCATTAGTATATCTTAATGTTTTAACCAGTGATATACTTGTACGTTCTTGCCCCGGCTTTAAACTGTGCTAAAATCTAGAAGATTGTCTGATACATGTGTCGTTGAAAGTCAAAGAATGAATAACGACGTCCAGCAACCTGCATCCACATACTCTCAGCTGGAATAAGAAGTTATTGATTTAGGACACGGTGTGACATTATAGCTGCAGCGAACAGTTATTGCTAATTTATACAAGAGCTGGTACACATTATAATACTTGAGAAACTGACCTACTATTATCCAAGAAATGATTAGAGGCAGACACTTCAAAATTTCCCTTTGACCTGAAGTATACCACAGTATTAGCAAGCTCTTATGTAACCACTGGTATGCCCCGGATCCCCTCCTCCGCGAATTGATACTATAATAATAATAATGATAATAATAATTGTAATAATAATAATATGCCTTCTAATAAGAAGAGGAGCATTATACACCACCAATTATACCAAATATTCATACATTGTTCATACTTTCTCTTCCTTACAAACTCCAGCGTCTGGTTGGCTTGGTGGGGAGGGGACCCAACATGGGAACTTAAGAGGGGCTTTCGTACAGACGTACCTTTCTGTTCTTTCACTCCCTATCTCAAGGGCATACCCAGTATCCCAAGGGCGTGACGGTTTCACTATACCCATTTCTTTCTATTCGGTACCTTTCACTATCTATTTATCTCCCACATGCATGGGCCATACTCAGGTTTCCTGGGGGCTTTGTTGAGAGAATTATAATGCATTGTTCCCATATTTTAACCATTAACCATCTTAAACTATTTCAATGACTTTCTGATGTCTGTCAGCGCAGTCAGGACAAGCTTTATCTTTCGTGTCCTTTCTACAGTTCAGTACAGTATAGAGCAGTCCCTTTTTGCGATGATATAGATTGAAATCGACAATTACTATCGAGACCAATATCACAGAGAGGATCAGAGCAGCCAGGGACACTTGTGGTGAAGCAATGTAAATTAACGATCCATTTTCAGATTCTGAAATGAAATTGAAAAAATATTTTAGATGACTTGTTAAGATTTTTCTTGGGCATTGATTTTAGGTAATAATTCAATTATATAAATGAAACTATAGACTAACTTATATACTGGATAGCTCTATCAGTACTAAGTTGTTCTACTTATTGGTCCAATGTTACTACAGAAGAAAACTCGACCACCCGGATAAAGCCTATGGTGTTAGATACAGTCAAACTGGAAGCACTTTTCTCGCATGCTATAGGTCCAATGTAACGACAATGAGGGTTTACTCTGTGACAGATACTAAAAAAGAGCTATATAAAAAAGTCTATATAATGTTGAGCTGTGATAAAACACGGCTTTACCTGTATCGTGTGTCTCTTCGGTCGATAACGTTTGTTGATTTGTTTTCTTTAAACTGTTTTGCAAAGGTATTTTTCGATTCAATGCCCGGGGTCGTTGGGTTGCCTGCATGTGTGTATCATACGGTGTGCAAGCCTCGTCGGTTTTGAAGTGTATGTCGTGTGTTCCACCATGATTCATTGTTGTTTTCTTGAACTGATTCTTTGTGGTAGCGTTACACCCAGGCAGGCATTGTTTGAAGAGTATAAGCCTCTCCTCAGCTTTGGCTTCCATTCCCCTAGGATGCATCATATAGCGCGGTTGAGGCTTGCTACAGAATAATTGTTTGCAACTTCTCTTGTTCACTGGATTGTTGGGTAGTTTTGTCTTGAATTCAGTGTCATTGACTATGAAAGGATAAGATTCAGACTAAGATTGTTTGTCAGGTTTAAGTTATACCATATTTTAACTTTCCTAGATATCAGTTCTAAATTGTTCTCCCAAGAGGTCCTGTAAGCTGGGGTCATGCATTGTTATTTCTCATTGTTACGACAGGAGAAACCTAAAATAAACTAACTTTATTTATACTGGATAGCTCTAACAGTTAGCTAAACTCTTCTCTCTTGTTATCGCAAGAGAAATCCGTAGTACCTGAAAAAAACCTGCGGTGTTTAGTGCAGAGTAAAAATTGAAGCACTCAGCACTCACATGTAACTAAAGCAAATTTATGATTAATATATCATAATATATACGTCTGCATATAGGCCTATTGCAGGAGTCAAACCCCGGTCACAGAACAGGGACCCGCACTTACAAGTGTGGCACCAACATCCAACCCAGCATACTAAATTCATTCATTTTTTCATTTATTGGACAACTTACTTTCGTTAGAATTAAGATTCTTGTGCAGCTTTGGGGGGGTTTTACTGTGACCACATTTACAAGACGTGTAATTATACACTATATATTTATAGAACTTCTTTGCGTTGTTCATATCTGGTACAACAATTTCTATCTCATTCTGTGTTGCTGGGAGGGGCCAGCATGGGACATCTGCCGGATAACCAACTACAACACAGCGATGTACTTTAATAAAGTAGGGTTCTCGCGCTTCAGGAGTCTCAAAGTTGTCGCCATAAATTGACACTACCTCTTCAGCTGGTACTGAAAAATTAAAATTCAGTTAGTTCATGTTCCTTTCACCTCTGTATGGAGCTAGAATCCTGCATGCATTATGTACTATTCTGATTATAATTTCACCTCAGTCGCATATCTGACAGACGTAGTTTTTTTAGTTTGGCACGCTCTGCCAAACACCGCAGGTTTTCGCCAAGTACTCCGATTTAATTTCCTCCTGTAGTAGCACAATTAGACAACGAGGCCGATTTGTCAAGCTGCAGGAATAAAATAGGAAAGTTTAATAGTCAAAGTTTAATAGAATTAGAAAGTTTAATAGGAAAGTTTAATAATAATAAAATAGATTTCAAGCTGCAGGAATAAAATAGGAAAGTTTTTATCGAAATTTAAAAGAATTTATGAGCAGTCAACGCCAGAGTGACTTGATACGTGACTTTTGCGCTTTCAGAAAGTCTCGCAACATCCCACGCGTTAGAATCACGCAATCCTGCACGAAAAACCATTCAGTAATCTTTTAATATGGCTCCCTAGGGTTTTTCCATTGTAGTACACTTAGTATTCGAGACACTCCTGCTTCTTCGCTTTGCATTAAAACGAAGACGAAATTAAAAAAACCGTTGATAATGCTATCCTGAATATTTTGATGTGCTATCTTTGTGTTGAAAGTCCGTTACCATGGCAACAGCGTACTTTTTACCATCTACTTTGGATACGAAATAATACTGGTTTAATGGACATATTTTTTCAATTTTAGAGAATTCCAACTATACGTTTTTCTATAGATCGTTAGAAAAATGTCAAAAATTAATATGATGTTTATATTTTTAAATCTCGCGAGTTACACGCGATATCTAAAGTTCCCGTCACATACAGCAAGAACGTAACTCCCAGACATAAAATCCTAGGGAGCCACCTTAATTCCCGAGTACGGCGCGATGCGCCGTGCGAGGGTACTAATTCCGCTCGGATATTACCCGAGGATGTGAAAACAAGGCGGATTTCAAAGTTGTCCGCCATTATGTCATGAACAGTTTTCTACGTTATGCGCATGCGCGAGTCCAGGCTGAGAGAAAACTTGTAACTAGCCACCTAATACAAAGATTTTGTTTTTTAAAGTTGCGTCAGAATTTTAACTGCCACTTTGCAATCCTTTTTCAAAAAAGTTTTTTATACCCGGGCCATCGAAAAATACAGACAAATCGAGTCTTGAAAACATGATAAACCTGTAAGTGTCTATTTTGCATACTTGCTATTTATAGCGTGCAGTTTAGTTTGCGGAAATACAAAAAAGTAAAAGAAATATACACAGTGTTGCGTGTTACCATGGTTACAGTGCTTGACTGAACACTTTTACCGTGCTTCACGTACTGAATACTACGGTATGAGACCTATAACTATAGGTAATAATACTATTGAAAAGGTAAAGAAATATAAACTTCTTGGAGTTATTTCAACAGAAGACCTAAAATGGAATGAACATGTTGCTTACAGTATATGGAAAAGCAATTAAATATTATACTCATTGCGTATACTACGTAAAGCTGGTGTTGAAACAGACAGTTTGTAGAGCAATTATGTAAACAATATATGGACAAAATTAAAACCCCAAATCACCTATTAAATACATTATTATCTAATCCATGTGATAGGGACATGACTATAACTTGCGAAACAACAATAGTCGAAACGTTGTGGTGACTTTTTTACCTTTAAATACTATTAACTTTTCATAGATATAGTTTTATACAGATATTTAAATAACTTTAATATATAGTTTATAAGTTTGAAACGTTGTATATAAATAGTTCTTCCTTTTATTCCCTTTCTTATTGATAGGTCAAATCTAGACTCGTTAATTCAGTTTTTGTATCTAGTTTACAAACTGCAAGAGAGTTTAATAAACTTAAATTATTATTATTACTATTCATGTTACAATAACTTTTGGGAACTATAATTTCTTAGTTCGAATGGGCGAGGGGATTCTGCATGCATGTGTTTTTAGTATTAACTATATACTTACTGTAACCATCAAAACCAGAAGGATAATAAACACAGTTAACAGAGCCTTGTAAAAATAAAGTCATCACGAAGTACAATCCAATTGCATCTTTGAAGCTCACGATATTGCCTAAATCTAAAAGATAGCAAAAGCAATTAGTCAGTCTCGCCTTGGTCATCTGTAATGTATCTCGTACAATGATCGAAATCCGATAACATTCAGCGTTACATCAGGCAGAAACCGGAATAACCGAAGAAAACCTGCCGTTTTTAGTAGAATCAAACTGGAAGAACTCTTCTCACATGCGATTGAAACGATTGAAATTATAATCAGACAACTGCATATTGCAAGAATCACATGCCCTGCTGATCTTCTCATCAAACAAGCGTAGGCTGTATTGTAAATATACTTAAAAACAAATATTCCACAGTGACAATCACGCAAACACACACACAAACAAACCCATGTGGCAAGTGAAAACATAACCTACAAGGCGGTGGTAATTGGATATCTTAATACATACCGGTATAAGTGTCAATTTTTGCGAGATTGGCCATCTTCTTCTTCTGCTGCTTCGTATAACACTGACTTGCTGAAACTCTCGAATGGAATGATGCGCTTATGATAAATCTTGTGACCAATTCTTCCGTTTTATGCCTATATATCAATATTTCCGTTTGCTTCTTCTTGCAACAAGACCCTCGACATTCTCTCTTCAAACAGTTTTTTTTATAACACGTTTCCGAACTTGATACGTGAATAATTTAAAGCTTCGAAGTTCGCAAGTTGGGCAACTTCCGAACTTGACAAGCAACTTCCGAAGTTGGATTTGGATATATTTCAAATTTCGATTCGGATTTCGAACTTCAATAACAAGTATGCTTCGTTTAGTACGCAAGAAAAAGCATTATCTGCTAAAGTTAGACAGGAAATTGTTGAAAAATGGTTAAATAATGAAGGAAGTATGGAAATAATGTGTGATTTCAATTGTAAACAATTGTTTGGTATAGGCTCGATTCGGATTTCGGATTTCAATTTGGGATTTCGAACTTCGCTAATTTTATGAATTCGTTCAGTACACAAGGAAAATCATTTCCAGGCCTGCTCTGGGATCTTAACTCGCCTTAAATCGCACTAACTCGCCTCAAATCGCGGATAAAAATGGGCAAAGATTCTCTTAAATCGCTTAAACTCGTACTAAATCGCCTAAACTCGCCAACCAAATTAAAATGCTGAAAATAGTAAATACTATATTATACAGTGTAAACATCCCTTCCCCAGGAGAGGGGGGTTCTGGTTGTTTATTTCAGATAAGATTAGGAGGGGGCTTACCTAGGGGCTTGCTGGAGAGAGGGGGCTTAGCCAAAACATGGGAAGTTACATGCTTATTGATTATAGTCGAAACACAGGAATGCACTAGTCATTGGAAAGCCCTGCACCCCCCTACCCGAGGAACAGCGGGGCATTAGATAAAGGTTGTGTCCTAAATCATTCTAATCCCCCGCTATACATGGCCTTCTTACTAGTCTAAACTTGACTAAAGTCCCCCGCTACCCGGGCACCAAAAATGAAGGCTACCATAATAATTGCTTTTAAAATTCAACAAACTATTCTAAAATTTCCCAATTTTGATCTTTTGGAGGCCAAACATGCTGTCTAATGCCCGAGTACCCAGGCATAACCGATAGGGTAATCTGCAAATAAATCCCCTCTATTTCCCGGCATGTCCCGGGTAGGGGGGGGAGGGGATGCAGGCTTTCCAATGATTGGTGCATAAGTTACTGTACATACTATCAAGCATATAGTTATATAATATATGACATACTGTAATATGACATTAGGAACCCCTACATTCAAACAGAAAAGTCAGGATGGCAAGAATTAGTCTGTTTTCAACATTTTATCTATTTCGATAAGTGTAATTAATATACCAATATTGTGACATGAACTTCCAGAACAATTCATAAATTGTTTTGTTTTCCTCTATTGAAAATAGTGCGGAGCCTATAAATTACAGGGTAGAGGGATTACTAGGGTATATTATTGTATATATAATGCTGTAGCGTTTGCACAGTTCCTTTCCTACATTATATACAAGTGCTGAATTGCAGTCCCAGTAGTGCACAACATTTAATATTTTGTATCAACAGTGTTGAAACTTACATAAATTGATAAACCACAGCATGATCCAAGTCAACTTTTATAGTCAGCATTGTTCGGTTCATATCGTCTTATATAAAGATCCATGATCGTTCAACATTTTTTGCGTACGACCTTGGGTCGATACCAAAATCTGGCATTCTCACGAATTCAGTTAAATACTTCATCTTAGCGACTGCGGAGAAAGGAGCCTTCTCTCGGGCTATCTAGTGGAAATATATTATTAAACTCTATGAAACTTTATATAAACTAAATTTTAACATTAGTGAATTTTTGTAAATACTGTACTTTATATATCGAGGGGAATTGAAATAAATACTAATCAATATTGACTTTTAGTTATTAAATAAACACATGGAAATGAAATATTCGCAACGTAAATCAGGCTTATTTGGTAAGTTTAACACATATGTAAATAGTAAATTCGTTTGAATTGGAACATGCATGATCACAGTTTTAATATATTCTGTACCCTTGGAATTTCCAAGATATTGACAAGGCATTCATGCACTTGGAAATTCTCAAAATTCTGTGGGTGGAGCAGTGGTGCCCTTTCAAAATACATGTACTATGCACTATTAATTATGTATTATTACTGTATTTTGCTTAAAGTGCTATACTTGCATATTTAATTATCATGTATTTTTCTTAAATCGCCCTAAAACTTAAAACACATGACCTGAAAGTTGTGTTTTTTCTTAAATCGCCTAAACTCGCCATTATCTCGCGGCGAGTTAAGATCCCAGAGCAGGCCTATTCCTGACAAAGTTAGACAGAAAAGTGTTGCTTGAACTAGAACTAAAAAGCTGAAACGGGTACAGTAGTTATAGATTAATTTTGTTACGTTGATTTGGAATTACAAATTGTAAATCAAAATAAACTAGATTAAATGTAGCGGGTAGCCGGGTATTGTTGGTTTTACAGTGTAATATTTTTACGAACAATGTTATACTGTTAATTCGTTTATTGTATATGTCATAATATTTCATGCATTGAGTTATGTATTGCTATTGCTGTAATTATATATAAAATACGCGAGCTAAGCTTTCTAGCTTGTCCAACAATTGTTTACAATCGAAATCACACATTATTTCGGTAATTCCTTAATTATTTAACCATTTTTCAACAAAGTTCTGTCTAACTTTAGCCGATAATGTTTTTCCTTGCGTACTAAGAGAATTCATACTTGTTAGTGAAGTTCGAGATCCGAATCGAAATTTGAAATCCAAATTGAACTTCGGAAGTTGGTTGCGAAGTTCACGCCCAACTTGCGAACTTCGAAACGTAATTGACAAGTTCACAACAAACTTGGGAACCGCGTGTTGAAAAGTGAGCTGAAATTGACTGTAAACAGTGCAAAATACCAAAAGTCACTAGAGCTGTAATCTGACAAGGACAAGAGTTTAAAACTATTCATTATTACTCAAGAAATGTTCATAATTAACTCGGAAGAACTCAGAAGTTAAACGACTGGTACAGGTGGTGATAATTTGATCAGAGCTTGGTGGTTAACGTGATTCTCTACTGTGAAAAATTTGAAAATAGATGGGTTTCACTGAGCGTTATAATGATGGTCAACTTCAACCGACAGTAACTGTGCTAACTGTTCTGACAACTGTTTTTGAACACTCATATATGCATAAGTGCGCGTTAGGAAATAATTTATATGCATATAAACTTGCTATAATGACCTTCCTTTAGGGTTTTATGTGTAAAGTCTGCTCTGATTTGATGTACTTGAAAACTCGTGTAAGTAGAGTTATGGTTGGTTCTCTCTCGCGCTCACAAAAATCTAACCCTTCCACCTTAGCTGTGCTCCGTGATCAGACATGGGTCGTATTGTGACGCAGCCAGAGGTGCGCCCTACTAAGACTTCGACTTGGTCACATTTGAGCTGCGTCCTTTGCAATTCAGCAATCAGCAGCAAGAACAAGATGGATAAGCAACCCCTCTCTTATTATTATTATTATTATTTTATGTTTAATGACACATTTTCGCATATAAAATGAATTACAATATGTTTACAAATTTAAGAAGTTTAAAAATAACATGGTCATAGAAATTACAAAATTATTATAACTACTGTAAGCTAAAAGAAATTGTGACTAAATTACTATTAATAATTATAAAAAGGTTCAATTAATCTAAAATAAGGTTCCCTTAGCAATTTAGTAATTTTGTGTTAAACATAGCAATTGTGCCTGGAAAGAAACTATTCTTGAAACGTTCTGTTCTGCACTTGTACAATGACAAATTATTAGAGTTCCTAATATAGTGTTGATTAGCGCAATCTCTAGTCTGGGTCATATGTTCCGCAAGAGGACCCCTTTAGCGATCTTCATTAAGGTTTTCATACAAATATCATTTCGTCTGTCATTCAATCTTGGACAGCTAACTAACTGCAGCGCTTTATCATATGAATGACCGAGAAGGTTAATACACATAGCTCGCTTTTGGACTTTTTCCAGTTCATCAGACAAGTAGTAAGGTATCGCATTGTTCCACACTCGATACACAAGAAATAAAACACATTGGTGTGAAATTATATTTAAATTTTATTCATAAGTATATCTTAATGTTTTAACCAGCGATGTATTTGTACGTTCTTGGACCGGTTTAAACTGTCCTAAAATCTAGAAGATTAGGGTGTATTAGTAATGTAAAAGTTTGTATGGAAATTGCAGTGATTATCTCCGTGAGAATTCGGATTAGATCAGTTTAGACATGAGACTAAGGTTAGATCATATTATAGACACGAAACTAAGGCAAAATTATGATCAATATATCATAATATATATACAACTGCATATGTTGCAGGAATCGAACCCCGGTCACATACAGAACAGGCACATGCACTAACATCCAACACAACATACTAAATTCATTCATTCTTTCATTCATTGGACAACTTACTTTAGTTAGAATTAAGATTCTTGTGCAGAACATTTACAGGACGTGTAATTATACACTACATATTTATAAAACTTTTTTGCGTTGTTCATATCTGGTACGACAATTTCTATCTCATTCTGTGTGGCTGAGAGGGGCTAGCATGGGACATCTGCCGGATAACCAACTACATGACAACGCAGCGATGTACTTTAATAAAGTAGGGTTCTCACGCTTCAGTAGTCTCAAAGTTGTTACCATAAATTGACACTACCTCTTCAGCTGGTACTGAAAGTTTAAGATTCAGTTAGTTCATGTTCCTTTCATATCTTAACGGGGCTCGATTCGCGCAATATGTAGTTGTCTGATTATAATTTCACCTCAGTCGCATATTTAACAGAAGTAGTTTTTTTTCAGCTTGGCACGCTCTGCCACACACCGCAGGTTTTCTCCAGGTATTCCGATTTCCTCCTGTGGTAACACAATTAGACAACGAGGCCGAGTTTTCTAAATGTATTAGTATAAACCTACCAGTATATTTCAAGCTGCAGGAATAAAATAAGAAAGTTTTGGCGAAATTTAAAGGCATTGATGAGCATTTAGATGGCTTCCTTCGACTTTCGCGCTGGCTTCTTTTCAATAAAATGGCGAACGCCAGAGTGAAAATTCACTAAAAATATACGATTTGTGAGTTTAAATATTAAAAAAATTAGACCGTATATAAGAACCATTTCATGGAAGGAAAGTTTCAAGTCATATTTGACCAATAAAAAGAAAGAAAAAAGGCTTAAGAATGCCGAAACGTTACATATTTTCAAACTGTAAACAATATGGCGGGAAATCTCGAATATTGATAAATGCGGCAGCCACTTTCATGTTCAAAACTGTAAAACTACGAGTAAAACGTCAAAATTTTACCTTTTTTACAAGCAGTTTCCAAGATTGTGTGTTAGTATTTATTCCAGAATAGAAATAAGAAGATTTTGTGAAGATTTATCTTCTTAGAAAAGCAACTGGTTCCGACAAGTTTTTCACCTCGCTCTTCGCTACTAGTAGGCTAATTCCTGGTGGCCCTCTAGTAGGGAACCAATATTAATCAGAACGCAGGATTTGTAATTGCCTACTAGTAGGTTTATACTGATAAGAAATGGTTCTTACTGGACCTCTATCGAAACAATGGATACCTGATAGAGCTATCCAGTAAAGATAAAGTTAGTTTAGGTTTCCTGCTATAGTAGCTAACACTGGACTAATACAAGAAATAGCCTTATACTGGATCTCTAGAGAGAACAGTTTATACAACTGATAGAGCTATCCAATGAAAATAGATTTATTTTATGTTAATGTAATCATATTTTTTAATATTAACTCCACTTACTGTAACCATCAAAACCAAAAGGATCATAATAAGTATAGGTTATCATGCGATGGCGAGTACAATTATACGATTGTACGAGCAACTTCGCATGATTACTTGTTTATTATTAGCATGACAAAATGTCCGCCATTTTGTTTGTTTTGGGAAAATCATTAATTGTACTGCAGCCAATTAATGTACTCCTCTCAAAACTAAAGTCATCACGAAGTATAATCCAATTGTATATTAATTTGAAGCTCACGATATTATCAAAATCTAAAAGGTAGGAAAAGCAATTAGTAAGTCTCGTATCAGCAGGTGTCTTGGTCATCTATAATGTATGACGTACAATCATCGAAATCCTATAACATTCCCTCCATTCAGTCTTACAACAGGAGGAAACCGGAATAACCAGAGAAAAACAGACTGCGGTGTTTGGTAGAATCAAAGCAAATGCATGAAGCTGGATGATCTCTTCCCACATGCGATTGAAATGATTGCATGGTCAACTGTATATTGCAAGAATCACACGCCCTTCTTATTTTCTCATCAAACAAGCGTAGGCTGTATTGTAAATAGTATTTAAAAACAAATACTCCACAGTGAAACTTCTGTGTTTGTTATAACACTAAGTTTGTATGGAAACAATTTGTTAACGCATGATGCAGTGAGAATTAAAGGTGTATGAAATGATGTTATCGAAACACAGCCTTAGTTCATAGAATTAAAAATCAAACCCTCAATAAATTCTTAGCTGCAAGAATATTTTTTTAGAATTTTTGGACGCAACCTAGCATTGTGCTACGATTATTGGTCGCTCAGTTTGGCTATACAGTATGTGCTCCCAAATACGTCGGTATATTTTAATACTCCAGGGAGCACGCTGCCACGCTTGGCTATTCTCTCCATCCCTTAAGTTAAGTAGCCCCAGTGACTTAACGCTCTCTAGAGCGTCTTGTTTATTAATAACCAGGGGGCTTAATTCAAAAGCTTGTTTAGGTTTCTAGTAGACCTCTAGGCCTTACCTAACTTATTTCATATAAATTACTACTTTTGTAAATATTATGTAAATAAATAAAATAATAAATAAAAAATAACTGGTCGAGACTACTTTTCCCTCTATACAAAATTCGCATACCCCTTATTATAAATTCCCTATAAAATCATGTCGCTCTTCTTACGCGCCCACTCCCCCAAAACAATGTTGAGTTTGTATCATGGTAAATTGTCAAAAGTTGTTTCGGGGATGTTCACAATATTGAACTGGGGGAGGTGGGGTGACGAAATTTGTTTTGTCAATGCACATTAACTTTGCAGTATTGAGAGGAATGGTCTCAAAGATTGTAGCACGGACATTTTTGACTATAGCTTTAGCCATCCTCACAATGATCCATGATAATTTTCAGTTCTTGAGTGGTTAGTCTAGTGTCTTTCATCAAATGGTCAGTCCACGTAATTGCTGGTTTTCCCCTCTTCCATGGCTAAATATTTAATAGACATGCAATATCACAATATCCGTTTTGTATTTGGAGTACGTTACTTTAACGTATCATATTTCCTTGATACGTTTCTCTCCCACCTTGATGATCGCTTGTTATATTACCGTGATTCATAGTATCACAAAGTGATAACTCATATTGTAATTCATTCCACTGCATTGGACTAAGCGCGTCGGTAGTTTCTTTGTTTTACTATGACTACCTGTGCAACGTGACGTTGCATTTCTGGTTTGGCTTGCAACGTACAGTTTCCTGCATCCGTAATTGTTTTGTCAGTCGCGTACATTGACGACTTGCTAGAAGTCGACTCGCATTAAAAATTGTTCTAAAGTATAATGACTGCGTTACTACGGGCTGGGTTAATACGGACTAGGTTCATACGGGCGAGTTCGAGAGCGAGTCGACTTGTCGCGCTTGCAGGTAATCGCATCCCTTGGCGCGAAAAATTACAGCGGGTGGAGCCGAATGGGTTTTCCCTGCAAAACGTAACTGTTGTTTTGACAGAATGAACTGTCAGGTCTGCTACACGAGATAAGACTCATGCTACAAATTTGCTATACTTTCACGCATTGCGACAACTATGTGAATGGAAACGCCAACTAAAATCGTCTCAAGAGCGAACGTTTCTCCCAAAACCAAGGAATCTCATTGTCTGATTTACTATCAAAAGGGAAAAGAGTTGATTTCCTCTTATTTCTTCGAATTCATGCTTCCTAAGAAAATAATTCTTAGAACCACTGAGTATTTTAATAAAATACAAAACAAGGGTAACCCCAAAAATTGATAACATTTTATTATTTATCTACGTTTCGACTACGTTTCGGTCATCATCAGGATAAACTAACTAGATTATATATCAAAAGCAGTATTTATATGAAGAAATATGATACATTAGGTTGATTATTAATGAATTAGTTAAATATGATAAGTTCTTTAGAAGCTTTAATTCCATGATTAAGTTCAGGTTTATATCTTTGAATAGCGAGGGATTCTTGAAAAAGCAAAAGGGACCAATGGTTAGATTTATCTATGATTTTAGTATTGTGAAAAACATGTTCAGCCATTATACATCTGGTTTGATTAGACTCTGCGTCATCGTCGAGATTCATTTCTAAAAGAGCTTTAATATGTTCAAACTGTTCGCAAGTGGAGAGGTGCTGGTGGATTTCAGATTTTGTATGGTGTGAATGTTCCTTAGTTCTGGTGTATAAGCAGCGGTCAGTTTTGCCGATGTACCTACTATTACATCCAGGGCAAGTAAATTCATAGACGACAGAGCTTTGATACTTCTTCGGGGTTTTATCTTTGCATGATACAAACACGTTACTGTTAATCGTTTATGGCATCTTTGATTGAGTACATGATGCCACGAATAAAAAACTCACAAAATATCTTCAATTTATAGCCTGAATGTTCACGTTCCCCAATGTAGTTGAGATAAACCTGTATGTGATGAACAGATGCGGGAATAGGAAAAGCCATCGATACTTGAGTGTTGAAAGGTACGCCTACGTATGGCCAATTCTCAAATCTGATTACTAACACGCACCGACTAGGATTGGAGTCGGTAAAATTTGGAGCGCTGCAAGCGCCACAAGTCGACTCCGCGGTCCCTGTCAAGTAGGCTTAACTGCGCCTCTGGACTTTACCGCGCGTCTAAATAATTCGAGTCGACTTGTAACAAGTCTACTCACGAAAATCTACTGAACGGAAGAGAAGATTATTATTATTATTATTAAAATAACCGCACCAAAAGGTGAATTACTCCATTTTTACAGCTAAGTAAATTAGGTTTAAATTAGGAAATAATCTAGCCCTTTTCTTGTTGCAGCGTCGGCGCACGCTCGGACAATTTCGGAAGCTAAAATCTCCGCCATCTTCGCACCCTATCGGCTTGAAAGTACGGCAATCGATTCCTCGTGATGTCATTGCCTAGATGGCGGGTTTTTATTGGTTTAGCACAATCAACACTGACCTTATATGGCATTTCGTAATTTATATCGCATGCGCGTATTAAATTTCAACGATTTCGACTATTTGTATGCGAATTTCAAAAAAAATAAAATAGTTCTATTTCAAAGGCAATGAAACTTTCCAACAATATTCCTTTTTCCATGAGCTACAACTTTTGCGTAACATTGCTGAGCAAATTCTAAGTCCTGTTCTGGGCTTCTGGCATCAGGTTTATATCAACAATAATTGTAATTTTTTTAGATAATTTATGAACACGTCTGCAAATTAATTTGGATATATAATATGAACCGGAACAAACAACATAATTATAGAGGAAGTCATAAGGTATCGAATGACGCGTGTCCTGTTGCCAGAGAGTAAACACGTCTGGAGATATTTACATTTTAAACAACTGATCGTATTTAAAGAGTATACCGTATGCATAGTTGTCCACTTCGCGTACATAGTTGGTTATTCAAGATTAGCGGGACAACCTGATCGCAGAGTTTCTCTATGATTAAGCCAAGTGCTTGACTCATGTGAAACTACATGTTTACCACATCGGTTCCGTAGGTGATCCGGCCATGTTATGCATGCCCTCTCGTCGTTCTAGAGTCCCTGAAGTACGGTGTAACGCTTGCGATAATTAAGTATACACCCACGGGCTCTAGTTTCTACATGTGTTGGCAAACTTTCAATTTTAAATTTCAAATAACGAATAACAACCTTAAGATCGATAATTAAATGCTCGCTCACGGGAAATTTTGACCACAAGTATTACTTTAATTTACCACTTAAATAAATTGAAACACTAACACACACTGTGTGTCTAAAGATATAAATAACAATTAGCTAATGGCAGGAATGTTCAAAATGGTCCAAGATATATTACTCGGTGCCGCTCTATACAGTCGCGCACATATCGATTTTGGCGTGGTCGGGGTAAAGTTTCGAAATGAGACCGACTCATAAATTCAGACCGACCTCTCACCCCCCCCCCCCCAATTATATACTAATGACCACCTTGTATAAAAAAAAGTTTTTTTATCTAATTACACTAATTGGAAATTGAGCAGAAACTTTGTTCTCTGACTTTCAGTTATTGAGTACTGCGCATGAGAGTTCATGTCATGCTGCCTTTAGTTTTTAGAAATTACGTACACAGTGCTGTCAGTGCCAAAACTATTAGGTGTTAAAATTATTAGGGACAGGCCTCACAGACTTGAGTGGTGTCGCTAAATTTTGAGTGGAAGCTGATCAAGACAGTTTACTTTCATATGTTCGTTGGTGTGAATCAGTTAATGAATTATTAAATTTAATCAATATAGTCATATATTTACCAAGCGTCTGCGCTTTGTTAGTTTTGATTAATTATCTATTACCTATTCTTATAATACAATAGAATGCAATAACTTGCGCATGAGTAGCCGCACAATTCAACTTGCGTAAGTTACGTTTCATATTTTACTGAACTCATGTACACAGAGGCAGATCCAGCAGAATAGGACGACTGATGCAGTAGGACACCCATTCGCAGGGGGTCCGCCGGAATCCTCCTCTGGGAAAGTTAGGAATCTAGGACCTCGTAGACACGATTTCCTCATGCGTTCTGGATAAATATTTTATTCCAATTTGTAGGTGGAAATCAGTAAAAAAATTCGAATTATATTATAACGCAAAAACAATGTATTTTTTCCGGATAAGAATAAGTTTATCTACCTGTACAATAAGTTTTCCATAAAGTATTTAATATGATGTAGATTATAGCAGTCGTGGCAACAGGCAACTGGCAATATTATGGTTCTATTTCAAAGTTTGTTTTAGCATTTACAGTGCTTCTGTAAATATTCAACATACGCACGCCACACACAGTATGAGTGATATGACATTCTAGAAGAACGCTTTACAACAAAGATTGAAACAGGATCAGCAAACTTTATATTTTAATTAATGCAACGATTGAAGTCGGTCTCTGAGGGCCTGTTCATATGATCCCACTTGCCGAGACGTCTCGTCTAGCGGGACGAATAATTCCGTGTGTTCATATGGAGTTTTTTATCCCTCTTGCCGAGATGAAATTACAATGTTGTTCTATAATTAGCGTTGCAAAACTTGTACATTTCATGCACGTAACACAAATATTTTTGCAATAAAAAGCATTGGTTTAACAACATATTTCATGCTTGATTCTAAAACAAACATAAAACTACGTAAAAATCGTCAAATTAAGCGGCAAAATTGGAAATTTGGTTTCTCGATTTCATCCCGGTAGGCGGGCTGGCGTGTTCATATGGAATATTTTTCATCCCGCCTACCTATGATCTCGGCTCTCACAGGCGAGTCTCGCCAAGCGGGCCAGTCCGCTTTCTCATATGAACACGATGTAAATTTTTATAGTAAAAGTACTAGGAGGCGAGATCATAGGTAGGCGAGACGTCTCGGTAAGCGGGATCATATGAACAGGCCCTGAAACTATTTAGCCATTCTCGCACAGCATTACGTGGCATAATGCATCCAATTTAACAATATATTATGAATATCTTGAGACCGACTGCACATTTTGAGACCGACTGGATCTTGATCTCTGGGGGGTGTACCCCCCATACTCCCGCGCCCTCCCCCACCACATTTACGCCCCTGGCTCTGTCACTCTGTCACTCTGTAACGCTTTGTAACGCTTTGTAACGCTTTGTAACGCTTTGTAACGCTTTGTAACGCTTTGTAACGCTTTGTAACGCTTTGTAACGCTTTGTAACGCTTTGTAACGCTTTTTAACGCTTTGCAACGCTCTGTAATGCTTTGTAGCGCTCTGCAATGCTTTATAACGTTCTGTAATGCTTTGTAACGCTCTGTAATGCTTTGTAACGATCTGTAACGCTCTGTAATGCTTTGTAACGTTCTGTAATGCTTTGTAACTCTTGCTGAAACCACAAAGGTCTACATGGGAAACTTTCCAGATTAGCGGGCAACCTGATCGCAGAGTTTCTCTATGATTAAGCCATGGCAATCAATATAAAAGTGCTTGACGCGTGGGAAACTACATGTTTACCACATCGGTTCCGTAGGTTATCCGGCCATGTTTGCATGCCCTCTCGTCGTTCATGCAGTCCCTGAAGTACGGTATAGCCCTTCCGATAATTAAGTCTACACATACGGGCTCTAGTTTCTACGTGCGTTGGCAAACTTTCAATCTTAAATTTCAAATAACGAATAACATCCTTAATTTGTTTATGGGAATATCGATTGATAATTTTTATGAAGAGGATACTATGTTTATATCGTTCCTACCCAATTTAAATCGAAACAATTGGGTAATATATCTTGCACCGTTTTGAACATTCCCGCCATTAGCTAATTGTTATTTAAATCTTCAGACGTTTAGTGTGTGTTAGTGTTTAAATTTATTTAAGTGGTAAATAAAATTAATTCCCTTTTAAAGTTCCCTTGTAATTCTAATACTTCCAAAACGTCCCGCAAGCGAGCGTCTAATTATCGACCTTAATTTTCCCAGTAAGAACCTGTAAGACAAGAAAATGTCTTTATACTAAATGGAATTTTTCGGTATTAGTTGTTTTACTTGTAGAGTTTACATTCATATAAACATGCATCCGGTACTCAAGAATATAGTCAAGATTTGGAACGTGGGAGTCGGTTGTATTTGTACAGTTTGCTGCATGACGTGTTGCTTAATTAAAGTGCACCTCACCCCAAAATTTTTTTTGGGCTATATCAAATCTTGGCATCATTTCTAGTGTATCCGTGAAAATTTTAATTCATTTGGTCAAATCGTTCGATTTTTATGGCAGTTTAAAGTTGGCAAAAAGCACTTTTTGATGGTCCTTGGCCGTCGTTACGAGGAGTCTGGAACGAGTAAATTTCGTGACGTCACGCAAGGGACTCGTCAAAATAAACTTTCGGCCCACATGCAAATTCCATGTATACTGTCGGCCATCTACATATGATATATCAGACCTACAAGCACGAAACTGTACGTAAAATGTTTCTCTTGATCAGAGGTTTCGATCTATGCATCTTACATGCATAGCCATAGAACGTGTGTAGTTCTCAAGAAAATGTGCACGAAAATCGATGTATGTTTCCGGGATTATGTATTTTTAGAAGTTTAGTGCCGTTGAATTTTAGTACACTTTGCCTGTGGGCGAATACCTCATAAATAATGAACTACGAACTTGAAATAACTAATAGCTATCCCGTCATAAAGAGAGCTTTATTTTCATGTATGATATGTCTATATAGCTTGTGTATTTCCATTCAAACATTACTACAAATTTTGTATGTTTTCAGCTTTCAAGCGCAGGACTTTAAAGAACGGATACCGGTTTAAAGAGATATACAACCGATCTATTTGCCCGTATAACTTTGTAACTTTTTAATCTACAACCTTGAAACAACTATGAGCGTGTTCGTCATGCCTACAGCTTTCTATACCATGCATAAAACATGTGTTTATCAACAAAATAGCTTTAAATATATTTTACTAAGTTCATTTCGCGCCGCGGTCACATTGGCGCTGCGAAAGACTTGTGAGTAATATTCCATTTGGATATCGCTTCATAAGTGACATAACTCAGCCAATATCAGACCTACAAGCACGAAACTGTACGTAAAATGTTTCTCTTGAACAGAGCTTTCGATCTACGCATCTTAGATGTATGAAACGTATGTAGTTCTCAAGGAAATGTGCACGAAAATCGATGTATGTTTCGCGGGTCAAACGACGAAAATATATCGTGTGTACTAATTGTGCTGTAGTAGGGGTAAACTTTTTTGACGCGCCTGAAGTCAATAATCAAGATATATTCTCATGCTTCATACCAAAAGATAGCACAGAAAAAGACGATTTTTTGGTATATATATAGCAGTGACCTATATCGTGTAAACAAGTTGTAGACTAGTTTTAGATGCCTACACGCGTGCGAAGTTGGATTTTCAACGTACTCGAACTAAATAATACAGTCTTACAGATATAGCTTAATGCGGCATATTGTTAGATAGCTCTTCTAAAGCTGATTCTAGCCATATATAGCAATTATATATATCCTGTGTGCTAGTCTGTTCATGGTTAGACATGATAGCCAGAAAAAAACAGTGTAAACTTCGATTGATTCAAGGCAAGCAAAGCCGAAATGGCGAACTGAATACAAGCCGATCAAAGCTAAATGCCGACTACCTTGCGTGACGTCAGAAAATGGGCTAGACCCAGGCTCTTTGTGGGTATGAAATACGACGGCCAAGGACCATCGAAAGCTAAGTTCAAAACGCCATAAAAATCGAACGATTTGACCAAATTAAAAAAAAATTTCACGGATATACTAGAAATGATCCCAAGATTTGATAAAGCCAAAAAAAAAATTTGAGGTGAGGTGCACTTTAATTGTTTTGTCAGCCGCGTACATAATATGTCACGAAAATCTACTGAGCGGAAGAGAAGATATGCAGAATTAACCAGCGCTGGTTGATCATCGTGGTAAAAATCTGGTAAAGGGCAAATTTCTTCAAATTTCTTCAATGGGTGCAGGCTTTCAGATCCATTTCCAGCCGATAATTTTAGAAAATATAATACAAAACGTACTCCGAACAAAAGCTTCTTGTGTGCTCAGGACTTGAGTTATCATCAAGACTACACGATATGCGGTGATATTTCGATCTTATTTCAAAATCATTTCAGTTACGTGTTTTATATGGTGCTACACATGGTGGTAAACTTCAAATGTTTGATATTTATGGGAGCGCGAAAATTATGCTAAATGTTTCCATTTCATGTCTTTGCCGCCAAACACAAGGCCATCTAGTGAATTAATTTAGTCACTCTGATAACTGTCTTTCGTTTTAAAGTTAACCTTGACTATCTGCTGCACTGTCCCACTTAGTGAAACCCACCCATACACCCCGAAGGCAGGGTGGCAAAAATTGGTACACTTTTAGGGCGTCCTATAAATCCTATGGCTATAATTCGCCGCACGTTAAATACCGTATACATAGTTGTCCAACGAAAACACCGATAAGAGAGTTGGTAGTTGTTGACCTCGCGTACAATTGATTATTAACACATGTTAGTTTTGATAGTACACTTGTGTCTTAATTAACACCGAGGTGATAAACGCCCATTAATTACTCTGTTGATCTTCGTAATTCTTTCTTATTGAGAATTTCTCTTTAAATATATTACAGTTCATTTAAGACACTTCAATTGTCGCTAAAAACTAAGCTAGTGTCGCGCCTCGTTTTCAACGCATTTCTCGCAGTCTTTCAAAGTCATCAATTACAGGCACTCTGGTATAACTGCCGGTTGACCACCAAACCTTGAGTGCTTTGTTCCAGTATAGGTAGCCATAAACGATATAATTGTACAGGGTTTGTAGGATCAAACTACCTGAAAAATATAACAAGAACTTCGACGTTTCGAGCGAAGGCCCTTCGTCTGGAAGTTAGTAGATGTGAAACCTTAAGCCATGCAATGTTAATTATTTTCACACTTTAAACATTGCATTATTTTGTTGTATGGTATCTAAAGGCTTAGTGACTACATCAATGTTTTGGTAGTTTAGCATTTTAAACAAATTATTAAGAATATCTATACTCTATGGTGTGCTCAATTTTTTGTATAAATTGATATTCATTTATAGTCCTAGCATGAGAACTCTCTCGATGTGCCGTTACGTTGGCTCTTAGAGAAAACGCTTTACCCTTTGTTTTACCGACGGGACTTTAAAGTCCCACAACGAAATATGATCAGAAAATCTTCTATGTTATTCAAATGCCTGTTGGGACTTTTCAGTACCAACAGTGTGAATGTAATGAAGAGTCTGGGATCGAATTTGGGTATGTAGTATTTTTTAAGCGGTTGCATATATAATTCAAAATGGCGGTCTTCAATATTTGCATCATATAAGGTAGGTGTGCATTTTTTATCGATTTTTACAATCTTGTCGAATGTTTTGAGGGATGGGAATTTTTTGTGTGCTAGGTTCCTTGTTATGAACAGTTCTATGTGATTTTTTTGTAGAAAATATAAAACCAATGTTAGAAAATAGCGCTTTTTGTTTTGGGACTTGTAAGTCCCGACAGTGTGCACAGCAACGCAATAGGCTCATGGACAGAAATGTGGGACATTTAAACTGCGCATACTCGACATTTAGTAAACAAAGATGGCGGAAAGGCTCTATAAGAATGTATTAGTGGCAGCATCATATTCAAATTTGAGCGAGTTTGTTCGGAGCTTATTCATTTGCCGCACTTGACATGATACGATCGAAACTTCGGTAGTCTAACAAAATTACTTTCATACCTTATTTTAGCCGTCATCTGGTCACAACTCGAACGCAATTTTAATCTCCAATTGGATAGTATTACTATTCTTCAATGGCGCTAATTCCACAATAACAAGCAGTTTACTTCGGCTATTAAAGATCCGTTTCACTTCTGATCAAATTTGCCGCCCTTCCCTCGTAAAGAACAACACAACGAATATTCGCATAGCAATTTTCGAAATAATCCGTCCATGTTAACCGCAGGCCCGTAGCTGAGGGGAGCCTGGGGGGGGCAATGCCCCCCCAACCGAATATTTGTGCCCACTCCCCCAAGCATAATTGTGCCCCCCCCCCAAAAAAAAAAAATGAATGTAAGTTTTGTTGTGGAAAAGGTCATTTTTGGATCCAAAGTATAGTTTATACGTTTGGACCTAAAAGCAGATGTAATAGTTAATGCTGCCCGAGAAAAATTTTACCCCTCCCCCCTCCCCCTCCGTCGACAAGAAAAATGGGAAAATATTTAGTCAATGCGAAAAGTGTCCCCCCAACAAATGAGGGCCAGCTACGGGCTTGGTTAACCGGTTACAATTCAGCGTGGAAAACAAAGGAATTCAATGATTTAATTTGATCCATATACGATGATTCGCGCGACTATGAGCATCCAAAAAACACTGTCTAAACTAAACTGCGTTTTTTGTTCTAACATATTTCGCCCTGTTTGGTATCAATACGAAGCTTAGAAACCAGACTTTTTGATAGTATAGGATTAAAGGGGGTTCGCTTTAAACGTCCCCCTACATACCCATCTGTTCGTTGTTTATTTTGATTCGCGCCATTGAGCGCCATAATTTAAATTTGTAAAGATTATGTCAGATATTCTAAAACAATTTGATTTAAATAAATTTAAATACAGCATTTCTTTGTCTACTGAACATTGCCTAAGTTATGTAAGAAAGGCTTCTGTGAGCGAAGATGAAATAGTGCTGACTATTGGTATTCCGCATGAGCATTTGAAAAGTTGGCATGATCTGAAGCGATGTGGCACATTGTCTGAGCACTCGTATACCAAAGGCAGCATTGCACTCTCAAACGCCTTACTTTAATATTTTACTCTGTCTAACGCAATACAATTTTACTTATCAAGGGTAGAGTACGGCCACTTAATGGATCAATATCTTGTTAAATATAAAATTGAATGGGCTTCAGCACCGGGAACCAAGGCTCCATTCCCAGCCAATTAGGATTAATATTGTTTGTTAGGAGTGGAAGCACATCTAACTGAAGTTGATTTATAAACTGAAGTATTTTATTTACAGTTTCTTTTGTTGATATTGGGCATGAAATCAGCAACATCAGATTATGCTTGTATATGGTGCAAGATCCAAAAGTTGTTAAGGTAAAATAAAAAACTATCGTCCATTGATGGAGCATTGCCAAAGAAACCTTGAGAGTTTTTAAAATTTCCAATCCCTATCGCTTGGCTAATAGTTAATCAAAAGAACCAAATGTTTTGATAGTGCATTTTCTAGTATCACCGGTATTGATATTTGGTATCAATATTGGCACATCCCTATCATTTTGTACTAATCCACATTCCTAGATATGATATGAGAAAGCCTGAAAATTTCTACTGGGCAGATGACATAAAGAGGACACTAGATGACATCAGAGCATGCGGCCTAAAGCACCAGTTTTCTTGTGAACGCCCTCCTTTAGTTAATATTCCCTTAGTGGCCAACATGGTGCTAGATGAGCTCCATTTGATATTACGGATAACAGGTACTATACTGTATACTGTATTCTGTATACTGTATTCTGTATACTGTATTCTGTATACTGTATTCTGTATACTGTATTCTGTATACTGTATTCTGTATACTGTATTCTGTATACTGTATTCTGTATACTGTATTCTGTATACTGTATTCTGTATACAGGGGCGGATCTAGGGGTGATCAGAGCGATCACGCGACTAAGGTAAAATTGGCCAGAAAATTGTTAAATTAAAATAGCAGTCCAGTTATCAAACTTCGCGCAGTGTATTGTATTGAAAGTTTAACAGTCCAGTTCTGAAATATCATCCAGTAGCAAGGCCTTCGAAAATGAACGCGCAGAAAAGCGGTCTTACGCATGAGTTTTGCACGCTCTGGGTCAGATTCCAGCCATCTGATTGGCTATCTCGATTTTTGCGCGATCTGTGGGGAGTTCTGATCGCTAAAGCGATCAGGGGCTCGAATACAGGCTATCCGATTGGCTAATTAAAAAAAATCCTGAATTCCCATTGGCTGGATTTTTTTGATCGATCATACCGTTCAGGCTTTAGTATACACGGAAAGGTCTATGACGTTTCTGGTGCTTTCTGATCGCTACTTGACCTCTGAACTAATACTAGCCATGTCTGTTAGTATTTTATTCCGAAACCGTAAAGGCTGCTTAAAGATATTAAAGATATCTTAAAGATATTGAAGCGGATCTAAAGAAGCGAATAGACGGTGCACCGAAGCGTTCTATTGAAGACTTATTGAGCGCTGTGAACAACACGAGCTTCTTCCTCGCACGAAATTTTGGTGCGGAATACATCCCGAAGTACGTTCGAGGGAAAACAAAAAAGTTTTGTAAATATATTATATTTTAACTAGATATAGCATTATAGCTGTTGTAGACTGTAGTGGATTGTGCGTCTGTACCATGGTCTGTACGCACATGCTATAAATTAAAATCGGCGGGTACGCGTATAATAGTAAGAGACGAAATTTACATAATATTTCAGTCAATTTACATAAATACTGCGGCTTAATACAGGCAGTTTCAGTTTGTTTATACATAATACTGTATTATTTATACCTAGTATAAACTACAAGCACATGACAATATGGCATGGCTTTGTGTAATGCGATCTCTACAACATATATACAACAAGTAAAATGGATCATGTTGCCATTGTGAATACTTATTCATGGCACATGTTTCTGCTATGAATAAAACTCGAGAAGCGCTAGAAACTATATTCTGTTATTCAATGCTATAGATTACAGATACTAGAAAGCTGGGTTAATATTTTACTTACACAATAATCAATACTTTGTAACCCCAGTTTGTTTAATCTTCGCTTGGCGACCCCCTCCCGGTCAAAAGTCCCCCCCCCCCCGATGTTCAGCAACGAAATGTTTGACTAACGTACGAAAAATCCTAGATCCGCCCCTGTCTGTATACTGTATTCTGTATTCTGTATACTGTATACTGTATACTGTATACTGTATACTGTATACTGTATACTGTATACTGTATACTGTATACTGTATACTGTATACTGTATACTGTATACTGTATACTGTATACTGTATACTGTATACTGTATACTGTATACTGTATACTGTATACTGTATACTGTATACTGTATACTGTATACTGTATACTGTATACTGTATACTGTATACTGTATACTGTATACTGTATACTGTATACTGTATACTGTATACTGTATACTGTATACTGTATACTGTATACTGTATACTGTATACTGTATACTGTATACTGTATACTGTATACTGTATACTGTATACTGTATACTGTATACTGTATACTGTATACTGTATACTGTATACTGTATACTGTATACTGTATACTGTATACTGTATACTGTATAGTTCTAGGCTGTTCATTGTTTGATTAATATTTTTATTAGACAAACTGATTGGAAATTTGGTTGATGAGGCGTTACAACGAGACAAAAGAGAAAGTCTGAGAAAACGTCCACCTGACCAAGAACAATTACATCTAGATAACCTCGTGAAAGCACTTTGCAGTTGTGGCGTGTCCTTCAGGACGCAATTCATATGATTTCACCAGTACGATGGGAACATAGAAGAAGAAAATCCTCTGGGTAACCTTCCAGCAAAGTTAGATGGCATACTCAGTCAATCAATCAATCAAATATTTATTCAAGCAGCAATAGGGCCCTTGCACGAGATTCGAGAGGTTAACCCTATATGAGAATCCCCTAAATTATAAATACACTTCTAAATACATTTACATCGGTTAAAAAGTCTAATTTCTAATTATTATAAGATGTTCATAAATTATGTAATTTAAGTTTACTCTTAAACTGCGCAAAATTGTCCGCATGAACAACTGCTCTAGGCAAGTTATTCCACGGATTTATTATCTTAATAAAAGGAGTATTTATAACAATTCAGCCCGGATAGTTTAAAATATAGTGTACAATCGTGATTACGCCTTGTCTTTGTTGTATGTTTGTATTCCAATACTTCGTCGAAAGCAATTCCATTAAGGTCAAAAATCGTCTTATAGCATTCCAACAAAGAGAAATACTCTCTCCTTTTTTCCAGCGTGTCCCATTTTAGTAATTTGCATCTATCTTCGTACGACATCTCTCCCCGTTTTTGTTTCAACGCAATTCTGTATCCTCTTCTTTGAATTTTCTCTATAGCCTCAATGTCTTTAACCAAATAAGATGATAACGGTATTGCGTACTCAATTACTGGTCTCACCAATGTTTTATTTAACATCGAAAATATTTCTATATTTGACGTACCGACTGTTCTCTTAATCAAGCCCAGTAATCGATTTGCTTTTTTCACAGCAGTATTCACGTGTTCACTCCATGCTAAGTTACTTGACATTGTTATACCCAGATCTTTAAATTGATTAACGACTTTAAGTGGTTTTCCCGAGAAAATTATACACCGGTTACGAAGAATCGCGCCGATACGTAATCCTCATGACTTCACATTTTTTCTGATTAAAACTCAATTGCCAGGTATCAGCCCAATCACTCATTCGATTCAGGTCTGATTGGAGAATTTGGGTATCTTTCTCAATATCAAATAATTCTCGGTATACTTTTGTATCATCTGCAAAAAGCTTTATAGGACTTTTATTCCATCAGGCAAGTCATTTATATAAATTTAAAAAAGGACTGGGCCAAGAATGTCCCCTGTGGTACTCCAGATTTCACTTGCGACCAGCTTGAATATGAGCCTCTAACCACTACCCTTTGCTTTCGATTTGTGAGAAAGTTTCGAAGCCATAATAGTAACGTGCTACCCACCCCATATTGTTTTAGCTTGTACAGTAAACGTTCATGTGGGGCACTGTCAAACGCTTTGCAAAAGTCCAGAAATGCAACATCAGTTGAATGATTGCTGTTTCTTGACTTTACCCAGTTGTGATAGCACAATAGTAATTGCGATACAGTGGATCTGCCTTTCAAATATCCAAATTGGTTTTGATTAAAAATTTGCCTTTCTGTCCAGAATTTAACCAATCTTTCTCTAACAATTCTTTCTCCCATCTTTGATATTATAGACGTTAGAGAAACTTGTCTGTAGTTTTCTCTTTTAGATTTTGATCCCTTTTAATGGATTGGTGCTATATTTGCCAGCTTCCATTCTAATGGTAGTGTACCCGGCTGTGGCAAAATACTTATTATACAAGTCGGCCAATGATGATGATAGATAAACAGAACATTCCTTTAGAATAATAGATGGGATATTGTCGGGACCAGGAGACTTATAGTCTACAGTGAGACTTATAGTCTAAGTGCTACAGTGATAACCATTTGGAAGGTACTTGGTCACTAGATCCCTAATATCTATGCCTTAGCACCATATAGTGTGTCATGTTTGAACAACTATGATGGGTCTCAGTGGGGCTTAATAATTAAGTTGTGCAAGCATAAAACATTATTTATATTACTGTAAAATATGCAATAGGTGTGTATGTTAATTGTATCACGAGGGCTATTTCAATTGATATTTGACAGGATTTCAACCATATTTATGAAGACTATAATTATATGTATAAATGTATAAATGTATAAATGTATAAGTGTATAAATGTATAAATGTATAAATGTATAAATGTATAAATGTATAAATGTATAAAAGTATAAATGTGTGTATAATGGTCCATCATATCACAATGATAATTGTATTCATGTATTCATACATACTTAATAACCATTGTTTTACATCATTTCCTATATGTGAGCGGTGAGTCTAAGTAGTTGCGTCAATACGGGGTTTTGAAACTATAGGTAGGGTTTTACTTTCGTGTCGACGATGTTTCTATTCATCGATCCTTCATCAGCTTGTGCTCGAAACTAGGATGTAGTTTCCCACTGATCATTTGTTGATAAGTGTTTGAAAGGAATTAACCAACTATTTATGCCGGCTCTATCGGCCGGAACTATTTATTCTGACGCATGATGTCATCACATCGACAATTCTCCATCTAAATCACTGCAGACACGTGATGGCAATCCAAATCGCTGAACAGCACTGCGAAATAAATTGAGCACAGTAGAAGCGTTATTTGGTGAACATCTCAAATAGATTATTTATCTACTATAGCCAGACTTTATGATCCCGTCAATGTGCCTATTAAAATGAATTAAAATATATTCAACATTTTTTAGTTCAACAGTTTTTATTTTCACACCAAACACACTTTGCCATGTGCATTTGGACAGCAACCATTGGAAAGAAAATCTTGTAGTACATGTACTCGATTTGGGTAGTATTTTAATAAGTTAGTACCAAATTCCTACCATGAAGCATTGGGACATTGTAAGCACGTCGAATGATTGCAACACTACGTCTCAATTGCGCGAGTTAGAGGGTCGACATGGCATATAGACCACTTTCATAATTCAGACGAGTTTAAATATTATTTTATGTGCATATTAATAAGCCTTACCAGCCTCGTTTCTGTGCATGAAATTGAAAATAATTTATTAATTTTAACGAGGTCAATAAGGCTTATCAAAATGCACATAAAAGAATATTTAAACTCATCTGAATTATGAAAGTAATCTAATCCAACTGCCCTCCTGCTCCCATTGGCTCACAGGCAGGGAGTTTTGGGAAATGCGAGCCCGTGAGCCGAGGAGCGAGGCAGTGAACGGTCTATTTTGGGAGGGGAGGTGGGGAAAAACGACGAATACCGTCAACCGAACCTGTCATACACAAAATTGCAATATACTATTCCTCCTCAACTGCGTAGATAAGTGCACTATTTAGGCTTTCGGCCCAAATATATACAATCACACAGGGAAATAAGTTATTTCATATACCAGCCCCCAATGGCCAAATGGCTAGGCTTTCCTACCTACACGCCCGGGCGCCTCGTTTAACAAACTGATCCCGACTTAATGGGATATCATTGTTTTATAGCCAATGTTACGCATGACTGCACTTGGGATAGTAATCTATTCCAACTGCCCTCCAGCTCCCATTGGCTCACAGGCAGGGAGTTTTGGGAAATGCGAGCCCTGTCGCCAGGAAACACCTCCTTCATATCTAACCAGGTAATCTCCGTGTAATAGGGCACCGCCTATACCCTAACCCAACATTACCCGTAACTCAATCCCTATCCCAACATTACCCGCAACTCAAACCCAATCCCAAAACTCTTCTCTTAATTATCTCGAAACTTACTCCCCTTCCCAAAACTATACATCTCAACGAGGTGATGCAGAAGGGGGAAAATCAAGCCGATGCTGGCATTTTCCACAGTACGGGCTATTCGGGTATTGACATGCAGGGGGAAAAGGTTGAATAATGGTCCTGTCACGCAACTGAGTTTTTAAAGGCCTAAAGGAACAACGTTGCGTTTCCTGACAATGGTTATCGAGTGCCGCGGAGAAAAATGATAATGGATCGCGGGCGATTGCATCCCGCTACCCTGGCCACTTGACACCATACACTGAGAAGGCCTAGAGCCGACAAAAGTAGTGGGCGAGCTAGCTCTGTTAATCACACCATTGATCACTCTGTTTGGGTGTCTTAATGTCAAAAGGGATAAGATGGGAATGAAAATTATACATTAGTGAAATAATCATTCGAGTGAAATAATCGATCGCACACTCCATTGTCGGTTCTAGGCAGCCCCTAGGGGCATAAAAGGCATTAGACGCCCGCACCTAGTTCCAACAATGGTTGGGCATAGCATTCTTATCAATATACTATAAAGTATTCCAACAATAACATCAATAAAATTAAACGGTGTGAGTTAATTAATATTGAAACACAATTGTAAATTGGCCCCAGCCAATAAATAAATTAATAGCTGTGAATTGACTATTCAAAGAACGTGTAAATTGGCCCCAACCAGTGTATAGACCGTGACGTTTTTCGTTTAGCTGTTCGAAGTACTTTTAAATTGGCCCCGACCAATACATACATTAGTAGCTGTGAATTGACTATTCAAACAACTTGTAAATTGGCCTCAACCAATACATAAACCTTGACGTTTTTAGTTTAGCTGTTCGTGGTACTTTTAAATTGGCCCCGACCAATACATACATTAATAGCTGTGAATTGACTATTTAAACAACTTGTAAATTGGCCCCAACCAATCAATACATAAACCGTGACGTTTTTAGTTTAACCGTTCAAAGTACTTGTAAATTGGTCGCAGCCAATACATACATTAATAGCTGTGAACTGACTATTCAAACAACGTGTAAATTGACCACAACCAATCAATACATAAACCGTGACGTTTTTAGTTTAACCGTTCAAAGTACTTGTAAATTGGCCCCAACCAATACATACATTAGTAGCTGTGAATTGACCATTCAAACAACGTGTAAATTGGCCCCAACCAATCAATACATAAACCGTGACGTTTTTAATTTAACCGTTCACAGTACTTGTAAATTGGCCCCAACCAATACATACATCAATAGCTGTGAACTGACTATTCAAACAACGTGTAAATTGGCCCCAACCAATACATAAACGGTGACGTTGTGAGTTTATATAACTGTTCACCGCGCTGGTACATTGGCCCCAACCAATACATAGATTAGTAGCTGTGAATTGATCACGGATTAACACTTTAATTTAACACACTTGTAAATTTCGGTATAAAACAAATAGTCCAACGCACTTGCGAATTGGCCCCAACCAATACAGAAACCGGTGTATATTTACTATATTCAAAGCAAACGTTGGAAATTTTGCCTAGTCAATATAAAAAAGCCCTGAATCGTCATTTTTAAACACATTTTAAGATTGGCCGCAATCAATACGAGGTAGCCGTAAACCTATTATCAAAGTGCGAATGAAAGTTGGTCTAAACCAATACGTCGAAAGTCTGTGCATGGACATGCTTAGCACGGCTGGTAATGGCCCCGACCCGTAGATCAATTAGTTGTGAGAGAAACATGCCAACACAATGAGAATGGCAGCGACCGCTCGACCAATACCTCGGAATAGAATATTCCATGTTCTAAATTGACTTCTCGGCACCTACCAAGTCAATAATAAAGCATATAGTAATAGGCCAAACTCAAAAGTAATTCAGTGTGACATGATGCGACGGTTAAATACAACGCCGTTTATCAAAGCATTCTCTTTGAGTATATAAACAAGTGTTAACCTCGATGGAAAGCAGTTCAAAACGGTGGGAAATTTCCTTCTGTACTCCTCATAAGCATTGGCATCAACCAAGACACAATTAGCGTTGGAATAAAACAATTGAAAATCGGCGTTGGTCTGGCCCCGACCAAATTCAGTGAATACAGTAATAGACGATTCTGTCTCTCTGGCCCCAACCAGGTTTTGAAACCGCCATGTCAATGTACACCTCCCCACGTAAAAGATAAAAGGCCTAATTCATGAAAGCTAAACCGATGCAAAGCCTAAATTTAAAGCGTCTATGACTATGAGTTGAACCAGGCTAGACGTTACGCTTGGCTACCGCAAGTATGTACAGTATATGTGGCATGTGCCGTGGGAAATGAAGCGACACGTCCGATGAGTCTTATTTACCACCGCTTGCTACACTCGCCTAGTCCTACAGAATACTTTGCATGCTTAGGCTTAGCTGACCATTTCCTGAAAGGGCCACGACCCATTTCATCTTTACAATCATTACGATAGGTCATAAAATCTCACAAAAAGCTGGTGCTAAAACAACCAACTCGTTCGGCCCCAACCGAGGAACAAAGAGATTACGATTTTTGCGTAAAACAAAGTACAGACCTCAACATGCAGGGGCAATGCCAATAGTCTTCAGCTGGCGCTTGGACTTGGTTGTGTGCCACTTGTTCAATGATTTGATTTTCAACTTTGGTTGGGTAGGCTGGAAAGACTTGAACATCATTTGGTACTTGAGCTTCTTCTGTCTTGACTGAGCTACCTTCCGGGCAGAGCGTTTAACAAACTGATCCCGACTTAATGGGATATCATTGTTTTATAGCCAATGTTTCGCACGACTGCACTTGGGATAGTGGTCTATAGCATCACGCACTCTCCATCGTTGTACGTGGATCCCTCTTTGTCTCAGCGCACCAAGAGCAAAAGTTTCACCGGCATTTGGTAAGATTTCAAGGACATCTCTAACAACATTAGATATATTGGTGTAAGTTGTTCGTGGCCCTCGGGTATCACTAACTGTCAAACCGTATTCATGACGTCTCCCAAGTAACGTTCTGTAACTTACTCCCAAATCTCTTGCAACTTGTCCCCACTTGCCATGTATTTGGAATAAACAAGTTAAGTTTCTCTCAGCAACAACGTATCTTCCTCTTCCTCTACGATCTTCTTTCCTTCAACAGGGCAAGTAAAGTGCGACGAATCATCATTTTCGAACCACTGTTGTTCGTAATCATTGAGCAATTCCTGCAATTTTGAGACCAATGTACCAATGTTTTCTTGCAGTGGCCTGTCATATAATCCACCTTGACATCGATCATACAATATATTCAAAACTTGAAGATTACTTTCAATTCGCCGCTGCATGAACTCGAAAACATTGATATTATCACAAAATTTTGCCTATGAGCCTCAGATATAAGACTAGGAATATTCTCAAGAAATGTATTTATGTTGGGTTCAGGTTCGTTCGCCATATTTTTGAGCTAGATTTCCCGCGCGACGTTTCCCGCGTTAAAGCAGAAAATTTCGTTAATTTATTCCTGATTAATTTTCCTGATTAAATTCAAAGGTGGAAATGATTTTAAAATGGAAGCACATGAATAATTAAAACTCGCCCCAGTCTATTTCTATAACCTATATTGCAGACAGTTATGTTATACTTTGTATATTGTGTCACTTAGGTTATATCTTATATATTGATGTGTAAAAGTTATACTTTATATCACGAGCTGCCTCGTGTATCATATCTTACATCAGAGGGGTAAATTTGAAAGATACTTTATATCACGAACCATTTTTATTTTGTCATTTTTGGCGCCCATAGAAGTCGACTGTGAACAGTGTAAAATACCAAAAGCTGTAATCTGACAACGACAAGAGTTTAAATTATTCATTATTACTCAAGAAATTTTCATAATTAATTCGGAAGAACTCGGAAGTTAAACGTCAGGTACCGGTGTTTTTAATGTGATCAGATCATGGTTAACGTGACCTCTACTGCGAAAAATTTGAAAATAGATGGGTCTCACTGAGCGTTATAATGATGGTCAACTTCAACCGACAGTAACTGTTGTGACAGCGAAAAAATAATGCGATTCTTTTCTGTTGAAATTTTTGAACACTTGTATGCATAAGTGCGCGTTAGGAAATAATTTATATGCATATAAACTTGCTATAATGACCTTCTTTAGGGTTTGATGTGTAAACTCTACTCTGATTTGATGTATTTGAAAACTCGTGTAACTAGAGTTATGCTTTGTTCTCTCTCGTGCTTCGAGTATTTTTCTCCGTGGCCTCCGGGATTCCTACCTCACAAAAATCAAACCCTTCCACCTTCAGACATGGGTCGTATTGTGGCGCAGCAAGAAGCACCATATTAAGACTTGGTCACATTTAAGCTGCGTCCTTTGAATTCAGCATTCAGCAGCGAGAACAAGATGGATAAGCAATCCCTACCTTTGTCTTAAAAGTGTTTCAGAATAACCAACATTTACAAAACAACATTTTATTCAGTTGAAAATGGGAAACTCGATACACAAAAAAGAAACACATTGGTATAAAATGTTTAAATTTTATTCATAAGTATATCTTAATGTTTAACCAGTGATGTATTTGTGCGTTCTTGGACCGGGTTTAAACTGTGCTAAAATCTACAAGATAGGGTGTATTAGTAGTGTAAAGGTTTCTATGGAAATCGCAGTGATTATCACCATGAGAATGGACCATTCTCCTTTTAAACTAACTTTTGAACTAGGAAATTGTATCAGAACAGCTGGAAAGAGCATCCTAAGTTTAGTAAAATTGCAAAGTTTGGTTGCGAAATGTTGTAAAATGTGAAAAATACTGATAGCGGTGATACTGATCCAATTTCCTAGTTCAAAAGTTAGTCTAATAGGGGAATGGTCCATTGATATGGTATTAATTAAAACGTTTCTAATTGAATACACGTAAATACATGCATGGTATTAATTCTATAGGCCATTATTAGACAATAATTGTATTGCTATAACTGAAGTATCATTAATTAACTATGTATTAACGATCATATTTAGGTTAATTAAACAGTCGCAATTAGATGAGAGATAAAATGGCTAACGTTCTATGAATTATTTAAAACTCAATTATACGTGAGTTCATAACCATTATATAATTCTTAACAATATACAAAGCATATTAAAGGAAAATTTTAGCTTACAAGAAACTTAACCTCTCTAATTTTACTTTCCATTCTTTCTGCACATACACACGCTTTTACTCATATTTCAAGGCATGATAGTTTTTCAGCTTGAAACGACATGTGAGCAGGGAGTGCTGACATGTCAGCTTTTATACCCATGCACACACATTCCATTCTTTCTTTCATATACTTCCATTTTATGCAATTATTGGGGTCAAATAAGCAAATCAAAGCCAATATCCATTCCAAGCATTATTTGCCTTAACTTTGTTTACCATTCTAAAGGGGACTTAAGGGCCTTGGAAGAGACTTAGCTAAGAAACTTAGCAGCACCCACACACTTTCCACCTTACAATTTATTTTCCTCTCGTATTAATCCCGTGGTACTTTCGTACAGTTGTACTTCTCTGTTCTCTCGCTCGTTTCTTCCTATCTCCGGGCATATCCATTATCCCAAGGACGTGACGGTTTCACTATACCCATTTATTTCTATTCGATATCTTTCACTCTCTATTTATCTCCCACATGGGCCATACTCATTGTCCAGTGGGACGATGGTTTCCTTTGGCCCTTTGTTGAGAGAATTAGAATGCATTGTTCCCATACTTTAACCATTAACCATTTTAAACTATTTCAATGACTTTCTGCTGTCTGTCTACGCAGTCAGGACAAGCTTTGTCTTTCGTGTCCTTTCTACAGTTCAGCGCAGTATAGAGCAGTCCCTTTTTGCGATGATATAGATTGAAATCGACAATTAGTATGGAGACCAATATCACAGAGAGGATCAGAGCGGCCAGGAACACTTGTGGTGAAGCAATGTAAATTACCGTTTTTTGTTCTGAAATGAAATTGAAAAATATTTTACAATTTTGTTAAGAATTTGTTGAGCTTTGTTTTTAATTAGGTAATAGTGCAATTATATAAACGAAACTATAGACTAACTTATACACAGGATAGCTCTATCAGTTCTAAACTGTTCTTCTTATTGGTCCAATTTTACTACAGAAGGAAACTTGAGTACCCGGATAAAACCTGCGGTGTTCGATACAGTCAAACTGGAAGCACTCTTCTCGCATGCGATAGGTCCATTGTAACTACAATGATGATTTACTCTGCGACAGATACTAAAAAAGAGCTATATAAAAAGCCTATGTAATGTTGAGCTGCAATAAAACATGGTTTTACCTGTATCGTGTGTCTCTTCAGTCGATAGTGATGGCCGATTTGTTTTCTTTAAACTTTGTGGCAATGTTATTCTTGGATTCACCATTAAATTCCCTGCACCTGGTCGTTGGGTTGCCTGCATGTATATATCATACGGTGTGCAAGCCTCGTCGGTTTTGAAGTGTAAGTCGTGTGTTCCACCATGATTCATTGTTGTTTTCATGAACTTATTCTTCGTGGTTGGGCTACACCCAGGCAAGCATTGTTTGAAGAGTATAAGCCTCTCCTTAGCTCTGGCTTCCATTCCCCTAGGATGCATCATATAGCGCGGTTGAGGCTTGCTACAGAATGATTGTTTGCAGCTTCTCTGGTTCACTGGATTGTTGGGTAGTTTTGTCTTAAATTCAGTTTCACTGACTAGAAAATAATAAGATTGTTTGTCAGGTTTAATATATACCAAACTTTAACTTTCCTAGATATCAGTTCTAAATTGCCAAGCTGTGGTCATGAAATATTACTTTTCAGTGTTACGACAGGAGAAAACCTAAACTAAACTAACTTTATTTATACTGGATAGCTCTATCAGTTAGCTAAACTCTTCTCTCTTAAAATCCAGTAAAGGTCATCGATTTCTAGTCCAGTGTTGTTACAAGACGAAACCAGAGTACCCGGACAAATTCTGCTGTGTTTAGCATAGAGTCAAACTTGAAGCACTCAGCACATCTAACTAAGGCAAAATTATGATTAACATGACTATCCACACTGGACTTTTTTCGGTATTTTGCAACTGGGGGGGGATGGGTGGGCAGTCAATATCTCCTGAACCATTTGGTGTATTCCCAGGAAACTTTTACAGGTGGATGGTATACCTTGTTCAAGTATGTGATACACTTATGTTGTCATGGCAGCAAATTATGGCGTCATTACGACGTTTTTGATTGCAAAAATCCCGGATTTTTAGAATTTCCAAAATTATTTTTCTATTGTAATTTTTGGCTGTTTTGTTAACATAAAAAAGGTAGTATATAGAAATAATAGTTTCTCCTTATTAAAAAATGCTTACTTTTATTGTACCTATTATAATGTAATTAAAAATTACAACTGCAGAACTGATCTTAACAATCGGAAGAGTGTAGCTCTTCCAAATCATTGTTCTCATCGTTACAGTCGAGAAAAACAATTCCTAATAATAACATTTTCAGTGCTGAAATGGCGGCTAGCCATCTTTTTCACTTATAATCTTCAATCTTTGAATCTTTCACGGACGCCGCGATCTTGGATTACCCATAATGCACCAGTACCTTATACTTATAAACTATTAATCAGAATTGTTAATAACTGCGTCATAACTTTATATTTATGAAAATAAACACTTTTTGTACATGTTTGTAAGTTTTGAAGGGCAACAGAAAATATAATTGGTAAGAAAACATAAGAAAAACGGTCTGCTGAAATTTATAGTGTTGGGTGGTGTTCATGACTACGGTGTAACTTTTTTGGTCAAATATTTTTTCACCAAATTTTCCACACATAAAGCCCATACATATTTAGGTTTACATTTAAAATCAGAGCGGGCATTTTCCGCCCCCCCCCCTCCCCCCACTCTGGATAGGGTTAATATATCATAATATATACAACTGCATAATAGTGCAAGTGTTTCAGGAATTGAATCCCAGTCACAGAACAGGCACAGGCACTAACAACTGTGGCACCAACAACAACTAAATTCATTCATTCTTTCATTCATTGGACAACTTACTTTGGTTAGAATTAAGATTCTTGTGCAGCTTTGGTTTTTTATCGCTACCACATTTACAAGACGTGTAATTATACACTACATATTTATAGAACTTTTTTGCGTCGTTCATATCTGGTACAACAATTTCTATCTCATTCTGTGTTGCTGGGAGGCCAGCATGGGACATCTGCCGGATAACCAACTACAACACAGCGATGTACTTTAATAAAGTAGGATTCTCGTGCTTCAGGAGTCTCAAAGTTGTCCCCATAAATTGACACTACCTCTTCAGCTGGTACTGAAAATTAAAGATTCGGTTAGTGCATGTTCCTTTCACCTCTGAACGGAGCTCGATTCCCGCATTAAGTAGTTATCTGATTATAATTTCACCTCAGTCGCATATCGGACAGCAGTAGTTTTTTTTCAGTTTGGAACGCTCTCCCAAACACCGCAGGTTTTCTCCAGGTACTCGACGAAGCCGAGTTTGACAACTAGGCCGAGTTTTCAAATTGTATTAGTATAAACCCACGAGTATATTTCAAGCTTTAGGATTAAAAACGGACATTTTTATCGAAATTTAAAAGCGTTCATGAGCATTTAGATGGCTTCCTTCGACTTTCGCACCGGCTTCTTCTTAATAAAACGTCGAACGCCAAAGTGAAAATTCACTAAAAATATACGACTTGTGATATTAAAAAAAATCACACCATAATCGAAGGAAAGTTTCAAGTCATATTTGGCTAATAAGAAGAAAGAAAAAAGGCTTAAAAGGCCAAATCGTTACATATTTTCAAACTGTAAACAATATGGCGGGAAATCTCGAAGCACATAAAATATATCATTAAACCGAAAAAATACCTTGACATTTTATAGCTAAATGGATAAAAATATTCCTAAATCAAGAAAATGGTTTACAGGCCAAGAAAATACAGTTAAATTACTTAAAACGATTGTGTTTTCCGGCTACTATTTTTCTCAAATGTCTGTCCAAATTGATAAATTCGCCAGCCACTTTCATGTTTAAAACTGTAAAACTACCAGTAAAACGTGAAAATTTTACCTTTTTTTGGAAGCAGTTTCCAAGATTGTTTGTTAGTATTTATTCCAGAATAAAAAGAATATTTTTGAAGAACACGTTTTTCACCTCCTCTTCGCTACTAGTTTATATAGGCTAATGCCTGGTGACCCTCTAGTAGGGAACCAATATTAATCAGAACGCAGGAATTGTAATGGCCTACTAGTAGGTTTATACTAATAAGAGATGATCCTTACTGGACCTCTATCGAAACAATGGAGACCTGATAGAGCTATCCAGTATATAGTTAAAATTAGGTTAGCTTAGGTTTCCTGCTGTAGTAACAAAGACTGGACTATTATAAGAAATAGTCCTTATACTGGATCTCTAGAGAGAACAGTTTACGACTGATAGAGCTATCCAGTGCAAATATATTTAGTTTATGTTAAATAATGTAATCATATTATTTAAATTAACTCCACTTACTGTAACCATCAAAACCAAAAGGATCAAAATAAACACAGTTAACAGAGCCTTGTAAAACTAAAGTCATCACAAAGTATAATCCAATTGTATATTTGAAGCTCACGATATTGCCAAAATCTATAAGGTAGGAAAAGCAAGTCTCAGCAGGTGTCTTGGTCATCTATCATGTGTCACGTACTGTACCATGATCGAAATCCTATAACATTCCCTCCCTTCAGTGTTACAACAGGAGAAAACCGTGCTTGTAAAACACTCAAGACAACAAAAACCACTCGGCCGTACCGGCCTCGTGTTTCATTGCCTTTCGTGTTTTACAAACTCTCGAAAACAATTATAAAAATCGCTTGGTGAACAGCCTCGTGAATTCAATTGTTCTCGCGTGTTTGGAAACCCTGGTAAAACACTCGCACTCGTTTATGAAATATTGCTTCCCACATGCGATTGAAATTATTAGAATCAGACAATTGTATATTGCAAGAATCACACGGCCTCCTGATTTTCGCATCAAACAAGCGTAGGTTGTATTGTATATATACCTAAAAACAAATACTTCACAGTGAAACTTAAAAGATGTGTTTCTCGTAACACTAAGTTTGTATGGAAACAATTTGTTAACGCATGACGCAGTGAGAATTAAAGGTGTATTGAAATTATGTTATCGAAACACAGCCTTAATTCATACAATTAAAAATCAAACCCCAAATAAATTCTTACCTGCAAATATAAGCAACCTATAGCACAGTGCTACGAACACCCTCAAAACAACTTGGTGTATTAATCAAACTAGTCAATCTTATACGGCATACACAATAGAAATTACGTAAAGTTTGCATAATCTAAGTGGACAGACATATACACAAGTAGTTTAATGTGCTTGCTCCAATATATAAGTTGTTACATTTCCGAAGTCGACCATCACTATAGTCTGCTGTCCTGCAACGCTTACCGAAACCCACCATATATAGGCTAGCATTGGTATTGAATTGTTAGTCTTGCTTTATTTTGTCTGCTTTACCTTCCAATTTCTTTCCCCAAAGTATCTATAAAATTTTCTCCACTTACCCATTTCTATTTTTTCTATTTTCGAATAGTTTCCTTGATTGAAGAGCTATTTAATGATTGTTCAAGTATATATATGCTGTTACTGGTAAAATTATCACTGATGTTTTAACTTTTTGTAACCTTTACTTTAAGCAAGCTCGTTCTATTCTGCATGCTTCCTAGCAAATGCGGCGGGCTTTTATTGCAAGGCTCATGGGTAAATATAGACGGAACTTACCACAAAAACCACAAAAGATCAACTTGTTTAACACTTCTATGACGTCCTATAGTGTCTATAATTTTCGAAAACATCCTTTAGCTTACATGAGACAAATGCACTTTTGTGGGAAATATGCGTGGGCTTATATACATGTATTTGTCTTGAACTTCCGCATAAAAATGTGCTGAAGAATTGCTTTATCATGATTACAATTAATTTCACAAATAGTGTTTCCGGTTAGTATGCATGAGGCAAGTTTTATCCATGAGGCAAGTGTACGTACAGTATTTTGGGTATACATACCTTTGAGGTATTGGCATTTTCGCGCCACTTATAATGGTACAATGTTTCATACAAGGATTCTCTCGGCAAATAGTATAGCAAACAAATGTCTAACTGCATGGTTTTGTAATTATATTGGGCAAGATATACGGGGTGTCTCAAAAAGAGAGGTAATCCAACTTTAGCATGCCATTGTGCGTTAATTACTCCGTGCATTATCGTAATTTTTTCATAATCATAAAGATCACGCATTTAGCTGTTGGATGACACGTTTTTCATCCAATTTGGAGGGGAAATGAGCAAATAAGAGCTCGTTAAAAATTGTTTGTCGAAATTGCATATTTTCACCGTTGAGAATTGGGTCTAAAACTATTGAAAATTAACTCCCTTTAGGACTTAAGTTGATGAATTTCACTTCAATAAAATACCTGCGTATGCATAATTATTATAAACATCTTGTAAACCACCTCTAAACTCATTGTTAAATGACACATTCGTGATTAATTGTTATGCACCGAGTTTAATTATAGGCACAGATTTCGACAAACAATTTTTATCGCGCCCGTATTTGCTCATTTCATTGGATGAAAAACGTGTCATTCAACAGCTAAAAGCCTGATCTTTCTTAAGGAGGCTCCCTACAGTTTTAATTCTGTAGCACGCAATTATGCTCTAAGGTCCATTATTTGCTCATTTTGCAAGGTATGGTCACGAGACTTGGCCATCAGACCAAGAGCACATTGGACCTTAGAGCACATTTGCGTGCTACAGAATTAAAACTGTAGGGAGCCTCCTTAATATCAAAATATTACGCTCGTTTACCAAATCATTGACGCACAATAGCGTGCTGAAGTTGGATTACCTTTTTTTTTGAGACACCCTGTATAATTGGGTATATTGGTGTATATTCCGGCCACGCCTATTTAATGAATTAGTGAACATATATATTATAATTATATAGATGAGTAATATTAAGATTTAATGAACACGCCCAATATGGAACTTTTCAGTGATCTTTGCAAACAATTAATTTTAAAACTGCTGCTAATTATAATCCAATCTATAACTACCTCCATCTATATATAATGTATAGCTGTATATCTATAAGGTTTCATTAAATTAAGGAAATATATATCAATTGTATACCAATATAAATTAGAAGCATACTAAATATGAGGCAAATTTGTATACAAGGTAGAGTAGAACTGCATTGTAATATTAAATGTGGGCGTAGGTTGTAACCGACTGTAAATGACTGCGTGCCAGATCGTGGGGGGTTGTCTTTCAACATAGATAGACACGCAATTGCATCTATATATATTACACATCTATGATTATGACATCAGAAAATAAACTTGCAAAAGCAGATAATAGACTACTACTACTAGTTCGAGGAAAAATCTTGGACAAAACTGGTTGAGAGAACTTTTCTCTCTATACAAAATTCGCATACCCCTTATTATAAATTCCCAATAAAATCATGTCGCTCTTCTTACTCTCCCAACGCAAAGTTGAGCTTGTATCATGGTAAATTGTCAAAAGTTGTTTCGGGGGAGGAGGTTTGACGAAATTTGTTTATACATATATAGCGTGTTTTGGTTACGAAATGCCAAAGAGTGCTTAATATCATATAGATAGAGCAAATATAGTGTTCGCTTACCTCAAGGTATTCACTACAGCCTGTTTCCTGTTCCTTGATTTTTTGGATTTGCCGTCGGTAAAACTTTTTTAATTTTTGCACACGAGTACCTAAAGTACAAAGTATTGAAATGTGCGATTTTTAAAAAATTCCTCGGAGCCTAATTTTTTTTATTGCCAAAAAACGTTTTTTTGGAGATTTAAAAAAATTCGGTTCCGAGGAATTTTTTTAAAATCGCATATTTCAATACTTTGTACTTTAGGTACTCGTGTGCAAAAAATAAAAAACTTTTACCGAAGGAAAATCCAAAAAATTAAGAATGAAGATAAAAATACGACAATCTCTAAATCGCGTTATTACCATGGCAACGTAAATAATTAAAAACATTTATTGTTTTTACCAAAATTTACCAAATCATTGACGCACAATAGCGTGCTGAAGTTGGATTACCTTTTTTTTGAGACACCCTGTATAATTGGGTATATTGGGTATATTCCGGCCGCGCCTATTTAATGAATTAGTGAACATATATACTTTAATTATATAGATGAATAATCCCCGAGCCGGCGCGAAGCGCCGTGCGAGGGTACTAATTCCGCTCGGAGATTTACGCCCGGGTATGTGAAAACATTGTGGAATACAAAGTCGTCCGCCATTTTTTTTTGTCATGGACCCGACCTTTTCGTAAGTTATGCGCATGCGCAATTTCAAGCCGAGTGAAAATTTCGATTTTGCTAACTTTTTTCAAAAAAGTTTTGCACTCATTTAATAAGTAAGTCTCTATGTAAGTAAGTTTATATGTTAAGTCTCCAAAACAAAATAAATGAAAATTATTTAGAGGACAAATTAACAAGAGGAAAAACAGTCGAAAGACCGAAAAAGGAGCGTTTTAAACAGGCAAGTGTCTATTTTGCATGCTTGCTTTGCCGATTTTTTAACATAGCATGCAGTATAGTTTGTGAATTTGAAAATGTGTAGATCATTCTGTGTGGTCAATACAACATTGACTGATCTTTAATTAAGACTATTTTAGTATTGATTAAAATATGTTATAGAAAAATAAAAACAACAATTAAATCTCAAAAACTTCATTGCAAAAGCAAGTGCGAAGTATAAAAATACTCCTCGAAAAGCAGTTGAAACTTTTTGAAAATTTTGAAACGTTTTATGAACATCTAAGGTTGAATGTTACAGTAAATCAAAGCTAAAAGAGTACATAATAGCATACCCACTTTATATAGTTGGGCAATTGATAATTTTATAGTTAAAAACAAAATAATATTTGTACAAATCTAGTTAAAATATAAAAAATAACAATGTTGCGTGTTACCAAGGTTACATTCGTCGACTCAGTACTTCATGCTAAAATAACTTTTGGGGAGTAAATTGTTTGGTTCAAATGGGCGAGGGGATTCTGCATGCATGTATTTCTAGTATTAAGATTTAATGAACCCGCTCAATATGGGGCTTTTCAGAAGAAATATACTTATCAACATTGTTGGTTTTCAGTAAGGGTCATGCACAGGGCAGCTGATGGGGGTCAACTTCAGGTTATCCGGCAAAATGGTCATGCAGTTAAACGGTCACGACGATGGTGCCCTGCCCTCTCGTCGTTCTGGCGACTCTGAAGTACGGTGTAACCCTTCCGATAATTAAGTTTAGACCTACGGGCTCTAATCTCTACATGTGTTGGCAAACTTTCAAATAGCGAATACATCCTTGATTTGTTTATGGGAATATCGATTGATAATTTTTATGAAGAGGACACTATGTTTATATCAGTCCAACCCAATTTAAATCGAAACGATTGGGTAATATATCTTGCACCATTTTGAACTTTACCGCCATTAGCTAATTGTTATTTATATCTTTAGACGTTTAATGCATGTGTGTTAGTTTTTAAATTTATCTATAGTGGTAAATAAAACTAATTCCCCCTTAAATTCCCTAGTAATTATAATATTTGTAGTCATAATTTCCCGCGAGCGAGCGTCTAATTATCGACCTTAATTTTCCCAGTAAAAACTTGTAAGACAAGAAAATGTCTTTATCCTAAATGGAATTTTTGGGTTTTAACAGCTTTACTTGTACAGTTTACATTCATATACATATGCATCCGGTACTCAAGAACATAGTCAAGATTTAGAACGTGGGAGTCAGTTGTATTTGTTCCTATAAAAATTCTTCATGAATCTGGAGACATCTAGACGTGATATATTTACTAATTCTGACTATATTCTATATGGCTTTAATTTTACTGCCAAAAAATTGTCTGGCATTAGACAGAGCAAAATATGCAGGAGTAACACCAGGCATGGACTCTGAAGTAAAATACTCAATCCGTTAGGTCACACTTTTTTCATTATAATTATGTAGTAGTCTTGTATTTGGAAGTAAATAGATAGAATTGAGGTATCATGTAGATTGTAGTTTAATATTAATTATTGAGGTGTACCAATGTTTGTTTCCGCTGAATACTCACTAAAGCCAGTAACATAGCTAACTTGCGACCACTGTAAGTTCTTTGAGACTTAAACTACTACTAGGGATAAATGTTTTCAGATAAGCTAGAACTGTTTTGACATAGTCCCAGATAGCATAATGCTTGTTCGAGGGTGGCCTCCTTTCAAATGCCCCTTTTAGGAAATTTGACAAACCAATGGGTGTTTTCCGACTGGATAGTTATCAATAGAAACAATACATGATAAAGCAGATCTGACAATGTTAATACTAGAGTATGATAAGTGAAGTTGTGTGTACAATAAATCCAAAACGTGATTTAAAGTGGGAGAATTTGAAGGAATTTTCCTTCCACGACAGAATAGGTTCCAATTTTAAGATAAACCGCATACTGTTTTTGTTTAGAAGCCTAGAAGGTCGTCATGAATCGAGGAGTACACAGGTAACGTGTCCAGAAAGGCCCTGGATTTGGTAATGCTGCCGGACAATGGACAGGCCATCAGCTTCTGTTTGCCTTTCATGCTGTGGACTTTGCCTAATGGGTTTGTCAAAAGCTCCACTTGTGGGGTTCATATATATAGCAACAACTTAGGTTGTCGAGTCAACATCTGTAGAAGGATGGGGTGCCAGGTGTGAGTGGGCCATGCAAGAACCACTAAAACACCCTCTGCTTGATCGTGGGAGATTTTTTCCAGACATTTCGGAATAAGACTAAAAGGAGGGAATGCATAAAAATATTCATTTTCCCATGATACACTGAAAGCATCGATACTATAGTGGCATGTGGATCTGAGTACCAAGGGGCATACCGTTCTAACTGGGCATTCAATAGAGATGCGAAGAGGTCATTACTAAGTTTAGGAAAATTGGTGGAGATTTGCTGAAAAATGTCCTTATTAAGCTGCCATTCATGATCTGATAGATGCTTTCTAGACAATGAATCTGCAACTAAATTGCTGTGTCCCGGGATATAAACCACTTCCAAATCTCTCTAGCTACTGTATCACAAGCAACAGACTTACAGCCTCCCATATGATTCATGTAACTAACGGCAGTTTTATTGTCTAACTCAAATTTGATGTGTACTTCAGATTGGTCTTTTCAAAATCAATTGATTGTTAAACATATAAAAACCACATACAATTCCCTTACATTAATATGTAGGGTACGTTGTTCACTTGTCCACAAACTCTGAGACTGTCAAGTAGGACTCGTAGCACATGTTATGCCCCAGCCAAGATCACTAGCATCAGTGTGGAAAATATAGGAAACGGCTGGATGACGTAGTCGCCTGAAAGCATGCATTGTATTAATAGTCCGCTAATAAACTTCCTGTTTTGCTGCCTAGATAGACTAATAAGTGCTTTTGGGTACACAAACCTTTGAGATATTGGCATTTTTACGCCACTTATAACGGTACAAAGTTTCATATAAGGTTTCTCTCGGCAAAAATTATTGCAAGCAAATATCTAACGAATGCTTTTGTAAAATAATATAATTATTATATTGGGCAAGATATACAGGGTGTCTCAAAAGAGAGGTAAACCAACTTTAGCATGCCATTGTGCGTTAATTACTCGGTGCATGAACGTCATTTTTTCATAATCGTAAAGATCACGCTTTTAGCTGTTGGATAACACGTTTTTCATCCAATATGGAGGGGAAATGAGCAAATAAGAGCCCGTTAAAAATTGTTTGTCGAAATTGCATATTTTGAAAATTAACTCCCTTTAGGACTTAAGTTGATGAATTTCACTTCAATAAAATACCTGCGTATGCATAATTATTATAAACATCTTGTAACCCAGCTCTAAACTCATTGTTAAAATGACACATTCGTGATTAATTGCTTTTCCTTTTGTTATGCACTGAGTAAAAATTAGGCACAGAGCTGAAAATATGCGATTTCAGCAAACAATTTTTATCGAGCTCGTATTTGCTCATTTCATTGGATGAAAAACGTGTCATTCAACAGTTCAAAGCCTGATCTTTCTTAATATCAAAATATTACGCTCGTTTACCAAATCATTGACGCACAATAGCGTGCTGAAGTTGGATTACCTTTTTTTGAGACACCCTGTATAATTGGGTATATTGGTGTATATTCCGGCCGCGCCTATTTAATGAATTAGTGAACATAAATACTATAATTATATAGATGAATAATATTAAGATTTAATGAACCCGTCCAATATCGGCTTTTCAGAAGAAATATACTTGTCAACATTGTCGGTTTTCAGTAAGGGTCATGCACAGGGCAGCTGATGGTGGTCAACTTCAGGTTATCGGCCATATGGTCATGCAGTTAAACGGTCACGACGATGGTGCCCTGCCGTCTCGTCGTTCTGGCGTCTCTGAAATACGGTGTAACCCTTCCGATAATTAAGTTTAGACCTAGGGGCTCTAATCTCTACATGTATTGCCAAACTTTCAAATAGCGAATACATCCTTGATTTGTTTATGGGAATATCGATTGATAATTTTTATGAAGAGGACACTATGTTTATATCAGTCCAACCCAATTTAAATCGAAACGATTGGGTAATATATCTTGCACCATTTTGAACTTTACCGCCATTAGCTAATTGTTATTTATATCCTTAGATGTTTAATGCATGTGTGTTAGTTTTTAAATTTATCTATACTGGTAAATTAAACTAATTCCCCCTTAAATTTCCTTGTAATTATAATATTTGTAGTCATAATTTCCCGCGATCGAGCGTCTAATTATCGACTTTAATTTTCCCAGTAAAAACTTGTAAGACAAGAAAATGTCTTTATACTAAATGGAATTTTTGGGTTTTAATAGCTTTACTTGTACAGTTTACATTCATATATACATATGCATCCGGTACTCAAGAATATAGTCAAGATTTAGAACGTGGGAGTCAGTTGTATTTATTCCTGGAGATATCTAGACGTGATATATTTACCAATGCTGACTATATTCTATAGGGCTTTAATTTTACTGCCAAAAAATTGTCTGGCTTTAGACAGAGCGAAATCTGCAGGAGTAACACCAGGCATGGACTCTGAAGTAAAATACTCAATCCGTTAGGTCACACTTTTTTCATTATAATTATGTAGTAGTCTTGTATTTGGAAGTAAATAAATATAATTGAGGTATCATGTAGATTGTAGTTTAATATTAATTATTGAGGTGTGCCAATGTTTGTTTCCGCTGAATACTCACTAAAGCCAGTAACATAGCTAACTTGCGACCACTGTAAGTTCTTTGAGACTTAAACTACTACTAGGGATAAATGTTTTCAGATAGATAAGCTAGAACTGTTTTGATATAGTCCCAGATAGCATAATGCTTGTTCGAGGGTGGCCTCCTTTCAAATGCCCCTTTTAGGAAATTTGACAAACCAATGGGTGTTTTCCGACTGGATAGTTATCAATAGAAACAATACATGATAAAGCAGATCTGGCAATGTTAATACTAGGGTATGATAAGTGAAGTTGTGTGTACAAGAAATCCAAAACGTGATTTAAAGTGAGAGAATTTGAAGAAATTTTCCTTCCACGACAGAATAGGTTCCAATTTTAAGATAAACCGCATACTGTTTTTGTTTAGAAGCCTAGAAGTTCGCCATGAATCGAGGAGTACACTGGTAACGTGTCCAGAAAGGCCCTGGATTTGGTAATGCTGCCGGACAATGGACAGACCATCAGCTTCTGTTTGCCTTTCATGCTGTGGACTTTGCCTAATGGGTTTGTCAAAAGCTCCACTTGTGGGGTCCATAGCAACAACTTAGGTTGTCGAGTCAACATCTGTAGAAGGATGGGGTGCCAGGTGTGAGTGGGCCGTGCAAGAACCACTAAAACACCCTCTGCTTGATCGTGGGAGATTTTTTCCAGACATTTCGGAATAAGACTAAAAGGAGGGAATGCATAAAAATATTCATTTTCCCATGATACACTGAAAGCACCGACACTATAGTGACATGTGGATCTGAGTACCAACGGGCATACCGTTCTAACTGTGCATTCAATAGAGATGCAAAGAGGTCATTACTAAGTTTAGGAAAATTGGTGGAGATTTGCTGAAAAATGTCCTTATTAAGCTGCCATTCATGATCTGATAGATGCTTTCTAGACAGTGAATCTGCAACTAAATTGCTGTGTCCCGGGATATAAATTGCGCTAATCCAGATATTTCTAGGGATGCACCACTTCCAAATCTCTCTAGCTACTGTATCACAAGCAACAGACTTACAGCCTCCCATATGATTCATGTAACTAACGGCAGTTTTATTGTCTAACTCAAATTTGATGTGTATTCAGATTGGTCTTTTCAAAATCATAAAAACCACATACAATTCCCTTACATTAATATATAGGGTACGTTGTTCATTTGTCCACAAACTCTGAGACTGTCAAGTAGGACTCGTAGCACATGTTATGCCCCAGCCAAGATCACTTGCATCAGTGTGGAAAATATAGGAAACGGCTGGATGACGTAGTCGCCTGAAAGCATGCATTGTATTAATAGTCCGCTAATAAACTTCCTGTTTTGCTGCCTAGATAGACTAATAAGTGCTTTTGGGTACACAAACCTTTGAGATATTGGCATTTTTACGCCACTTATAATGGTACAAAGTTTCATGTAAGGTTTCTCTCGGCAAAAATTATAGCAAGCAAATATCTAACGAATGCTTTTGTAAAATAATATAATTATTATATTGGGCAAGATATACAGGGTGTCTCAAAAGAGAGGATAACCAACTTTAGCATGCCATTGTGCGTTAATTACTCGGTGCATGAACGTCATTTTTTCATAATCGTAAAGATCACGCTTTTAGCTGTTGGATAACACGTTTTTCATCCAATATGGAGGGGAAATGAGCAAATAAGAGCCCGTTAAAAATTGTTTGTCGAAATTGCATATTTTCACCGTTGAGAATTGGGTCTAAAACTGTTGAAAATTAACTCCCTTTAGGACTTAAGTTGATGAATTTCACTTCAATAAAATACCTGCGTATGCATAATTATTATAAACATCTTGTAAACCACCTCTAAACTCATTGTTTAAATGACACATTCGTGATTAATTGCTTTTCCTTTTGTTATGCACTTAGTAAAAATTAGGCACAGAGCTGAAAATATGCGATTTCAGCAAACAATTTTTATCGAGCTCGTATTTGCTCATTTCATAGGATGAAAAACGTGTCATTCAACAGTTCAAAGCCTGATCTTTCTTAATATCAAAATATTACGCTCGTTTACCAAATCATTGACGCACAATAGCGTGCTGAAGTTGGATTACCTTTTTTTGAGACACCCTGTATAATTGGGTATATTGGTGTATATTCCGGCCGCGCCTATTTAATGAATTAGTGAACATATACACTATAATTATATAGATGAATAATATTAAGATTTAATGAACCCGTCCAATATGGGCTTTTCAGAAGAAATATACTTATCAACATTGTTGGTTTTCAGTAAGGGTCATGCACAGGGCAGCTGATGGTGGTCAACTTCAGGTTATCGGCCATATGGTCATGCAGTTAAACGGTCACGACGATGGTGTCCTGCCCTCTCGGCGTCTATGAAATACGGTGTAACCCTTCCGATAATTAAGTTTAGACCTACGGGCTCTAATCTCTACATGTGTTGGCAAACTTTCAAATAGCGAATACATCCTTGATTTGTTTATGGGAATATCGATTGATAATTTTTATGAAGAGGACACTATGTTTATATCAGTCCAACCCAATTTAAATCGAAACGATTGGGTAATATATCTTGCACCATTTTGAACTTTACCGCCATTAGCTAATTGTTATTTATATCCTTAGATGTTTAATGCATGTGTGTTAGTTTTTAAATTTATCTATACTGGTAAATTAAACTAATTCCCCCTTAAATTTCCTTGTAATTATAATATTTGTAGTCATAATTTCCCGCGATCGAGCGTCTAATTATCGACTTTAATTTTCCCAGTAAAAACTTGTAAGACAAGAAAATGTCTTTATACTAAATGGAATTTTTGGGTTTTAATAGCTTTACTTGTACAGTTTGCATTCATATACATATGCATCCGGTACTCAAGAATATAGTCAAGATTTAGAACGTGGGAGTCAGTTGTATTTGTTCCTGGAGATATCTAGACGTGATATATTTACCAATGCTGACTATATTCTATAGGGCTTTAATTTTACTGCCAAAAAATTGTCTGGCATTAGACAGAGCAAAATCTGCAGGAGTAACACCAGGCATGGACTCTGAAGTAAAATACTCAATCCGTTAGGTCACACTTTTTTCATTATAATTATGTAGTAGTCTTGTATTTGGAAGTAAATAAATATAATTGAGGTATCATGTAGATTGTAGTTTAATATTAATTATTGAGGTGTGCCAATGTTTGTTTCCGCTGAATACTCACTAAAGCCAGTAACATAACTAACTTGCGACCACTGTAAGTTCTTTGAGACTTAAACTACTACTAGGGATAAATGTTTTCAGATAGATAAGCTAGAACTGTTTTGATATAGTCCCAGATAGCATAATGCTTGTTCGAGGGTGGCCTCCTTTCAAATGCCCCTTTTAGGAAATTTGACAAACCAATGGGTGTTTTCCGACTGGATAGTTATCAATAGAAACAATACATGATAAAGCAGATCTGGCAATGTTAATACTAGGGTATGATAAGTGAAGTTGTGTGTACAAGAAATCCAAAACGTGATTTAAAGTGAGAGAATTTGAAGAAATTTTCCTTCCACGACAGAATAGGTTCCAATTTTAAGATAAACCGCATACTGTTTTTGTTTAGAAGCCTAGAAGTTCGCCATGAATCGAGGAGTACACTGGTAACGTGTCCAGAAAGGCCCTGGATTTGGTAATGCTGCCGGACATTGGACAGACCATCAGCTTCTCTTTGCCTTTCATGCTGTGGACTTTGCCTAATGGGTTTGTCAAAAGCTCCACTTGTGGGGTCCATAGCAACAACTTAGGTTGTCGAGTCAACATCTGTAGAAAGATGGGGTGCCAGGTGTGAGTGGGCCATGCAAGAACCACTAAAACACCCTCTGCTTGATCGTGGGAGATTTTTTCCAGACATTTCGGAATAAGACTAAAAGGAGGGAATGCATAAAAATATTCATTTTCCCATGATACACTGAAAGCACCGACACTATAGTGGCATGTGGATCTGAGTACCAACGGGCATACCGTTCTAACTGTGCATTCAATAGAGATGCAAAGAGGTCATTACTAAGTTTAGGAAAATTGGTGGAGATTTGCTGAAAAATGTCCTTATTAAGCTGCCATTCATGATCTGATAGATGCTTTCTAGACAGTGAATCTGCAGCTAAATTGCTGTGTCCCGGGATATAAATTGCGCTAATCCAGATATTTCTAGGGATGCACCACTTCCAAATCTCTCTAGCTACTGTATCACAAGCAACAGACTTACAGCCTCCCATATGATTATGTAACTAACGGCAGTTTTATTGTCTAACTCAAATTTGATGTGTATTCAGATTGGTCTTTTCAAAATCATAAAAACCACATACAATTCCCTTACATTAATATGTAGGGTACGTTGTTCATTTGTCCACAAACTCTGAGACTGTCAAGTAGGACTCGTAGCACGTGTTATGCCCCAGCCAAGATCACTTGCATCAGTGTGGAAAATATAGGAAACGGCTGGATGACGTAGTCGCCTGAAAGCATGCATTGTATTAATAGTCCGCTAATAAACTTCCTGTTTTGCTGCCTAGATAGACTAATAAGTGCTTTTGGGTACACAAACCTTTGAGATATTGGCATTTTTACGCCACTTATAATGGTACAAAGTTTCATGTAAGGTTTCTCTCGGCAAAAATTATAGCAAGCAAATATCTAACGAATGCTTTTGTAAAATAATCCCCGAGCCGGCGCGAAGCGCCGTGCGAGGGTACTAATTCCGCTCGGCTATTTATTACACCCGGGAAAAAAGGGAAGCTATGCGAAACCAAAGTTCCTGGCGTGTGGCTATGTTTCATGGGTGTCATGCAGAGGAGGTCGGACAGCCTATTAGGCGAATCTGGGCGAACATCTCGACCAATCAGATTGCGCCATTTTCCTCAAGCTCACACGAAGCTTGTGTCATCGAAAATTTACATAGGGCTCATAAATATCGATTTTTTTCATATTGTTATGAAATTTTTTTTGGAAATTTCACGCGATGCTACTTTTACAACAGTCAATCTACCCATTGGAACGGTATCTTGAAAGGTAAGCGTCATTTTCCAGTTTATTTTGACCTCTCACTTAGGCGCTATGCCGTCGCGATGTAATTTAATGCCGTTTCTGTCAACAATCTTTGATGACAAAAATCTCAAATTTCCATGGTTCGATTTCGCTATTTTTCTCACGATTAGTTAAACAAAAGTATAATCTTTAATTCTATCCAGCCGGCCCCCCTCGGTCCCGCAACCGTTTTCGAGATATTCACCGTTGAATATAGCCCTTTGTAAAATATGCTGCCTTGTCGCTCAGATCGATAATGAACTGCTATTACTCGCTTTTTTCTAAAGAAATTTGATTACTATAGAAGTTTCGATATATTATGGATTGTATATACTGTTTAAAGTATGTAAATAATTAAAGCACTTCTGTAACAATATTTTATAAGTGAAATTTATTGTTTGGCTGTTGTTTTAATAGATTTGAGATTCGTGATTTTGGCTGGATTCTATTTTTGTCAATGACAGATACAAGGACAGTTCGTTACAATCATTCAACGTACCATCTAGTAGTGGTGTAGAACGACTGGACCGTGTACGCATATCCTGTTTTTTTTGTGGCAAATCGAGCAGGGGTCCCTCAGCCTGGTCAACTAAGTGTCAGAACAGCCCATTTCAAACCGGCAGAGAGCTTACCACAACTACCTGCTCCATAGAATACTGTACATAGACACATATGTTAATGATTTGTTGAAATTTGTTGACATTGAAATATATAGTTTGTAGTTTATATTGCACATACAAGACAGTTAATGTATGTGTACATCTGCTGATCTGCAGTGCTCCATTTTGTAGCATGCAAAATACTACAGAGTCATGTTGCAATGTTGTTCATATTCAGAGTAAATATATGAAAATGTACAGTAAAGACCTACATAAAAGAACCATTGTAGCTAAGAACCACCAGCAATTTATGCTACAATACTGTTTGTGCCCAAAATATAGAATCAGGTCAAATTGATGAGCAAAACTGTATTTTAAAGAATCTTAATTAATTTTTATTTAATATTACAAGGACATGTATTAATATATTACAGTACATTAATTTGACCATCCATCCATGGAGGCCCACTTGGCCTTTTTTAACAGTATTTTGTAATGCTGTTCCACAACTAATTCAGATAATGTTTGAGAAATGGTGGTTCTTATATGCTGGTTTTTTTTGTATTCTCTATTGTGGGACCTTTGATCAATATGTATATAAATCGACATATTTTTGTGTTATTGTTGCATTAATTTTAATGAAAAATTACTCACAAAGTTGGTCAAGTGAATGTATAAACTATTTATTTATTAATTTAGTACAGCACATGTTACAATTATGTACTTAATTGCATGAGTGTGCATGACAGACATTGTTTTAATTGCACCCACTTATGATTAACCTAGTTTTTGTTTAAAAATGCTGAAAAAAAATCTAAATCTCGTTTTATGAAAATGTTGGAATAAAATCTTATTTTAAAAACGTCAACCCTACACTTGATATGCTGAACAGAGACCTCTAAGATATCTCCTGCTGCAATTAGTGGGTGCAAATACTTGCACAGTTCAGAAGCAATATAACCAACATGTGTCCATCCAGTTCCATGGTCTAGATCAATTGCAATAAGCACTTGGGTCCATTAGATTCAATGGCTCTGGCCGTATTCTTACATTCACTGGTTTATCTTGTCCATGAAGAGCAAGGTATGCCTGTTCCAAATGATGTTGGTAGTTTTTCTCATGAGCAGCACCGATGCACTTGAATGGTACAGCATGGGTGATTTCATCCTCGTCACTTTTATCCTCATCACTTAACTGGTCACCACTTTCTGCCCTATCACCTTCATTACCATATCCATCCTGACCAGGTTCAAGACCAGCCAACCACTCAAGTAGATCTCTTTCTACAAAATCATAACAAGAAAATTTTTATTTTATTATTTCATACATACACTGTAATCTCTAAAATTAGCAATCTAATGCAAAAGTGTGTCACTATTATTAGAACAAATATATTTTCACACAAATATGGCAATATTTTACAGATGAAAATTGAAAAATATCTAACTACTAGAAGCATTAAACACAAATATTACGCCATAAAGTACAGTGTATTTATAAAATTACAGTACAAGAATAAAAACAACAAAGCGGAAATTTGACTAAATAACAAGATAACTGTAATGCATTGTAGTATACCAACCTTAAATACTGCGCTTGTTTTCACGTTGATGATACACGGAGATTTAACGCCATCCAACTTAGAAAGAAGAGCCTCGCTATTGGGTATAACACAATTCCTTCGCTCAGACGGATTATTTATAAAGCTAAAAATTATGACAGCACGTCCCATGCAATTTAAAGAAAGGTAAACTTGGTATAGTAAAACACAAGTCATAATGAGGATCGCAACAATACAGCAATAACATGCTGTTTACACAAAGTATCGCAGCCTGACACTCTTGTCGTTCGAAAGCTTCCATATTGGTTTAGTCAGAGAGATGTTCACTCCTCGACAGTCAACAGTCAATGAAGCCACGCAAGGAATTAGGCGCTCAATTCCCATGATGCTTTGCGGCCTGCTGTCCGACCTCCTCTGGGTGTCATGGGTGAACGTTTTCGCGAATTTCGTGAACTTTTCGTGGACATCGCGTGGGCTGTTATTGTCAGGAGCGGAATGAGCGAAGATTCAATTCTGAATATTTCAAAATCGCTTTTAAGGACTTTATAAATAGGAGCTGTGAGGCGAATTTTATCGCTTTTGCTTTATATAAAAGGATGAGAAAAGATATATGAGCGAAAAAATTAAAATATAAAGCGAGTTATAATTGTTGATGTATTTGTTCATGGCATATTATCATTGTTGTTTTAAAAACTGTTGCTTTATATAAATAGTCAGTCTCGTTTAATTCCAGTTTAAGTATTCTATATTTTATGTTACAAAAACCCATCAATTAAAAGGAGAGCGGAACCATTTTTACGAGAGAATTGTATACTTTCAACCGCAAGATTTCATTTCAAAAAGGAATGCAGTACGTAAATCTGTAAATGCAGTTTTATGAACTTTACGAAACGTTTTATATTGAACGGACGGTTGAATTTTTCAATTTTACATTAAAATAAAATATTAGAATGCATAATAACATACCTACAAGATATATTTCAGTATTCTATTGTTAAAACCATTAATATTTTAACTACATTGCCGGTTTTGTAGTGTAATTTGTACGCTAAAAAGTAAAAACTGTAAAAAAAATTTCTTACTGATCGTGTTGCCATAACTACAGTGCTTCCACAGTTTGAAACAAATTTCCATTGTTTATCCTTGCAAAAATCCTTAAAATTCCTTTATATAATTCCTTAATATTTAAATTTTCTTCCAGTTTTCCTTTGTTTTCCTTCCAAACTATTACAGTAATATAATTAAAATTGTCATGGCACATTTGAGATGAACGGAATCACTTAGCATTTACGTGAAGTACTCAATTTAAATGGTAATATCCTTTGGAGGAGGGGGGGGGGGGGTTCAATATCGTTTTCCCTGCCAAAATTGTGCCTGAAACCCAGATAACAGACTCGGTCAGTAAGCCACTAATTTACCGAATGCCATTTCCAGTAGTAAAAATTCTGGTGCAACTGCCATATTTTCCCTAGCTCTCGTAGCCTCTTTTTACCCCTTCACGATCGCATTCTGACTAAGTCTATTCTGGTTTTGAACAAATCATCCTTTGCATGCAGATTTTGCAACGAAAAGCTTAGAAATGTTTAGGAACTGTCGTTGTTTAGCTGTGGCGAGGGGTTACTGCATGCATGTATTTCTAGTATAATTATTATATTGGGCAAGATATACAGGGTGTCTCAAAAGAGAGGATAACCAATTTTAGCATGCCATTGTGCGTTAATTACTCGGTGCATGAACGTCATTTTTTCATAATCGTAAAGATCACGCTTTTAGCTGTTGGATAACACGTTTTTCATCCAATATGGAGGGGAAATGAGCAAATAAGAGCCCGTTAAAAATTGTTTGTCGAAATTGCATATTTTCACCGTTGAGAATTGGGTCTAAAACTGTTGAAAATTAACTCCCTTTAGGACTTAAGTTGATGAATTTCACTTCAATAAAATACCTGCGTATGCATAATTATTATAAACATCTTGTAAACCACCTGTAAACTCATTGTTTAAATGACACATTCGTGATTAATTGCTTTTCCTTTTGTTATGCACTTAGTAAAAATTAGGCACAGAGCTGAAAATATGCGATTTCAGCAAACAATTTTTATCGAGCTCGTATTTGCTCATTTCATTGGATGAAAAACGTGTCATTCAACAGTTCAAAGCCTGATCTTTCTTAATATCAAAATATTACGCTCGTTTACCAAATCATTGACGCACAATAGCGTGCTGAAGTTGGATTACCTTTTTTTGAGACACCCTGTATAATTGGGTATATTGGTGTATATTCCGGCCGCGCCTATTTAATGAATTAGTGAACATATACACTATAATTATATAGATGAATAATATTAAGATTTAATGAACCCGTCCAATATGGGCTTTTCAGAAGAAATATTCTTATCAACATTGTTGGTTTTCAGTAAGGGTCATGCACAGGGCAGCTGATGGTGGTCAACTTCAGGTTATCGGCCATATGCATGGTCATGCAGTTAAACGGTCACGACGATGGTGCCCTGCCCTCTCGGCGTCTATGAAATACGGTGTAACCCTTCCGATAATTAAGTTTAGACCTACGGGCTCTAATCTCTACATGTGTTGGCAAACTTTCAAATAGCGAATACATCCTTGATTTGTTTATGGGAATATCGATTGATAATTTTTATGAAGAGGACACTATGTTTATATCAGTCCAACCCAATTTAAATCGAAACGATTGGGTAATATATCTTGCACCATTTTGAACTTTACCGCCATTAGCTAATTGTTATTTATATCCTTAGATGTTTAATGCATGTGTGTTAGTTTTTAAATTTATCTATACTGGTAAATTAAACTAATTCCCCCTTAAATTTCCTTGTAATTATAATATTTGTAGTCATAATTTCCCGCGATCGAGCGTCTAATTATCGACTTTAATTTTCCCAGTAAAAACTTGTAAGACAAGAAAATGTCTTTATACTAAATGGAATTTTTGGGTTTTAATAGCTTTACTTGTACAGTTTGCATTCATATACATATGCATCCGGTACTCAAGAATATAGTCAAGATTTAGAACGTGGGAGTCAGTTGTATTTGTTCCTGGAGATATCTAGACGTGATATATTTACCAATGCTGACTATATTCTATAGGGCTTTAATTTTACTGCCAAAAAATTGTCTGGCGTTAGACAGAGCAAAATCTGCAGGAGTAACACCAGGCATGGACTCTGAAGTAAAATACTCAATCCGTTAGGTCACACTTTTTTCATTATAATTATGTAGTAGTCTTGTATTTGGAAGTAAATAAATATAATTGAGGTATCATGTAGATTGTAGTTTAATATTAATTATTGAGGTGTGCCAATGTTTGTTTCCGCTGAATACTCACTAAAGCCAGTAACATAACTAACTTGCGACCACTGTAAGTTCTTTGAGACTTAAACTACTACTAGGGATAAATTTTTTCAGATAGATAAGCTAGAACTGTTTTGATATAGTCCCAGATAGCATAATGCTTGTTCGAGGGTGGCCTCCATTCAAATGCCCCTTTTAGGAAATGACAAACCAATGGGTGTTTTCCGACTGGATAGTTATCAACAGAAATAATACATGATAAAGCAGATCTGGCAATGTTAATACTAGAGCATGATAAGTGAAGTTGTGTGTACAAGAACTCCAAAACGTGATTTAAAGTGGCAGAATTTGAAGGAATTTTCCTTCCACGACAGAATAGGTTTCAATTTTAAAATAAACCGCATACTGTTTTTGCTTAGAAGCCTAGAAGTTCGCCATGAATCGAGGAGTACACTGGTAACGTGTCCAGAAAGGCCCTGGATTTGGTAATGCAAATTTGATGTGTACTTCAGATTGGTCTTTTCAAAATCAATTGATTGTTAAAGATATAAAAACCACATACAATTCCCTTAAATTAATATGTCAGGTACGTTGTTCATTTGTCCACAAACCCTGAGACTGTCAAGTAGGACTCGTAGCATATGTTATGCCCCAGCCAAAATCACTAGCATCAGTGTGGAAAATATAGGAAACGCCCGGATGACGTAGTCGCCTGAAAGCATGCATTATATTAATAGTTCGCTAATAAAGCTCCTGTTTTACTGCCTAGTATATAGACTCATAAGTGCTTTATAATCCCCACCATTCTATGCGAGGGCTTTGATTTTATCGCGTTCAAGATTGCGATAGCGTAACCTATTAAATTCAACACCAGGAAGGGCAGAAATAAGTGTCCCTATAACACTAGCTACGCATTGAATTGTACTGAGTATTTTACCGTGCAAAATCTGCAAGCAGAGATCTCTCAGTCGTTCTTTTAGTTCCTAAAGGGAAGTTTTACTATCATTAAAAGACTATTTATGAGGAAACCCAAAATCAAGACACATTTGTCATGATGTACATGTAACACCAGACTAATAATAAAAAGGTTGACACTATCTGATATATTAACTACACAATCTGAAACCTCCTGGCTTTGCAAAAATAGAAGTCATCAAAAAATCCACTATTGATGTGTACCTTCTGTCGGAGGGTAGCCAAAACTGGCTTCATGACTTTCGTGAAAATTCTGGGGGAACTAGATAATCCCATAGGTAGTACAGTAAACACATAAAGTTGTTTGTTCCAGACAATTTTTAAGAATTTCCCCTGCTCCTGTGCAATAGGAATAGTGTACGTAATATGCATGCTTTGAAGCCATGTAAGTATTGCCGCTAAAGTATCCATCTTGAAATGTCTGTAAAGAACGACCTGGTTGCAGTGTTTGAAATTCAAAATCAATCGAAATAAACCATCTGGTTTAGGCACGACAAAAATGGGAGATATGCATTCTCCTTTAACATGCGTTGATTTAGATATTACACCCAATTGCAGTAATTTATGTACTTCTTTACTAATAATATGTTGTTGTTGGACATTAAATTGCTGATGCCCTGGTTTGCTATACTCATGCATGCAGAAGGGTCGTCAATAAACTCAATGTGACAATGTTGTACATAATCTAAAATCTCAGAGGATCAGATGTAATAATCTCTTTCCATTTAGAAACACAGTTCTTAGTATTACCAGCCCTGAAAGGCGACTGCTTAGAAATAAGTGATTTAACATTAGTTAATAAGTCAACATACCAGTTGCGAGTACGCTCCGAGTTGGTGGCCTTTCGCTCGGACTGGGGCACATTCTGAAAATTCCGGCGCTGTTAGCACGTTGGTTTCTACCACGTATTGACCTGCCTCGAAATCCTCTCACAGAGTACGGCGGGTATCTCTGACCTCGTCCACCAAACACGGTCGTCGGGCCTTTACACACTTTGTGCTTGTTAAGCTCTGCCATTTCTTTAACTCGTTTAGCAGTATCACCACCAAAGAGAAATCCATCAGCTGGACTTGTAGTACTACAAATTCCTTAGCAAACTCAGTCTTAAAATGATGTCTGATGGCATCCCGTCGTCATTGGTTGAGCTCAAAATTAGACGTCATTGTCAGTGTCATGTCATCTAATAAAACAACTGGTTAGAACATCTTTTGGCACATTAGCTGATAGCAAGTAATTAGTTACATCGCGCTGACAATCAATAGCGCCTAACAATGAAGCTTGTGTTGCTTGAAATTTTAGATCTGTAACTCGCGCTCGGCCGGGAATTTCATTCCAGATAGTTGACTCACAAGCGTATTTGAACATTTTTAGGCGTATTATGACGTTTCATAATCGCTTTCGCTTGATCTTGGCTAATTCTTTGCAAGCGTAATTTGTTAACGACACTGCCAATTTTCTCATTAATTGTTGGCCCCTTGACATCAACGTTAAGATCTAATTGTTTATCATTATTGTAAAACTTCAACCTCATTTTCATTTTCGTTTCTGATCGCGCGATTGAACTAAACTGTCAATGTCTGCCTGAATATCGATATTTTCAGGATTATCTGCATATTCCTGAACTGGTGCAGACTCTGATTCAACATAATCTTCGTGATATTGTTTAGTTAAACTTGCAAATTTTTCGTTTAGACGATTTAAACTCATCAAAATAGCTGGCTGATCTGTTGGCCTTGGATTTTGTTCTGAACATATGCTCACACTGGAAGCGCTGGCCTTCGACATGGTCTAGGAGAAAATGTGGAAACCTTTATTTCAGTCGGTTTAAAGACACACCTATATTTTCGTAATGCGATCAACCATGTCCTCAAATATTATATAAAGAATGCCTGTGCAAGGCCATTCCAGCTAGGTGAAATTAAATAAACGTGACTCGTACAGAGATCACTTCGCCTTTCAATTCTTATTTAAAATTTATACTTACCTAACTATCGTCGAAAGAAACCAGTCAATTTTTTATACAAAGAGCTTGAGCAGGGGCTCAAAATCGACGTCCTCTCCCAACTGTTGATCCTTGCTCAATGATGTGCCGTCACTCCCGGTGAGCCTGCGTTCATTCTTCATGTCAGTCTGCAGCTTACGACTTATGGGATAGAACTACATGGTAAATCGGATGATCAGTTCGTGTTTGCTGTTGATAAACATGTCAAACAAAGCAGACCAAATTTTCAGTACCGCCTTTAGCTCGGAGATTTGTGAACATAGTGGAGTGCAAAGTTGTCCGCCATTCTTTTTTGTCATGGACGTTGGACGGTTTTTTAAGTTATGCGCATGCGCGATTACTGACAGAAAAAATAATCAAAATGGCTCCTCGAGAGCTGCTGAAATCGGTTTATTGAGCCTGATTTCAAAATATTTAATGAAAAAATAAATCATTAATTTCAAGAAGGATATATTATTTACATTTTTCAAGGTAAGCGATAACAAATGCACTTTTTTTCTCCCCGAAGCAGCGTTTTTCTCGCTGTTGAAATATACATGTAAACTTTTTCCGTGCGGCTCAAGTGATTATATACTTATAGTTTGTAAATAATTCGCTTTATCCTCATTTATATTGTTATGTGCAGTAAAAATATAGCTTAGATATATTTTTAAAGCCACTCTATTTTGTATATGAGCCATTCCAAAGTATTTTTCTCACGAATTTATTTGTTTTTGTTTTTCTTCGATATATTTTTGACACTCGTGAGTATTGTTTTTGCCTATGTTTATAACCGGCATTAAGTTCAGCGCTGCATGAATTTTGTACTGTATATTAATCTTTTAAACTGGCCTCATAACTTTCTGTCTGTGTCTCATAACTTTCTGACTCTATAGGCTTGTAATTACCTCGCCTTCGGCGGCTAACTGGCGAGGGGATTCTGCATGCATGTATTTCTAGTTACTAGATACACTGTGGATCCTGACGTTTTCCCATATTTGTGTATAGAAGAGTATCTTGAGAGGACAAAAAATTTACGACAAAACGAAACTGTCTTTCCTCATTGCGACGATCAAGCCGTGCTTGCTGTTGGTGCTCAAACGTTAGCTAGATGGATTAAAACTGTCTTAGAAGGGGCAGGTATTAACATTTCTTTATTTAAACTACATTCTACACGACATGCTGCTGCAACAGCAGCATTTGCAGCGGATATTCCAATAGATGAAATTCTGAAAAGAGCAGGTTGGTGTAATACTATACGACTTTTAGGCGGTTCTACTATGAAAGTGTTATTGAAAAGATATTACATTCATAGTACGTATATTTAGTGTGTTGTATTCAGAGTGATATAACCGTGTCATAATGTACATGGGATTATGGTGGGATTAAGGCCAAATGTTAACGTTTGAAAATTTTGATTAAACTTATTTGCACTAGTTTGTACTCACAGTGCCCTCGCACGCTTTGAAGGCTTCGTGTCAGTCTACAGGTTACGACTTATGAGATAGAATTTAGAAGTTAAACGAGACTTACCTGAAAGTTGAAGTTTGACTGGAATTCTATCCCATAAGAAAAGTAACCAAGGACTGACAAACCCACCCTCCCACTCCTTGTGGGTTGTCAGTCTTACGGTATTGGTTTTTTGTTGGTTCTATTTATGCTTTGTCAGTAAATTTGAAACAATGATATGACGTCACTCCCGGTGAGCCTGCGTTCGTTCTTCATGTCAGTCCTTGGATACTTTTCTTATGGGATAGAATTCCAGTCAAACTTCAACTTCCACGTAAGTCTCGTTTAGCTTCTAAATTATTCTTTCTCCTAAAAGTGTCAACATTTCTGAAGTTGATCAACATTCTCAACTCTTGCAACGCTTATTGAAATCCAATACAGTTAATGCATTATTTTACCATATAGAATTCCCCGCATAATATATATAAATATTCTGATGTTGCAATTAGAATTGTATATGCTCCGTTGCATACATATAAAACGTTCTACAATGTTCAACAAACGTTGTCTAATTATCGACAAGAAGAATGTTAATTATTTTTGTTATATGTAGTAGTCTTGCACTTGCATGGAGGCTAGCACTGTGAAATATATTTGAGAGATTTTGTTTAATTATCTTGCTCCTATAAACATGTTCACATGTCCGAATTAAGTTGACCATCATCTGACAGGCGCGAACTGAAACCCACCAATTTAGTAAATTAGAACAAAAATATTTTCAAGAAAGATCCAAAACATTTTTTCGTTTCATTATTTGCTTAATTAACACTTCCAGTAAAAGGTGGCTTTGAGCTATTTATATACGAGAACGATTAAAATAATTGGGTATTGAATCAATTTATACATTTTATCAGTAGTTGTCAAATATAGACGCATGTTACTTGGAATTGAGCAAATTATGTTGTGTTTATATTGTTTGCCCCGATAATAGCTTTGAAATAGAGTTGTAACACTGGCCATCGCATGCAAGAACAATGAGTCAATATTTTGTTGACAATTGGTTGTTTTCGTTGTAAGCGTTACTGGACAGCAGATGGTGGTCAAATTTAGAAATGTTGACACTTAGTATGAGCACTAAGGAAATTAAAACAACATTTCTCAATTATATCTATTTGCCACCAAATACAAGACTACTGTTCAAAAAACAGTCGAAGTTTTATGAGAATGGGGCAACCTACGATGTTCGATCCGTTGATCTGCCTGAAAACCTTAATCAATATTAATTTTTAAAATCCTAAACGGCCACACCGCACCCAATCTGAGATAGTCGTTTCGATTAAACAGTGAAATGGATATAACTTACGATCTCAGAAATAGAGAAACCGATTTAGCCCTTCCTATGCCGAAAAAAGAATTCGTAAAAAGGTGCTTCCTTTATAATGGTGCTACACTTTGGAATAGTCTGCCATATGAGGCAAAAATTGCACAATATTTAAATTGTTTTAAAACAATTATAAATCAAACAATGAATTGAAACTGGCTTGTCAATCGGGCTATTAGCGATATATATTTTTCCCTTTCTATCTTTGACAGTTTGTATATTTTTGCATGTATTGTCTGACCACGCCCCTTATGGAAACCAGCTTTTTTAGTTGTTGAGGCCAGCTTGCCAAAATAAAGTTTGTATGTATGTATGTATGTATGTATGTATGCACGTAAACATTTTGTGAGACGCCTAAGATTAAATCAAAGCTAAAAGAGTACGTAATAACATAGCTACTTTATATAGTTGGGCAATTGATAATTTTACAGTTAAAAGTACAAATCTTATCACTATTTTGCCATTTTGTACAAAAATAAAAGAAATATACGGCCGGTTGCGTGTTACCATGGTCACAGACATACAGATGTCTCACTTCTATACCAAAACCGTAAGGCGTTTTTTTTGGCGGCCATGTTCTTAGCAAGTGCCGTAAAGAGAGGCATGCACCCCCCCGAACATAAAAATTTCAAGATGGCGGCCTCGATTTCAGCCTTTTCAGGAAGTAGAAAGCAATAGAGACGCTTTTTTATTCTCTTGAGTAAGGTTTATTGTTACCGAATGGTTTATTACAACTTGAAATAATGTGTGCGGATAAGATATAAGTTAAAAGAAATTTTCTTAATATTTTTTTTGTTTTTTTCGAGGTTTTTTTATCCTCGTAGGAGTGGAGAGCATTAATACAACAATTATACTCAATTACTTTAGTCGGATATTAAAAATTAAAAGACCATGTTTGCTACAGCGTACAATCTTTTAGAACAATCTTCAGTACCAAGAGAACTTCCTCTACAGTTGAGTGATTTGATAGAAAGGATTCAAGATAACATTTCAATTCAATTTCAATTCAATTCAACTTTATTTCCACAAATACAAAAATTACAATAAAAATACAGATACAATGGTGTACGAGTGGCGAGGTGACATCTGGAAGCCAAAGGCTTGTAAACGAGGACACGTGTATATATGTAAAAATAATATTTTAATAATAATAGTTCACTGATTGGACATGACAAATGCAGAATTTTTTATTTTATTTTATTTCATTGATAGAAAACAATTAAGGGATTTTTAAATGAAGACAAACTGCTGGAGCTTTTTATTGAGGGAGGTAGTGAATTCCAAACTTTAGGGCCTTCATAAAGAATAGTGAATTGCTTTAAGTTGGTTCGACAAGATATTTGGGAAGTCAGCAAAATTTCTAAACTGACAAGACAATATTCAGAAGACATGGGTCAATGATATACTTTATAAGCATGGAAAATAAATTTATGCAAGACAAAGTTGGAAGTTATAAAACTGAAAAACTAAATGGAAACTAAAAGAATTGAAACAAAAAGCAATGTAAATTTTATAACATGATCAAACTTGTTTTGGACCCTGTGTATATTTAATGGGAAGTTTCATAATGGTTTGTTGTGTAGCAAAGTATATATATATGTATATATGAGAGAAGTATATATATATATACAGTCAATAAAGAACACATACAAGTTATTACCCACATAATAGCCAAAGTCATATTAGAGATGAGAAACTTGTGTCAGAGAGAAATGTTTTCTCTAGAAACCATCTGAATATAAATATGAATTTAAGACAAGTTACTCGTCTGAGACGAGTTTTCCATCTAACTTACCCAAAGCTTTTTATTTATTTTAATAATTTCACCCATATAAAGAAAAACATTTTAAATTTCTGGTAATCTATTAAATATTTTACATTTGGGCTAGGGGCCTACTAGAAACCTTGATAGGCTTAAGACCCCTAGTTAATATATAACTTTAATTATAAACTGTATATATAAACAAGTTCAAAGAATAAAGTTTCAAGTTAATAATAAAATTATTCTTTAGATATAACACTATATAAATATTACCAACTATATTTTATTACACTAAGTTGCAGTAACTAGGCATTGCCTTGCGTAACATGACCTTACATGTTAACCCATTAATTTGTTGGCAATGCGCCCTACTTTAGTATTTTGCTCTGCCTAATGCCAGATGATTTTACCTGTCAATGGCAGAGTACTGCCAGTTAGTGGGTTTATACTGTAGGGATTTTGTAGGTGGAAATTTTAAACCAAAACTGCAATATTCTCTATCCTACATTTGACAAAAATTTACATTGATATCCTTGATAGGTGCATTATAGGTCCACTATGTGGTACGGTTATAATGTACTAGTCAATTGAAACCCCACCCCCTGGGTATATACGGGGATTTTGCAGGATTTTGAGGGGGAAATATATATTTTTAACACACTTGCCATCATGCTACCCAGGGTTTTAACAGAGACACAAAGGCCGGGATAAAATGCCAAGGATTTAACTCTCATAGAGCCTTTGCTTTAATCATACTGACACTTTGACAATTCCCTGTAACAGCACGTTTTTAATCCAAAATGACTGATCAGCCGACAAGATGGAAAGCTATACTTCAGCAAGTTGGGCAATTTAACAAATGCAAGGATCCCTGCAGAAGCACACATTCCAAAAAAAATTCAGAGTCTTCTCTACCTCTTTCGTTACAGGTCCTTTCATTAATATATATAAGATTTCAAACACTCTGGTTTCGAATTGAAATATTTCGCTGCAATTTTATTTAATTGCAGATATTTAAAGAACCCCACCCCAAAAGGTAACCTTCAACGTCATAAAGACCCAATTAGAAACTGCATTTTTACAACAGAGTTGACTTAATTACTCGAGAATACTGACGTGGAAATAGAACGCACAATACGGCAGAGCAAAAGTTAGGAGGTTTTGCGCAGTCGTGTATGGATATGTCATCTTACATTTGAGTATATTGCTTTAAGAGGAAAATATATCTCTGGGTTTCCAATGTTGATTTCTTTTATTGACAATTCTGTATCGTTTATTATACTTTTTAGACAGGATGTTTCGCACCAACTCGGACCGAATTAAGTAGTGTAATTTTACAATTAGGAACCGACTTTTATGAAAAATTCACAAATGATGGAGGGGTGTCACCCTCCCCCCCCCCTCCCACGTACAGCCCTCCCATAATGTGCGCCCCTGGATCATCCCTGAAGAAACCAACCAGGCTAATCATGAATTTTCTATACACACATAGGCAAGTCCTGAATTGTGAAATGACTGAAATCCTTCCTTTGAAATACAGAAATAGTTTGATCCCTTTAGATAACCAATCCATCCATTTTGGGGAATATTTTCTTTACCTCTTGCATGGATGATCCAAGACAATACAGGTCCAATGAATACACCAAATACCAAAATCAAAGGTTTCCGGCGGTTCCCGCTCATATTACTAACACGAGATGAAATTATTGTCAAAATTCGATGTGAAATCTCTTTCCGATTAACCCATTCCACACATAGACTTGATAGTAACTAAAAAGATTACTGTCGGTATATTTTAAGACAATTTACAATATTTTAGCCCATGTTTCAAACGCATATTTGCGTACTTTTCACGCCTTAAACATACCGCCATTTTGAATGTTTTCAGGGGGTGACTTCTCTTGACGGCACTTGCTAAGAACGTAGCGGCTTTTTCCCCAAAAACGCCTTACGCATTTTTAGTCACCAGGCACACTTCTGTATGTCAGGGAAAAGGGAAGGTAAAATAATTCATACAAGATCAAATTCGCAAAAAGAAATTCCTGCCATGCGAAGTATACCGAAAGCTCAGACTGTCTAGATTGGATATATAAAAAACCGTCACTGAAAATGCAGGAAATCAAGCTCCAGACCCCGACCCTCCCACAACCTCACACACCTCCACTTTACCGCCTCCTTGTTAGGTCTATTTTCGTTAATGACCCCCACTGACGAATTCTTGAAAAAGGCCCTGTTATTCCATGCGCGCATGCATTATTTGCAACAAATGACACCTTATTTGCAATTATAGCTTAATGGAAAAAAAATCGTGCGCAAAATTTGGTGCCAAAAAAAAAATTCCTGCAAAGCCAAAGCAGCCGAAAAAAATATCGGGCATGGGAAAAAAGTTCCACTCCCCCCCCCATCACTTTTCTAATGGTCCGTCCCTTAACTAAACATGCAAGAATTGGCATTTAATTAAGTCTATTTGTAAAATTTTACTGAATAAATTACTCTCCGTAATATCTTTGTATACTATTTATATATTGATCCGTTTTATTAAATCCGATCCAAAACAGAACAGTATTCGTAAACGATTCCCGTTGAATAAAATTTGTAAAACGAATTAGAAAGTAAACTATGAGAAAGAGAACCGGCGTATGTGCATACTAGTTTTCCAGTATTTGATATTTCGTGCTTTTCTTCGAGCGAGTTCTGGTGCTTGCCAACAACCGTTTAATTCGCCTGACAGACCTTCAAATAGAACGACATAAACATGAAAACAAGCGATCGTGTGGATAAATCTCGGACAATATATTTGTAACAAATGCAGCCGACAATGTAATTTCATGTCAGGACATAAAACAAAGTAGTCTTTAAATAATTGCGAAGAAACTAGGTCTTCGAATGATGTATAGATTTACTGTAACGAAAAGTAAATTTACTGTCGAACTTTTCTATATTTGCAATAAAAGCATCAAACACAATACAGTATTAAAGGATTACCGAATGGTTTTCCGTGAGGATTGCGTGATTCTAACACGCAGGATGTTGCGAGACTTTCTGAAAGCGTAAAAAAATACGAGCCGATAGGCGAGTATTTTTTAGCTTTCAGAAAGTCGAGCAACATCCCAAGTGTTAGGATCACACAATCCTGCACGGAAAACTATTTGGTAATTATTTTATAAAATAAAGAACGGACGTTTTAAAAACCCCGCGAAGCGCCGAAAATTTTCCGTGCATGATTGTCTCATCCTGCACGGGTATTAACCAATCACAGCTCGCGTAGTAAAAATGTTATTTTATAAACGTTTATCCTATTTTGCACTATTTTTAAATCTTGAATATTAAATTAGCGAATTTTGAATTATTTCCGCGTTAAAGCAGAAAATTTCGTTAATTTATTCCTGATGAATTTTCCTGATTAAATTCAAAGGCGGAAATGGTTTTAAAATGGAAGCACATGAATAATTAAAACTCGCCCCAGTCTATTTCTATAACCTATATTGCGGGCAGTTATATTATACTTTGTATATTGTGTCACTTAGGTTTTATCTTATACATTGATGTGCAAAAAGTTATACTTTATCTCACGAGCTACCTCGTGTATCATATCTTACATCAGAGGGGTAAATTTGAAATATACTTTATATCACGAACCATATTTTGTCAGGTTTGGCGCCCCATAGAAGTCGACTGTGAACAGTGTAAAATACCAAAAGCTGTAATCTGACAAGGACAAGAGTTTAAATTATTCATTTTTACTCAAGAAGTTTTCATGAGTTCGGAAGAACTCGGAAGTTAAACAGGTACGGTGTTGATAATGTGATCAGAGCATGGTTAACGTGATTCTCTACTGCGAAAAATTTGAAAATAGATGGGTTTCACTGAGCGTTATAATGATGGTCAACTTCAACCGACAGTAACTGTAGTGTCAGCGAAAAAATAATGGGATTCTTTTCCGTTGAAATTTTTGAACACTTGTATGCATAAGTGCGCGTTAGGAAATAATTTATATGCATATGAACTTGCTATAATGACCTTCTTTATGGTTTGATGTGCTTGAAAACTCGTGTAACTAGAATTATGCTTTGTTCTCTCATGTGCTTCGAGTGTTTTTCTCAGGGGCCTCTGGGATTCCTCCCTCACAAAAATCAAACCCTTCTACCTTCAGACATGGGTCGTATCGTGGCGCAGCAAGAGACGCCATACTAAGACTTCGACTTGGTCACATTTGAGCTGCGTTCTTTGAATTCAGCATTCAGCAGCAAGAACAAGATGGATATGCAATCCCTACCTTTGTCTTAGAAGTGTTTCAGAATAACCAACATTTACAAAACAACATTTTATTCAGTTGGAAATGGGAAACTCGATACACAAAAAAGAAACACATTGGTATAAAATTAATTTTTAAATTTTATTCATAAGTATATCTTAATGTTTTAACCAGTGATGTATTTGTACGTTCTTGGACCGGGTTTAAACTGTGCTAAAATCTACAAGATTAGGGTTTATCAGTAGTGTAAAAGTTTCTATGGAAATCGCAGTGATTATCTCCATGAGAATTGATATGGTATTAATTAAAACGATTCTAATTGAATACACGTAAATACATGCATGGTATTAATTGGATAGGCCATTATTAGACAATAATTGTATTGCTATAACTAAATTATTATAAAGTATCATTAATTAACTAATATGTACTAACGATCATAATTAGGTTAATTAATGTATTGCAAGAATCACACGCCCTTCTGATTTTCTCATCAAACAAGCGTAGGTTGTATTGTATATATACTTAAAAACAAATACTCCACAGTGAAACTTAAAAGATGTGTTTGTTATAACACTAAGTTTGTATGGAAACAATTTGTTAACGCATGATGCAGTGAGAATTAAAGGTGCATTGAAATGATGTTATCTAAACACAGCCTTAATTCATAGAATTAAAAATCAAACTCTCAATAAATTCTTAGCTCCAAGAATATTTTTTTAGAATTTTCGGACGCAACCTAGCTTTGTGCTACGAAAACCCTTAAAAAACTTTGTTGTAATAATCAAACTAGTCAATCTTGTTTCCGTATATAGAAACCAAAACGGCATACATATACAGACATATATAGCTACACAAGTAGTTTAATGTGCTTGCTCCAATATATAAGTTGTTACATTTCCGAAGTCGACCATCACTATAGTCTGCTGTCCTGCAACGCTTACCGAAACCCACCATATATAGGCTAGCACTGGTATTGAATTGTTAGTCTTGCTTTAATTAGTCTGCTTTATACCTTCCAATTTCTTTCCCCAAAGTATCTATAAACTGTTCTCCACTTACCCATTTCTATTTTTTCTATTTTCGAATAGTTTCTTTGATTGAAAGCTATTTAAAGATTGTTCAAGTATATATACTGCATTTACAGATGAAAATATCACTGATGTTTTAACTTTTTGTAACCTTCACTTTAAGCAAGCTCGTTCTATTCTGGTTTTGATGGCTGTATTGGTCGCTCAGTTTGGCTATACAGTATGTGCTCCCAAATACGTCGGTATATTTTAATACCCCAGGGAGCACGCTTCCATGTTTGGCTATTCTCTCCATCCCTTAAGTAGCCCCAGCGACTTAACGCTCTCTAGAGCGTCTTGTTTATTAATAACCAGGTGGCTTAATTCAAAAGCTTGTTTAAGTTTCTAGTAGACCTCTAGGCCTTACCTAACTTATTTCATATAAATTACTACGTTTGTAAATATTAATGAGCGCGCGCGAAAAACAATAAATAAAATAATAAGTAAAAAATAACTGGTCGAGACTACTTTTCCTTCTATACAAAATTCGCATACCCCTAATTATAAATTCCCTATAAAATCGTGCCGCTCTTCTTAAGCGCCCACTCCCCCAACACAATGTTGAGTTTGTATCATGGTAAATTGTCAAAAGTTGTTTCGGGGATGTTCAAAAGTTGTTTCGGGGAGGTGGGGTGACGAAATTTGTTTCGTCAATGTACATTAACTTTCCAGTATTGAGAGGAATGGTCTCAAAGATTGTAGCACGGACATTTTTGACTATAGCTTTATCCATCCTCACAATGATCCATGATAATTTTCAGTTCTTGAGTGGTTAGTCTAGTGTCTTTCATCAAATGGTCAGCCCACGTAATTGCTGGTTTCCCCTTTTTCCATGGCTTAATATTTAATAAACATGCAATATCACAATATCCGTTTTGTATTTGGAGTACGTTACTTTAACGTATCATATTTCCTTGATACGTTTCTCTCCCACCTTGATGATCGTTTTTTATATTACCGTGATTCATAGTATCACAAAGTGATAACTCATATTGTAATTCATTCCACTGCATTGGACTAAGCGCGCCGGTAGTTTCTTTGTTTTACTGACTACCTGTGCAACGTGACGTTGCATTTCTGGTTTGGCTTGCAACGTACAGTTTCCTGCATCCTTAATTGTTTCGTCAGCCGCGTACATTGACTTGCTAGAAGTCGACTCGCATTTAAAATTGTTCTAAAGTATAATGACTGCGTTACTACGGACTGGGTTAATACGGACTAGGTTTATACGGGCGAGTTCGAGAGCGAGTCGACTTGTCGCGCTTGCAGGTAATCGCATCCCTTGGCGCGAAAAATTACAGCGGGGTGGAGCCGAATGGGTTTTCCCCACGGAGAGAGCGAGCTTTAATATTTAGTATATGTTCCGGAAAACCCCCTTTTATCCTGGCCTAACCTGCGAGTCTTCCTGCCCGATCGTGATGCACCTTCAAAACTTCATGTTATACTAAATATTAAAGCTCGCTCTCTGCGTGTATTTTATGTTATACTAAATATTAAAGTTTCTCCGTGTATTTGACTATAAAGCGTTCGCAAGCCTCTGCGGAGGAGAGTGGGTTTTCCCTGCAAAACGTAAGTGTTGTTTTGACAGAATGAACTGGCAGGTAAATAATAAGTTTATCTTCCTGTACAATATGTTTTCCATAAAGTATTTAATATGATGTAGATTATAGCAGTCGTGGCAACAGGCAACTGGCCATATTATGGTTCTATATATATATGAGTGATATGACATTCTAGAAGAACGAGTTACATAAAAGATTGAAACAGGATATTCGGCAAACTTTATCTTTTAATTAATGCAACGATTGAAGTCTGTCTCTGAAACTATTTAGTCATTCTCGCATTGCATTACGTGGCATAATGCTCTGTAATGCTTTGTAACTCTTGCTGAAACCACAAAGGTCTACATGGGAAACTTTCAAGATTAGCGGGACAACCTGATCGCAGAGTTTCTCTATGATTAAGCCATGGAAATGTATAAAAGTGCTTGACGCATGTGAAACTACATGTTTACCACATCGGTTCCGTAGGTTATCCGGCCATGTTATGCATGCCCTCTCGTCGTTCGTGCAGTCCCTGAAGTACGGTGTAGCCCTTCCGATAATTAGGTCTACACCTACGGGCTCTAGTTTCTACGTGTGTTGGCAAACTTTCAATTTTAAATTTCAAATAACGAATAACATCCTTAATTTGTTTATGGGAATATCGATTGATAATTTTTATGAAGAGGACACCATGTTTATATCGTTCCTACCCAATTTAAATCGAAACGATTGGGTAATATATCTTGCAATATTTTGAACATTCCCGCCATTAGCTAATTGTTATTTATATCTTTAGACGTTTAATGTGTGTTAGTGTTTAAATTTATTTAAGTGGTAAATAAAATTAATTTTCTTGTAATTATAATACTTCCAAAACGTCTCGCGAGCGAGCGTCTAATTATCGACCTTAATTTTCCCAGTAAGAACCTGTAAGACAAGAAAATGTCTTTATACTAAATGGAATTTTTCGGTATTAATAGTTTTACTTGTAGAGTTTACATTCATATAAACATGCATCCGGTACTCAAGAATATAGTCAAGATTTGGAACGTGGGAGTCGGTTGTATTTGCACAGTTTCCTGCATGACGTGTTTCGTAATTGTTTTGTCAGCCGCGTACATAATATGTCACGAAAATCTACTGAACGGAAGAGAAGATATGCAGAATTAACCAGCGCTGGTTGATCATCGTAGTAAAAATGTGGTAAAGGGCAAATTTCTTCAAATTTCTTCAATGGGTGCAGGCTTTCAGATCCATTTCCAGCCGATAATTTTAGAAAATATAATACAAAACGTACTCCGAACAAAAGCTTCTTGTGTGCTCAGGACTTGAGTTATCATCAAGACTACACGATATGCGGTGATATTTCGATCTTATTTCAAAATCATTTCAGTTACGTGTTTTATATGGTGCTACACATGGTAGTCAACTTCAAATGTTTGATATTTATGGAAGCGCGAAAATGATGCTAAATGTTTCAATTTCATGTCTTTGCCGCCAAACACAAGGCCATCTAGTGAATTAATTTAGTCACTCTGATAACTGTCTTTCGTTTTAAAGTTAACCTTGACTATCTGCTGCACTGTCCCACTTAGTGAAACCCACCCATACACCCCGAAGGCAGGGTGGCAAAAATTGGTACACTTTTAGGGCGTCCTATAAATCCTATGGCTATAATTCGCCGCACGTTAAATACCGTATACATAGTTGTCCAACGAAAACACCGATAAGAGAGTTGGTAGTTGTTGACCTCGCGTACAATTGATTATTAACACATGTTAGTTTTGATAGTACACTTGTGTCTTAATTAACACCGAGGTGATAAACGCCCATTAATTACTCTGTTGATCTTCGTAATTCTTTCTCATTGAGAATTTCTCTTTAAATATATTACAGTTCATTTAAGACACTTCAATTGTCGCTAAAAACTAACGTAGTGTCGCGCCTCGTTTTCAACGCATTTCTCGCAAGTCATCAATTACAGGCACTCTGGTATAACTGCCGGTTGACCACCAAACCTTGAGTGCTTTGTTCCAGTATAGGTAGCCATAAACGATATAATTGTACAGGGTTTGTAGGATCAAACTACCTGAAAAATATAACAAGAACTTCGACGTTTCGAGCGAAGGCCCTTCGTCTGGAAGTTAGTAGATGTGAAACCTTAAGCCATGCAATGTTAATTATTTTCACACTTTAAACATTGCATTATTTTGTTGTATGGTATCTAAAGGCTTAGTGACTACATCAATGTTTTGGTAGTTTAGCATTTTAAACAAATTATTAAGAATATCTATACTCTATGGTGTGCTCAATTTTTTGTATAAATTGATATTCATTTATAGTCCTAGCATGAGAACTCTCTCGATGTGCCGTTACGTTGGCTCTTAGAGAAAACGCTTTACCCTTTGTTTTACCGACGGGACTTTAAAGTCCCACAACGAAATATGATCAGAAAATCTTCTATGTTATTCAAATGCCTGTTGGGACTTTTCAGTACCAACAGTGTGAATGTAATGAAGAGTCTGGGATCGAATTTGGGTATGTAGTATTTTTTAAGCGGTTGCATATATAATTCAAAATGGCGGTCTTCAATATTTGCATCATATAAGGTAGGTGTGCATTTTTTATCGATTTTTACAATCTTGTCGAATGTTTTGAGGGATGGGAATTTTTTGTGTGCTAGGTTCCTTGTTATGAACAGTTCTATGTGATTTTTTTGTAGAAAATATAAAACCAATGTTAGAAAATAGCGCTTTTTGTTTTGGGACTTGTAAGTCCCGACAGTGTGCACAGCAATGCAATAGGCTCATGGACAGAAATGTGGGACATTTAAACTGCGCATACTCGACATTTAGTAAACAAAGATGGCGGAAAGGCTCTATAAGAATGTATTAGTGGCAGCATCATATTCAAATTTGAGCGAGTTTGTTCGGAGCTTATTCATTTGCCGCACTTGATATGATACGATCGAAACTTCGGTAGTCTAACAAAATTACTTTCATACCTTATTTTAGCCGTCATCTGGTCACAACTCGAACGCAATTTTAATCTCCAATTGGATAGTATTACTATTCTTCAATGGCGCTAATTCCACAATAACAAGCAGTTTACTTCGGCTATTAAAGATCCGTTTCACTTCTGATCAAATTTGCCGCCCTTCCCTCGTAAAGAACAACACAACGAATATTCGCATAGCAATTTTCGAAATAATCCGTCCATGTTAACCGCAGGCCCGTAGCTGAGGGGAGCCTGGGGGGGGCAATGCCCCCCCAACCGAATATTTGTGCCCACTCCCCCAAGCATAATTGTGCCCCCCCCCCCCAAAAAAAAATGAATGTAAGTTTTGTTGTGGAAAAGGTCATTTTTGGATCCAAAGTATAGTTTATACGTTTGGACCTAAAAGCAGATGTAATAGTTAATGCTGCCCGAGAAAATAATTTACCCTCCCCTCCTCCGTCGACAAGAAAAATGGGAAAATATTTAGTCAATGCGAAAAGTGTCCCCCCAACAAATGAGGGCCAGCTACGGGCTTGGTTAACCGGTTACAATTCAGCGTGGAAAACAAAGGAATTCAATGATTTAATTTGATCCATATACGATGATTCGCGCGACTATGAGCATCCAAAAAACACTGTCTAAACTAAACTGCGTTTTTTGTTCTAACATATTTCGCCCTGTTTGGTATCAATACGAAGCTTAGAAACCAGACTTTTTGATAGTATAGGATTAAAGGGGGTTCGCTTTAAACGTCCCCCTACATACCCATCTGTTCGTTGTTTATTTTGATTCGCGCCATTGAGCGCCATAATTTAAATTTGTAAAGATTATGTCAGATATTCTAAAACAATTTGATTTAAATAAATTTAAATACAGCATTTCTTTGTCTACTGAACATTGCCTAAGTTATGTAAGAAAGGCTTCTGTGAGCGAAGATGAAATAGTGCTGACTATTGGTATTCCGCATGAGCATTTGAAAAGTTGGCATGATCTGAAGCGATGTGGCACATTGTCTGAGCACTCGTATACCAAAGGCAGCATTGCACTCTCAAACGCCTTACTTTAATATTTTACTCTGTCTAACGCAATACAATTTTACTTATCAAGGGTAGAGTACGGCCACTTAATGGATCAATATCTTGTTAAATATAAAATTGAATGGGCTTCAGCACCGGGAACCAAGGCTCCATTCCCAGCCAATTAGGATAATAATGTTTGTTAGGAGTGGAAGCACATCTAACTGAAGTTGATTTATAAACTGAAGTATTTTATTTACAGTTTCTTTTGTTGATATTGGGCATGAAATCAGCAACATCAGATTATGCTTGTATATGGTGCAAGATCCAAAAGTTGTTAAGGTAAAATAAAAAACTATCGTCCATTGATGGAGCATTGCCAAAGAAACCTTGAGAGTTTTTAAAATTTCCAATCCCTATCGCTTGGCTAGTAGTTAATCAAAAGAACCAAATGTTTTGATAGTGCATTTTTTAGTATCACCGGTATTGATATTTGGTATCAATATTGGCACATCCCTATCATTTTGTACTAATCCACATTCCTAGATATGATATGAGAAAGCCTGAAAATTTCTACTGGGCAGATGACATAAAGAGGACACTAGATGACATCAGAGCAAGCGGCCTAAAGCATCAGTTTTCTTGTGAACGCCCTCCTTTAGTTAATATTCCCTTGGACAACGTGGTGTTAGACGAGCTCCATTTGATATTACGGATAACAGGTACTATACTGTATACTGTATACTGTATACTGTATACTGTATACTGTATTTTGTATACTGTATTCTGTATACTGTATACTGTATACTGTATTTTGTATACTGTATTCTGTATTCTGTATTCTGTATACTGTATACTGTATACTGTATACTGTATACTGTATACTGTATACTGTATACTGTATACTGTATACTGTATACTGTATACTGTATACTGTATACTGTATACTGTATACTGTATACTGTATACTGTATACTGTATACTGTATACTGTATACTGTATACTGTATACTGTATACTGTATACTGTATACTGTATACTGTATACTGTATACTGTATACTGTATACTGTATACTGTATACTGTATACTGTATACTGTATACTGTATACTGTATAGTTCTAGGCTGTTCATTGTTTGATTAATATTTTTATTAGACAAACTGATTGGAAATTTGGTTGATGAGGCGTTACAACGAGACAAAAGAGAAAGTCTGAGAAAACGTCCACCTGACAAACAACAATTACATTTAGATAACCTCGTGAAAGCAATTTACAGTTGTGGCGTGTCCTTCTCAGTTTGCGAAAAGCGAGATGCTGATGGAAAAGGACGCAATTCATATGATTTCACCAGTACGATGGGAACATAGAAGAAGAAAATCCTCTGGGTACTCTTCCAGCAAAGTTAGATGCCATACTCAGTCAATCAATCAATCAAATATTTATTCAAGCAGCAATAGGGCCCTTGCACGAGATTCGAGAGGTTAACCCTATATGAGAATCCCCTAAATTATAAATACACTTCTAAATACATTTACATCGGTTAAAAAGTCTAATTTCTAATTATTATAAGATGTTCATAAATTATGTAATTTAAGTTTACTCTTAAACTGCGCAAAATTGTCCGCATGAACAACTGCTCTAGGCAAGTTATTCCACGGATTTATTATCTTAATAAAAGGAGTATTTATAACAATTCAGCCCGGATAGTTTAAAATATAGTGTACAATCGTGATTACGCCTTGTCTTTGTTGTATGTTTGTATTCCAATACTTCGTCGAAAGCAATTCCATTAAGGTCAAAAATCGTCTTATAGCATTCCAACAAAGAGAAATACTCTCTCCTTTTTTCCAGGGTGTCCCATTTTAGTAATTTGCATCGATCTTCGTACGACATCTCTCCCCGTTTTTGTTTCAACGCAATTCTTTATCCTCTTCTTTGAATTTTCTCTATAGCCTCAATGTCTTTAACCAAATAAGATGATAACGGTATTGCGTACTCAATTACTGGTCTCACCAATGTTTTATTTAACATCGAAAATATTTCTATATTTGACGTACCGACTGTTCTCTTAATCAAGCCCAGTAATCGATTTGCTTTTTTCACAGCAGTATTCACGTGTTCACTCCATGCTAAGTTACTTGACATTGTTATACCCAGATCTTTAAATTGATTAACGACTTTAAGTGGTTTTCCCGAGAAAATTATACACCGGTTACGAAGAATCGCGCCGATACGTAATCCTCATGACTTCACATTTTTTCTGATTAAAACTCAATTGCCAGGTATCAGCCCAATCACTCATTCGATTCAGGTCTGATTGGAGAATTTGGGTATCTTTCTCAATATCAAATAATTCTCGGTATACTTTTGTATCATCTGCAAAAAGCTTTATAGGACTTTTATTCCATCAGGCAAGTCATTTATATAAATTTAAAAAAGGACTGGGCCAAGGATTGTCCCCTGTGGTACTCCAGATTTCACTTCCGACCAGCTTGAATATGAGCCTCTAACCACTACCCTTTGCTTTCGATTTGTGAGAAAGTTTCGAAGCCATAATAGTAACGTGCTACCCACCCCATATTGTTTTAGCTTGTACAGTAAACGTTCATGTGGGGCACTGTCAAACGCTTTGCAAAAGTCCAGAAATGCAACATCAGTTGAATGATTGCTGTTTCTTGACTTTACCCAGTTGTGATAGCACAATAGTAATTGCGATACAGTGGATCTGCCTTTCAAATATCCAAATTGGTTTTGATTAAAAATTTGCCTTTCTGTCCAGAATTTAACCAATCTTTCTCTAACAATTCTTTCTCCCATCTTTGATATTATAGACGTTAGAGAAACTTGTCTGTAGTTTTCTCTTTTAGATTTTGATCCCTTTTAATGGATTGGTGCTATATTTGCCAGCTTCCATTCTAATGGTAGTGTACCCGGCTGTGGCAAAATACTTATTATACAAGTCGGCCAATGATGATGATAGATAAACAGAACATTCCTTTAGAATAATAGATGGGATATTGTCGGGACCAGGAGACTTATAGTCTACAGTGAGACTTATAGTCTAAGTGCTACAGTGATAACCATTTGGAAGGTACTTGGTCACTAGATCCCTAATATCTATGCCTTAGCACCATATAGTGTGTCATGTTTGAACAACTATGATGGGTCTCAGTGGGGCTTAATAATTAAGTTGTGCTAGCATAAAACATTATTTATATTACTGTAAAATATGCAATAGGTGGGTATGTTAATTGTTTCACGAGGGCTATTTCAATTGATATTTGACAGGATTTCAACCATATTTATGAAGACTATAATTATATGTATAAATGTATAAATGTATAAATGTATAAGTGTATAAATGTATAAATGTATAAATGTATAAATGTATAAATGTATAAATGTATAAATGTATAAATGTATAAATGTATAAATGTATAAATGTATAAAAGTATAAATGTGTGTATAATGGTCCATCATATCACAATGATAATTGTATTCATGTATTCATATATACTTAATAACCATTGTTTTACATCATTTCCTATATGTGAGCGGTGAGTCTAAGTAGTTGCGTCAATACGGGGTTTTGAAACTATAGGTAGGGTTTTACTTTCGTGTCGACGATGTTTCTATTCATCGATCCTTCATCAGCTTGTGCTCGAAACTAGGATGTAGTTTCCCACTGATCATTTGTTGATAAGAAGTGTTTGAAAGGAATTAACCAACTATTTATGCCGGCTCTATCGGCCGGAACTATTTATTCTGACGCATGATGTCATCACATCGACAATTCTCCATCTAAATCACTGCAGACACGTGATGGCAATCCAAATCGCTGAACAGCACTGCGAAATAAATTGAGCACAGTAGAGGCGTTATTTGGTGAACATCTCAAATAGACTATGTATCTACTATAGCCAGACTTTATGATCCCGTCAATGTGCCTATTAAAATGAATTAAAATATATTCAACATTTTTTAGTTCAACAGTTTTTATTTTCACACCAAACACACTTTGCCATGTGCATTTGGACAGCAACCATTGGAAAGAAAATCTTGTAGTACATGTACTCGATTTGGGTAGTATTTTAATAAGCTAGTACCAAATTCCTACCATGAAGCATTGGGACATTGTAAGCACGTCGAATGATTGCAACACTACGTCTCAATTGCGCGAGTTAGAGGGTCGACATGGCATATAGACCACTTTCATAATTCAGACGAGTTTAAATATTATTTTATGTGCATATTAATAAGCCTTACCAGCCTCGTTTCTGTGCATGAAATTGAAAATAATTTATTAATTTTAACGAGGTCAATAAGGCTTATCAAAATGCACATAAAAGAATATTTAAACTCATCTGAATTATGAAAGTAATCTAATCCAACTGCCCTCCTGCTCCCATTGGCTCACAGGCAGGGACCATTGGCTCATTGGCTCAAATGCGAGCCCGTGAGCCGAGGAGCGAGGCAGTGAACGGTCTATTTTGGGAGGGGAGGTGGGGAAAAACGACGAATACCGTCAACCGAACCTGTCATACACAAAATTATTGCAATATACTATTCCTCCTCAACTGCGTAGATAAGTGCACTATTTAGGCTTTCGGCCCAAATATATACAATCACACAAGGCCGGAAATAAGTTATTTCATATACCAGCCCCCAATGGCCAAATGGCTAGGCTTTCCTACCTACACGCCCGGGCGCCTCGTTTAACAAACTGATCCCGACTTAATGGGATATCATTGTTTTATAGCCAATGTTACGCATGACTGCACTTGGGATAGTAATCTATTCCAACTGCCCTTCAGCTCCCATTGGCTCACAGGCAGGGAGTTTTGGGAAATGCGAGCCCTGTCGCCAGGAAACACCTCCTTCATATCTAACCAGGTAATCTCCGTGTAATAGGGCACCGCCTATACCCTAACCCAACATTACCCGTAACTCAATCCCTATCCCAACATTACCCGCAACTCAAACCCAATCCCAAAACTCTTCTCTTAATTATCTCGAAACTTACCCCCCTTCCCAAAACTATACATCTCAACGAGGTGATGCAGAAGGGGGAAAATCAAGCCGATGCTGGCATTTTCCACAGTACGGGCTATTCGGGTATTGACATGCAGGGGGAAAAGGTTGAATAATGGTCCTGTCACGCAACTGAGTTTTTAAAGGCCTAAAGGAACAACGTTGCGTTTCCTGACAATAGTTATCGTGTGCCGCGGAGAAAAATGATAATGGATCGCGGGCGATTGCATCCCGCTACCCTGGCCACTTGACACCATACACTGAGAAGGCCTAGAGCCGACAAAAGTAGTGGGCGAGCTACCTCTGTTAATCACACCATTGATCACTCTGTTTGGGTGTCTTAATGTCAAAAGGGATAAGATGGGATTATACATTAGTGAAATAATCATTCGAGTGAAATAATCGATCGCACACTCCATTGTCGGTTCTAGGCAGCCCCTAGGGGCATAAAAGGCATTAGACGCCCGCACCTAGTTCCAACAATGGTTGGGCATAGCATTCTTATCAATATACTATAAAGTATTCCAACAATAACATCAATAAAATTAAACGGTGTGAGTTAATTAATATTGAAACACAATTGTATATTGGCCCCAGCCAATAAATAAATTAATAGCTGTGAATTGATAATTCAAAGAACGTGTAAATTGGCCCCAACCAGTGTATAGACCGTGACGTTTTTCGTTTAGCTGTTCGAAGTACTTTTAAATTGGCCCCGACCAATACATACATTAGTAGCTGTGAATTGACTATTCAAACAACTTGTAAATTGGCCCCAACCAATACATAAACCTTGACGTTTTTAGTTTAGCTGCTCGTGGTACTTTTTAATTGGCCCCGACCAATACATACATTAATAGCTGTGAATTGACTATTTAAACAACTTGTTAATTGGCCCCAACCAATCAATACATAAACCGTGACGTTTTTAGTTTAACCGTTCAAAGTACTTGTAAATTGGTCGCAGCCAATACATACATTAATAGCTGTGAACTGACTATTCAAACAACGTGTAAATTGACCACAACCAATCAATACATAAACCGTGACGTTTTTAGTTTAACCGTTCAAAGTACTTGTAAATTGGCCCCAACCAATACATACATTAGTAGCTGTGAATTGACCATTCAAACAACGTGTAAATTGGCCCCAACCAATCAATACATAAACCGTGACGTTTTTAACTTAACCGTTCACAGTACTTGTAAATTGGCCCCAACCAATACATACATCAATAGCTGTGAACTGACTATTCAAACAACGTGTAAATTGGCCCCAACCAATACATAAACGGTGACGTTGTGAGTTTATATAACTGTTCACCGCGCTGGTACATTGGCCCCAACCAATACATAGATTAGTAGCTGTGAATTGATCACGGATTAACACTTTAATTTAACACACTTGTAAATTTCGGTATAAAACAAATAGTCCAACGCACTTGCGAATTGGACCCAACCAATACAGAAACCGGTGTATATTTACTATATTCAAAGCAAACGTTGGAAATTTTGCCTAGTCAATATAAAAAAGCCCTGAATCGTCATTTTTAAACACATTTTAAGATTGGCCGCAATCAATACGAGGTAGCCGTAAACCTATTATCAAAGTGCGAATGAAAGTTGGTCTAAACCAATACGTCGAAAGTCTGTGCATGGACATGCTTAGCACGGCTGGTAATGGCCCCGACCCGTAGATCAATTAGTTGTGAGAGAAACATGCCAACACAATGAGAATGGCAGCGACCGCTCGACCAATACCTCGGAATAGAATATTCCATGTTCTAAATTGACTTCTCGGCACCTACCAAGTCAATAATAAAGCATATAGTAATAGGCCAAACTCAAAAGTAATTCAGTGTGACATGATGCGACGGTTAAATACAACGCCGTTTATCAAAGCATTCTCTTTGAGTATATAAACAAGTGTTAACCTCGATGGAAAGCAGTTCAAAACGGTGGGAAATTTCCTTCTGTACTCCTCATAAGCATTGGCATCAACCAAGACACAATTAGCGTTGGAATAAAACAATTGAAAATCGGCGTTGGTCTGGCCCTGACCAAATTCAGTGAATACAGTAATAGACGATTCTGTCTCTCTGGCCCCAACCAGGTTTTGAAACCGCCATGTGAATGTACACCGCCCACGTACAAGATAAAAGGCCTAATTCATGAAAGCTAAACCGATGCAAAGCCTAAATTTAAAGCGTCTATGACTATGAGTTGAACCAGGCTAGACGTTACGCTTGGCTACCGCAAGTATGTACAGTATATGTGGCATGTGCCGTGGGAAATGAAGCGACACGTCCGATGAGTCTTATTTACCACCGCGCTACACTCGCCTAGTCCTACAGAATACTTTGCATGCTTAGGCTTAGCTGACCATTTCCTGAAAGGGCCACGACCCATTTCATCTTTACAATCATTACGATAGGTCATAAAATCTCACAAAAAGCTGGTGCTAAAACAACCAACTCGTTCGGCCCCAACCGAGGAACAAAGAGATTACGATTTTTGCGTAAAACAAAGTACAGACCTCAACATGCAGGGCAATGCCAATAGTCTTCAGCTGGCGCTTGGACTTGGTTGTGTGCCACTTGTTCAATGATTTGATTTTCAACTTTGGTTGGGTAGGCTGGAAAGACTTGAACATCATTTGGTACTTGAGCTTCTTCTGTCTTGACTGAGCTACCTTCCGGGCAGAGCGTTTAACAAACTGATCCCGACTTAATGGGATATCATTGTTTTATAGCCAATGTTTCGCACGACTGCACTTGGGATAGTGGTCTATAGCATCACGCACTCTCCATCGTTGTACGTGGATCCCTCTTTGTCTCAGCGCACCAAGAGCAAAAGTTTCACCGGCATTTGGTAAGATTTCAAGGACATCTCTAACAACATTAGAGATATTGGTGTACAGTACTGCCTAGAAGTAAGTTAACACTGCGGTTCGGTTGCGGTTCGTGCGGTTAGCGGGTGCGGTGCGTGCGGTTAGCGGGTGCTTTGCGTGCGGTTAGCGGGTGCTGTGCGTGCGGTTAGCGGGTGCCTTGCGTGCGGTTTGCGGTTGCGGTTCGTGCGGTAATCACACGTCAAACAGAAAAACCACTGCGTCGTGTTCCGACGGTTTCCGATACAACTGTTATTATGCGACAAACGGACTTGTTCCTATATGGATTAATTTGTTTACTAAATTACTACCTTCTCTAATAAACTGTATAACATACAGTACACAACTAATATGAATTTATATTATGAATATAAACAGAATGAGGTGTTAAGGAAAAATATAAACTCAGATAAACAAATGTGCCACCAATACAAACTCTACGGGTTTGCCGCATGATATTTGCGTGTCAGTAAACAAGAAACCGTAATGTGATAAGCGACACTTTTATAAATCTATTCAATCGCTCTACTATATTAATTCTACTTTGCTATAAAATATGACGCAACGGTTGATAAAATGACAAGCTTGTTACACGTTGTCGACAGGCTTGCTACCTAGTATACGAGCTTGTTAAGCCAACAACTTGTGAATAATTTTACATGCGTAAATAAACCTAGTAACTTTTTGTCATACGCGTATCAGTTTAAAAGCCTGTAGAAAAGGGTTTATATAGCATGCAGCAAATTCCGAAGTCAACAACGCATTAATTTATAAAAAATATTTAACTATTATTGTAAGCGCATACCTTTACGTTTGCAAGTCAGATTTTGTCGCATCTTTCCGTGTATTGTAGTTAGGTGTATATGTAACAGAGAGCTGGGCTTATGCGACACAAACTCCCAAAGTTATACACATCTCGATACACATAACATACGATAATAAAGAATCGTTTTTGATAATTTAAGTCAAGTTAAGCTTTAATAGTTAAATGATGGATTTAGCTAAGATTATTTGATCTCACAGATTTGTTATGGTAGTCAAATATATAAATATTTCTATTTACTTACTCTAGTGTGTCCAATGTGTATCAAATCCATCAATAATCTTTCTTGTATAAAGAAAAGCATGTATCAAACTCGGGTCTCAATCTCAGATCTCTCACTTCGCTCATATAAAGCTTTCCCGCACAATGTTTGCTTTGATTTTGCTAGCAAATCCCGTTGAAAAATACACCGTGCATGTTCTTTCAATTATACTGACAAATTTTGGTTTTGTAATCTGCATACTGTTTACAAGTTCTCATCCCACGTCCCGGAAATACCAAAATACTCATTAGCGCGCCGGGCAACGCCGGTGAATAGATAGCTTTAAGTTTGTATTTATTCGGAACGCATCAGTATATCACTGAGAGATTTATGGATCGAATATCTCTGCATTGGGGACTAGAATTTCTTCAACGAGTCTTTCCCATTGGGGACTAGCCTCCGGAAAAGATATGTGTTATTGTATATGACATCATCGCTTCAAAAGTTAAAAGCAAGTCTAGAGGTATGAATATTTGCCATATATATTATCGTTGATTACTCTGAATTGTAACTCGCAGTGATATATAGAACATATCATATGGAGATAGACAATACTCACAATTATATATCCTTACGCTACGTATACGCTAACCCGAATCATAGTTAATAGAGAATTTAACTATGCACGAATAACAACTTCCGTATTTGTATTACGTGCGGCAGCCATTCTTAGCAGTGTTTATTGAACTACCATATGTCATCGTCTGCAATACTATATACAGTATCTACCTCACATTTTCAAGATATACAAATTACAGTAAACGACTGAGATACGTACTCAATCATATATATATACGCCGCTACTACGCTTGTTCACTCAAACAAACATAATATTGTCTGTCAGTCTATTTACAAATATTTTAATTGACTCTTTACATAACAGGTATATGTCAATATTGTAAGAATTATTTATTCAAGAGTCAGCTTTTTACATTGCATTGTGAAACAAGCTGCATTACTTTTGCATGTCCGTCTATATCAGAACTTTGCCAAACAGTATTCCATTGACCCAGACAGCATTCCAGAAATTTTTTTACCAAATTTACAGACTAGTTATTGGGAGATTTGCTTTGAGTTTTTGTGTTTGTGTTCAATAAGCGATTTGTGTGGTAAAATTGTGCAATACGTTAGCTACGTTAAAAGACTTGCTTCGTCAAAACACACTATTAAGCTTTATAAACAAATACGACCATTTACTAAATTTTTAGGCTGGTTGCAATATACATGAAATTGTAACTCCAATGACAAAGTTGGAAATTAAACTGGCAAATTATATCGTGTGATATTCTGATTTCTAAATACTAATTTGCCCACGTAAAATTCCGAGTTCGCAAGTCGTACTGTTTTCGTGTTCCGCCGTGAGTTACGGTCAAACCTCAATACGCCCACACAACCGCGGGCGACCCGCGTGCAGCCCCCGGGGAGACCGCGGGCAACCTCCGGGCAGACCGCGGGCGGCCTCCGGGCAGACTGCGGGGCGCCTGCGGTCAAACCGCGTGTGACCCGCGGTTAACCGCGTATTTGTGTTAAGTTACTTCTAGGCAGTACTGTAAGTTGTTCGTGGTCCTCGGGTATCACTAACTGTCAAACCGTATTCATGACGTCTCCGAAGTAACGTTCTGTAACTTACTCCCAAATCTCTTGCAACTTGTTCCCACTTGCCATGTATTTGGAATAAACAAGTTAAGCTTCTCTCAGGAACAACGTATCTTCGTCTTCCTCTACGATCTTCTTTCCGTCTTCAACAGGGCAAGTAAAGTGCGACGAATAATAATTTTCGATCCACTGTTGTTCGTAATCATTGAGCAATTCCTGCAATTTTGAGACCAATGTACCAATGTTTTCTTGCAGTTGCCTGTCATATAATCCACCTTGACATCGATCATACAATATATTCAAAACTTGAAGATTACTTTCAATTCGCCGCTGCATGAACTCGATATTATCACAAAATTATCATTGATATTATATTAATTACATTGATATTATCACAAAATTTTGCCTATGAGCCTCAGATATAAGACTAGGAATATTCTCAAGAAATGTATTTATGTTGTTTTCAGGTTCATTCGCCATATTTTTGAGCTAAATTTCCCGCGTTAACGCAGAAAAGTTCGTTAATTTATTCCTGATTAATTTTCCTGATTAAATTCAAAGGCGGAAATTATTTTAAAATGGAAGCACATGAATAATTAAAACTCGCCCCAGTCTATTTCTATAACCTATATTGCAGACAGTTATGTTATACTTTGTATATTGTGTCACTTAGGTTATATCTTATATATTGATGTGTAAAAAGTTATCCTTTATATCACGAGCTGCCTCGTGTATCATATCTTACATCAGAGGGGTAAATTTGAAATATACTTTATATCACGAAATATTTGTCATTTTTGGCGCCCCATAGAAGTCGACTGTGAACAGTGTAAAATACCAAAAGCTGTAATCTGACAAGGACAAGAGTATTATTCATTATTACTCGTCAGGTACCGGTGTTGATAATGTGATCAGATCATGGTTAACGTGATTCTCTACTGCGAAAATTTTGAAAATAGATGGGTTTCACTGATGTTATGATGATGGTCAACTTCAACCGACAGTAACTGTTGTGACAGCGAAAAAATAATGCGATTCTTTCTGTTGAAATATTTGAGCACTTGTTTGCATAAGTGCGCGTTAGGAAATAATTTATATGCATATAAACTTGCTATAATGACCTTCTTTAGGGTTTGATGTGTAAACTCTACTCTGATTTGATGTACTTGAAAACTCGTGTAACTAGAGTTATGCTTTGTTCTCTCTCGTGCTTCGAGTGTTTTTCTCCGGGGCCTCCGGGATTCCTCCCTCACAAAAATCAAACCATTCCACCTTCAGACATTGGTCGTATTGTGGCGCAGCAAGAGGCGCCATACTAAGACTTCGACTTGGTCACATTTGAGCTGCGTCCTTTGAATTCAGCATTCAGCAGCAAGAACAAGATGGATAAGCAATCCCTACCTTTGTCTTAGAAGTGTTTCAGAATAACCAACATTTACAAAACAACATTTTATTCAGTTGAAAATGGGAAATGGGAAACTCAATACACAAAAAAGAAAACACATTGGTATAAAATTATATGTAATACAAGAAACCTCAGCATTTCCATTCTTTCTGCACACACACGCACAAGGCATGATAGTTTTTCAGCTTGAAACAACGTGTGAGCGGGGCGCAGTGCTGACATGTCAGCTTTTATACCCTTGCACACACATTCCATTCTTTCTTTCATATCCTTCCATTTTATACAATTATTGGGATCAAATAAGCAAATCAAACCAATATCCATTCCAAGCATTCTTTGCCTTAACTTTGTTTACAACTCTAAAGGGGGCTTAAGGGCCTTGGAAGAGACTTAGCTAAGAGACTTAGCAGCACCCACACACTTTCCACCTTACAATTTATTTTACTCTATTATTAATCCCGTGGTACTTTCGTACAGTTGTACTTCTGTTCTCTCACTCGCTTCTTCCTATCTCAGGACATACCCATTATCCCAAGGGCGTGACGGTATCACTATACCCATTTCTTTCTATTCGGTATCTTTAACTCTCTATTTATCTCCCACACGGGCCATACTCATTGCTCATGGGGACGATGGTTTCCTGGGGGCCTTTGTTGAGAAAATTAGAATGCATTGTTCCCATACTTTAACCATTAACCATTTTTTTAATTACCCAAGCTGTTGATATAAAACCATGATATTTATCAAAACACAATTCAAACAAAACATATTTTGTGGGAGAAGGGGTTCTGGGGTGTGATGAAGACTCATATTATGACAAACATCATCCCTACTCACGTCACACCTTAAGCTGAACTGATGACTGAACTGAATGATCTGACCATAAAGCAGAGCCTTGTCAGGGGTAGCTATTCCCTGACGACCAAAGAAACACTTGGACACTCCATAACCTGACCAAAAGGAATGAAGCCCCTATGAACAGTCCTTAATAACCTGACCCAGTGCTAGACCCATATGTGCAGTCATTAACCTGACGAAGGGGCAATAATGAATAAACCCCTATATGGACAGTCCTTAATTAATAATTATATGGTATATGTGTGACGTATATTGAGTCTATGGACCTGAAGTTGACATTTTGGAGACTTCAACCCCACAAATACACAGAATGTGTATTCCCCATAGACGAAGAGACCCTCTCCCCATTTTTTAAAATTAAGAATTGTTATGTATTTAGTATTATTGTTACAGTGGCTGATTTGAGCATTACCATCACTCATATTACAGCTGGAATGTGAGGGAGGCCAGGAAAAACTTACGATACAGGAAGGCTGGATGGGGCCAAGACAATTAACCAGCAGCTTCCCCACAAAGCTTCTATCTTACAAGTTCTCGATTGGAGTGTTGATAACACGCAAACAGAGCTGACTATCAAGGCATAAGAAAAGCAATTAATCAGTCTCGCCTAAGCAGGTGTCTTGGACATCTATAATGTATCTCGTACAATGATCGAAATCCTACAACATTCAGTGTTACATCAGGAAGAAACCAGAATAACCGGAGAAAACCTGCGGTGTTTGGTAGAATCAAACTGGAATAACTCTTCCTACATGCGATTGAAACGATTGAAATTGTAATCAGACAACTGCATATTGCAAGAATCACACTTCCTGCTGATTTTCTCATCAAACAAGCGTAGGCTGTATTGTAAATACACTTAAAATTAAATACTCCACAGTGACAATCACACAAATACACACACAAACAAACCCAAGTGGCAAGTGAAAACTTAACCTACAAGGCGGTGGTAATTGGGTATCTTAATACACACCAGTATAAATGTCAATTTTTGCGAAATTGACCATCATCTTCTCTTTCTGCTGCTTCGTATAAAATTGACTTGCTGAAGCTCGTGAATAGAATGATGCGCTTATGATAAATCTTGTGACCAATTCTTCCGTTTTATGCCTATCGATATTTCCGTTTGTTTCTTTTTGCAATAAGACCCTCGACATTTTCTATTTCCATGTTTTATTTATTTTTCGTCGGGCAAAATTTGTTCACCCCCCTAATGCTGTAACCCTAGTTACGCCCCTGTTGCCACATTTGAGCTGCGTCCTGTGCAATTCAGCATTCAGTAGCAAGAAAAAGAAGGAGAAGCAACACCATCTTTCTCTTAGAAATGTGTCAGAATAACCAACATATACAAAACAACATTTTATTTAGTTGAAAATGGGAAACTCGAAATACGCATTGTAAAAAATTATATTTAAATTTTATTCATTAGTATATCTTAATGTTTTAACCAGTGATATACTTGTACGTTCTTGCCCCGGCTTTAAACTGTGCTAAAATCTAGAAGATTGTCTGATACATGTGTTGTTGAAAGTCAAAGAATGAATAACGACGTCCAACAACCTGCATCCACATACTCTCAGCTGGAATAAGAAGTTATTGATTTAGGACACGATGTGACATTATAGCTGCAGCGAACAGTTATTACTAATTTAGTGAATGACATACAAGAGCTGGAACACATTATAATACTTGAGAAACTGACCTACTATTATCCAAGAATGATTAGAGGCAGACATTTCAAAATTTCCCTTGGACCTGAAGTATACCACAGTATTAGCAAGCTCTTATGTAACCACTGGTATGCCCCGGATCCCCTCCTCCGCGATTTGATACTATAATAATAATAATAATAATTGTAATAATAATAATATGCCTTCTAATAAGAAGAGGAGCATTATACACCACCAATTATACCAAATATTCATACATTGTTCATACTTTCTCTTCCTTACAAACTCCAGCGTCTGGTTGGCTTGGTGGGGAGGGGACCCAACATGGGAACTTAAGAGGGGCTTTCGTACAGACGTACCTTTCTGTTCTTTCACTCCCTATCTCAAGGGCATACCCAGTATCCCAAGGGCGTGACGGTATCACTATCTATTTATCTCCCACATGCATGGGCCATACTCAGGTTTCCTGGGGGCTTTGTTGAGAGAATTATAATGCATTGTTCCCATATTTTAACCATTAACCATCTTAAACTATTTCAATGACTTTCTGATGTCTGTCAGCGCAGTCAGGACAAGCTTTATCTTTCGTGTCCTTTCTACAGTTCAGTACAGTATAGAGCAGTCCCTTTTTGCGATGATATAGATTGAAATCGACAATTACTATCGAGACCAATATCACAGAGAGGATCAGAGCAGCCAGGGACACTTGTGGTGAAGCAATGTAAATTAACGATCCATTTTCAGATTCTGAAATGAAATTGAAAAAATATTTTAGATGACTTGTTAAGATTTTTCTTGGGCATTGATTTTAGGTAATAATTCAATTATATAAATGAAACTATAGACTAACTGGATAGCTCTATCAGTACTAAGTTGTTCTACTTATTGGTCCAATGTTACTACAGAAGAAAACTCGACCACCCGGATAAAGCCTATGGTGTTAGATACAGTCAAACTGGAAGCACTTTTCTCGCATGCTATAGGTCCAATGTAACGACAATGAGGGTTTACTCTGTGACAGATACTAAAAAAGAGCTATATAAAAAAGTCTATATAATGTTGAGCTGTGATAAAACACGGCTTTACCTGTATCGTGTGTCTCTTCGGTCGATAATGTTTGTTGATTTGTTTTCTTTAAACTGTTTTGCAAAGGTATTTTTCGATTCAATGCCCGGGGTCGTTGGGTTGCCTGCATGTGTGTATCATACGGTGTGCAAGCCTCGTCGGTTTTGAAGTGTATGTCGTGTGTTTCACCATGATTCATTGTTGTTTTCTTGAACTCATTCTTTGTGGTAGCGTTACACCCAGGCAGGCATTGTTTGAAGAGTATAAGCCTCTCCTCAGCTTTGGCTTCCATTCCCCTAGGATGCATCATATAGCGCGGTTGAGGCTTGCTACAGAATAATTGTTTGCAACTTCTCTTGTTCACTGGATTGTTGGGTAGTTTTGTCTTGAATTCAGTGTCATTGACTATGAAAGGATAAGATTCAGACTAAGATTGTTTGTCAGGTTTAAGTTATACCATATTTTAACTTTCCTAGATATCAGTTCTAAATTGTTCTCCCAAGAGGTCCTGTAAGCTGGGGTCATGCATTGTTATTTCTCATTGTTACGAAAGGAGAAACCTAAAATAAACGAACTTTATTTATACTGGATAGCTCTAACAGTTAGCTAAACTCTTCTCTCTTGTTATCGCAAGAGAAATCCGTAGTACCTGAAAAAAACCTGCGGTGTTTAGTGCAGAGTAAAAATTGAAGCACTCAGCACTCACATGTAACTAAAGCAAATTTATGATTAATATATCATAATATATACCTCTGCATATAGGCCTATTGCAGGAGTCAAACCCCGGTCACAGAACAGGGACCCGCACTTACAAGTGTGGCACCAACATCCAACCCAGCATACTAAATTCATTCATTCTTTCATTTATTGGACAACTTACTTTCGTTAGAATTAAGATTCTTATGCAGCTTTGGGGGGGTTTTACTGTGACCACATTTACAAGACGTGTAATTATACACTACATATTTATAGAACTTCTTTGCGTTGTTCATATCTGGTACAACAATTTCTATCTCATTCTGTGTTGCTGGGAGTGGCCAGCATGGGACATCTTCCGGATAACCAACTACAACACAGCGATGTACTTTAATAAAGTAGGGTTCTCGCGCTTCAGGAGTCTCAAAGTTGTCGCCATAAATTGACACTACCTCTTCAGCTGGTACTGAAAAATTAAAATTCAGTTAGTTCATGTTCCTTTCACCTCTGTACGGCGCTCGAATCCTGCATGCATTATGTACTATTCTGATTATAATTTCACCTCAGTCGCATATCTGACAGACGTAGTTTTTTTAGTTTGGCACGCTCTGCCAAACACCGCAGGTTTTCGCCAAGTACTCCGATTTAATTTCCTCCTGTAGTAGCACAATTAGACAACGAGGCCGAGTTGTCAAGCTGCAGGAATAAAATAGGAAAGTTTAATAGTCAAAGTTTAATAGAATTAGAAAGTCTAATAGGAAAGTTTAATAATAATAAAATAGATTTCAAGCTGCAGGAATAAAATAGGAAAGTTTTTATCGAAATTTAAAAGAATTTATGAGCAGTCAACGCCAGAGTGACTTGATACGTGACTTTTGCGCTTTCAGAAAGTCTCGCAACATCCCACGCGTTAGAATCACGCAATCCTGCACAAAAAACTATTCAGTAATCCTTTAATATGGCTCCCTAGGGTTTTTCCATTGTAGTACACTTAGTATTCGAGACACTCCTGCTTCTTCGCTTTGCATTAAAACGAAGATGAAATTAAAAAAACCGTTGATAATGCTATCCTGAATATTTTGATGTGCTATCTTTGTGTTGAAAGTCCGTTACCATGGCAACAGCGTACTTTTTACCATCTACTTTGGATACGAAATAATACTGGTTTAATGGTCATATTTTTTCAATTTTAGAGAATTCCAACTATACGTTTTTCTATAGATCGTTAGAAAAATGTCAAAAATTAATATGATGTTTATATTTTTAAATCTCGCGAGTTACACGCGATATCTAAAGTTCCCGTCACATACAGCAAGAACGTAACTCCCAGACATAAAATCCTAGGGAGCCACCTTAATTCCCGAGTACGGCGCGATGCGCCGTGCGAGGGTACTAATTCCGCTCGGATATTACCCGAGCATGTGAAAACAAAGCGGATTTCAAAGTTGTCCGCCATTATGTCATGAACAGTTTTCTACGTTATGCGCATGCGCGAGTCCAGGCTGAGAGAAAACTTGTAACTAGCCACCTAATACAAAGATTTTGTTTTTTAAAGTTGCGTCAGAATTTAACTGCCAATTTGCAATCCTTTTTCAAAAAACTTTTTATACGGGCCATCGAAAATACAGACAAATCGAGTCTTGAAAACATGATAAACCTGTAAGTGTCTATTTTGCATACTTGCTATTTATAGCGTGCAGTTTAGTTTGCGGAAATACAAAAAAGTAAAAGAAATATACACAGTGTTGCGTGTTACCATGGTTACAGTGCTTGACTGAACACTTTTACCGTGCTTCACGTACTGAATACTACGGTATGAGACCTATAACTATAGGTAATAATACTATTGAAAAGGTAAAGAAATATAAACTTCTTGGAGTTATTTTAACAGAAGACCTAAAATGGAATGAACATGTTGCTTACAGTATATGGAAAAGCAATTAAATATTATACTCATTGCGTATACTACGTAAAGCTGGTGTTGAAACAGACAGTTTGTAGAGCAATTATGTAAACAATATATGCACAAAATTAAAACCCCAAATCACCTATTAAATACATTACTAGAAATACATGCATGCAGAATCCCCTCGCCCATTTGATCATGAACCAAACAATTTACTCCCCAAAAGTTATTGTAACATGAAGTACTGAGTCAACGAATGTAACCATGGTAACACGCAACATTGTATATTTTTTATATTTTAATTTGTACAAAATTAATATTATTTTGTTTTTAACTATAAAATTATCAATTGCCCAACTATATAAAGTGGGTAAATGCTATTATGTACTCTTTTAGCTTTGATTTACTGTAACATTCAACCTTAGACGTTCACAAAACGTTTCAAAATTTTCAAAAAACGTCAACTGTTTTTCGAGGAGTATTTTTATACTTCACACTTGCTTTTGCAATGAAGTTTTTGAGATTTAATGTGCTTTTTTTTCTATAATATATTTGAATCAATACTAAAACACTCTTAAAGATCAATCAATGTTGTATTGACCACACAGAAATGACAGAATGATCTACACATTTTCAAATTCACAAACGATACTGCATGCTACAGTATGTTAAAAAATCGGCAAAGCAAACATGCAAAATAGACACTTGCCTGTTTAAAACGCTCCTTTTTCGGTCTTTCGACTGTTTTTCCTCTTGTTAATTTGTCCTTTAAATAATTTTCATTTATAAATGAGTGCAAAACTATTTTTGAAAAGAGTTTGCAAAATGGAAGTCTTCTTTTGGCTTGAACTTGCGCATGCGCATAACTTACGAAAAGGTCGAGTCCCGTCCTGGCCGTCCATGACAAAAAAAAATGGCGGACGACTTTGCATTCCACAATGTTTTCACATACCCGGGTGTAAATCTCCGAGCGGAATTATTACCCTCGCACGGCGCTTCGCGCCGGCTCGGGGATTATCTAATCCATGTGATAGAGACATGACTATAACTTGCGAAACAACAATAGTCGAAACGTTTATCTTTTTAATGATAAATCGTACTGTCGAACAAAGTTATGTGGTGACTTTTTTACCTTTAAATACTATTAACTTTTCATAGATATAGTTTTATACAGATATTTAAATAACTTTAATATATAGTTTATAAGTTTGAAACGTTGTATATAAATAGTTCTTCCTTTTATTCCCTTTCTTATTGATAGGTCAAATCTAGACTCGTTAATTCAGTTTTTGTATCTAGTTTACAAACTGCAAGAGAGTTTAATAAACTTAAATTATTATTATTATTATTCATGTTACAATAACTTTTGGGAACTATAATTGCTTAGTTCGAATGGGCGAGGGGATTCTGCATGCATGTGTTTTTAGTATTAACTATATACTTACTGTAACCATCAAAACCAGAAGGATAATAAACACAGTTAACAGAGCCTTGTAAAAATAAAGTCATCACGAAGTACAATCCAATTGCACCTTTGAAGCTCACGATATTGCCTAAATCTAAAAGATAGCAAAAGCAATTAGTCAGTCTCGCCTTGGTCATCTGTAATGTATCTCGTACAATGATCTAAATCCGATAACATTCAGCGTTACATCAGGCAGAAACCGGAATAACCGAAGAAAACCTGCCGTGTTTAGTAGAATCAAACTGGAAGAACTCTTCTCACATGCGATTGAAACGATTGAAATTATAATCAGACAACTGCATATTGCAAGAATCACATGCCCTGCTGATCTTCTCATCAAACAAGCGTAGGCTGTATTGTAAATATACTTAAAAACAAATACTCCACAGTGACAATCACACAAACACACACACAAACACAAACACAAACACAAACAAACCCATGTGGCAAGTGAAAACATAACCTACAAGGCGGTGGTAATTGGATATCTTAATACACACCGGTATAAGTATCAATTTTTGCGTGATTGGCCATCATCTTTATCTGCTGCTTCGTATAACACTGACTTGCTGAAACTCTCGAATGGAATGATGCGCTTATGATAAATCTTGTGACCAATTCTTCCGTTTTATGCCTATATATCAATATTTCCGTTTGCTTCTTCTTGCAACAAGACCCTCGACATTCTCTCTTCAAACAGTTTTTTTTATAACACGTTTCCGAACTTGATACGTGAATAATTTAAAGCTTCGAAGTTCGCAAGTTGGGCAACTTCCGAACTTGACAAGCAACTTCCGAAGTTGGATTTGGATATATTTCAAATTTCGATTCGGATTTCGAACTTCAATAACAAGTATGCTTCGTTTAGTACGCAAGAAAAAGCATTATCTGCTAAAGTTAGACAGGAAATTGTTGAAAAATGGTTAAATAATGAAGGAAGTATGGAAATAATGTGTGATTTCAATTGTAAACAATTGTTTGGTATAGGCTCGATTCGGATTTCGGATTTCAATTTGGGATTTCGAACTTCGCTAATTTTATGAATTCGTTCAGTACACAAGGAAAATCATTTCCAGGCCTGCTCTGGGATCTTAACTCGCCTTAAATCGCCCTAACTCGCCGCAAATCGCGGATAAAAATGGGCAAAGATTCTCTTAAATCGCTTAAACTCGTACTAAATCGCCTAAACTCGCCAACCAAATTAAAATGCTGAAAATAGTAAATACTATATACAGTGTAAACATCCCTTCCCCAGGAGAGGGGGGTTCTGGTTGTTTATTTCAGATAAGATTAGGAGGGGGCTTACCCTAGGGGGCTTGCTGGAGAGAGGGGGCTTAGCCAAAACATGGGAAGTTACATGCTTATTGATTATAGTCGAAACACAGGAAGGCACTAGTCATTGGAAAGCCCTGCACCACCCTACCCGAGGAACAGCGGGGCATTAGATAAAGGTTGTGTCCTAAATCATTCTAATCCCCCGCTATACATGGCCTTCTTACTAGTCTAAACTTGACTAAAGTCCCCCGCTACCCGGGCACCAAAAATGAAGGCTACCATAATAATTGCTTTTAAAATTCAACAAACTATTCTAAAATTTCCCCAATTTTGATCTTTGGAGGCCAAACATGCTGTCTAATGCCCGAGTACCCAGGCATAACCGATAGGGTAATCTGCAAATAAATCCCCTCTATTTCCCGGCATGTCCCGGGTAGGGGGGGGAGGGGATGCAGGCTTTCCAATGATTGGTGCATAAGTTACTGTACATACTATCAAGCATATAGTTATATAATATATGACATACTGTAATATGACATTAGGAACCCCTACATTCAAACAGAAAAGTCAGGATGGCAAGAATTAGTCTGTTTTCAACATTTTATCTATTTCGATAAGTGTAATTAATATACCAATATTGTGACATGAACTTCCAGAACAATTCATAAATTGTTTTGTTTTCCTCTATTGAAAATAGTGCGGAGCCTATAAATTACAGGGTAGAGGGATTACTAGGGTATATTATTGTATATATAATGCTGTAGCGTTTGCACAGTTCCTTTCCTACATTATATACAAGTGCTGAATTGCAGTCCCAGTAGTGCACAACATTTAATATTTTGTATCAACAGTGTTGAAACTTACATAAATTGATAAACCACAGCATGATCCAAGTCAACTTTTATAGTCAGCATTGTTCGGTTCATATCGTCTTATATAAAGATCCATGATCGTTCAACATTTTGTGCGTACGACCTTGGGTCGATACCAAAATCTGGCATTTTCACGAATTCAGTTAAATACTTCATCTTAGCGACTGCGGAGAAAGGAGCCTTCTCTCGGGCTATCTAGTGGAAATATATTATTCAACTCTATGAAACTTTATATAAACTAAATTTTAACATTAGTGAATTTTTGTAAATACTGTACTTTATTTATCGAGGGGAATTGAAATAAATACTAATCAATATTGACTTTTAGTTATTAAATAAACACATGGAAATGAAATATTCGCAACGTAAATCAGGCTTATTTGGTAAGTTTAACACATATGTAAATAGTAAATTCGTTTGAATTGGAACATGCATGATCACAGTTTTAATATATTCTGTACCCTTGGAATTTCCAAGATATTGACAAGGCATTCATGCACTTGGAAATTCTCAAAATTCTGTGGGTGGAGAAGTGGTGCCCTTTCAAAATACATGTACTATGCACTATTAATTATGTATTATTACTGTATTTTGCTTAAAGTGCTATACTTGCATATTTAATTATCATGTATTTTTCTTAAATCGCCCTAAAACTTAAAACACATGACCTGAAAGTTGTGTTTTTTCTTAAATCGCCTAAACTCGCCATTATCTCGCGGCGAGTTAAGATCCCAGAGCAGGCCTATTCTGACAAAGTTAGACAGAAAAGTGTTGCTTGAACTAGAACTAAAAAGCTGAAACGGGTACAGTAGTTATAGATTAATTTTGTTACGTTGATTTGGAATTACAAATTGTAAATCAAAATAAACTAGATTAAATGTAGCGGGTAGCCGGGTATTGTTGGTTTTACAGTGTAATATTTTTACGAACAATGTTATACTGTTAATTCGTTTATTGTATATGTCATAATATTTCATGCATTGAGTTATGTATTGCTATTGCTGTAATTATATATAAAATACGCGAGCTAAGCTTTCTAGCTTGTCCAACAATTGTTTACAATCGAAATCACACATTATTTCGGTAATTCCTTAATTATTTAACCATTTTTCAACAAAGTTCTGTCTAACTTTAGCCGATAATATTTTTCCTTGCGTACTAAACGAATTCATACTTGTTAGTGAAGTTCGAGATCCGAATCGAAATTTGAAATCCAAATTGAACTTCGGAAGTTGGTTGCGAAGTTCAAGCCCAACTTGCGAACTTCGAAACGTAATTGACAAGTTCACAACAAACTTGGGAACCGCGTGTTGAAAAGTGAGCTGAAATTGACTGTAAACAGTGCAAAATACCAAAAGTCACCAGAGCTGTAATCTGACAAGGACAAGAGTTTAAAACTATTCATTATTACTCAAGAAATGTTCATAATTAACTCGGAAGAACTCAGAAGTTAAACGACTGGTACAGGTGGTGATAATTTGATCAGAGCTTGGTGGTTAACGTGATTCTCTACTGTGAAAAATTTGAAAATAGATGGGTTTCACTGAGCGTTATAATGATGGTCAACTTCAACCGACAGTAACTGTGCTAACTGTTCTGACAACTGTTTTTGAACACTCATATATGCATAAGTGCGCGTTAGGAAATAATTTATATGCATATAAACTTGCTATAATGACCTTCCTTTAGGGTTTTATGTGTAAAGTCTGCTCTGATTTGATGTACTTGAAAACTCGTGTAAGTAGAGTTATGGTTGGTTCTCTCTCGCGCTCACAAAAATCTAACCCTTCCACCTTAGCTGTGCTCCGTGATCAGACATGGGTCGTATTGTGACGCAGCCAGAGGTGCGCCCTACTAAGACTTCGACTTGGTCACATTTGAGCTGCGTCCTTTGCAATTCAGCAATCAGCAGCAAGAACAAGATGGATAAGCAACCCCTCTCTTATTATTATTATTATTTTATGTTTAATGACACATTTTCGCATATAAAATGAATTACAATATGTTTACAAATTTAAGAAGTTTAAAAATAACATGGTCATAGAAATTACAAAATTATTATAACTACTGTAAGCTAAAAGAAATTGTGACTAAATTACTATTAATAATTATAAAAAGGTTCAATTAATCTAAAATAAGGTTCCCTTAGCAATTTAGTAATTTTGTGTTAAACATAGCAATTGTGCCTGGAAAGAAACTATTCTTGAAACGTTCTGTTCTGCACTTGTACAATGACAAATTATTAGAGTTCCTAATATAGTGTTGATTAGCGCAATCTCTAGTCTGGGTCATATGTTCCGCAAGAGGACCCCTTTAGCGATCTTCATTAAGGTTTTCATACAAATATCATTTCGTCTGTCATTCAATCTTGGACAGCTAACTAACTGCAGCGCTTTATCATATGAATGACCGGGAAGGTTAATACACATGGACTTTTTCTAGTTCATCAGACAAGTAGTAAGGTATCGCATTGTTCCACACTCGATACACAAGAAATAAAACACATTGGTGTGAAATTATATTTAAATTTTATTCATAAGTATATCTTAATGTTTTAACCAGCGATGTATTTGTACGTTCTTGGACCGGTTTAAACTGTCCTAAAATCTAGAAGATTAGGGTGTATTAGTAATGTAAAAGTTTGTATGGAAATCGCAGTGATTATCTCCGTGAGAATTCGGATTAGATCAGTTTAGACATGAGACTAAGGTTAGATCATATTGTAGACATGAAACTAAGGCAAAATTATGATCAATATATCATAATATATATACAACTGCATATGTTGCAGGAATCGAACCCCGGTCACATACAGAACAGGCACATGCACTAACAACTGTGGCACCAACATCCAACACAACATACTAAATTCATTCATTCTTTCATTCATTGGACAACTTACTTTAGTTAGAATTAAGATTCTTGTGCAGAACATTTACAGGACGTGTAATTATACACTACATATTTATAAAACTTTTTTGCGTTGTTCATATCTGGTACGACAATTTCTATCTCATTCTGTGTGGCTGAGAGGGGCTAGCATGGGACATCTGCCGGATAACCAACTACAACGCAGCAATGTACTTTAATAAAGTAGGGTTCTCGTGCTTCAGTAGTCTCAAAGTTGTTACCATAAATTGACACTACCTCTTCAGCTCGTACTGAAAGTTTAAGATTCAGTTAGTTCATGTTCCTTTCATATCTTAACGGAGCTCGATTCGCGCAATATGTAGTTGTCTGATTATAATTTCACCTCAGTCGCATATTTAACAGAAGTAGTTTTTTTTCAGCTTGGCACGCTCTGCCACACACCGCAGGTTTTCTCCAGGTATTCCGATTTCCTCCTGTGGTAACACAATTAGACAACGAGGCCGAGTTTTCTAAATGTATTAGTATAAACCTACCAGTATATTTCAAGCTGCAGGAATAAAATAAGAAAGTTTTGGCGAAATTTAAAGGCATTGATGAGCATTTAGATGGCTTCCTTCGACTTTCGCGCTGGCTTCTTTTCAATAAAATGGCGAACGCCAGAGTGAAAATTCACTAAAAATATACGATTTGTGAGTTTAAATATTAAAAAAATTAGACCGTATATAAGAACCATTTCATGGAAGGAAAGTTTCAAGTCATATTTGACCAATAAAAAGAAAGAAAAAAGGCTTAAGAATGCCGAAACGTTACATATTTTCAAACTGTAAACAATATGGCGGGAAATCTCGAATATTGATAAATGCGGCAGCCACTTTCATGTTCAAAACTGTAAAACTACGAGTAAAACGTCAAAATTTTACCTTTTTTGCAAGCAGTTTCCAAGATTGTGTGTTAGTATTTATTCCAGAATAGAAATAAGAAGATTTTGTGAAGATTTATCTTCTTAGAAAAGCAACTGGTTCCGACAAGTTTTTCACCTCGCTCTTCGCTACTAGTAGGCTAATTCCTGGTGGCCCTCTAGTAGGGAACCAATATTAATCAGAACGCAGGATTTGTAATTGCCTACTAGTAGGTTTATACTGATAAGAGATGGTTCTTACTGGACCTCTATCGAAACAATGGATACCTGATAGAGCTATCCAGTAAAGATAAAGTTAGTTTAGGTTTCCTGCTATAGTAGCTAACACTGGACTAATACAAGAAATAGCCTTATACTGGATCTCTAGAGAGAACAGTTTATACAACTGATAGAGCTATCCAATGAAAATAGATTTATTTTATGTTAATGTAATCATATTTTTTAATATTAACTCCACTTACTGTAACCATCAAAACCAAAAGGATCATAATAAGTATAGGCTATCATGCGATGGCGAGTACAATTAGGGATTAATAGTACGAGTGATGTGATGTTTGCCAAAATTGACGAGCTGCCGGGGGAGTCCAATTTGGCAAAATTCAAAAATCAAGTACGACTAATTAATCCCTTTATTATTAGCATGACAAAATGTCCGCCATTTTGTTTGTTTTGGGAAAATCATTAATTGTACTGCAGCCAATTAATGAAATAATTGTACTCCTCTCAAAACTAAAGTCATCACGAAGTATAATCCAATTGTATATTAATTTGAAGCTCACGATATTATCAAAATCTAAAAGGTAGGAAAAGCAATTAGTAAGTCTCGTATCAGCAGGTGTCTTGGTCATCTATAATGTATGACGTACAATCATCGAAATCCTATAACATTCCCTCCATTCAGTCTTACAACAGGAGGAAACCGGAATAACCAGAGAAAAACAGACTGCGGTGTTTGGTAGAATCAAAGCAAATGCATGAAGCTGGATGATCTCTTCCCACATGCGATTGAAATGATTGCATGGTCAACTGTATATTGCAAGAATCACACGCCCTTCTTATTTTCTCATCAAACAAGCGTAGGCTGTATTGTAAATAGTATTTAAAAACAAATACTCCACAGTGAAACTTCTGTGTTTGTTATAACACTAAGTTTGTATGGAAACAATTTGTTAACGCATGATGCAGTGAGAATTAAAGGTGTATGAAATGATGTTATCGAAACACAGCCTTAGTTCATAGAATTAAAAATCAAACCCTCAATAAATTCTTAGCTGCAAGAATATTTTTTTAGAATTTTTGGACGCAACCTAGCATTGTGCTACGATTATTGGTCGCTCAGTTTGGCTATACAGTATGTGCTCCCAAATACGTCGGTATATTTTAATACTCCAGGGAGCACGCTGCCACGCTTGGCTATTCTCTCCATCCCTTAAGTTAAGTAGCCCCAGTGACTTAACGCTCTCTAGAGCGTCTTGTTTATTAATAACCAGGGGGCTTAATTCAAAAGCTTGTTTAGGTTTCTAGTAGACCTCTAGGCCTTACCTAACTTATTTCATATAAATTACTACTTTTGTAAATATTATGTAAATAAATAAAATAATAAATAAAAAATAACTGGTCGAGACTACTTTTCCCTCTATACAAAATTCGCATACCCCTTATTATAAATTCCCTATAAAATCATGTCGCTCTTCTTACGCGCTCACTCCCCCAAAACAATGTTGAGTTTGTATCATGGTAAATTGTCAAAAGTTGTTTCGGGGATGTTCACAATATTGAACTGGGGGAGGTGGGGTGACGAAATTTGTTTTGTCAATGCACATTAACTTTGCAGTATTGAGAGGAATGGTCTCAAAGATTGTAGCACGGACATTTTTGACGATAGCTTTAGCCATCCTCACAATGATCCATGATAATTTTCAGTTCTTGAGTGGTTAGTCTAGTGTCTTTCATCAAATGGTCAGTCCACGTAATTGCTGGTTTTCCCCTCTTCCATGGCTAAATATTTAATAGACATGCAATATCACAATATCCGTTTTGTATTTGGAGTACGTTACTTTAACGTATCATATTTCCTTGATACGTTTCTCTCCCACCTTGATGATCGCTTGTTATATTACCGTGATTCATAGTATCACAAAGTGATAACTCATATTGTAATTCATTCCACTGCATTGGACTAAGCGCGTCGGTAGTTTCTTTGTTTTACTATGACTACCTGTGCAACGTGACGTTGCATTTCTGGTTTGGCTTGCAACGTACAGTTTCCTGCATCCGTAATTGTTTTGTCAGTCGCGTACATTGACGACTTGCTAGAAGTCGACTCGCATTAAAAATTGTTCTAAAGTATAATGACTGCGTTACTACGGGCTGGGTTAATACGGACTAGGTTCATACGGGCGAGTTCGAGAGCGAGTCGACTTGTCGCGCTTGCAGGTAATCGCATCCCTTGGCGCGAAAAATTACAGCGGGTGGAGCCGAATGGGTTTTCCCTGCAAAACGTAACTGTTGTTTTGACAGAATGAACTGTCAGGTCTGCTACACGAGATAAGACTCATGCTACAAATTTGCTATACTTTCACGCATTGCGACAACTATGTGAATGGAAACGCCAACTAAAATCGTCTCAAGAGCGAACGTTTCTCCCAAAACCAAGGAATCTCATTGTCTGATTTACTATCAAAAGGGAAAAGAGTTGATTTCCTCTTATTTCTTCGAATTCATGCTTCCTAAGACAATAATTCTTAGAACCACTGAGTATTTTAATAAAATACAAAACAAGGGTAACCCCAAAAATTGATAACATTTTAATATTTATCTACGTTTCGACTACGTTTCAGTCATCATCAGGATAAACTAACTAGATTATATATCAAAAGCAGTATTTATATGAAGAAATATGATACATTAGGTTGATTATTAATGAATTAGTTAAATATGATAAGTTATTTAGAAGCTTTAATTCCATGATTAAGTTCAGGTTTATATCTTTGAATAGCGAGGGATTCTTGAAAAAGCAAAAGGGACCAATGGTTAGATTTATCTATGATTTTAGTATTGTGAAAAACATGTTCAGCCATTATACATCTGGTTTGATTAGACTCTGCGTCATCGTCGAGATTCATTTCTAAAAGAGCTTTAATATGTTCAAACTGTTCGCAAGTGGAGAGGTGCTGGTGGATTTCAGATTTTGTATGGTGTGAATGTTCCTTAGTTCTGGTGTATAAGCAGCGGTCAGTTTTGCCGATGTACCTACTATTACATCCAGGGCAAGTAAATTCATAGACGACAGAGCTTTGATACTTCTTCGGGGTTTTATCTTTGCATGATACAAATACGTTACTGTTAATTCGTTTATGGCATCTTTGATTGAGTACATGATGCCACGAATAAAAAACTCACAAAATATCTTCAATTTATAGCCTGAATGTTCACGTTCCCCAATGTAGTTGAGATAAACCTGTATGTGATGAACAGATGCGGGAATAGGAAAAGCCATCGATACTTGAGTGTTGACAGGTACGCCTACGTATGGCCAATTCTCAAATCTGATTGGCTAACACGCACCGACTAGGATTGGAGTCGGTAAAATTTGGAGCGCTGCAAGCGCCACAAGTCGACTCCGCGGTCCCTGTCAAGTAGGCTTAACTGCGCCTCTGGACATTACCGCGCGTCTAAATAATTCGAGTCGACTTGTAACAAGTCTACTCACGAAAATCTACTGAACGGAAGAGAAGATTATTATTATTATTATTATTAAAATAACCGCACCAAAAGGTGAATTACTCCATTTTTACAGCTAAGGTAAATTAGGTTTAAATTAGGAAATAATCTAGCCCTTTTCTTGTTGCAGCGTCGGCGCACGCTCGGACAATTTCGGAAGCTAAAATCTCCGCCATCTTCGCACCCTATCGGCTTGAAAGTACGGCAATCGATTCCTCGTGATGTCATTGCCTAGATGGCGGGTTTTTATTGGTTTAGCACAATCAACACTGACCTTATATGGCATTTCGTAATTTATATCGCGTGCGCGTATTAAATTTCAACGATTTCGACTATTTGTATGCGAATTTCAAAAAATAAAAAAATAGTTCTATTTCAAAGGCAATGAAACTTTCCAACAATATTCCTTTTTCCATGAGCTACAACTTTTGCGTAACATTGCTGAGCAAATTCTAAATCCTGTTCTGGGCTTCTGGCATCAGGTTTATATCAACAATAATTGTAATTTTTTTAGATAATTTATGAACACGTCTGCAAATTAATTTGGATATATAATATGAACCGGAACAAACAACATAATTATAGAGGAAGTCATAAGGTATCGAATGACGCGTGTCCTGTTGCCAGAGAGTAAACACGTCTGGAGATATTTACATTTTAAACAACTGATCGTATTTAAAGAGTATACCGTATGCATAGTTGTCCACTTCGCGTACATAGTTGGTTATTCAAGATTAGCGGGACAACCTGATCGCAGAGTTTCTCTATGATTAAGCCAAGTGCTTGACTCATGTGAAACTACATGTTTACCACATCGGTTCCGTAGGTGATCCGGCCATGTTATGCATGCCCTCTCGTCGTTCTAGAGTCCCTGAAGTACGGTGTAACGCTTCCGATAATTAAGTATACACCCACGGGCTCTAGTTTCTACATGTGTTGGCAAACTTTCAATTTTAAATTTCAAATAACGAATAACAACCTTAAGATCGATAATTAAATGCTCGCTCACGGGAAATTTTGACCACAAGTATTACTTTAATTTACCACTTAAATAAATTGAAACACTAACACACACTGTGTGTCTAAAGATATAAATAACAATTAGCTAATGGCAGGAATGTTCAAAATGGTCCAAGATATATTACTCGGTGCCGCTCTATACAGTCGCGCACATATCGATTTTGGCGTGGTCGGGGTAAAGTTTCGAAATGAGACCGACTCATAAATTCAGACCGACCTCTCACCCCCCCCCCCCCAATTATATACTAATGACCACCTTGTATAAAAAAAGGTTTTTTATCTAATTACACTAATTGGAAATTGAGCAGAAACTTTGTTCTCTGACTTTCAGTTATTGAGTACTGCGCATGAGAGTTCATGTCATGCTGCCTTTAGTTTTTAGAAATTACGTACACAGTGCTGTCAGTGCCAAAACTATTAGGTGTTAAAATTATTAGGGACAGGCCTCACAGACTTGAGTGGTGTCGCTAAATTTTGAGTGGAAGCTGATCAAGACAGTTTATCTTTCATATGTTCGTTGGTGTGAATCAGTTAATGAATTATTAAATTTAATCAATATAGTCATATATTTACCAAGCGTCTGCGCTTTGTTAGTTTTGATTAATTATCTATTACCTATTCTTATAATACAATAGAATGCAATAACTTGCGCATGAGTAGCCGCACAATTCAACTTGCGTAAGTTACGTTTCATATTTTACTGAACTCATGTACACAGAGGCAGATCCAGCAGAATAGGACGACTGATGCAGTAGGACACACATTCGCAGGGGGTCCGCCGGAATCCTCCTCTGGGAAAGTTAGGAATCTAGGACCTCGTAGACACGATTTCCTCATGCGTTCTGGATAAATATTTTATTCCAATTTGTAGGTGGAAATCAGTAAAAAAATTCGAATTATATTATAACGCAAAAACAATGTATTTTTTCCGGATAAGAATAAGTTTATCTACCTGTACAATAAGTTTTCCATAAAGTATTTAATATGATGTAGATTATAGCAGTCGTGGCAACAGGCAACTGGCAATATTATGGTTCTATTTCAAAGTTTGTTTTAGCATTTACAGTGCTTCTGTAAATATTCAACATACGCACGCCACACACAGTATGAGTGATATGACATTCTAGAAGAACGCTTTACAACAAAGATTGAAACAGGATCAGCAAACTTTATATTTTAATTAATGCAACGATTGAAGTCGGTCTCTGAGGGCCTGTTCATATGATCCCACTTGCCGAGACGTCTCGTCTAGCGGGACGAATAATTCCGTGTGTTCATATGGAGTTTTTCATCCCTCTTGCCGAGATGAAATTACAATGTTGTTCTATAATTAGCGTTGCAAAACATGTACATTTCATGCACGTAACACAAATATTTTTGCAATAAAAAGCATTGGTTTAACAACATATTTCATGCTTGATTCTAAAACAAACATAAAACTACGTAAAAATCGTCAAATTAAGCGGCAAAATTGGAAATTTGGTTTCTCGATTTCATCCCGGTAGGCGGGCTGGCGTGTTCATATGGAATATTTTTCATCCCGCCTACCTATGATCTCGGCTCTCACAGGCGAGATCTCGCCAAGCGGGCCAGTCCGCTTTCTCATATGAACACGATGTAAATTTTTATAGTAAAAGTACTAGGAGGCGAGATCATAGGTAGGCGAGACGTCTCGGTAAGCGGGATCATATGAACAGGCCCTGAAACTATTTAGCCATTCTCGCACAGCATTACGTGGCATAATGCATCCAATTTAACAATATATTATGAATATCTTGAGACCGACTGCACATTTTGAGACCGACTGGATCTTGATCTCTGGGGGGTGTACCCCCCATACTCCCGCGCCCTCCCCCACCACATTTACGCCCCTGGCTCTGTCACTCTGTCACTCTGTAACGCTTTGTAACGCTTTGTAACGCTTTGTAACGCTTTGTAACGCTTTGTAACGCTTTGTAACGCTTTGTAACGCTTTGTAACGCTTTTTAACGCTTTGCAACGCTCTGTAATGCTTTGTAGCGCTCTGCAATGCTTTATAACGTTCTGTAATGCTTTGTAACGCTCTGTAATGCTTTGTAACGATCTGTAACGCTCTGTAATGCTTTGTAACGTTCTGTAATGCTTTGTAACTCTTGCTGAAACCACAAAGGTCTACATGGGAAACTTTCCAGATTAGCGGGCAACCTGATCGCAGAGTTTCTCTATGATTAAGCCATGGCAATCAATATAAAAGTGCTTGACGCGTGGGAAACTACATGTTTACCACATCGGTTCCGTAGGTTATCCGGCCATGTTTGCATGCCCTCTCGTCGTTCAAGCAGTCCCTGAAGTACGGTATAGCCCTTCCGATAATTAAGTCTACACATACGGGCTCTAGTTTCTACGTGTGTTGGCAAACTTTCAATCTTAAATTTCAAATAACGAATAACATCCTTAATTTGTTTATGGGAATATCGATTGATAATTTTTATGAAGAGGACACTATGTTTATATCGTTCCTACCCAATTTAAATCGAAACGATTGGGTAATATATCTTGCACCATTTTGAACATTCCCGCCATTAGCTAATTGTTATTTAAATCTTCAGACGTTTAGTGTGTGTTAGTGTTTAAATTTATTTAAGTGGTAAATAAAATTAATTCCCTTTTAAAGTTCCCTTGTAATTATAATACTTCCAAAACGTCCCGCGAGCGAGCGTCTAATTATCGACCTTAATTTTCCCAGTAAGAACCTGTAAGACAAGAAAATGTCTTTATACTAAATGGAATTTTTCGGTATTAGTTGTTTTACTTGTAGAGTTTACATTCATATAAACATGCATCCGGTACTCAAGAATATAGTCAAGATTTGGAACGTGGGAGTCGGTTGTATTTGTACAGTTTCCTGCATGACGTGTTTCGTAATTGTTTTGTCAGCCGCGTACATAATATGTCACGAAAATCTACTGAACGGAAGAGAAGATATGCAGAATTAACCAACGCTGGTTGATCATCGTGGTAAAAATCTGGTAAAGGGCAAATTTCTTCAAATTTCTTCAATGGGTGCAGGCTTTCAGATCCATTTCCAGCCGATAATTTTAGAAAATATAATACAAAACGTACTCCAAACAAAAGCTTCTTGTGTGCTCAGGACTTGAGTTATCTTCAAGACTACACGATATGCGGTGATATTTCGATCTTATTTCAAAATCATTTCAGTTACGTGTTTTATATGGGGCTACACATGGTAGTAAACTTCAAATGTTTGATATTTATGGAAGCGCGAAAATGATGCTAAATGTTTCCATTTCGTGTCTTTGCCGCCAAACACAAGGCCATCTAGTGAATTAATTTAGTCACTCTGATAACTGTCTTTCGTTTTAAAGTTAACCTTGACTATCTGCTGCACTGTCCCACTTAGTGAAACCCACCCATACACCCCGAAGGCAGGGTGGCAAAAATTGGTACACTTTTAGGGCGTCCTATAAATCCTATGGCTATAATTCGCCGCACGTTAAATACCGTATACATAGTTGTCCAACGAAAACACCGATAAGAGAGTTGGTAGTTGTTGACCTCGCGTACAATTGATTATTAACACATGTTAGTTTTGATAGTACACTTGTGTCTTAATTAACACCGAGGTGATAAACGCCCATTAATTACTCTGTTGATCTTCGTAATTCTTTCTCATTGAGAATTTCTCTTTAAATATATTACAGTTCATTTAAGACACTTCAATTGTCGCTAAAAACTAAGCTAGTGTCGCGCCTCGTTTTCAACGCATTTCTCGCAGTCTTTCAAAGTCATCAATTACAGGCACTCTGGTATAACTGCCGGTTGACCACCAAACCTTGAGTGCTTTGTTCCAGTATAGGTAGCCATAAACGATATAATTGTACAGGGTTTGTAGGATCAAACTACCTGAAAAATATAACAAGAACTTCGACGTTTCGAGCGAAGGCCCTTCGTCTGGAAGTTAGTAGATGTGAAACCTTAAGCCATGCAATGTTAATTATTTTCACACTTTAAACATTGCATTATTTTGTTGTATGGTATCTAAAGGCTTAGTGACTACATCAATGTTTTGGTAGTTTAGCATTTTAAACAAATTATTAAGAATATCTATACTCTATGGTGTGCTCAATTTTTTGTATAAATTGATATTCATTTATAGTCCTAGCATGAGAACTCTCTCGATGTGCCGTTACGTTGGCTCTTAGAGAAAACGCTTTACCCTTTGTTTTACCGACGGGACTTTAAAGTCCCACAACGAAATATGATCAGAAAATCTTCTATGTTATTCAAATGCCTGTTGGGACTTTTCAGTACCAACAGTGTGAATGTAATGAAGAGTCTGGGATCGAATTTGGGTATGTAGTATTTTTTAAGCGGTTGCATATATAATTCAAAATGGCGGTCTTCAATATTTGCATCATATAAGGTAGGTGTGCATTTTTTATCGATTTTTACAATCTTGTCGAATGTTTTGAGGGATGGGAATTTTTTGTGTGCTAGGTTCCTTGTTATGAACAGTTCTATGTGATTTTTTTGTAGAAAATATAAAACCAATGTTAGAAAATAGCGCTTTTTGTTTTGGGACTTGTAAGTCCCGACAGTGTGCACAGCAATGCAATAGGCTCATGGACAGAAATGTGGGACATTTAAACTGCGCATACTCGACATTTAGTAAACAAATGTGGCGGAAAGGCTCTATAAGAATGTATTAGTGGCAGCATCATATTCATATTTGAGCGAGTTTGTTCGGAGCTTATTCATTTGCCGCACTTGATATGATACGATCGAAACTTCGGTAGTCTAACAAAATTACTTTCATACCTTATTTTAGCCGTCATCTGGTCACAACTCGAACGCAATTTTAATCTCCAATTGGATAGTATTACTATTCTTCAATGGCGCTAATTCCACAATAACAAGCAGTTTACTTCGGCTATTAAAGATCCGTTTCACTTCTGATCAAATTTGCCGTCCTTCCCTCGTAAAGAACAACACAACGAATATTCGCATAGCAATTTTCGAAATAATCCGTCCATGTTAACCGCAGGCCCGTAGCTGAGGGGAGCCTGGGGGGGGGGGGAGGCAATGCCCCCCCAACCGAATATTTGTGCCCACTCCCCCAAGCATAATTGTGCCCCCCCCCCAAAAAAAAAAATGAATGTAAGTTTTGTTGTGGAAAAGGTCATTTTTGGATCCAAAGTATAGTTTATACGTTTGGACCTAAAAGCAGATGTAATAGTTAATGCTGCCCGAGAAAAAATTTTACCCTCCCCTCCTCCGTCGACAAGAAAAATGGGAAAATATTTAGTCAATGCGAAAAGTGTCCCCAACAAATGAGGGCCAGCTACGGGCTTGGTTAACCGGTTACAATTCAGCGTGGAAAACAAAGGAATTCAATGATTTAATTTGATCCATATACGATGATTCGCGCGACTATGAGCATCCAAAAAACACTGTCTAAACTAAACTGCGTTTTTTGTTCTAACATATTTCGCCCTGTTTGGTATCAATACGAAGCTTAGAAACCAGACTTTTTGATAGTATAGGATTAAAGGGGGTTCGCTTTAAACGTCCCCCTACATACCCATCTGTTCGTTGTTTATTTTGATTCGCGCCATTGAGCGCCATAATTTAAATTTGTAAAGATTATGTCAGATATTCTAAAACAATTTGATTTAAATAAATTTAAATACAGCATTTCTTTGTCTACTGAACATTGCCTAAGTTATGTAAGAAAGGCTTCTGTGAGCGAAGATGAAATAGTGCTGACTATTGGTATTCCGCATGGGCATTTGAAAAGTTGGCATGATCTGAAGCGATGTGGCACATTGTCTGAGCACTCGTATACCAAAGGCAGCATTGCACTCTCAAACGCCTTACTTTAATATTTTACTCTGTCTAACGCAATACAATTTTACTTATCAAGGGTAGAGTACGGCCACTTAATGGATCAATATCTTGTTAAATATAAAATTGAATGGGCTTCAGCACCGGGAACCAAGGCTCCATTCCCAGCCAATTAGGATTAATATTGTTTGTTAGGAGTGGAAGCACATCTAACTGAAGTTGATTTATAAACTGAAGTATTTTATTTACAGTTTCTTTTGTTGATATTGGGCATGAAATCAGCAACATCAGATTATGCTTGTATATGGTGCAAGATCCAAAAGTTGTTAAGGTAAAATAAAAAACTATCGTCCATTGATGGAGCATTGCCAAAGAAACCTTGAGAGTTTTTAAAATTTCCAATCCCTATCGCTTGGCTAGTAGTTAATCAAAAGAACCAAATGTTTTGATAGTGCATTTTCTAGTATCACCGGTATTGATATTTGGTATCAATATTGGCACATCCCTATCATTTTGTACTAATCCACATTCCTAGATATGATATGAGAAAGCCTGAAAATTTCTACTGGGCAGATGACATAAAGAGGACACTAGATGACATCAGAGCAAGCGGCCTAAAGCATCAGTTTTCTTGTGAACGCCCTCCTTTAGTTAATATTCCCTTGGACAACGTGGTGTTAGATGAGCTCCATTTGATATTACGGATAACAGGTACTATACTGTATACTGTATTCTGTATACTGTATACTGTATACTGTATACTGTATACTGTATACTGTATACTGTATACTGTATACTGTATACTGTATACTGTATACTGTATACTGTATACTGTATACTGTATACTGTATACTGTATACTGTATACTGTATATACTGTATACTGTATACTGTATACTGTATACTGTATACTGTATACTGTATACTGTATACTGTATACTGTATACTGTATACTGTATACTGTATACTGTATACTGTATACTGTATACTGTATACTGTATACTGTATACTGTATACTGTATACTGTATACTGTATACTGTATACTGTATACTGTATACTGTATACTGTATACTGTATACTGTATACTGTATACTGTATACTGTATACTGTATACTGTATACTGTATACTGTATAGTTCTAGGCTGTTCATTGTTTGATTAATATTTTTATTAGACAAACTGATTGGAAATTTGGTTGATGAGGCGTTACAACGAGACAAAAGAGAAAGTCTGAGAAAACGTCCACCTGACAAACAACAATTACATTTAGATAACCTCGTGAAAGCAATTTACAGTTGTGGCGTGTCCTTCTCAGTTTGCGAAAAGCGAGATGCTGATGGAAAAGGACGCAATTCATATGATTTCACCAGTACGATGGGAACATAGAAGAAGAAAATCCTCTGGGTAATCTTCCAGCAAAGTTAGATGCCATACTCAGTCAATCAATCAATCAAATATTTATTCAAGCAGCAATAGGGCCCTTGCACGAGATTCGAGAGGTTAACCCTATATGAGAATCCCCTAAATTATAAATACACTTCTAAATACATTTACATCGGTTAAAAAGTCTAATTTCTAATTATTATAAGATGTTCATAAATTATGTAATTTAAGTTTACTCTTAAACTGCGCAAAATTGTCCGCATGAACAACTGCTCTAGGCAAGTTATTCCACGGATTTATTATCTTAATAAAAGGAGTATTTATAACAATTCAGCCCGGATAGTTTAAAATATAGTGTACAATCGTGATTACGCCTTGTCTTTGTTGTATGTTTGTATTCCAATACTTCGTCGAAAGCAATTCCATTAAGGTCAAAAATCGTCTTATAGCATTCCAACAAAGAGAAATACTCTCTCCTTTTTTCCAGGGTGTCCCATTTTAGTAATTTGCATCGATCTTCGTACGATATCTCTCCCCGTTTTTGTTTCAACGCAATTCTGTATCCTCTTCTTTGAATTTTCTCTATAGCCTCAATGTCTTTAACCAAATAAGATGATAACGGTATTGCGTACTCAATTACTGGTCTCACCAATGTTTTATTTAACATCGAAAATATTTCTATATTTGACATACCGACTGTTCTCTTAATCAAGCCCAGTAATCGATTTGCTTTTTTCACAGCAGTATTCACGTGTTCACTCCATGCTAAGTTACTTGACATTGTTATACCCAGATCTTTAAATTGATTAACGACTTTAAGTGGTTTTCCCGAGAAAATTATACACCGGTTACGAAGAATCGCGCCGATACGTAATCCTCATGACTTCACATTTTTTCTGATTAAAACTCAATTGCCAGGTATCAGCCCAATCACTCATTCGATTCAGGTCTGATTGGAGAATTTGGGTATCTTTCTCAATATCAAATAATTCTCGGTATACTTTTGTATCATCTGCAAAAAGCTTTATAGGACTTTTATTCCATCAGGCAAGTCATTTATATAAATTTAAAAAAGGACTGGGCCAAGGATTGTCCCCTGTGGTACTCCAGATTTCACTTCCGACCAGCTTGAATATGAGCCTCTAACCACTACCCTTTGCTTTCGATTTGTGAGAAAGTTTCGAAATATAATAGTAACGTGCTACCCACCCCATATTGTTTTAGCTTGTACAGTAAACGTTCATGTGGGGCACTGTCAAACGCTTTGCAAAAGTCCAGAAATGCAACATCAGTTGAATGATTGCTGTTTCTTGACTTTACCCAGTTGTGATAGCACAATAGTAATTGCGATACAGTGGATCTGCCTTTCAAATATCCAAATTGGTTTTGATTAAAAATTTGCCTTTCTGTCCAGAATTTAACCAATCTTTCTCTAACAATTCTTTCTCCCATCTTTGATATTATAGACGTTAGAGAAACTTGTCTGTAGTTTTCTCTTTTAGATTTTGATCCCTTTTAATGGATTGGTGCTATATTTGCCAGCTTCCATTCTAATGGTAGTGTACCCGGCTGTGGCAAAATACTTATTATACAAGTCGGCCAATGATGATGATAGATAAACAGAACATTCCTTTAGAATAATAGATGGGATATTGTCGGGACCAGGAGACTTATAGTCTACAGTGAGACTTATAGTCTAAGTGCTACAGTGATAACCATTTGGAAGGTACTTGGTCACTAGATCCCTAATATCTATGCCTTAGCACCATATAGTGTGTCATGCTTGAACAACTATGATGGGTCTCAGTGGGGCTTAATAATTAAGTTGTGCAAGCATAAAACATTATTTATATTACTGTAAAATATGCAATAGGTGTGTATGTTAATTGTATCACGAGGGCTATTTCAATTGATATTTGACAGGATTTCAACCATATTTATGAAGACTATAATTATATGTATAAATGTATAAATGTATAAATGTATAAGTGTATAAATGTATAAATGTATAAATGTATAAATGTATAAATGTATAAATGTATAAAAGTATAAATATGTGTATAATGGTCCATCATATCACAATGATAATTGTATTCATGTATTCATACATACTTAATAACCATTGTTTTACATCATTTCCTATATGTGAGCGGTGAGTCTAAGTAGTTGCGTCAATACGGGGTTTTGAAACTATAGGTAGGGTTTTACTTTCGTGTCGACGATGTTTCTATTCATCGATCCTTCATCAGCTTGTGCTCGAAACTAGGATGTAGTTTCCCACTGATCATTTGTTGATAAGAAGTGTTTGAAAGGAATTAACCAACTATTTATGCCGGCTCTATCGGCCGGAACTATTTATTCTGACGCATGATGTCATCACATCGACAATTCTCCATCTAAATCACTGCAGACACGTGATGGCAATCCAAATCGCTGAACAGCACTGCGAAATAAATTGAGCACAGTAGAGGCGTTATTTGGTGAACATCTCAAATAGACTATGTATCTACTATAGCCAGACTTTATGATCCCGTCAATGTGCCTATTAAAATGAATTAAAATATATTCAACATTTTTTAGTTCAACAGTTTTTATTTTCACACCAAACACACTTTGCCATGTGCATTTGGACAGCAACCATTGGAAAGAAAATCTTGTAGTACATGTACTCGATTTGGGTAGTATTTTAATAAGTTAGTACCAAATTCCTACCATGAAGCATTGGGACATTGTAAGCACGTCGAATGATTGCAACACTACGTCTCAATTGCGCGAGTTAGAGGGTCGACATGGCATATAGATTACTTTCATAATTCAGACGAGTTTAAATATTATTTTATGTGCATATTAATAAGCCTTACCAGCCTCGTTTCTGTGCATGAAATTGAAAATAATTTATTAATTTTAACGAGGTCAATAAGGCTTATCAAAATGCACATAAAAGAATATTTAAACTCATCTGAATTATGAAAGTAATCTAATCCAACTGCCCTCCTGCTCCCATTGGCTCACAGGCAGGGAGTTTTGGGAAATGCGAGCACGTGAGTCGAGGAGCGAGGCAGTGAACGGTCTATTTTGGGAGGGGAGGTGGGGAAAAACGACGAATACCGTCAACCGAACCTGTCATACACAAAATTATTGCAATATACTATTCCTCCTCAACTGCGTAGATAAGTGCACTATTTAGGCTTTCGGCCCAAATATATACAATCACACAGGGAAATAAGTTATTTCATATACCAGCCCCCAATGGCCAAATGGCTAGGCTTTCCTACCTACACGCCCGGGCGCCTCGTTTAACAAACTGATCCCGACTTAATGGGATATCATTGTTTTATAGCCAATGTTACGCATGACTGCACTTGGGATAGTAATCTATTCAACTGCCCTCCTGCTCCCATTGGCTCACAGGCAGGGAGTTTTGGGAAATGCGAGCCCTGTCGCCAGGAAACACCTCCTTCATATCTAACCAGGTAATCTCCGTGTAATAGGGCACCGCCTATACCCTAACCCAACATTACCCGTAACTCAATCACTATCCCAACATTACCCGCAACTCAAACCCAATCCCAAAACTCTTCTCTTAATTATCTCGAAACTTACTCCCCTTCCCAAAACTATACATCTCAACGAGGTGATGCAGAAGGGGGAAAATCAAGCCGATGCTGGCATTTTCCACAGTACGGGCTATTCGGGTATTGACATGCAGGGGGAAAAGGTTGAATAATGGTCCTGTCACGCAACTGAGTTTTTAAAGGCCTAAAGGAACAACGTTGCGTTTCCTGACAATGGTTATCGAGTGCCGCGGAGAAAAATGATAATGGATCGCGGGCGATTGCATCCCGCTACCCTGGCCACTTGACACCATACACTGAGAAGGCCTAGAGCCGACAAAAGTAGTGGGCGAGCTAGCTCTGTTAATCACACCATTGATCACTCTGTTTGGGTGTCTTAATGTCAAAAGGGATAAGATGGGATTATACATTAGTGAAATAATCATTCGAGTGAAATAATCGATCGCACACTCCATTGTCGGTTCTAGGCAGCCCCTAGGGGCATAAAAGGCATTAGACGCCCGCACCTAGTTCCAACAATGGTTGGGCATAGCATTCTTATCAATATACTATAAAGTATTCCAACAATAACATCAATAAAATTAAACGGTGTGAGTTAATTAATATTGAAACACAATTGTAAATTGGCCCCAGCCAATAAATAAATTAATAGCTGTGAATTGACTATTCAAAGAACGTGTAAATTGGCCCCAACCAGTGTATAGACCGTGACGTTTTTCGTTTAGCTGTTCGAAGTACTTTTAAATTGGCCCCGACCAATACATACATTAGTAGCTGTGAATTGACTATTCAAACAACTTGTAAATTGGCCCCAACCAATACATAAACCTTGACGTTTTTAGTTTAGCTGTTCGTGGTACTTTTAAATTGGCCCCGACCAATACATACATTAATAGCTGTGAATTGACTATTTAAACAACTTGTAAATTGGCCCCAACCAATCAATACATAAACCGTGACGTTTTTAGTTTAACCGTTCAAAGTACTTGTAAATTGGTCGCAGCCAATACATACATTAATAGCTGTGAACTGACTATTCAAACAACGTGTAAATTGACCACAACCAATCAATACATAAACCGTGACGTTTTTAGTTTAACCGTTCAAAGTACTTGTAAATTGGCTAACCAATACATACATTAGTAGCTGTGAATTGACCATTCAAACAACGTGTAAATTGGCCCCAACCAATCAATACATAAACCGTGACGTTTTTAATTTAACCGTTCACAGTACTTGTAAATTGGCCCCAACCAATACATACATCAATAGCTGTGAACTGACTATTCAAACAACGTGTAAATTGGCCCCAACCAATACATAAACGGTGACGTTGTGAGTTTATATAACTGTTCACCGCGCTGGTACATTGGCCCCAACCAATACATAGATTAGTAGCTGTGAATTGATCACGGATTAACACTTTAATTTAACACACTTGTAAATTTCGGTATAAAACAAATAGTCCAACGCACTTGCGAATTGGCCCCAACCAATACAGAAACCGGTGTATATTTACTATATTCAAAGCAAACGTTGGAAATTTTGCCTAGTCAATATAAAAAAGCCCTGAATCGTCATTTTTAAACACATTTTAAGATTGGCCGCAATCAATACGAGGTAGCCGTAAACCTATTATCAAAGTGCGAATGAAAGTTGGTCTAAACCAATACGTCGAAAGTCTGTGCATGGACATGCTTAGCACGGCTGGTAATGGCCCCGACCCGTAGATCAATTAGTTGTGAGAGAAACATGCCAACACAATGAGAATGGCAGCGACCGCTCGACCAATACCTCGGAATAGAATATTCCATGTTCTAAATTGACTTCTCGGCACCTACCAAGTCAATAATAAAGCATATAGTAATAGGCCAAACTCAAAAGTAATTCAGTGTGACATGATGCGACGGTTAAATACAACGCCGTTTATCAAAGCATTCTCTTTGAGTATATAAACAAGTGTTAACCTCGATGGAAAGCAGTTCAAAACGGTGGGAAATTTCCTTCTGTACTCCTCATAAGCATTGGCATCAACCAAGACACAATTAGCGTTGGAATAAAACAATTGAAAATCGGCGTTGGTCTGGCCCCGACCAAATTCAGTGAATACAGTAATAGACGATTCTGTCTCTCTGGCCCCAACCAGGTTTTGAAACCGCCATGTCAATGTACAGTACACCTCCCCACGTAAAAGATAAAAGGCCTAATTCATGAAAGCTAAACCGATGCAAAGCCTAAATTTAAAGCGTCTATGACTATGAGTTGAACCAGGCTAGACGTTACGCTTGGCTACCGCAAGTATGTACAGTATATGTGGCATGTGCCGTGGGAAATGAAGCGACACGTCCGATGAGTCTTATTTACCACGCTTGCTACACTCGCCTAGTCCTACAGAATACTTTGCATGCTTAGGCTTAGCTGACCATTTCCTGAAAGGGCCACGACCCATTTCATCTTTACAATCATTACGATAGGTCATAAAATCTCACAAAAAGCTGGTGCTAAAACAACCAACTCGTTCGGCCCCAACCGAGGAACAAAGAGATTACGATTTTTGCGTAAAACAAAGTACAGACCTCAACATGCAGGGGCAATGCCAATAGTCTTCAGCTGGCGCTTGGACTTGGTTGTGTGCCACTTGTTCAATGATTTGATTTTCAACTTTGGTTGGGTAGGCTGGAAAGACTTGAACATCATTTGGTACTTGAGCTTCTTCTGTCTTGACTGAGCTACCTTCCGGGCAGAGCGTTTAACAAACTGATCCCGACTTAATGGGATATCATTGTTTTATAGCCAATGTTTCGCACGACTGCACTTGGGATAGTGGTCTATAGCATCACGCACTCTCCATCGTTGTACGTGGATCCCTCTTTGTCTCAGCGCACCAAGAGCAAAAGTTTCACCGGCATTTGGTAAGATTTCAAGGACATCTCTAACAACATTAGATATATTGGTGTAAGTTGTTCGTGGCCCTCGGGTATCACTAACTGTCAAACCGTATTCATGACGTCTCCGAAGTAACGTTCTGTAACTTACTCCCAAATCTCTTGCAACTTGTCCCCACTTGCCATGTATTTGGAATAAACAAGTTAAGCTTCTCTCAGCAACAACGTATCTTCCTCTTCCTCTACGATCTTCTTTCCGTCTTCAACAGGGCAAGTAAAGTGCGACGAATCATCATTTTCGATCCACTGTTGTTCGTAATCATTGAGCAATTCCTGCAATTTTGAGACCAATGTACCAATGTTTTCTTGCAGTGGCCTGTCATATAATCCACCTTGACATCGATCATACAATATATTCAAAACTTGAAGATTACTTTCAATTCGCCGCTGCATGAACTCGAAAACATTGATATTATCACAAAATTTTGCCTATGAGCCTCAGATATAAGACTAGGAATATTCTCAAGAAATGTATTTATGTTGGGTTCAGGTTCGTTCGCCATATTTTTGAGCTAGATTTCCCGCGCGACGTTTCCCGCGTTAAAGCAGAAAATTTCGTTAATTTATTCCTGATTAATTTTCCTGATTAAATTCAAAGGTGGAAATGATTTTAAAATGGAAGCACATGAATAATTATAACTCGCCCTAGTCTATTTCTATAACCTATATTGCAGACAGTTATGTTATACTTTGTATATTGTGTCACTTAGGTTATATCTTATATATTGATGTGTAAAAGTTATACTTTATATCACGAGCTGCCTCGTGTATCATATCTTACATCAGAGGGTAAATTTGAAAGATACTTTATATCACGAACCATTTTTATTTTGTCATTTTTGGCGCCCATAGAAGTCGACTGTGAACAGTGTAAAATACCAAAAGCTGTAATCTGACAACGACAAGAGTTTAAATTATTCATTATTACTCAAGAAATTTTCATAATTAATTCGGAAGAACTCGGAAGTTAAACGTCAGGTACCGGTGTTTTTAATGTGATCAGATCATGGTTAACGTGACCTCTACTGCGAAAAATTTGAAAATAGATGGGTCTCATTGAGCGTTATAATGATGGTCAACTTCAACCGACAGTAACTGTTGTGACAGCGAAAAAATAATGCGATTCTTTTCTGTTGAAATTTTTGAACACTTGTATGCATAAGTGCGCGTTAGGAAATAATTTATATGCATATAAACTTGCTATAATGACCTTCTTTAGGGTTTGATGTGTAAACTCTACTCTGATTTGATGTATTTGAAAACTCGTGTAACTAGAGTTATGCTTTGTTCTCTCTCGTGCTTCGAGTATTTTTCTCCGTGGCTCCGGGATTCCTACCTCACAAAAATCAAACCCTTACACCTTCAGACATGGGTCGTATTGTGGCGCAGCAAGAAGCACCATATTAAGACTTGGTCACATTTAAGCTGCGTCCTTTGAATTCAGCATTCAGCAGCGAGAACAAGATGGATAAGCAATCCCTACCTTTGTCTTAAAAGTGTTTCAGAATAACCAACATTTACAAAACAACATTTTATTCAGTTGAAAATGGGAAACTCGATACACAAAAAAGAAACACATTGGTATAAAATGTTTAAATTTTATTCATAAGTATATCTTAATGTTTAACCAGTGATGTATTTGTGCGTTCTTGGACCGGGTTTAAACTGTGCTAAAATCTACAAGATAGGGTGTATTAGTAGTGTAAAGGTTTCTATGGAAATCGCAGTGATTATCACCATGAGAATGGACCATTCTCCTTTTAAACTAACTTTTGAACTAGGAAATTGTATCAGAACAGCTGGAAAGAGCATCCTAAGTTTAGTAAAATTGCAAAGTTTGGTTGCGAAATGTTGTAAAATGTGAAAAATACTGATAGCGGTGATACTGATCCAATTTCCTAGTTCAAAAGTTAGTCTAATAGGAATGGTCCATTGATATGGTATTAATTAAAACGTTTCTAATTGAATACACGTAAATACATGCATGGTATTAATTCTATAGGCCATTATTAGACAATAATTGTATTGCTATAACTGAAGTATCATTAATTAACTATGTATTAACGATCATATTTAGGTTAATTAAACAGTCGCAATTAGATGAGAGATAAAATGGCTAACGTTCTATGAATTATTTAAAACTCAATTATACGTGAGTTCATAACCATTATATAATTCTTAACAATATACAAAGCATATTAAAGGAAAATTTTAGCTTACAAGAAACTTAACTCTCTAATTTTACTTTCCATTCTTTCTGCACATACACACGCGCTTTTACTCATATTTCAAGGCATGATAGTTTTTCAGCTTGAAACGACATGTGAGCGGGGGAGTGCTGACATGTCAGCTTTTATACCCATGCACACACATTCCATTCTTTCTTTCATATACTTCCATTTTATGCAATTATTGGGGTCAAATAAGCAAATCAAAGCCAATATCCATTCCAAGCATTATTTGCCTTAACTTTGTTTACCATTCTAAAGGGGACTTAAGGGCCTTGGAAGAGACTTAGATAAGAAACTTAGCAGCACCACACACTTTCCACCTTACAATTTATTTTCCTCTCGTATTAATCCCGTGGTACTTTCGTACAGTTGTACTTCTCTGTTCTCTCGCTCGTTTCTTCCTATCTCCGGGCATATCCATTATCCCAAGGACGTGACGGTTTCACTATACCCATTTATTTCTATTCGATATCTTTCACTCTCTATTTATCTCCCACATGGGCCATACTCATTGTCCAGTGGGACGATGGTTTCCTTTGGCCCTTTGTTGAGAGAATTAGAATGCATTGTTCCCATACTTTAACCATTAACCATTTTAAACTATTTCAATGACTTTCTGCTGTCTGTCTACGCAGTCAGGACAAGCTTTGTCTTTCGTGTCCTTTCTACAGTTCAGCGCAGTATAGAGCAGTCCCTTTTTGCGATGATATAGATTGAAATCGACAATTAGTATGGAGACCAATATCACAGAGAGGATCAGAGCGGCCAGGAACACTTGTGGTGAAGCAATGTAAATTACCGTTTTTTGTTCTGAAATGAAATTGAAAAATATTTTACAATTTTGTTAAGAATTTGTTGAGCTTTGTTTTTAATTAGGTAATAGTGCAATTATATAAACGAAACTATAGACTAACTTATACACAGGATAGCTCTATCAGTTCTAAACTGTTCTTCTTATTGGTCCAATTTTACTACAGAAGGAAACTTGAGTACCCGGATAAAACCTGCGGTGTTCGATACAGTCAAACTGGAAGCACTCTTCTCGCATGCGATAGGTCCATTGTAACTACAATGATGATTTACTCTGCGACAGATACTAAAAAAGAGCTATATAAAAAGCCTATGTAATGTTGAGCTGCAATAAAACATGGTTTTACCTGTATCGTGTGTCTCTTCAGTCGATAGTGATGGCCGATTTGTTTTCTTTAAACTTTGTGGCAATGTTATTCTTGGATTCACCATTAAATTCCCTGCACCTGGTCGTTGGGTTGCCTGCATGTATATATCATACGGTGTGCAAGCCTCGTCGGTTTTGAAGTGTAAGTCGTGTGTTCCACCATGATTCATTGTTGTTTTCATGAACTTATTCTTCGTGGTTGGGCTACACCCAGGCAAGCATTGTTTGAAGAGTATAAGCCTCTCCTTAGCTCTGGCTTCCATTCCCCTAGGATGCATCATATAGCGCGGTTGAGGCTTGCTACAGAATGATTGTTTGCAGCTTCTCTGGTTCACTGGATTGTTGGGTAGTTTTGTCTTAAATTCAGTTTCACTGACTAGAAAATAATAAGATTGTTTGTCAGGTTTAATATATACCAAACTTTAACTTTCCTAGATATCAGTTCTAAATTGCCAAGCTGTGGTCATGAAATATTACTTTTCAGTGTTACGACAGGAGAAAACCTAAACTAAACTAACTTTATTTATACTGGATAGCTCTATCAGTTAGCTAAACTCTTCTCTCTTAAAATCCAGTAAAGGTCATCGATTTCTAGTCCAGTGTTGTTACAAGACGAAACCAGAGTACCCGGACAAATTCTGCTGTGTTTAGCATAGAGTCAAACTTGAAGCACTCAGCACATCTAACTAAGGCAAAATTATGATTAACATGACTATCCACACTGGACTTTTTTCGGTATTTTGCAACTGGGGGGGGATGGGTGGGCAGTCAATATCTCCTGAACCATTTGGTGTATTCCCAGGAAACTTTTACAGGTGGATGGTATACCTTGTTCAAGTATGTGATACACTTATGTTGTCATGGCAGCAAATTATGGCGTCATTACGACGTTTTTGATTGCAAAAATCCCGGATTTTTAGAATTTCCAAAATTATTTTTCTATTGTAATTTTTGGCTGTTTTGTTAACATAAAAAAGGTAGTATATAGAAATAATAGTTTCTCCTTATTAAAAAATGCTTACTTTTATTGTACCTATTATAATGTAATTAAAAATTACAACTGCAGAACTGATCTTAACAATCGGAAGAGTGTAGCTCTTCCAAATCATTGTTCTCATCGTTACAGTCGAGAAAAACAATTCCTAATAATAACATTTTCAGTGCTGAAATGGCGGCTAGCCATCTTTTTCACTTATAATCTTCAATCTTTGAATCTTTCACGGACGCCGCGATCTTGGATTACCCATAATGCACCAGTACCTTATACTTATAAACTATTAATCAGAATTGTTAATAACTGCGTCATAACTTTATATTTATGAAAATGAACACTTTTTGTACATGTTTGTAAGTTTTGAAGGGCAACAGAAAATATAATTGGTAAGAAAACATAAGAAAAACGGTCTGCTGAAATTTATAGTGTTGGGTGGTGTTCATGACTACGGTGTAACTTTTTTGGTCAAATATTTTTTCACCAAATTTTCCACACATAAAGCCCATACATATTTAGGTTTACATTTAAAATCAGAGCGGGCACTTTCCGCCCCCCCCCCCTCTGGATAGGGTTAATATATCATAATATATACAACTGCATAATAGTGCAAATGTTTCAGGAATTGAATCCCAGTCACAGAACAGGCACAGGCACTAACAACTGTGGCACCAACAACAACTAAATTCATTCATTCTTTCATTCATTGGACAACTTACTTTGGTTAGAATTAAGATTCTTGTGCAGCTTTGGTTTTTTATCGCTACCACATTTACAAGACGTGTAATTATACACTACATATTTATAGAACTTTTTTGCGTCGTTCATATCTGGTACAACAATTTCTATCTCATTCTGTGTTGCTGGGAGGGGCCAGCATGGGACATCTGCCGGATAACCAACTACAACACAGCGATGTACTTTAATAAAGTAGGATTCTCGTGCTTCAGGAGTCTCAAAGTTGTCCCCATAAATTGACACTACCTCTTCAGCTGGTACTGAAAATTAAAGATTCGGTTAGTGCATGTTCCTTTCACCTCTGAACGGAGCTCGATTCCCGCATTAAGTAGTTATCTGATTATAATTTCACCTCAGTCGCATATCGGACAGCAGTAGTTTTTTTTCAGTTTGGAACGCTCTCCCAAACACCGCAGGTTTTCTCCAGGTACTCGACGAAGCCGAGTTTGACAACTAGGCCGAGTTTTCAAATTGTATTAGTATAAACCCACGAGTATATTTCAAGCTTTAGGATTAAAAACGGACATTTTTATCGAAATTTAAAAGCGTTCATGAGCATTTAGATGGCTTCCTTCGACTTTCGCACCGGCTTCTTCTTAATAAAACGTCGAACGCCAAAGTGAAAATTCACTAAAAATATACGACTTGTGATATTAAAAAAAATCACACCATAATCGAAGGAAAGTTTCAAGTCATATTTGGCTAATAAGAAGAAAGAAAAAAGGCTTAAAAGGCCAAATCGTTACATATTTTCAAACTGTAAACAATATGGCGGGAAATCTCGAAGCACATAAAATATATCATTAAACCGAAAAAATACCTTGACATTTTATAGCTAAATGGATAAAAATATTCCTAAATCAAGAAAATGGTTTACAGGCCAAGAAAATACAGTTAAATTACTTAAAACGATTGTGTTTTCCGGCTACTATTTTTCTCAAATGTCTGTCCAAATTGATAAATTCGCCAGCCACTTTCATGTTTAAAACTGTAAAACTACCAGTAAAACGTGAAAATTTTACCTTTTTGGAAGCAGTTTCCAAGATTGTTTGTTAGTATTTATTCCAGAATTTATAAAAGAATATTTTTGAAGAACACGTTTTTCACCTCCTCTTCGCTACTAGTTTATATAGGCTAATGCCTGGTGACCCTCTAGTAGGGAACCAATATTAATCAGAACGCAGGAATTGTAATGGCCTACTAGTAGGTTTATACTAATAAGAGATGATCCTTACTGGACCTCTATCGAAACAATGGAGACCTGATAGAGCTATCCAGTATATAGTTAAAATTAGGTTAGCTTAGGTTTCCTGCTGTAGTAACAAAGACTGGACTATTATAAGAAATAGTCCTTATACTGGATCTCTAGAGAGAACAGTTTACGACTGATAGAGCTATCCAGTGCAAATATATTTAGTTTATGTTAAATAATGTAATCATATTATTTAAATTAACTCCACTTACTGTAACCATCAAAACCAAAAGGATCAAAATAAACACAGTTAACAGAGCCTTGTAAAACTAAAGTCATCACAAAGTATAATCCAATTGTATATTTGAAGCTCACGATATTGCCAAAATCTATAAGGTAGGAAAAGCAAGTCTCAGCAGGTGTCTTGGTCATCTATCATGTGTCACGTACTGTACCATGATCGAAATCCTATAACATTCCCTCCCTTCAGTATTACAACAGGAGAAAACCGTGCTTGTAAAACACTCAAGACAACAAAAACCACTCGGCCGTACCGGCCTCGTGTTTCATTGCCTTTCGTGTTTTACAAACTCTCGAAAACAATTATAAAAATCGCTTGGTGAACAGCCTCGTGAATTCAATTGTTCTCGCGTGTTTGGAAACCCTGGTAAAACACTCGCACTCGTTTATGAAATATTGCTTCCCACATGCGATTGAAATTATTAGAATCAGACAATTGTATATTGCAAGAATCACACGCCCTGCTGATTTTCGCATCAAACAAGCGTAGGTTGTATTGTATATATACCTAAAAACAAATACTTCACAGTGAAACTTAAAAGATGTGTTTCTCGTAACACTAAGTTTGTATGGAAACAATTTGTTAACGCATGACGCAGTGAGAATTAAAGGTGTATTGAAATTATGTTATCGAAACACAGCCTTAATTCATACAATTAAAAATCAAACCCCAAATAAATTCTTACCTGCAAATATAAGCAACCTATAGCACAGTGCTACGAACACCCTCAAAACAACTTGGTGTATTAATCAAACTAGTCAATCTTATACGGCATACACAATAGAAATTACGTAAAGTTTGCATAATCTAAGTGGACAGACATATACACAAGTAGTTTAATGTGCTTGCTCCAATATATAAGTTGTTACATTTCCGAAGTCGACCATCACTATAGTCTGCTGTCCTGCAACGCTTACCGAAACCCACCATATATAGGCTAGCATTGGTATTGAATTGTTAGTCTTGCTTTATTTTGTCTGCTTTACCTTCCAATTTCTTTCCCCAAAGTATCTATAAAATTTTCTCCACTTACCCATTTCTATTTTTTCTATTTTCGAATAGTTTCCTTGATTGAAGAGCTATTTAATGATTGTTCAAGTATATATATGCTGTTACTGGTAAAATTATCACTGATGTTTTAACTTTTTGTAACCTTTACTTTAAGCAAGCTCGTTCTATTCTGCATGCTTCCTAGCAAATGCGGCGGGCTTTTATTGCAAGGCTCATGGGTAAATATAGACGGAACTTACCACAAAAACCACAAAAGATCAACTTGTTTAACACTTCTATGACGTCCTATAGTGTCTATAATTTTCGAAAACATCCTTTAGCTTACATGAGACAAATGCACTTTTGTGGGAAATATGCGTGGGCTTATATACATGTATTTGTCTTGAACTTCCGCATAAAAATGTGCTGAAGAATTGCTTTATCATGATTACAATTAATTTCACAAATAGTGTTTCCGGTTAGTATGTATGAGGCAAGTTTTATCCATGAGGCAAGTGTACGTACAGTATTTTGGGTATACATACCTTTGAGGTATTGGCATTTTCGCGCCACTTATAATGGTACAATGTTTCATACAAGGATTCTCTCGGCAAATAGTATAGCAAACAAATGTCTAACTGCATGGTTTTGTAATTATATTGGGCAAGATATACGGGGTGTCTCAAAAAGAGAGGTAATCCAACTTTAGCATGCCATTGTGCGTTAATTACTCCGTGCATTATCGTAATTTTTTCATAATCATAAAGATCACGCATTTAGCTGTTGGATGACACGTTTTTCATCCAATTTGGAGGGGAAATGAGCAAATAAGAGCTCGTTAAAAATTGTTTGTCGAAATTGCATATTTTCACCGTTGAGAATTGGGTCTAAAACTATTGAAAATTAACTCCCTTTAGGACTTAAGTTGATGAATTTCACTTCAATAAAATACCTGCGTATGCATAATTATTATAAACATCTTGTAAACCACCTCTAAACTCATTGTTAAAATGACACATTCGTGATTAATTGTTATGCACCGAGTTTAATTATAGGCACAGATTTCGACAAACAATTTTTATCGCGCCCGTATTTGCTCATTTCATTGGATGAAAAACGTGTCATTCAACAGCTAAAAGCCTGATCTTTCTTAAGGAGGCTCCCTACAGTTTTAATTCTGTAGCACGCAATTATGCTCTAAGGTCCATTATTTGCTCATTTTGCAAGGTATGGTCACGAGACTTGGCCATCAGACCAAGAGCACATTGGACCTTAGAGCACATTTGCGTGCTACAGAATTAAAACTGTAGGGAGCCTCCTTAATATCAAAATATTACGCTCGTTTACCAAATCATTGACGCACAATAGCGTGCAGAAGTTGGATTACCTTTTTTTTTGAGACACCCTGTATAATTGGGTATATTGGTGTATATTCCGGCCACGCCTATTTAATGAATTAGTGAACATATATATTATAATTATATAGATGAGTAATATTAAGATTTAATGAACACGCCCAATATGGAACTTTTCAGTGATCTTTGCAAACAATTAATTTTAAAACTGCTGCTAATTATAATCCAATCTATAACTACCTCCATCTATATATAATGTATAGCTGTATATCTATAAGGTTTCATTAAATTAAGGAAATATATATCAATTGTATACCAATATAAATTAGAAGCATACTAAATATGAGGCAAATTTGTATACAAGGTAGAGTAGAACTGCATTGTAATATTAAATGTGGGCGTAGGTTGTAACCGACTGTAAATGACTGCGTGCCAGATCGTGGGGGGTTGTCTTTCAACATAGATAGACACGCAATTGCATCTATATATATTACACATCTATGATTATGACATCAGAAAATAAACTTGCAAAATCAGATTCGAGGAAAAATCTTGGACAAAACTGGTTGAGAGAACTTTTCTCTCTATACAAAATTCGCATACCCTTATTATAAATTCCCAATAAAATCATGTCGCTCTTCTTACTCTCCCAACGCAAAGTTGAGCTTGTATCATGGTAAATTGTCAAAAGTTGTTTCGGGGGAGGAGGTTTGACGAAATTTGTTTATACATATATAGCGTGTTTTGGTTACGAAATGCCAAAGAGTGCTCCATATCATATAGATAGAGCAAATATAGTGTTCGCTTACCTCAAGGTATTCACTACAGCCTGTTTCCTGTTCCTTGATTTTTTGGATTTGCCGTCGGTAAAACTTTTTAATTTTGCACACGAGTACCTAAAGTACAAAGTATTGAAATGTGCGATTTTTAAAAATTCCTCAGAGCCTAATTTTTATTGCCAAAAAACGTTTTTTGGAGATTTAAAAAAATTCGGTTCCGAGGAATTTTTTTAAAATCGCATATTTCAATACTTTCTGCTTTAGGTACTCGTGTGCAAAAAATAAAAAACTTTTACCGAAGGAAAATCAAAAAATTAAGAATGAAGATAAAAATACGACAATCTCTAAATCGCGTTATTACCATGGCAACGTAAATAATTAAAAACATTTATTGTTTTTACCAAAATTTACCAAATCATTGACGCACAATAGCGTGCTGAAGTTGGATTACCTTTTTTTTGAGACACCCTGTATAATTGGGTATATTGGGTATATTCCGGCCGAGCCTATTTAATGAATTAGTGAACATATATACTTTAATTATATAGATGAATAATCCACGAGCAGGCGCGAAGCGCCGTGCGAGGGTAGTAATTCCGCTCGGAGATTTACGCCCGGGTATGTGAAAACATTGTGGAATACAAAGTCGTCCGCCATTTTTTTTTGTCATGGACCCGACCTTTTCGTAAGTTATGCGCATGCGCAATTTCAAGCCGAGTGAAAATTTCGATTTTGCTAACTTTTTTCAAAAAAGTTTTGCACTCATTTAATAAGTAAGTCTCTATGTAAGTAAGTTTATATGTTAAGTCTCCAAAACAAAATAAATGAAAATTATTTAGAGGACAAATTAACAAGAGGAAAACAGTCGAAAGACCGAAAAGGAGCGTTTTAAACAGGCAAGTGTCTATTTTGCATGCTTGCTTTGCCGATTTTTTAACATAGCATGCAGTATAGTTTGTGAATTTGAAAATGTGTAGATCATTCTGTGTGGTCAATACAACATTGACTGATCTTTAATTAAGACTATTTTAGTATTGATTAAAATATGTTATAGAAAAATAAAAACAACAATTAAATCTCAAAAACTTCATTGCAAAAGCAAGTGCGAAGTATAAAATACTCCTCGAAAAGCAGTTGAAACTTTTTGAAAATTTTGAAACGTTTTATGAACATCTAAGGTTGAATGTTACAGTAAATCAAAGCTAAAAGAGTACATAATAGCATACCACTTTATATAGTTGGGCAATTGATAATTTTATAGTTAAAAACAAAATAATATTTGTACAAATTAAAATATAAAAAATAACAATGTTGCGTGTTACCAAGGTTACATTCGTCGACTCAGTACTTCATGTTAAAATAACTTTTGGGGAGTAAATTGTTTGGTTCAAATGGGCGAGGATTCTGCATGCATGTATTTCTAGTATTAAGATTTAATGAACCCGCTCAATATGGGGCTTTTCAGAAGAAATATACTTATCAACATTGTTGGTTTTCAGTAAGGGTCATGCACAGGGCAGCTGATGGGGGTCAACTTCAGGTTATCTGGCAAAATGGTCATGCAGTTAAACGGACACGACGATGGTGCCCTGTCCTCTCGTCTTTCTGGCGACTTTGAAGTACGGTGTAACCCTTCCGATAATTAAGTTTAGACCTACGGGCTCTAATCTCTACATGTGTTGGCAAACTCTCAAATAGCGAATACATCCTTGATTTGTTTATGGGAATATCGATTGATAATTTTTATGAAGAGGACACTAATGATGTTTATATCAGTCCAACCCAATTTAAATCGAAACGATTGGGTAATATATCTTGCACCATTTTGAACTTTACCGCCATTAGCTAATTGTTATTTATATCTTTAGACGTTTAATGCATGTGTGTTAGTTTTTAAATTTATCTATAGTGGTAAATAAAACTAATTCCCCCTTAAATTCCCTAGTAATTATAATATTTGTAGTCATAATTTCCCGCGAGCGAGCGTCTAATTATCGACCTTAATTTTCCCAGTAAAAACTTGTAAGACAAGAAAATGTCTTTATCCTAAATGGAATTTTTGGGTTTTAACAGCTTTACTTGTACAGTTTACATTCATATACATATGCATCCGGTACTCAAGAACATAGTCAAGATTTAGAACGTGGGAGTCAGTTGTATTTGTTCCTATAAAAATTCTTCATGAATCTGGAGACATCTAGACGTGATATATTTACTAATTCTGACTATATTCTATATGGCTTTAATTTTACTGCAACTAAATTGCTGTGTCCCGGGATATAAACCACTTCCAAATCTCTCTAGCTACTGTATCACAAGCAACAGACTTACAGCCTCCCATATGATTCATGTAACTAACGGCAGTTTTATTGTCTAACTCAAATTTGATGTGTACTTCAGATTGGTCTTTTCAAAATCAATTGATTGTTAAACATATAAAAACCACATACAATTCCCTTACATTAATATGTAGGGTACGTTGTTCACTTGTCCACAAACTCTGAAACTGTCAAGTAGGACTCGTAGCACATGTTATGCCCCAGCCAAGATCACTAGCATCAGTGTGGAAAATATAGGAAACGGCTGGATGACGTAGTCGCCTGAAAGCATGCATTGTATTAATAGTCCGCTAATAAACTTCCTGTTTTGCTGCCTAGATAGACTAATAAGTGCTTTTGGGTACACAAACCTTTGAGATATTGGCATTTTTACGCCACTTATAATGGTACAAAGTTTCATATAAGGTTTCTCTCGGCAAAAATTATTGCAAGCAAATATCTAACGAATGCTTTTGTAAAATAATATAATTATTATATTGGGCAAGATATACAGGGTGTCTCAAAAGAGAGGTAAACCAATTTTAGCATGCCATTGTGCGTTAATTACTCGGTGCATGAACGTCATTTTTTCATAATCGTAAAGATCACGCTTTTAGCTGTTGGATAACACGTTTTTCATCCAATATGGAGGGGAAATGAGCAAATAAGAGCCCGTTAAAAATTGTTTGTCGAAATTGCATATTTTCACCGTTGAGAATTGGGTCTAAAACTGTTGAAAATTAACTCCCTTTAGGACTTAAGTTGATGAATTTCACTTCAATAAAATACCTGCGTATGCATAATTATTATAAACATCTTGTAACCCAGCTCTAAACTCATTGTTAAAATGACACATTCGTGATTAATTGCTTTTCCTTTTGTTATGCACTGAGTAAAAATTAGGCACAGAGCTGAAAATATGCGATTTCAGCAAACAATTTTTATCGAGCTCGTATTTGCTCATTTCATTGGATGAAAAACGTGTCATTCAACAGTTCAAAGCCTGATCTTTCTTAATATCAAAATATTACGCTCGTTTACCAAATCATTGACGCACAATAGCGTGCTGAAGTTGGATTACCTTTTTTTGAGACACCCTGTATAATTGGGTATATTGGTGTATATTCCGGCCGCGCCTATTTAATGAATTAGTGAACATAAATACTATAATTATATAGATGAATAATATTAAGATTTAATGAACCCGTCCAATATCGGCTTTTCAGAAGAAATATACTTGTCAACATTGTCGGTTTTCAGTAAGGGTCATGCACAGGGCAGCTGATGGTGGTCAACTTCAGGTTATCGGCCATATGGTCATGCAGTTAAACGGTCACGACGATGGTGCCCTGCCGTCTCGTCGTTCTGGCGTCTCTGAAATACGGTGTAACCCTTCCGATAATTAAGTTTAGACCTACGGGCTCTAATCTCTACATGTGTTGGCAAACTTTCAAATAGCGAATACATCCTTGATTTGTTTATGGGAATATCGATTGATAATTTTTATGAAGAGGACACTATGTTTATATCAGTCCAACCCAATTTAAATCGAAACGATTGGGTAATATATCTTGCACCATTTTGAACTTTACCGCCATTAGCTAATTGTTATTTATATCCTTAGATGTTTAATGCATGTGTGTTAGTTTTTAAATTTATCTATACTGGTAAATTAAACTAATTCCCCCTTAAATTTCCTTGTAATTATAATATTTGTAGTCATAATTTCCCGCGATCGAGCGTCTAATTATCGACTTTAATTTTCCCAGTAAAAACTTGTAAGACAAGAAAATGTCTTTATACTAAATGGAATTTTTGGGTTTTAATAGCTTTACTTGTACAGTTTACATTCATATATACATATGCATCCGGTACTCAAGAATATAGTCAAGATTTAGAACGTGGGAGTCAGTTGTATTTGTTCCTGGAGATATCTAGACGTGATATATTTACCAATGCTGACTATATTCTATAGGGCTTTAATTTTACTGCCAAAAAATTGTCTGGCTTTAGACAGAGCGAAATCTGCAGGAGTAACACCAGGCATGGACTCTGAAGTAAAATACTCAATCCGTTAGGTCACACTTTTTTCATTATAATTATGTAGTAGTCTTGTATTTGGAAGTAAATAAATATAATTGAGGTATCATGTAGATTGTAGTTTAATATTAATTATTGAGGTGTGCCAATGTTTGTTTCCGCTGAATACTCACTAAAGCCAGTAACATAGCTAACTTGCGACCACTGTAAGTTCTTTGAGACTTAAACTACTACTAGGGATAAATGTTTTCAGATAGATAAGCTAGAACTGTTTTGATATAGTCCCAGATAGCATAATGCTTGTTCGAGGGTGGCCTCGCTTTCAAATGCCCTTTTAGGAAATTTGACAAACCAATGGGTGTTTTCCGACTGGATAGTTATCAATAGAAACAATACATGATAAAGCAGATCTGGCAATGTTAATACTAGGGTATGATAAGTGAAGTTGTGTGTACAAGAAATCCAAAACGTGATTTAAAGTGAGAGAATTTGAAGAAATTTTCCTTCCACGACAGAATAGGTTCCAATTTTAAGATAAACCGCATACTGTTTTTGTTTAGAAGCCTAGAAGTTCGCCATGAATCGAGGAGTACACTGGTAACGTGTCCAGAAAGGCCCTGGATTTGGTAATGCTGCCGGACAATGGACAGACCATCAGCTTCTGTTTGCCTTTCATGCTGTGGACTTTGCCTAATGGGTTTGTCAAAAGCTCCACTTGTGGGGTCCATAGCAACAACTTAGGTTGTCGAGTCAACATCTGTAGAAGGATGGGGTGCCAGGTGTGAGTGGGCCATGCAAGAACCACTAAAACACCCTCTGCTTGATCGTGTAGATTTTTTCCAGACATTTCGGAATAAGACTAAAAGGAGGGAATGCATAAAAATATTCATTTTCCCATGATACACTGAAAGCACCGACACTATAGTGGCATGTGGATCTGAGTACCAACGGGCATACCGTTCTAACTGTGCATTCAATAGAGATGCAAAGAGGTCATTACTAAGTTTAGGAAAATTGGTGGAGATTTGCTGAAAAATGTCCTTATTAAGCTGCCATTCATGATCTGATAGATGCTTTCTAGACAGTGAATCTGCAACTAAATTGCTGTGTCCCGGGATATAAATTGCGCTAATCCAGATATTTCTAGGGATGCACCACTTCCAAATCTCTCTAGCTACTGTATCACAAGCAACAGACTTACAGCCTCCCATATGATTCATGTAACTAACGGCAGTTTTATTGTCTAACTCAAATTTGATGTGTATTCAGATTGGTCTTTTCAAAATCATAAAAACCACATACAATTCCCTTACATTAATATGTAGGGTACGTTGTTCATTTGTCCACAAACTCTGAGACTGTCAAGTAGGACTCATAGCACATGTTATGACCAGCCAAGATCACTTGCATCAGTGTGGAAAATATAGGAAACGGCTGGATGACGTAGTCGCCTGAAAGCATGCATTGTATTAATAGTCCGCTAATAAACTTCCTGTTTTGCTGCCTAGATAGACTAATAAGTGCTTTTGGGTACACAAACCTTTGAGATATTGGCATTTTACGCCACTTATAATGGTACAAAGTTTCATGTAAGGTTTCTCTCGGCAAAAATTATAGCAAGCAAATATCTAACGAATGCTTTTGTAAAATAATATAATTATTATATTGGGCAAGATATACAGGGTGTCTCAAAAGAGAGGATAACCAACTTTAGCATGCCATTGTGCGTTAATTACTCGGTGCATGAACGTCATTTTTTCATAATCGTAAAGATCACGCTTTTAGCTGTTGGATAACACGTTTTTCATCCAATATGGAGGGGAAATGAGCAAATAAGAGCCCGTTAAAAATTGTTTGTCGAAATTGCATATTTTCACCGTTGAGAATTGGGTCTAAAACTGTTGAAAATTAACTCCTTTAGGACTTAAGTTGATGAATTTCACTTCAATAAAATACCTGCGTATGCATAATTATTATAAACATCTTGTAAACCACCTCTAAACTCATTGTTTAAATGACACATTCGTGATTAATTGCTTTTCCTTTTTGTTATGCACTTAGTAAAAATTAGGCACAGAGCTGAAAATATGCGATTTCAGCAAACAATTTTTATCGAGCTCGTATTTGCTCATTTCATTGGATGAAAAACGTGTCATTCAACAGTTCAAAGCCTGATCTTTCTTAATATCAAAATATTACGCTCGTTTACCAAATCATTGACGCACAATAGCGTGCTGAAGTTGGATTACCTTTTTGAGACACCCTGTATAATTGGGTATATTGGTGTATATTCCGGCCGCGCCTATTTAATGAATTAGTGAACATATACACTATAATTATATAGATGAATAATATTAAGATTTAATGAACCCGTCCAATATGGGCTTTTCAGAAGAAATATACTTATCAACATTGTTGGTTTTCAGTAAGGGTCATGCACAGGGCAGCTGATGGTGGTCAACTTCAGGTTATCGGCCATATGGTCATGCAGTTAAACGGTCACGACGATGGTGCCCTGCCCTCTCGGCGTCTATGAAATACGGTGTAACCCTTCCGATAATTAAGTTTAGACCTACGGGCTCTAATCTCTACATGTGTTGGCAAACTTTCAAATAGCGAATACATCCTTGATTTGTTTATGGGAATATCGATTGATAATTTTTATGAAGAGGACACTATGTTTATATCAGTCCAACCCAATTTAAATCGAAACGATTGGGTAATATATCTTGCACCATTTTGAACTTTACCGCCATTAGCTAATTGTTATTTATATCCTTAGATGTTTAATGCATGTGTGTTAGTTTTTAAATTTATCTATACTGGTAAATTAAACTAATTCCCCCTTAAATTTCCTTGTAATTATAATATTTGTAGTCATAATTTCCCGCGATCGAGCGTCTAATTATCGACTTTAATTTTCCCAGTAAAAACTTGTAAGACAAGAAAATGTCTTTATACTAAATGGAATTTTTGGGTTTTAATAGCTTTACTTGTACAGTTTACATTCATATACATATGCATCCGGTACTCAAGAATATAGTCAAGATTTAGAACGTGGGAGTCAGTTGTATTTGTTCCTGGAGATATCTAGACGTGATATATTTACCAATGCTGACTATATTCTATAGGGCTTTAATTTTACTGCCAAAAAATTGTCTGGCGTTAGACAGAGCAAAATCTGCAGGAGTAACACCAGGCATGGACTCTGAAGTAAAATACTCAATCCGTTAGGTCACACTTTTTTCATTATAATTATGTAGTAGTCTTGTATTTGGAAGTAAATAAATATAATTGAGGTATCATGTAGATTGTAGTTTAATATTAATTATTGAGGTGTGCCAATGTTTGTTTCCGCTGAATACTCACTAAAGCCAGTAACATAGCTAACTTGCGACCACTGTAAGTTCTTTGAGACTTAAACTACTACTAGGGATAAATGTTTTCAGATAGATAAGCTAGAACTGTTTTGATATAGTCCCAGATAGCATAATGCTTGTTCGAGGGTGGCCTCCTTTCAAATGCCCCTTTTAGGAAATTTGACAAACCAATGGGTGTTTTCCGACTGGATAGTTATCAATAGAAACAATACATGATAAAGCAGATCTGGCAATGTTAATACTAGGGTATGATAAGTGAAGTTGTGTGTACAAGAAATCCAAAACGTGATTTAAAGTGAGAGAATTTGAAGAAATTTTCCTTCCACGACAGAATAGGTTTTGCAATTTTAAGATAAACCGCATACTGTTTTTGTTTAGAAGCGTAGAAGTTCGCCATGAATCGAGGAGTACACTGGTAACGTGTCCAGAAAGGCCCTGGATTTGGTAATGCTGCCGGACAATGGACAGACCATCAGCTTCTGTTTGCCTTTCATGCTGTGGACTTTGCCTAATGGGTTTGTCAAAAGCTCCACTTGTGGGGTCCATAGCAACAACTTAGGTTGTCGAGTCAACATCTGTAGAAGGATGGGGTGCCAGGTGTGAGTGGGCCGTGCAAGAACCACTAAAACACCCTCTGCTTGATCGTGGGAGATTTTTTCCAGACATTTCGGAATAAGACTAAAAGGAGGGAATGCATAAAAATATTCATTTTCCCATGATACACTGAAAGCACCGACACTATAGTGGCATGTGGATCTGAGTACCAACGGGCATACCGTTCTAACTGTGCATTCAATAGAGATGCAAAGAGGTCATTACTAAGTTTAGGAAAATTGGTGGAGATTTGCTGAAAAATGTCCTTATTAAGCTGCCATTCATGATCTGATAGATGCTTTCTAGACAGTGAATCTGCAACTAAATTGCTGTGTCCCGGGATATAAATTGCGGTAATCCAGATATTTCTAGGGATGCACCACTTCCAAATCTCTCTAGCTACTGTATCACAAGCAACAGACTTACAGCCTCCCATATGATTCATGTAACTAACGGCAGTTTTATTGTCTAACTCAAATTTGATGTGTATTCAGATTGGTCTTTTCAAAATCATAAAAACCACATACAATTCCCTTACATTAATATGTAGGGTACGTTGTTCATTTGTCCACAAACTCTGAGACTGTCAAGTAGGACTCGTAGCACATGTTATGCCCCAGCCAAGATCACTTGCATCAGTGTGGAAAATATAGGAAACGGCTGGATGACGTAGTCGCCTGAAAGCATGCATTGTATTAATAGTCCGCTAATAAACTTCCTGTTTTGCTGCCTAGATAGACTAATAAGTGCTTTTGGGTACACAAACCTTTGAGATATTGGCATTTTTACGCCACTTATAATGGTACAAAGTTTCATGTAAGGTTTCTCTCGGCAAAAATTATAGCAAGCAAATATCTAACGAATGCTTTTGTAAAATAATATAATTATTATATTGGGCAAGATATACAGGGTGTCTCAAAGAGAGGATAACCAACTTTAGCATGCCATTGTGCGTTAATTACTCGGTGCATGAACGTCATTTTTTCATAATCGTAAAGATCACGCTTTTAGCTGTTGGATAACACGTTTTTCATCCAATATGGAGAAATGAGCAAATAAGAGCCCGTTAAAAATTGTTTGTCGAAATTGCATATTTTCACCGTTGAGAATTGGGTCTAAAACTGTTGAAAATTAACTCCCTTTAGGACTTAAGTTGATGAATTTCACTTCAATAAAATACCTGCGTATGCATAATTATTATAAACATCTTGTAAACCACCTCTAAACTCATTGTTTAAATGACACATTCGTGATTAATTGCTTTTCCTTTGTTATGCACTTAGTAAAATTAGGCACAGAGCTGAAAATATGCGATTTCAGCAAACAATTTTATCGAGCTCGTATTTGCTCATTTCATTGGATGAAAAACGTGTCATTCAACAGTTCAAAGCCTGATCTTTCTTAATATCAAAATATTACGCTCGTTTACCAAATCATTGACGCACAATAGCGTGCTGAAGTTGGATTACCTTTTTTTGAGACACCCTGTATAATTGGGTATATTGGTGTATATTCCGGCCGCGCCTATTTAATGAATTAGTGAACATATACACTATAATTATATAGATGAATAATATTAAGATTTAATGAACCCGTCCAATATGGGCTTTTCAGAAGAAATATACTTATCAACATTGTTGGTTTTCAGTAAGGGTCATGCACAGGGCAGCTGATGGTGGTCAACTTCAGGTTATCGGCCATATGGTCATGCAGTTAAACGGTCACGACGATGGTGCCCTGCCCTCTCGGCGTCTATGAAATACGGTGTAACCCTTCCGATAATTAAGTTTAGACCTACGGGCTCTAATCTCTACATGTGTTGGCAAACTTTCAAATAGCGAATACATCCTTGATTTGTTTATGGAATATCGATTGATAATTTTTATGAAGAGGACACTATGTTTATATCAGTCCAACCCAATTTAAATCGAAACGATTGGGTAATATATCTTGCACCATTTTGAACTTTACCGCCATTAGCTAATTGTTATTTATATCCTTAGATGTTTAATGCATGTGTGTTAGTTTTTAAATTTATCTATACTGGTAAATTAAACTAATTCCCCCTTAAATTTCCTTGTAATTATAATATTTGTAGTCATAATTTCCAGCGATCGAGCGTCTAATTATCGACTTTAATTTTCCCAGTAAAAACTTGTAAGACAAGAAAATGTCTTTATACTAAATGGAATTTTTGGGTTTTAATAGCTTTACTTGTACAGTTTGCATTCATATACATATGCATCCGGTACTCAAGAATATAGTCAAGATTTAGAACGTGGGAGTCAGTTGTATTTGTTCCTGGAGATATCTAGACGTGATATATTTACCAATGCTGACTATATTCTATAGGGCTTTAATTTTACTGCCAAAAAATTGTCTGGCGTTAGACAGAGCAAAATCTGCAGGAGTAACACCAGGCATGGACTCTGAAGTAAAATACTCAATCCGTTAGGTCAGACTATTTTCTTTATTATTATGTAGTAGTCTTGTATTTGGAAGTAAATAAATATAATTGAGGTATCATGTAGATTGTAGTTTAATATTAATTATTGAGGTGTGCCAATGTTTGTTTCCGCTGAATACTCACTAAAGCCAGTAACATAACTAACTTGCGACCACTGTAAGTTCTTTGAGACTTAAACTACTACTAGGGATAAATGTTTTCAGATAGATAAGCTAGAACTGTTTTGATATAGTCCCAGATAGCATAATGCTTGTTCGAGGGTGGCCTCCTTTCAAATGCCCTTTTAGGAAATTTGACAAACCAATGGGTTTTTCCGACTGGATAGTTATCAATAGAAACAATACATGATAAAGCAGATCTGGCAATGTTAATACTAGGGTATGATAAGTGAAGTTGTGTGTACAAGAAATCCAAAACGTGATTTAAAGTGAGAGAATTTGAAGAAATTTTCCTTCCACGACAGAATAGGTTCCAATTTTAAGATAAACCGCATACTGTTTTTGTTTAGAAGCCTAGAAGTTCGCCATGAATCGAGGAGTACACTGGTAACGTGTCCAGAAAGGCCCTGGATTTGGTAATGCTGCCGGACATTGGACAGACCATCAGCTTCTGTTTGCCTTTCATGCTGTGGACTTTGCCTAATGGGTTTGTCAAGCTCCACTTGTGGGGTCCATAGCAACAACTTAGGTTGTCGAGTCAACATCTGTAGAAAGATGGGGTGCCAGGTGTGAGTGGGCCATGCAAGAACCACTAAAACACCCTCTGCTTGATCGTGGAGATTTTTTCCAGACATTTCGGAATAAGACTAAAAGGAGGGAATGCATAAAAATATTCATTTTCCCATGATACACTGAAAGCACCGACACTATAGTGGCATGTGGATCTGAGTACCAACGGGCATACCGTTCTAACTGTGCATTCAATAGAGATGCAAAGAGGTCATTACTAAGTTTAGGAAAATTGGTGGAGATTTGCTGAAAAATGTCCTTATTAAGCTGCCATTCATGATCTGATAGATGCTTTCTAGACAGTGAATCTGCAGCTAAATTGCTGTGTCCCGGGATATAAATTGCGCTAATCCAGATATTTCTAGGGATGCACCACTTCCAAATCTCTCTAGCTACTGTATCACAAGCAACAGACTTACAGCCTCCCATATGATTATGTAACTAACGGCAGTTTTATTGTCTAACTCAAATTTGATGTGTATTCAGATTGGTCTTTTCAAAATCATAAAAACCACATACAATTCCCTTACATTAATATGTAGGGTACGTTGTTCATTTGTCCACAAACTCTGAGACTGTCAAGTAGGACTCGTAGCACGTGTTATGCCCCAACCAAGATCACTTGCATCAGTGTGGAAAATATAGGAAACGGCTGGATGACGTAGTCGCCTGAAAGCATGCATTGTATTAATAGTCCGCTAATAAACTTCCTGTTTTGCTGCCTAGATAGACTAATAAGTGCTTTTGGGTACACAAACCTTTGAGATATTGGCATTTTTACGCCACTTATAATGGTACAAAGTTTCATGTAAGGTTTCTCTCGGCAAAAATTATAGCAAGCAAATATCTAACGAATGCTTTTGTAAAATAATCTCGAGGCGAATAATTATTAATTCGGCTATTTATTACACCCGGGAAAAAAGGGAAGCTATGCGAAACCAAAGTTCCTGGCGTGTGGCTATGTTTCATGGGTGTCATGGGTGAACGTTTTCGCGAATTTCGTGAACTTTTCGTGGACATCGCGTGGGCTGTTATTGTCAGGAGCGGAATGAGCGAAGATTCAATTCTGAATATTTCAAAATCGCTTTTAAGGACTTTATAAATAGGAGCTGTGAGGCGAATTTTATCGCTTTTGCTTTATATAAAAGGATGAGAAAAGATATATGAGCGAAAAAATTAAAATATAAAGCGAGTTATAATTGTTGATGTATTTGTTCATGGCATATTATCATTGTTGTTTTAAAAACTGTTGCTTTATATAAATAGTCAGTCTCGTTTAATTCCAGTTTAAGTATTCTATATTTTATGTTACAAAAACCCATCAATTAAAAGGAGAGCGGAACCATTTTTACGAGAGAATTGTATACTTTCAACCGCAAGATTTCATTTCAAAAGGAATGCAGTACGTAAATCTGTAAATGCAGTTTTATGAACTTTACGAAACGTTTTATATTGAACGGACGGTTGAATTTTCAATTTTACATTAAAATAAAATATTAGAATGCATAATAACATACCTACAAGATATATTTCAGTATTCTATTGTTAAAACCATTAATATTTTAACTACATTGCCGGTTTTGTAGTGTAATTTGTACGCTAAAAAGTAAAAACTGTAAAAAAAATTTCTTACTGATCGTGTTGACAGTAATACAGTGCTTCCACAGTTTGAAACAAATTTCCATTGTTTATCCTTGCAAAAATCCTTAAAATTCCTTTATATAATTCCTTAATATTTAAATTTTCTTCCAGTTTTCCTTTGTTTTCCTTCCAAACTATTACAGTAATATAATTAAAATTGTCATGGCACATTTGATATGAACGGAATCACTTATCATTTACGTTAAGTACTCAATTTAAATGGTCATATAATTTGGAGGAGGGGGGGGGTGGTCAATATCGTTTTACCTGCCAAAATTGTGCCTGAAACCCAGATAACAGACTCGGTCAGTAAGCCACTAATTTACCGAATGCCATTTCCAGTAGTAAAAATTCTGGTGCAACTGCCATATTTTCCCTAGCTCTCGTAGCCTCTTTTTACCCCTTCACGATCGCATTCTGACTAAGTCTATTCTGGTTTTGAACAAATCATCCTTTGCATGCAGATTTTGCAACGAAAAGCTTAGAAATGTTTAGGAACTGTCGTTGTTTAGCTGTGGCGAGGGGTTACTGCATGCATGTATTTCTAGTATAATTATTATATTGGGCAAGATATACAGGGTGTCTCAAAAGAGAGGATAACCAATTTTAGCATGCCATTGTGCGTTAATTACTCGGTGCATGAACGTCATTTTCATAATCGTAAAGATCACGCTTTTAGCTGTTGGATAACACGTTTTTCATCCAATATGGAGGGGAAATGAGCAAATAAGAGCCCGTTAAAAATTGTTTGTCGAAATTGCATATTTTCACCGTTGAGAATTGGGTCTAAAACTGTTGAAAATTAACTCCCTTTAGGACTTAAGTTGATGAATTTCACTTCAATAAAATACCTGCGTATGCATAATTATTATAAACATCTTGTAAACCTGTAAACTCATTGTTTAAAATGACACATTCGTGATTAATTGCTTTTCCTTTGTTATGCACTTAGTAAAAATTAGGCACAGAGCTGAAAATATGCGATTTCAGCAAACAATTTTATCGAGCTCGTATTTGCTCATTTCATTGATGAAAAACGTGTCATTCAACAGTTCAAAGCCTGATCTTTCTTAATATCAAAATATTACGCTCGTTTACCAAATCATTGACGCACAATAGCGTGCTGAAGTTGGATTACCTTTTTTTGAGACACCCTATAATTGGGTATATTGGTGTATATTCCCGCGCCTATTTAATGAATTAGTGAACATATACACTATAATTATATAGATGAATAATATTAAGATTTAATGAACCCGTCCAATATGGGCTTTTCAGAAGAAATATTCTTATCAACATTGTTGGTTTTCAGTAAGGGTCATGCACAGGGCAGCTGATGGTGGTCAACTTCAGGTTATCGGCCATATGCATGGTCATGCAGTTAAACGGTCACGACGATGGTGCCCTGCCCTCTCGGCGTCTATGAAATACGGTGTAACCCTTCCGATAATTAAGTTTAGACCTACGGGCTTCCAATCTCTACATGTGTTGGCAAACTTTCAAATAGCGAATACATCCTTGATTTGTTTATGGGAATATCGATTGATAATTTTTATGAAGAGGACACTATGTTTATATCAGTCAACCCAATTTAAATCAAAACGATTGGGTAATATATCTTGCACCATTTTGAACTTTACCGCCATTAGCTAAAATTGTTATTTATATCCTTAGATGTTTTAATGCATGTGTGTTAGTTTTTAAATTTATCTATACTGAAGTAAATTCAAACTAATTCCCTATTAAATTTCCTTGTAATTATAATATTTGTAGTCCCCTGATAATTTCCCCGCGATCAGGCGTCTAATTATCGACTTTAATTTTCCTAGGTAAAAGTTCTTGTAAGACAAGAAAATGTCTTTATACTAAATGGAATTTTTGGGTTTTAATAGCTTTACTTGTACAGTTTGCATTCATATACATATGCATCCAGGTACTCAAGAATATAGTCGTAAGATTTAGAACTTTGGGAGTGGTTGTATTTGTTCCTGGAGATATCTAGGAACGTGATATATTTATAATGCTGACTATATTCTATAGGGCTTTAATTTTACTGCCAAAAAATTGTCTGGCGTTAAGGCACAGAGCAAAATCTGCAGTGAGTAACACCAGCGCATGGACTCTGAAGCTTAAAATACTCAATCCGTTAGGTCACGTACTTTTTCATTATAATTATGTAGTAGTCTTGTATTTGGAAGCTAAATAAATATAACCTTGGTATCATGTAGATTGTAGTTCTAATATTAATTATTGAGGTGTGCCATGTTTGTTTCCGCTGAATACTGTTCACTAAAGCCAGTAACATAACTCAACTTGCGACCACTGTAAGTTCTTTGAGACTTAAACTACTACTAAAGGGATAAATGTTTCAGATAGATAAGCTAGAACTGTTTTTGATATAGTCCCAGATAGCATAATGCTTGTTCGAGGGTGGCTCTCCTTTTCAAAATGCCCCTTTTAGGAAATGTAGACAAACCAATGGGTGCTTTTCCTGACTGGATAGTTATCAACAGAATAATAATACATGATAAAGCAGATCTGGTAAATGTTAATACACTAGAGCATGATAAGTGAAAGTTGTGTGTACAAGAACTCAAAAACGTGATTTAAAGTGGCAGAATTTGAAGGAATTTTCCTTTCCACGACAGAATAAGGTTTCAATTTTAAAATAAACCGCATACTGTTTTTGCTTAGAACCTAGAAGTTCATGCATGAATTCAGAGAGTACACTCAACAGTGTCCAGAAAGGCCCTGGATTTGGTAATGCAATTTGATGTGTACTTCAGATTGGTCTTTTCAAAATCAATTGATTGTTAAAGATATAAAAACCAACATACAATTCTTAAATTAATAGTGTCCAGGTACGTTGTTCATTTCCGTCCACAAACCCCTGAGACTGTCAAGTAGGACTCGCAGCATAAGTGTTATGCCTACCAGCCAAAATCACTAGCATCAGTGTGGAAAATATGGGGAAACGCCCGGATGACGGGTAGTCGCCTGGAAAAGCATGCATTATATTAGCAGATTCGCTAACAAAGCTCCTGTTTTACTGCCTCAGCATATAGACTCATAAGTGCTTTATAATCCCCACCATTCTATGCGAGGGCTTTGATTTTAACTCATGTCTCAAGATTGCGATAGCGTAAACCTATTAAATTCAATGTTCAGTGAAGGGCAGAAATATGTCCTCATCTACTAACACCAGCTTCACGCATGAATTGTACTGCTGAGTATTTTACGTGCAAAATCACAAGCAGAGATCTCTCAGTCGTTCTTTTAGTTCCTAAAGGGAAGTTTTGCACTATCGATTAAAAGACTATTTATGAGGAAAAACCCAAAATCAAGACACACGGTTTGGAACATGATGTACGTAACACCAGACCTAATAATAAAAAGGTTGACACTATCTGATATAATAACTACTGGCAATCCCCTGAAACCTCCTGGCTTTTGGCAAAAATAGAAGTCATAAAATCCACTCATTGATGTGCTTTGCCACTCTGTCGGAGGGTAGCCAAAACTGGCTTCATAGACTTTGTGTGTGGAAAATTCTGGGGAACTAGAGTAATCCCATAGGTAGTACAGTAAACACAGCAAAAGTGTAGTTTTGGCCCAGACAATTTTTGGGCAATTTCCCCTGCTCCTGTGCAATAGAATAGTGTGCCGTCAGTATGCATGCTTCAGCTTGAAGCCATGTAAGCTATGTGCATCAAAGTATCCATCTTGAAGTAATGTCTGTAAAGAACACGACTTTGGTTGCAGTGTGTTTGGAAATTCAAAATCAATCGAAATAAACCATCTCTGGTTTAGGGCACGACAAAAATGGGAGATATGCATTTCTCCTTTAACATGCGTTGATTTAGATATTACACCCAATTGCAGTAATTTATGTACTTCTTTACTAATAATATGTTGTTATTTTGGACATTAAATTGCTGATGCACCCTGGTTTGCATATACTCATGCATGCAGAAGGGTCGTCAATAAAACTCAATGTGACAATGTTGTGGCCATAATCTAAAATCTCAGAGGATCAGGATGTAATAATCTCTTTCCATTTAGAAACATGAAGTTCTTAGTATTACCAGCTCCTGAAAAGGCGACTGCTTAGGAAATAAGTGATTTAACATTGGGGTTAATAAAGTCAACATACCTTAGCTTGTGAGTATTGCTCCGAGTTGTGGCCTTTCGCTCGGACTGGGGCACAAAGTATTCTGAAAATTCCAAGCGCTGTTAAGATGTTGGTTTCAGCCACGTATTCAGCCTGCTCTCGAAATCCTCTTACAGAGTACAGTGGTATCTCTGACCTTCGTCTTGGCACCAAAACACGGTCGTCTGGCTTTTACACACTTTGTGCTTGTTAAGCCTCATGGGCCATTTCTTTAACTCTGTTAGCAGTATCACCACCAAAGAGAAATCCATCAAGCTGGACTTGTAGTACTAAGCTAAACCTCTTTTAGCAAACTCAGTCCCAAAATGATGTCACGATGGCATCCCGTCGTCATTGGTTGAGCTCAAAATTCAGACGTCATTGTCAGTGTCATGTCATCTAATAAAACCTTAACTGGCGGCTAGAACATCTTTTGGCAGGTTAGCTGATAGCAAGTAATTGAGCGTACATGCGCTGACAATCAAGATGCTGCCTAACTGTAATGGGGCAAGCTTGTATTTGCTTTCTGAAATTTTAGATCTGTAACTCGCGTCATTGGAATTTCATTCCAGATATAGGTGCGACTCTGGCCGTTATTTACGAACATTTTTAGGCGTATTATGACGTTGCTCATAATCGCTTTCGCTGATGATCTTGGCTAATTCTTTGGTGCAAGCGTAATTTGTTAACGACACTGCCAATTTTCTCTCATTAATTTATTTGGCCCCTTAGACATCAACGTTAAGATCTAATTTGTTTATCATTATTAGCAAACTTCATTTACCCCATTTTCATTGCTAAGTTTCTGATCGCGCGATTGAACTAAACTGTGTCCATGTCTGGCCACTGAATATCGATATTTTCAGGATTATCTGCATATTCCTGTTCATGGTGCAGACTCCTGGATTCAAATATAATCTTTCGTGATATTGTTTATTAAACTTGCAAATTTTTTCTGTTTCAGATGATTTAAACTTCATCAAAATAGCTGGGCTGATCTGTTGGCCTTGGATTTTGCTTCTGAAACATATGCTCAAGCACTGGAAGCGCTGGCCTTCGACATGGTCTAGAGAAAATGTGAAACCTTTATTTCAAGTCGGTTTAAAGATTTGCACCTATATTTCTCAAATAATGCGATCCAACCATGTCCTCCAAATATTATATAAAGAATGCCTCTGTGCAAGGCCATTCCAGCTAGGTGAAATTAAATAAACGTGACTCGTACAGAGATCACTTACGCCTTCAGATTCTTATTTTAAAATTTATACTTCACTCTAACTATCGTCGAAAGAAATCCCAGTCAATTTTTATACAAAGAGCTTCTGGAGCAGGGCTGCCAAAATCGACGTCCTCTCCCAACTGTTGATCCTTGCTCACGATGTGCCGTCACTCCCGGTGTGAGCCTGCGTTCATCTCTTCATGCGTCAGTCTGCAGCTTACGACTTATGGGATAGAAAGACTACATGGTAAATCGGATGGATGATTCTATTGTTTGGCTGTTTGGATAAACACTTATGGCCAAACAAAGCAGACCAAATTTTTCAGTACCGCCTTTTAGCTCGCCTGAGATTTGTGAACATAGTGGAGTGCAAAGTTGTCCGCCATTCTTTTTGTCATGGACGTTGGACGGTTTTTTACTATGCGCATGCGTTGATTACTGACAGAAAAAATAATCAAAATGGTTCCTCGAGAGCTGCTGAGTTTATTGAGCCTGATTTCAAAATATTTAATGAAAAAATAAATCATTAATTTCAAGAAGGATATATTATTTTACATTTTTCTGCTGCAAAGGAGCGATAACAAATTTCCAATTTCTTTTTTTCTCCCACGCTAAGCAGCGTTTCTTTCTCGCCAAGTTGAAATATACATGTAAACTTTTTTCCGTAAAGTGGCTCAAGTGATTATATACTTATATAGTTTGTAAATAATTCGCTTTATCCTCATTTACAGTTATGTGCAGTAAAAATATAGCTTAGATATATTTTTAAGTCCATAATTTCTATCATTTGTATATGAGCCATTCCAAAGTATTTTCTCACGAATTTATTTGTTTGCTTTTCGATATATTTTTGACACTGTGAAAATGTTTTGGCTTCAAAGCCGAAAATCTCAGCCAAGTCTGCGCCGCTGCATGAATTTTGTACTGTATATTGTCTTAAACTGGCCTCATAACTTTCTGTCTGTGTCCTTATAACTCTTCGACTCCATAGGCTTGTAATTCACTCTTGCTCTAAGTACAACTGGCGAGGATTCGCATGCATGTATTTCAGGTTACCAGATATACACTGTGATCCTGACGTTCTTCCATATTTGTGTA